>CAMGYJ010000009.1:66559385-67210784 GCA_946122785.1 Linum tenue | reverse complement strand
CGAGGTCGACCGAATACAAGAAAGTCAACCTATGCCCCGTGTCTTTTTTTGCTTATGTATGTCGATTTGTGTGGTTAATTTAATCGTATAAATTATGTTTCAAACCATCATAATTAGTCATTAATAATTATAACAAGGACTCATCAATTCATAGCATAACAACTAAAAATAAAACACACATAAAAATAGCATAATTGTTCACACATAAAATAAAACTAAAAAAAACCATCATAGCATAATTGTTCACACATAAAAATAAAACTAAAAAAACAACAGAATAACAATCAACAATCCTTTTGAAAACTAAAACACACAATATAAAATCTTCTCTCTCCTACTCATCTCCCCCCTCTCCCTCTCCCTCATCCACATTTTCTTCATTTTCTTCATTGGTGGTGGTAGCATGATGGTGGTCGGATGTGGTGGGATGCATGTATCTTCCGCTGAAAGATCGCCACTCATCTCGCATCTCATTCACGGTCACCTGCATTGTGCTCATCTGGGCGGTCATTTGCCCCATGTAGTCGTACATGCAAGTCATCTGGGTGGACATCTGGCCCATGTACTCGTACATGCCATCCATGCGCTCCCACACACGCTGTAAGGTGATCGGTGGAGTTGAAGTCTGTGCCTCCCCCATTGGCTCGTCTCGAGCTCCTTCATCACCATCATCATCCTCATCATCATCATCATCATCACCAGCACCACCATGAGCCATGTTTGCTCTGACATACTCACCATTACGCAGCTCAAAGCCCATCTTTTTCAGAGATGAAACAGTATAGAACTCCTGCCTTGAGATCCTTAACCCCACCTCTTCACTTAAATTCACATTAAAATGCTCAAATATCACAGTGAGGATCATCCCATAGGGAAGATTCCTGTTTGAACTCTCTGCAGCAGTAAGCATGTGGTTAAAGATCAAGTATGGCAAGTTCACCTTCTCGTTTAACAGTAGGTTGGTGAGGAGCTCCATGTCGAAGTAGGTGACTGTCTCCCGATGTCCACCCTTTTGCAGAATGTTGTAGGAGAGCATGTGGTGAAGAACTCTGGCTTGAACTGTCAGGTGGTTACTCGATGGCCTATTGCGCCCCTGAGCATCTTCCTCTTCATCAAGACCACATACCGTCTGGATTTGCTTGGCTCTCGTGAAATGCGTTTCATTCCAAGCACCGTAAGAATTGATTCTCCTCCCATCGTTTGGAGCCTCCAGTACTTGCGCCAACACATTCTTGCTGATGCGCATCGCCACCCCATTCACATAGGATTTGAATGCGTGAATGGATCCATTTTCATTGCGCTCGTAGACGATGTTGTTGTAGAAGTATTGTACCATTTTTGGGTAGTATGGTACATTGAGTGATATGACCTTCAGCCACTCCTGGTCGATGAAGGGTCCCAGAAACCCGTAATTCTCGAAATGAGAATACGCATCCGTTGTCAATGGCCTTCCCGGAGCCACCCTGCGGTTGTGCATGCTCTTCTCTTCGTAGTTCTCACTTTGCTCCTTCGTCTGGAACAGATTGGGATTGAACTCTTCCCATTCCGAACTTGAGGCAGCAGCTTTTTGTGCCTTTCTTTTCTTTCTGCCGCCAAACATCCTGCGATCAAACAAGCAAGAATACACATTAGTCCAATTTTCGAAATGAACAATACGAGGTCGACCACTCCATAAAGCGTTCGACCACAATTAATTTAAAACGACAATGGGTCGACCTCAGAAGAATCACAGGTCGACCTCAGTTAGTTTAAAACGAGAACCGGTCGACCTCAGAAGAAGAATAGGTCGACCTCAGCTAATTTAAAACGAGAATGGGTCGATATAAACCCGTAACAATTCAAGTACAAAATTGCTTTCATAGGTCGACCTCAGAACCATCATAGGTCGACCTCGGCTAAATTGAAACGAGTAGAAAATGGCCCAAATGATGGTACCAATTGAGTGCAAAACAGATCTGGTCGACCTCATAATTAGAAGAGGTCGACCAGTTTTAGTTTCGCACGAATTCAAAGACAATGGGACAATAACTCGCACTTTTGCCTTCATAGGTCGACCTCAGAACCATCATAGGTCGACCTTGGCTAAATTGAAACGAGTACAAAATGGCCCAAATGATGGTACCAATTGAGTGCAAAACAGATCCGGTCGACCTCATAATTAGAAGAGGTCGACCAGTTTTAGTTTCGCACGAATTCAAAGACAATGGGACAATAACTCGCACTTTTGCCTTCATAGGTCGACATCAGAACCATCATAGGTCGACCTCGGCTAAATTGAAACGAGTACAAAATGGCCCAAATGATGGTACCAATTGAGTGCAAAACAGATCCGGTCGACCTCATAATTAGAAGAGGTCGACCAGTTTTAGTTTCGCACGAATTCAAAGACAATGGGACAATAACTCGCACTTTTGCCTTCATAGGTCGACCTCAGAACCATCATAGGTCGACCTCGGCTAAATTGAAACGAGTACAAAATGGCCCAAATGATGGTACCAATTGAGTGCAAAACAGATCCGGTCGACCTCATAATTAGAAGAGGTCGACCAGTTTTAGTTTCGCACGAATTCAAAGACAATGGGACAATAACTCGCACTTTTGCCTTCATAGGTCGACCTCAGAACCATCATAGGTCGACCTCGGCTAAATTGAAACGAGTACAAAATGGCCCAAATGATGGTACTAATTGAGTGCAAAACAGATCCGGTCGACCTCATAATTAGAAGAGGTCGACCAGTTTTAGTTTCGCACGAATTCAAAGACAATGGGACAATAACTCGCACTTTTGCCTTCATAAGTCGACCTCAGAACCATCATAGGTCGACCTCGGCTAAATTGAAACGAGTACAAAATGGCCCAAATGATGGTACCAATTGAGTGCAAAACAGATCCGGTCGACCTCATAATTAGAAGAGGTCGACCAATTTTAGTTTCGCACGAATTCAAAGACAATGGGAAAATAACTAGCACTTTTGCCTTCATAGGTCGACCTCAGAACCATCATAGGTCGACCTCGGCTAAATTGAAACGAGTACAAAATGGCCCAAATGATGGTACCAATTGAGTGCAAAACAGGTCCGGTCGACCTCATAATTAGAAGAGGTCGACCAGTGTTAGTTTCGCACAAATACAACAGAAATAAAATAGATTGAAAGCCAGATGCGGTCGACCACGAATATGAAACAGTCGACCTCATCTGGCAAACAGAAGGAGAAAATCCTTCTTTTCAAGCTATAGATGTAAATAATATCGTAGAAAAACATCACAGGTCGACCTCAATAGCATCATAGGTCGACCTCAGTCTATAAAACAAAAGGAAAAGTCGATTGAAAGCCAGATGCGGTCGACCACGAATATTAAAAGGTCGACCTCATCTGGCAAACAGAAGCACAAAATCCTTATTTTCAAGCGCTATAGATGTAGAGAATATGGTAGAAAAACATCACAGGTCGACCTCAATATCATCATAGGTCGACCTCAGTCTATAAACAAAAGGAAAAAGTGATTGAAAGCCAGATGCGGTCAACCACGAATATGAGAAGGTCGACCGCACCTGGCGTACAGCAGGGAAAATCCCTCTTTTCAAGGTACAGATCTAAATAACAAGGCCAGAAATAGTAGAAAAACATCACAGGTCGACCTCAGTAGCATCATAGGTCGACCTCAGTCCATAAAACAAAAGTACAATAGCTTACAAGCCAGTAGCGGTCGACCATGATGATGAACAGGTCGACCGCTTCTGACGAACAGAAGCAAAAACCCCTCTTTTCCATCTTTAGATTTTTTGAAAACAAAAGGAAGAAGACAAGAATCAACTCAAATGAAAAAGAAGACTGAAAAGCATTACCTTGTTCTTCTTCTAAGTGATGAGGATGAAGGTTTCTTTGAGTTTTTGGAAAATGGAGTTTTTGGAAATGGGAGAAGAAGATGAAGAAGGGAAAGGAGAGGAAGAATGAGTGGATGTGGTGGGATAGGGTTCTGATTGTGGTGTAGAATGAGTGGGGGAGGGTTTCTTAAATAGAGGATGGAGGGAGGTTTGGGTGGATGGTCTGGTCAGGTCAACCGGTTTGGTCGGCCGAATTAAATCGCGGTCGACCGCACTAACTTGTTCGGTCGACCGCGTATGGTCCGGTCAACCGGCAATGTTATGAGGTCGACCGTTTATGACAAATTGTTTATTTCAACCCACAATCAATTAACTCATAAATTATTAAGATAATTCGAAGAAAATACAATGCAATCACAGTTATTAAAAAATAAATAAACTCCTAAAAAACAATAGAAGAAATTTAAGATCCTTTTTTGGGACTTTGTTTCGGGCACTTGGGGCGAAAATGACCATATTTCCCACATTCCGAACACTTTCTTAAACTTTTGCCCGATGCAGTGCGTGCTGACTTGAATGTCCCATTGGTCTTCCCAATTTTTGGATCTTTCACACTTCGAAGGGGTGCTGGAGGGTTTGCCGGTGTGGTGTTGTCTTCTCTCTCCTTCGCGAACTCAATTGCCCATTGAGTAAGGTCGTCCAACGTCTTAGAGACATGATTAAAAGCAGATTCACTACCACACGCGATGTCACATAAACGCTTACACTTTAGAGCCAATCCTCCATGTCTTATCAGTCGACCAAGTCTCTCTCCCACATCACCTCCAACTCCAGGATGACGATTTAGTGTCTTCGCATTTTGGGTCCATCGAAGCTTGAACCAAGACGAGGGTAGTGCGGTGTATCCCATATTTTTTATCACTGTAAGCATGTGTCTGCATGGAAACCCCTTAGATTCAAATAATGCACACTCGCATTTTAGATCTTGAGTGGACATAGTAAATGTTAACCGCCTTATCCGATCTAGGTTCATGTAGTTCTTCAGTATGAATGTCTCTGTCCCATCTGATTCATTTCTTCTCTCCGCTAATACATAAGAAGCTTCATTCTCTAGTTCAGTCATGAAGATAGCAAATGTACGATGAGTGTAGATACTTTCAGCTTGCATTTCCCAAGTGCGCAGGGCATGCTTGCAGACCAACCTCGTGTGCCTAGAAGAATAATCATCCTGCGCCTCCGTGAAACACATCCCCTCCAGTGCTTCATCAATGCCCTGAACAAAACGTTGCAAGCTGTATTGAGTTCCCACATACCCATTTATCCAATGGTTACATGACTCACATCGCGAGGTTGATTGGAGTCCACCGAAATAAATATCCTTCAAGTATGCCTCTGCCCACAGTAATTTGTCAGCGTACAAATCCTGCAACCACTTATTTGTAGACAAGCCATGCTGACTAATCAAAAGCTCCCAGCGCCTCTCAAACTCCTCAATCGATATTCGTACTTTCGCCAAGTAAGTGAATGCGCTAACGAACTCTTTATTATGAACGGCCGTTGTCGCATTTGTCTCAATATGCCAAATACAAAGACGGTGAGGCACTCCAACCAGAACAGTAGCAATGGCACCACGCATAGACTTGTCTCCGTCTGTGATCACTGAAGTGGGCATCTTAGAGTTCATACACTCCAGAAAAGTATTCAACAACCAAACATAGTTGGGGATTATCTCGTTATCCAACTGGGCAAAACCATATATGATGTTACGGTGGTGGTGATTTACACCAACCATCATAACAAATGGTCGATTGTACTTGTTGCGCTTGTAGCATGCATCGAACGCCAAGACATCCCCAAAAAAATGGTAATCTGCTCTAGATGTGGAGTCCGACCAGAAGAGATTGCCTAATTCACCTTCATCGTTGGTTGTGTACTTGAAGAAGCTGCCCGCATCAGAGGTATGTTTACTTTGTAAGTAACCCAATGTTCGGTTAACATCTCCTATTAGATCGTCGTCAACTGTTCGGGATTGCTGAACAGCATTGTCCAAATCCTTTGGAGTGTACCCCAGATTCTCATATCCTCCAACTTTATTCTTCATGAACTGAGGTATGTTGCGTTGTTTTATTCCTGACTGTCGCATCCCTATCGCCAGAGCCTTGTCTCCTTCACTCACATTTCGATGAGACCGAAGGAATTGAGTTTCTTCTTCATTGCAGCAACGATGTGAGTGCTTCCTCTCAAACTTAGAAACGACCCACATTTTCTTATTCCGATCAAAGCGTACAGTATACGATGCCTTGCAAGAATGTCTTGTCATCTTACGATGTTGTCGAGTCCGACCTTCTTTATCTATATGCATCTTATCTCTAGTCCCCTCTCTCGAACATACCATTGTCCTCCCAATTGCTACTCCTCGACGACTCCTCCGAAGATCTCTACGTCGAACGCTAAATCCTTTCGCTTTAGCATAGGAATCGTAAAATTTCTCTGCTTCTTGTAATGTTTGGAACTCCATGGAAGGAATTTGTTGTTCATATTCAGTAGCTTCTTCATCATCCATAAATTCTTCTTCTGCACCCTCGGTTTCATAATCATCTCCAACCACTTCATCATCGGTATTATCTGTATCATCTGAATTATCCATAGCTCCTTCTCGAGCATCATTAGGTTCCTCATCGAAGTTAACCTCATCATCATCTCTATCATCTGTATCATCTCTGTTATCCATCCTGCAACGATCGGAATACGAACTTAATGTCAAAACATACACAATTAGCTCTCGTTAGGTCGACCTGAATGAACTGTACGGTCGACCTTATTACTAAATAACAAACATGCGATAGACCTAAATTTACTGAAAGGTCGACCTAATCCTATAATTACGAAAGTACGGTCGACCGGATGGTGGGGGTGGTCGACCGGATGGTGGGAAAAATTTAACCACATACAACCATTAACATGCATATACGAGACATACCTTAACAATGAGGTCGACCACTTATTGTTACGGTCTACAGGAATAAAAATAAACCGCCACCAACACCCGATCACAATAAGAGCGATGAGATTATAACTTCACTCCAACAAATTGTAAGATTTCGTGGTACGATTAATGTCTGAAGACTCCCATCTATTTATAGATAATTTAGACGAATTCCTTATCCAATTGGTTCAAGATATATAAAATCACAATTCGACAAGGACAAGTACACAAAATCCTAATTGTACAAGGACAGGAATCATCACGGTCGACCTCTTTGCACAAATGGTCGACCGTCTTGGGTAAATGTGAAACAGGTCGACCTCTTTACACAAATGGTCGACCGTTGTTTTTAAATGTGAAACAGGTCGACCTCTTTACTGAAATGGTCGACCATTGATTATAAATGTGAGCAAAGGTCGACCTCTCGACAAGAATAGTCGACCGTACTTTATTAAGGGCAAACAGACGAGAATCCATACTTATTTTACATGGTTTTTGACTTTGCTACGGTATCATAGGTCGACCTTAAGCTTCACGAGGTCGACCTGTGCTCTGCCTTTGGGTATGCCCGCTTTGACTATGTGGTCGACCACTTGTTCTAGACGATTGAAATCGTAAATTCATTCAAATCCATAATTGTATAACAAATCTAATAAACGATAAACATTCAAAATCCAAAATGACACGATCTCGCAAATACAAATTAAATGTATGGTCCAAATAATGCAACATTGTAACTTAACGACTTCATTTCTTTGCTTTTTTCTTTGAACTCTGTCTCTCTTTGCCTCGTTCCATGCATTCATCTACTACATGCTTGAAAAGATTTTCTCGTGCACGGTTTTCAAAATGTGTAGCCAGATACCATAGAATCTCCTTTCGAGCCGGTAATTTGTGTTCTTCTCCTATCTGCATTATGCCATGTAAGATTTCGTTACAACTAAAAAAAGTGTAAATTATACTAGTTATTTGTTTGACGATATACTCACCACTCTATCAAGATCCTTGGATCCATAGCGCATCCACTGCATGACGTGCACACCACACTCAGTACTATTCCTTTGCCGTTGAACTGGTAGCTCATCAAAATTGAAATCTCCAAAATTTGGTACTACTACATTGCTCGTGCGCTCTGGTTTCAAAGTATCATCCAATGTGGACAACTACACACAAATAACGAATATTTTAAGCTTCTAGCATACTACGTAACGCTTAGTAGTCAGAAAATTATAGGAAAAACTTACCAATTTCTTGCATAGTTCTGATTTACACCTACGATTCGCCTCACTAGTTGAAGGTAGACTGTCAAGCAAAAATGCAGTTTTTTGCTGGACATTGACGAGATACAGAAACCAATGACGTGCTTCATCGTCAAGAACTGGCATAAATATCTAGCAACGAAACACTCACTATATGTTATAAACAACGAATACAAACAAATGCACTTTCGAAATTTAATGATATAGGGACATTGACTAGACTAACCTTCTGGCATGCACTGACATTCGACACAAAGTCCACGCCATCATTCATCAACTTGTTATGAATTTGTCTGGTCTTCATGTTAGCGCGTACCATTTTCTGCACCATGTTTTAGTTGAGATGAATTGACATGGTACAATATAAATAACTAGGTTATGACAAATAATTTGACATTACGGCTCTTACCGAAAACATATTTGGCAAATACCACACATTTGGCTCTTTCACATCATGTTTTTCAGACATTGTTAGTGCCTTTGCACACAAATCCACTACCTACCATCCAACAATCAAACACAAAATCATCGTAAATCGTAACATAAATAGTGCACAATTCATACGAAAGTCGTAGTAGTATAGTACTTACTGATGAGCAAACCCAGCTTTTCTCGCTAATGACCGAACTCAAATAATGTCGTTGCATGTTTTCAGAAAAAAAGTCCACAACGGTCAAACTGCAAAAATCAAGATAACAGAAATGTCAATTGTGATTTGCAACGTACAGGTCGACCTAATAGGAAAGACGGTCGACCACACGTACTAAAAAAACGTCTTACTCGTCCCAATTCTTGTCCCCAACCTTCTCTTTAGTAACAACATAATACAAGTCTTCAACTGGACTTTGAAGATTTTTGGTGAATCCTTCTAGACCCTCCACTTTCATGACCTACAAATCATAGTTAAAATTAAAGTAACATATGAACACAAACACACATTATAGATGAATATGTAACGTAAACTTACCCCGTGCTTTTCGAAAGGACTCTTAGATTCATCTTCATCGCTATCATCACTAAATAATCCCTTTCTTACAAAGTGATCCTTCTGTGGAGTGGTGTAGGAGTCACTTTCATATCGCGGTCTCTTGTAATTAGGAGAGCAACCCTTGCGGCCATTCTTTGTTTCACTCTGTCAAACATATAAACAAAACAGATTAGCACTAATGATAGTAATACTAATATCTTCAATCACATATGAATATACTTGGATACCTTTAAAATGTGCTCTTTCAATAAATCGTCTATGCTCTGGTAGCAATTTTCAGAGTCATCATGGTCTTCCTCCTCTTTACCAAAGTCAAATTTATTTCCTTTACCATTTCTTCCGCCATTCTCCATTCGTTCTGCACTTATATCTTTGCTAGCACCTTCTAGCCTCTCAAACCCGTCATGCATCATCCCAGTCATATCTGTCAGTCGAACTGACAATTGCTCGACTTGTGTTTGAAACACCACCAGCTTCTCTTGTGTGGCTTTCAACAATTTCATGATATCACCCAAATCTTGATGCAGTTTCTCATCATGCGTCATCGTCTAAACAATTTAAAGAAAAATTAAAATCATAATTCAAGTACAAATTTCTACAATTGACCAAAAAACAAAGATGTGGTCGACCTGACAAAGTATTAGGTCGACCTGGAAGACAAATAGTGACTACCACAACTCGTCAGGTCGACCTCTGTTATTCCTAGGTCGACCTATCCAGCAGGAAAATAACAATTACCAACAAAAAGTAAGTTCAAAATTAAACCGAAAAAAGAATAGGTCGACCAGATATCTGGCGCGGTCGACCTTTTCAAGCACAACATAGTCATACAAACAAAGCCAAAGTCGACATTCAGGTTGAATAACCAAAAAAATATATACGGTCGACCTTGAAACCCATTAGGTCGACCAATTGGGTTACCTCGCAAGTACAGAAGTCCAAGTGTTGTGGCCTAAATTCAAATACGAAGAATTGTCTCGTCAGGTCGACCTAGTTGACGTCACGGTCGACCGAATTGAGTTCTGCACCCAACAGTGTATCAAGTTAGCCGGTGGAAATCACGCATTAAAAAAGAAGACGGCGAATGCTACATTAGGTCGACCTCACCTTAGACCTGGTCGACCACTTCCAACACGTACAACAGCAACCGCGAACGATCTTCTTCACAAAGGCTCTAAGTCGGAAAAAACCTAATTCAGACTTGGTGGTGTTGAAGGGGACTTCTATTCGTATTTATAGAGATTTAGGACGTGAATGGGTCGACCCAATTCGTTTCCTTGTCCAATTGTGGAACCTTTCTGGCGTTGGAATCCATATCCAATACGGATACGGTGTGAAGGCGGTCGACCTCTTCATAATGCGGTCGACCTGTTAGGTGCACAAGGGTCGGCCTATGAGATATTTGGGTCGACCTTTCATTCTGTTAGACCAACAAAGCGGTCGACCGTATTATGTAAGAGGTCGACCGCTTCTCGGAACCCCACATACATGAATTAGTCCATTCGGTCGACCGCATGTTGGATTCGGTCGACCGAAAAGTCCATGTCACGGTGACATGCATGTCACCGTAGCAAAATCCAAAAAGTAATTGATCTTGCAAAATTATTCAAATAGAAAGTGCTTACAGTGAATTTGTGTATAGGGAATAGAAGCTCTTGTGAACTGTACCGTTGGGATTTTTTTAATTACCTTGCCCTACTTTTTTCGTACAGTAAACGACTAATTGGGCTTTTAATATAATAATAATAATAAGACTTAATTTCCCTTTTATTATTGACTGAAGACTTAATTCCCGTTTGTGTCTCCACTATGTGTGCATATTGGTCGGGACCGAGTCCGGTCACATCCCCTTTGACAGTAGACCACTCCATCTGGTAGCGCTACCAGATGAACTGATACGCTATCACTCCACCCGATACCGCTATAGAATGGAGTGGTAATGATACATAGAAGGTGATTGTGACCGTATCATAACCCATATTGGCCCTAGTACAATAATGTGGGTGTCTCATAGGAATGGCTAGGGTTGGCTATACGATACGGTCGGGTCCGTTAAATTGCCCAAAAAATTAGATTGGATATAGTTCGGTATTGATCTGGTCCAGTCTTGACTCGGTCCGGTCCTATTTCGGTCTTGATTTTAGATTGAGCTTGTGGGTTTTGAGTGGCATGAGGCCTCAAAGGGTGAGGAGTTGGTTAAGCTTTGGATGTTGGACTCTCTTATTCGATTTTCGATCCGGTCCCAAATGGGTTTTTACCTCAAATCTAAACCCAAATATGAGATTTGATTGTTTGTTATCAGGTTTCGGTTCCATTCCGTTCCAGGTTATACGGTCCGGTTTCATGTAAAACCAAATAGCTCGAACGAAATAGCGAGCACTAGGGATAGCAATCACCCACTCATGGGTAATTTTACCCAAATTCAAATAGATCCATTCATTATAGGTAGGGTATGCATGAAGTATATATAGGTTTGTGGGTTTATAAATGTGTTTAGGTAGAGTATGGATATTGCTCTCATAATCTAATTGGATATGGGTTGGGTATCGATTACCCATTTACTTGAATGTATTACTACACATACAAAAGTTGGACCTATTTGTAAAACTTAAAAAGTTTAGGCACCAAAATATAAGTCCAAAATTTTGGAAAAAATACAAAACTACCACTGTTTTTAAAAAAATTACAAAGTACCACCCATTTCGAAGAAATTTCAAATCTACCACCATCCCCCATAAAACGCGGGCAAGGGGCGGTTTGCCATTGGGCAGCTTCAAAACTGCACCTCCACGTAGCGGTTCATGCAACCGCGCGATGGGCAGGCGATCTGACGTCTAACCGCCTGCTAGCGGAGCGATCCGCGTCGTGGATTGATAATCGTTTCCTAAGGGCGCGGTTTGCGCATTGGGAAGCGTAAACCGTGTGCTGGAAGCGAGGTTTTTGGTCGGGTAAAAATATCAAACTGCCCCTCCAGCACGCGGTTCTTTACCTATAAATACCCACCCCCTTCCTCTCATTTTCTTCACACCAAACCCAATCTCCTCTCTCTCTCTCTCTCTCTCTCTAAGTTTCTCACTCTACCTATCCCCCTCCCCATCCAAAAACCTTGGAAGTAGTTGTTTTGTTGGTTGTGGCTAAGTCCGATCCGCCTTAAAAAACTTTTATTTGGTTTTCACTAAAAAACCGTCGAATCTCTGTCCGGATCCTAAAAAATGGCTGATTTTGTCGAAGAAGAGGGTATTTAATATGATGATAATCAAGCGGTACATACTCATTTTACCCAATTTTTGTTGTTGTTATAATGGTTTATTTAATTTATATACTAATTGATTTATGTTGTTGTTATCCTATCGTAGGTTGGGCCGGCTGTTGATGTATACAATCAACAATATTATGTTGATCAAGAACCGATTGATCCGACTGTTTTATATGATCAATCCAATCATCGTTCAAGAGACGTTTGGAACGACCACAAGGTACATATTATTTATCATCACTTGTAAATTTTATTTTCTTAACGTAATTTATTTGTTTGTACAATAAATTACTTAATTGTTAATTGCAATGAGTATTTTCAATAATTTAAATCAATACAATACAACACTTATTTGGACTCTTTATAAAGAAATGCATGTCTAGGAAAATGTGGTCTTAAGCGATCATCATGATACTCCCATGACCTAAGAAAATCGGGTTCTAAGCGATCCTCGGATCCCCCTTTTTCTGTCAAACATACTGTGTTTCTAAAGAGATGTATACCTCTCCTAAGAGTCGTACGAGTGTACTTGTGTTGCTTTAAATTATTGAAAACAATCAATACGAAGTAAAAAATAATATATTTGATTTTATGTATATAGGTACAAAAATAATTTTACTTTAATTTCAAAAATGGTATTCATTTTAGTTAATTATTTTAGTTAGCTTAATGTTAATGTTTATTAAATTATGTATATTTTTCGGAAAAAACCTTGATTTCATTAATTTATATTGTTTGTTATAATAGATTTATATATGTATAAATTATAAACTTATAGTGAAAGTTAAATTCTTCTCTAGGATGGATACCATATAGTTCGCTATAGGGGTACGACGAATATGCTTGAATGGAACGATGTCATGTTGCTCTTTATAAAAAGGGCAAGATTGGATCCGATTAAGCACTTTAATGGAATAAAGATAGACCGCCAACTTAACTGATTTACCCATCTATGGAGATGTTATTTGTGTGGACTCTACTCCACCAGCTAAAGTTGTTGCCAATATGAGTGGTTGGCAACATTTCATATGGACCATCACCGGGTTGTGTCCGCCAGAAAAGGGAGATCACGATGCGGATGGTAATCCACCATTGTCCAAGGGCCAAGTATCCGTCACTTGGTTGACAGAGGAGATCAGGCGTAAGCACAACCCTGAGGTCGGAGGCATTCCCCTCACGGAGGAAAGTTCGGAGCGTGATAAAGAAATTTATGCACGTATCTACATCCTCGGCATGATCAGAGGAGTTTTCTTCCCCAAAAAAATCCAACAATTTAATCAGCAATTCATGGTTGAAGATCATATTTGGAGATTGGGATGATATGGGGAAGCTGAGTTGGGCATCTGCTTGCCTAGCTCATATCTACGACTCCCTCTGTAATGCTAGTTCGAGAGCGGTGAAGGAGATTGATGGGGTCATGTTCATCGTCCAATTTTGGACTTGGGAGCATCTGCCATGGATTGCGCCGAAGGTAGACCCCGACAAGTAATGGGGACCCGACCATCCCCTATGACATGAAGCTTATGGTTGTAGGTAAACATTTTCTATCCCACTCATAGTTCTCACCTTTTTTTATACTAATTCAGTATTTTATAAAGAAATTTTTAGAATGTATTAACATTGTGTACTTTACCATATTAATAGGTGGCTTGGTGAAACAACATGCGACAACCTAGTCGCGCATAAGCTGGAAGAGTATCGTAGGAGGATGGATCACCTTTGGGAAGCAGAGGTAACCCTCAAAATACACTATTACTTCCTGCTCTATTTTCAACTTGCTTTATTACGTTTCTGGATGGTCCATTTTTTTTTGCACCTTCGTAGCATATTTTCGATCCGTATCTAGAACGCATTGTCGCGCATCACGTCCATAGACTATCAGCAAGCTTCTTTTGCTTGAAATGAAGGTTCCAGTTTCTCTTGAAATGCCGTATGCACCATCTCCGTGACCACTTCCAGGCTAGATCTAACGCTAAGATGGCAGCCCTTACACCGGAGTGGCGATTAGAGATGATGGTTAGACTCACCCGCCTGGTGACGTGGAGTTGAATTTGTCTGAAGAACCATCCATAGTTTTCGCTATTCTCTCCCTCAACAATGGCAAAAGCTAATGGATATACTGCTCTATTTGCATTTGCTCCGCCGGCGATCACTAGAGTACCCTTCTACTTGCCGGTAAGGAATGTTCCATCAACTTGAATCATAGGAAAACAGAATGGAAAACCATCAATACATGGCTTGAATGACCAGAAAAGACTCTTGAAATGGCGCTTGTTACCAGGCACCGGCGAGTGAATTTCTTCATCTTGGTAGAGGGGAGAGAAATGGTGCCAGAGTGTCGGACCTCATTCTTCGTTGCAAATTGTTGGCCCTTCATAAAGCCAGTGAGCGGACCCCATACTGGCACCTCTGGCGGGTCCATGTCGACATCAACATACCAATCTTCATTTGGATTGTGATTGTAGTACGGGATAGGTACACGGTTGCGAGGCACCTCATCACCGTCTGCGTCTGAATCTGGAGCGGAATCATCAGCACCTTCAAGATGATCGAAGCTGTCTGCACTGACATCGCCTTCCTCTTCTTCAACCTCAGGGTCACTAACTGGACTTGGATTGACCTCTTCTTCCATCTGATGAAGATCTTGAAAGGCACCTTCACCTTCATCAGCTCCATAATTGTAGTTGTGGTAACTAACGGCGCTTTGGTAGAAGTTGTCCTCGTGTTGGTACTGGTAGCCTGCTTGTTGGTTCCCATCCGCCTGTTGAGCGATGATGACCTCCAGTTTCATCATGATAATCCTAGCTCCAGCTCCAGTCTTGGTACTCCTGGTGGGGATGATCTGCGTATAATACACTCCCACCGTGGATACCAGATGTTTGGCCATCTCCAGAATGACCTACACCGCCTTCAACCGCCTCTATGTAAACGAACATCTCCGCTTGTTTAATCTTATTGGTGGTCAAAAATTGGACCATGGCATCAATGTCCTCCTGAGTGGTAATGATGAATTCCTCATTCCACAACGACCCGCCATGTCTGTTTGGATATCGATACACCATATGATCAACTCTTTTAGTGCCATCCATGCAGGTAACCTCAGTGCACATCTGATGGAGCTCTTCAAGCATCGGTCTCGTACGGACCGTCATTTTGTAAAAATTTCCACCCACGTAACTTACACCCTTTCCGGTCTCTTCCGTGTAACCATTCCACCGTAATCCAAGCGTGAACTTTTAGAATGTCGTCTGCAATAAAACTGTAATTAAGTTACTACCATAAAAATAAAAAATGACAATGAAAAGTAATACAAAACAAACTTACGAATTAACGTTAATCGCAAAAACTAAATAATTTAAAGTTGCACAACTGAAGTTTGAAGAAGAAGGAGTGGAGTGAGGATTTTGAGTTTTCTGGACTTGCCTTTTATGGGCAAATTTTACACTGGAAACCGAAGGGGGAGCGGTTTTAGTCTGGCATGCAGCCCCCACCCATGCAACCTCCTATATGCCGACATGTTGGATGTCGGGTGACGAGGCACAAATCGCTGGGGGGGTTATGTGTCTACATGGTAAACTGCTTCCCTGGGGAGCGTTTTACCTTGCCGACACATATTCGCTCCCAAAGGACGCGGTTTGTGCTAGGGCAGCCATAAAAACCACTCCTTCGGAGGGCGTTTTTCCCAAAAAAGACAAACCTCTTGCCTAGCAGGCGGTTCCATGGTAAACCGTCGCCTGGGTGGGTGGTTTTTGTTTTAACCGCCCATGCATGGAGCGGTTTTTAAAAAACAGTGGTAGATATGGAATTTTCTCGAAATGGGTGGTACTTTTGTAATTTTTTTTAAAAACAATGGTAGTTTTGGATTTTTCCCCAAAAATTTTAGGTACTAAATTGTAACTTTCTATTGGTATTTTGAGGACTTATATACAAAAAATAATTTTAGGTACTAAATCCAAAGACTTATAAAGTTTAGGTACCAAACTGTAATTTGCATATAGATACAGCTACAAACCAACTCCATGGATTGAAAATCCAACCCAACCCAAATGAGTGGGGATTACCCCCATCAAACTCTACCCATTTACCATTTAGTTGGATTTCAAACCTAACCAATTGATTTGGATAGTAAAATACCCATGTTATGGGCAAAATTGTCATCCCTAGTGGTTGACATGCTTATTAAGTTTACCAAACTATAACCGTCAAGATCAATGGCATAATCAGGGTTTTGTTCATAATATATCGGTCATGACTTCATCATTTTCGATATTAAAATACATTCCAGTTGATATCATCTCCATAGATCTCATTAGGACAAATGCTAGCAAGCTTGACAACTTTTCATTGTTGAAGTCAACAAAGGGTCTATCATCGTGGGTACCCAACTAAATTTGAACCAATTTTTTCGGGAAAATTCAACAGATATTACCTTTATTTTTGTGGTTGGACTTCTATTCAACACATGAGCAGTCCATATGACAGCTTCAGGCCGAAAGAGTGCATGTACATACTTTAGTGTTTTCAAGTGAGCATCTAACAATATGTCCATGATTGATCTGTTCTTTCTCTCAGCAATATGGTTTTGTTGAGGAGTAAGAACAGCTGCGAGTTTTCTTCTAATATGAGCTATTGCACACACTTGCTTAAATTCAGTGCACGACTCAAATAAAGCTTCAGATTTCTTTTTCTACTATTGCTTTGTATTTTTTAAAACCACATAGATGCTTCGGACTTGACATTAGAAAATAAACCTGTTAGGAAATTCTATTTCCTATAATGTTATGGGCCACATATTTGACAATTATAAAGCTATTTGTTTTAGTGGGCTAATTGTACGTGATCCAAATCAGGAGCCCAAAGATGTCTTGCATTGATATGGGCCTAAATGAGTGGAAACCCAATACTTGTTCACGTTGGGTTTTATAGGAGCCCATGTGAAACTTGTATATAAAGGTGCTAGAGGTTGTGGTCCCCAATACACCAAGACCGAACACTCTCTTCTTCTCCTCATCAGGAAGATCAGAGGATTCCCGTTAGTGGTCTAAGGAGGCTTGGTTGAGGAAGATCACAAAACCTCCCGGATCGTGCTCCAAGAAGTATCGTCCGGCTGTAGATCGTCTTCCAGATTTCGCATCAAGCTCTTGGCGATCAACAACATGGAATTCAGGTAATTCTATCAACCTTTTATATCTGACAAGATGAATTTTCTAGTGAATTACATATGTTAAGTGTAATTCTAACAAAACCCACAACCTCCTATTAAGGCATCTATGATTGTTAAGATATACCTACTATCCCCATTTGGTACTAGAGTAATTGGTCCGCATAGGTCTGCATGAATCGGCCCCAGTTTTTACTGGCTCTTCATGTACGTTTCTTTGGAAAATTGTGTCTGTGTTGTTTGCCTATAAGACAAGTAAAGCAGACTCCCACTTCACCTATAAGCTTTGGAATGCCTGAACTAGACCTTCTTTGTGAAGCCATTGTAATCCTCTTTCATGTAAGTGACTAAAACTCATATGTCGTAGATTTAGGCTGGTCTCTTTGTCTCCTTTGCCTGTAAGCAATGTAGATCGTGATCTTGATTCCCATTGTCATGCTTGGCCTACAAGACAGCCATCCTCTTTCTTTTCATGGTGTTATATGTAGAAGTAGAACATTTTGTCCATGAAAGATCTTATAGATTCCATCTTTTATGAGAAAATTCGGATTCTTTTCTTGTACTACACTCAGCATGTTTGTTTTGAGTTCAGAAACGTAGAATACTCCTTGAATAGTGAGGGACAATTGATCCACCGACAATCTGACACTGCCTTTTCCTTCAGCCGGCAGCTTGATTCCATTGCCTAGCTTTACATTACAGTCAAAAAGTTTGAATCTAGAGAGGTAACCACTGTCCATTTCCACTCATATGATTACTACAGCCAGAATCAAGAAACCAACAGTCTTTTGTTTTGTTCATTTCTATAAAAGGCCATCAGATTATGATGAACAATCTCTTTTTCTTCTTCCTCCACATAAGCCATTAATTAGAAGCATATCTTCTTTCATATCCATGCCAAATTTGTTGTAGGACTAAGAGGGACCAAAACTAGAATATATTCCTGTTGGTTGTGCCATTCAAAGCACTCATTTCTTACGTTCTCCAGTTTAGAACACTTGTAGCATTCCACCATATCTCTATTCCAGGGTCTGCCTCCTTCCTCTTCCCTGACTCAGGTAACCACCTCTACCTCAACAATCTTGCCATCAGTCATTGACTCCAAAAATTTTCATTGAATTACCCACTATGTATCATTACTCAACCAAAAGTAATCATTGACACTTTCACCTTCCTTCATTTCCAGAATTTCAAAATTCCTTATCAGTGCTAGTTCAGACTTCTGCAATCGTGCTCTCATACCACAATGAAAGAGCAAATTTTTTGTGCAAACTGACAAATCTTATTTACTCGATGTTCCAGACCTTAAGTGCATGATTTCTGCCACTAATATCGGCACTTAAGCAGCATCCTCAACTCCACTAACTTACAAAGTAGCTAGACCAACAATTAACTTTTGACCTTAGCTAAACAACTTACTTTTGACTTAAACAACAAAAGACATAAGTCTGATGACTAAAACATAATTATACAGTACGGCGTAATTTTATTGTTAACTTAAAACACATTCAAATGATGTCTTTTGGCGCCAACCGCTTACAGCGCATGGTTGTGTAGAAGAAGGGCCTAGTATTTTCATTCGGGTATCGACTAGCTATGGGTTGTCACTAAAAGTGTTGAGATAGTGTTTTTTTTTTTTTTTTTTTGATAGATTAGAACGTACTTTGTGTCTGATGAATTGATGAAGTTATGAACGATTTTAAGAACGAAATCCTAAATAATCAACTGACCTTAACGGGCATAGTTTGTTTAACTTAACCAACAAGTCAAACACCCAAATCACTGGACGATATGTATATTAATTAATTAATTAAGAAAATTCTAGGTTGTGAGTTACTATTTATAAGTGGCTCTCACGCTCCTCAAAGTGCAAGTGCGAAAGTTTCAAGTTGCTTCTTTTACCGCACTCTCCATTTTATAATCTTTGTGTTCAGCTATTGATCACTAGCATAGTTAGTAAATACTCCGTTTAATACACGTATATGTACCCGTACGTACTTTATCCGTTTAAAACTTCCGTATCCGTATTATTGTCAAGCCGTTTCATTTTCCCCCGTTCATTTCATGGTTCCCGTACTAAACACGTATAAAACCCGTATAACACGTTTATTATCCGTATTTTACGAATTAAATTGTTAACTTTACTATTATTTATATATTTATTTATTTTTAAAATGATTAATTTTATATATTTATGACTATTAACGTACTATTAAACGTAATTTTAGCTTAAAGATGAAGTATAATGCCCGTACGTATCTTTTACGTAACTTTCTCGTACCGTATTTTACTAGGTTTACATCTATTGAACCCAGACACAAGGGTATCCTAAATTGAATACAAGGCCGGGTTAATTGCATGGTTGGTCACTAAGATTTCAAAAAACGTTCATATTTGGTCACTGGAAATATTTAAATCTAATCTTGGTCACTCAAATTAGTTAAATGGTTCAAGTTCGGTCACTCTCCGTCGAATTCTGTTAAATTTATCTGATGTGGCAGTCAATCTTCAAAGTTGACCGTTAACTCAGTGACGTGGCAATTAAAAAATAATAAATAAAATAAATTTTAATCTTTTATCATTTCCAACTCATTTTCACAAGAAAGTAAAATGAATAAAACATAAAATTATTATAGTTACGTAATCCCAAGGCTGGTCTATCAAAGGCAACAACTTTAGGAGCAGATGTGGCTTCTCGCAACCTCTTCATCGCCCTGCTCCATGAGAACAATGAAGCTCCAAAGTCATGCAGTAAGACGACAGGAAACCCCAGCTTCTTATTAGGATCAGAAGAAGCAATTTGAGGCGAAGAGCCATTTGGCGATTGCGATTCGTATAGCTTGTGGTGCATCTTCACGCCTCTGAACTCGCAGAAACAACTGTCTGGGTCTGCTAAAAGTTCAGGATCCACCAGTTCATCTTGATCAATGCCAGCAATTTGCTTCTTCTTCTTCTTCTTCTTCTTCACTATCTTCTTCTTTCTTCTGTATCCGACAGCTGCTCCGGGAAAGCGTCGGCAGAGCCACTGAGGGAAGAGGAAGAAGCAGTTCTTTCTTTCCTCTGTATCCGACAGCTGCTCCGGGAAAGCGCTGGCAGAGCCACTGAGGGAAGAGGAAGAAGCAGATGCCGAAATTGAAGGACGAGGAATGAATTTGGTAATGGCTGGGATTGCTAGTAAGGTTCCTATTCGTCCCAAAAACCAGAGCACCTCGATAGCTTCTTGACCTACAGAGTCTGAGAGAGCTATGGCATTTACTAAAGATCTTAGCTTTACCGATTGGTGGAGACAAATTGGAGCTGGAGCGGCCAAAAAAGAGATGGGTTTTGGGAGAACTTTGAAACTGAGCTTGATGACACTGCAAGTGATGATGGGTCGATGCAATTTGTAATTATAATATTTTTTATTTATTTATTTTACTTTATTGTGAAAATGAGTTGAAAATGATAGAAAATTAAAATTTATTTTATTTTTTATTCTTTAATTGCCACGTCACTGAGTTAACGGTCAACTTTGAGGGTTGACTGCCACATCAGACAAATTTAACAGAGTTGGACGGAGAGTGACCAAACTTGAACCATTTAACTAATTTGAGTGACCAAGATTGGATTTAAATATTTTCAGTGATCAAACATTAACGTTTTTTGTAATCTCGGTGACCAACCATGCAATTAACCCATACAAGGCCGCTACCACGAGTTTTGTATCCGGACCGAGTTTGATTCTCTTTAGTGTTTTCTTTTCTCCTTTTCCTTTCTGTTGACCATCATCACAACCGAACCCAAATTAATATATAAAAGTCATTCGATTCGGTCAAAGCAACTTGAAACTGACTTTAGTATTTATGAATTTCACTTTTTTTCTTTGGGTTGAGAACTAATATAATAATAATATAGAAAAGCCTAGGTTGTAAGTTACTATTCAGTAGTGGCTCTCACACTCCTCCAAGTGCAAGTAGGAAAGTTTCAAGTTGCTTCTTTTACCCCACTCTCCATTTTATAACTTTCGTGTTTAGCTATTGTTCAATAGGTTTACATCTATTGAACCCAAACACAAGGGTATCCTAACTTGAACCAAAGGCCGCTACCATGAGTTTTGTATCGGGACCAAGTTTCATCATCTTTAGTGTTTTTTCTTTTCTCCTTTTCCTTTTTGGTGACCATCATCACAACTGAACCCAAATTAATATATAAAAGCCATTCGATTAGGTCAATTAATTGATATATAAAAGCCTAGGTTGTGAGTTACTATTCATTAGTGGCTCTCACACTCCTCCAAGTGCAAATGGGAAAGTTGTAAGTTGCTTCTTTTACCCCACTCTCCATTTTATAACCTTTGTATTTAGCGATTGTTCACTAGGTTTACATCTATTGAACCCAAACACAAGGGTATCCTAACTTCAACCCAAGGTCATTACCACGAATTTTGTATCGGGACCGAGTTTCATCCTCTTTTGTGTTTTTTCTTTTCTCTTTTTCCTTTTTATTTACCATCATCACAACTGAACCCAATTAGCCTAGGTTGTGAGTTACTATTCACTAGTGGCTCTCACACCCCTCCAAGTGCAAGTAGGGAAGTTTCAAGTTGCTTCATTTACCCCACTCTCCATTTAATAACTTTTGTGTTTAGCTATTGTTCATTAGGTTTACATCTATTGAATCCAAACACAAGGGTATCCTAACTCGAACCCATGGCCGCTACCACGAATTTTGTATCGGGACCTAGTGTCATCCTCTTTAATGTTTTTTCTTTTCTCGTTTTACTTTTTTGTTGACCATCCTCACAACTGAAACCAAATTAATATATAAAAGCCATTCAACTCGGTCAAAGCGACTTGAAACTGGCTTTAGTATTTATGAATTTCGCTTTTTTCTTTTGGTTGGGAAGACAATTGAACCTGAATCTAAGGTATTAAAGAGTGTTGTATTGGGAGAGAGTTTTATCCGATTTTGTAGTTGGTAGGTAGAACCAAATGTTAATTTGTTAAAAAATTGGTCAATGCGAGTTGAGCACGTTGTTGACCAGTTTTCAATCGAAAGCGAGTTTTGTACGCTTTCATGTTTTTTTTATTTCTCATTTTCAGTTTCGTTGAGAATGACAATTGAACTCTGACCCATTGTTGACGAGTTTTTAATCGAGAGAGAGTTTTATCCGCTTTTGTAATTGACATGTAGGGTAAATTGTGAATTTGTGAAAACTGGGTCAACTCGGTCAAAGCTATTTGAACGCAGTGTTGAGAATTTAGGGTCATGAGTGAGTTTTATCCACTTTAGTATTTTTTTTATCTTTTTCCTTTTGGTTGAGAATGACAATTGAGTCCAAATGCATGAGTATCCAACCTAATTCGACCCGATCAAAGCGACTTGAAACCAGTGTTTACAAGTTTTCAACAAGAGCGAGTTTTATCTGTTTTTGTAATTGGCGGGTTGTGTTAGGTGTGAATTTGCACAAAACTCTGTTCAACAAGGTCAAAGCGAGTTGAACCTGGTGTAGACTACTTTTGAGTCAGTAGCGAGTTTTACCTTGAGTGTTTTTCATTTCGTATTTTCCTTTTGTTTGAGAAACACAATTCAACTCAAATCCATGGGCATCCCACCGAATTTGACCCGACCAATGCGAGTTAAATCTCATGAAACCTGCAATCAGTCCCAAAATTTCATAAAGGAGAACCATGATTACCTGAAACCAAAATAAAACCCCAAAATAGTGCGACTATGTTTGGCCCGTATTTTAGAAGTTTTATGTTTCAAAAGGTGAAGGCAAATCAAACACCTCTAAAGTTTCGCTTTTTAAAAGAGTTTTTCATAACTTAAAAGCAGAAGCTCCGATTTAAAAATACAAAATTGTTCTTACCATATATTATTATTTTTCTAGAAACCATAATTTTCTTTCATTTATATCATTATAAAAATAAAAAAGTATTATTTAATATGAAATAAATCTAACGTGATCTATTTTAAATAATTTTTTATTTTTAGAATTTTTAATCATATTTTATGTTAGAAATATTTTTTAATCATTTTACATGATCTCTTATATTAGAAATTAATTTTGATAGTTTTTCAGCTAAACACTCAACTGTTTTTATTTTTAATACTTCTTGAAAAGATCTAGAGAATTTGCTTCATTCTACAAAAATTACAGCAGGATCAACCACTAGCCATACAAATTGAAACAATAGCGTCATGAGAGAAGTTTAAAGATAAATAATTTATTCGACGATCGTTCTACCTTATGCAAATTTATCGACTATATGCTATTGTAAATAAAAACTTATGAAAAGAATAATTAAGAATGAAATAAAATTACTTTCACTTTTGGGTCAACATTAAAACTATTACTTTTCAAAATATTTATTTTTCTTATACGCGAAGCGAGTGCTTTTGCTAGTATAGACTATTAGGGGTGTTCAAACGGTTTGGTTACCATGGTAACCGTTTTAACCAGTACTATTTGGATAATTTGGATAATTGGTTTGGTTTGGTTTCAAGCACTCCTAACCTGTCAAACCAAATTAACCAGTTAAATAATTAGTCATATATCTAACATATATTATAAGGTTAATACCCTAGTTTGGCCTGAAGTTTAGCGTGAGTGACAGTTATGGCCCCATTTTTCAAATAAGACATTTACGGCGTACTTTTGAAATTATTTGACAGATTTGGCCCGGAACTTGTGTTGACTGTTAATACTAACGGTCAAACACTTATTCCGTTAGTGACTAACAAAAAAACTGCAAATTTGGTTATACATGGTGCTTCGTCATTAAATAATAATATTTTTTAATTTTTTCCCCAATTAATAATAAAAATAAAAATAAAAACCCAAAATCCCCAAACCTCTCACCCTCATCTCTTCCTCTTGCCGCCCCCAACCTCCCCCCAAACCAGCAAGACTGAGTACGAAGAGACTCTTAACCACCCTTCTTCTCTCCACCGGCGAAGCAAGAACCAGTACTGGCCATGGCGGATCAGAGGTAATCTCGAGAAGGAAGCTTGTCAGGGGAACGTGCGTCACCACCAGATCTGGATTTTTTTTTGTCTTCCGGTAATTAGATCGGGATTCTTTCAATCCCGACGATGTAGCTTGGATTTTTCCGATCGGAGGTTGCGGCAGCTGGGGGTGTCCACATCGACCCCGACGGCGACGCCATTGCGGCCAGCGAGCATCAAATTTTTACGGCGAGGGTTTGTTAGGCGACGGCGTTTGCGGCAGAAGCTGCCGTGGAGATAGAAATTTCGTCGGAGAGGCAGGGTTCCCAAGGGGCGGTACATCAACGACGACTGCTGAGAATAGTTTCGCTTTGTTGTCGACGAAGGCGGGTGGAGGAAGCGGCGGTTGGGAGAGAGGGATCGCTGTGGAGAAGCTGGATCCGTTCATGGACGGTGACTTTGTGGGTCGGTACCGCCGTCGGGGTGGTAGGGGAGGATCAAGTGTTTACTCCAATTGGAGTCTGGAGCTTCGATTTTATTCTAGGCGAGCACATCTCATTCCTCCTGGTGATGTAGCGGAGGGACGGGAGATGGAGAACAATGGAAATTTTGTTGAATTCGAGAAGAATGGAGGAAGTGGATTTAGACCCCAAATAGAGAGGAGGAAGTGGAGCGGATCCATCTTTGGGGATTTTGGGATATTTTTTTAATTTTTCATTATTAATTGGGGGACAAAATAATAAATTATTATTATTTAATGACGAAGCACCATGTATAACCAAATTTGCAGTTTTTTTGCTAGTCACTAACGGAATAAGTGTTTGACCGTTAGTATTAACAGTCAACACAAGTTCCGGGCCAAATCTGTCAAATAATTTCAAAAGTACGCCGTAAATGTCTTATTTGAAAAATGGGGCCATAACTGTCACTCACGCTAAACTTCAGGCCAAACTAGGGTATTAACCCTATATTATATACACATACTTAATACTTTGCATAATCACTCAAGAGTTAACGTTCATCCCTTTTAGACTCATAAAATATAAAGCTCAATATTGCTCATATAGTGTATATTTGTATATGTAAAATGTAGACCACAACATATGGACGCCTAATTTAGATAAATTTCATACATTATGAGGGATGAAAACTTGAAAGAAAGGTCATTTCCAGCCTATGATAATTGCTAAGAGACTAAGTCAATTTACACAAACACAACAATTCATTAACCCATACCATTGTGATAAATTTTTGTTAGGTGAATACTTCTATACTAATCGTAAAATAATTGTCTTAGTTGCATGTATTTTTGTTAAATAGGGCTTATGCCATAAAGACCCTCCCTCCCCACCCTCAAACCCATAGGATAGGTCTCTCCCACCTGTGTTTTGCTGATGACCTCCTGGTTTTCACAAAAGGGACCTCTGAGGCTGTTGGGAAAGCAAAAGCTATCTTAGATGCTTTTTATATTGTATCTGGGCTGAGGTGTAACCCTTCTAAGAGTGAGGTATTCTGTGGAGGGGTGGAAACTAGGGTGCAGGCTCAGATTTCATCTCAAACAGGCTTTGCTATTGGGAAATTACCTGTGAGATACTTGGGGATCCCTCTTATAGCTGGGAAATTCAATACTGCTGATTGTCAGGCTTTGGTTGACAAAATAACTGCAAGAATTAGGGGGTGGAGGGTAAAGACTCTGACTTATGCTGGCAAAATGCAGCTCATTACTGCTGTCATCTCCAGTGTTACTCAGTACTGGATGGGAATTATTCAGCTGCCAGCTAAGGTGATTAAATTGGTTGAAAAAGCATGCTCTGACTTCTTGTGGAGTGCGGAGGAAGAGGGAAAGAGGGCTAAAGTTCAATGGCAAATGGTAGCAAGGCCTAAGAAAGAAGGGGGATTAGGGTTTAAAGACTTAAGGAGCTGGAATATGGCTTGTTTAGTACGGCACCTTTGGGCCATATCTTCAAATTCTTCCTCTCTTTGGGCGAGTTGGGTCAGGCACTACCAGCTCACATATACATCGATTTGGGATATACCTACCTCCATACCCTGTTCATGGGCTTGGAGGAAAGTACTGAAGATTAGGCCAGTAGTGGCTCAATATCTTACAGTTAGGTCTGCTGGAGTGTTCTGGGGGGACTGTGTGATGGAGAAATTTTCAGTTAAGAAGGTATGGGAGACTATTAGAGATAAATGGGCAGCAGTTCCGTGGTTTACTTTGGTCTGGAAGTCTTTTGGGACACCGAGAGATAAACTGCTTGTCTGGCTGATCATCTTGAACAGGATCTCTACTCTAGATAAAGTGCAGAGATGGAATAGTACAGTGGTTAATCTCTGCTCGTTATGCTCTTTAGCGGCTGAATCCAGGGATCATCTTTTCTTTGAGTGCTCTTATTCTCAGCTTGTGCTGCAGGCTATATTTGCAGGTAGAAATGTGGTGGGGCAGATTGGGAGGCTTCATTGGTAACAGCCATCTTGTTATTCAGGCTGAATTGTGCTTCTTCTGATCGGGATAGACTACTATGGGTGATGGTGGTAGCTGAGCTTTGGAGAGAGCGTTGCAGGAGAATTATGTCTGGTGAAGCTCTGTCAGTAACCCAGGTTTTGAAGAAGATGCAAGGGCTGATCCGTTTGCTGAGGAATGGATCCTCTCAGGTTGCGATTGCTATTACAGAAGATTATGTAAATAGTATAGTGTAGCTGGGTGTCTTTTGGGGTTTCCTTTTAATTCTTGGTAGTTTTGGTTCTGTTACTAATTCTGGCCAAGAGCTAATTGTCGTGTACTTTGTACATGAGGTTTTCTGGGTTCCAGTTGGGGGATTGTTTTATATCCCTCCTTCTTGATGAATAAAATTGCTTATTCATCAAAAAAAAAATTGTTGCATTAACCGGAAAATTTTCATCGTCAATGATAATGTGATTTTATATTGGTTAATCTGGTTAACCAATTAACCAAACTGATTAAACTTTAGTTTGGTTAATTTGGTTGTTGTATTAGTTTGGACGGTTTGATTATGATATTGTATTCCATGGTTAATGGAATTTAGCATTATTTGGTTTGGTTATAACCATGGTAACCATTTGAACACCTCTATAGAGACTATAGTAGACATAAAAGGGAATTAAGCCATGTATATAGATTTAATAAGGGTAAATTGCAAGGTCTGTTCCTGATGTAACAGAATTAATTAATTAATGATTGCATCGAGTGATCGGACACTTGGTATATAAAAGTATTTGCTGCAACCATTTTTCTTCGAAGTGAAGAAGACTCACGACACAGCAGCAACACCACCGCCACCACCACTACGCCCAATCTTTCTCCATCAAAACCACCTATCTATCTTATACATAGGAGGCGGCGAACGAACGGGGATTGATTGAGAACTCCGATCCGGCGGCCGGTTTCTGTTGTTGTGTGGGGTCTGACTGTTAATTATATTAATTAGAGTACCATTTTGTAAATATGCACAGCTGCATATCTCGGCTAGGGTTGAGATCAACAACCTATATATGCTCGTGTAAATATGTAAAAGAGTATCAAGTAATAAGAAGCCAAAAACCTATGAGAGAGATCCTCATTGTGGACTAGTATCACATGGACGATACCACGTTAAAAAATTTGGTACAGAGCTTACGATCTGAGATCTCTGACGTATTCATTTTCTTGTTTGGTGCTCTGTCGGATTTTTCTTGGCAGCTTGGTTTTGCTAGGTAGCTGTGTCTGATCATTCTTCGGCATTCTTGCTTTGTTGGTTATTGCGTGCGCTTTTGGTCTTTTGCGCCTGTTGGGTTCCCTTTTTGCAGCTGTTCTAGTATTCTCTCTTCGGGATTTCGGCGGCTGGTTCGGGTATTTTTAGTGCCTTAGTTTGTTGGGTTGCTTTGTTGTGAATGGTTGTGCGATTTTCTTCGCCAGATGGATTCGGGCAAGCCCGAGGCGGTGACCACCAAGCTTGACGGGAAGAACTTCCCCTTCTGGGAGTTCCAGTGTAGCAGTTTTGTTGCTGGGAAGCGCTTGCTTCCGATGTTGACAGGGAAGGTGCCTTCGCCTGCCGATACTGCGCCGGCCAAGGACAAAGAAGAATGAGCATCTAGCAATGCTCAGTTAGTTTACTGGATTTTGGGGGTGGTTGATATGAGTACCGGTCTCAGTCTTAGTCGCTTTGATACTGCTAGTGAGTAGGGATGGCAAAAATATTCGTAACCGTGGATATCCACCCGAATCCGACCTAATCGGGTAGGGTAAAACCCGAACCCGGAGAACTTTTAGTGGGTACAGGTAAAATCCGAACCCGAATATTGCGGGTAATGGGTGTGCATCGTTTTCTTACTATCCTGAACCCGCCTGATTATACATATGCTTATGTATTTTGTCTAGAAATAATCATTATTTTTCTCTAACATATTTTATACTTAGCATACAAATATAATATTTTCAGAAAATTGTGTTATTTAGTTAACTTTCTTCATTTTAGTGATTTATTGTCGTATGTTTCCTCTTACGTAATGTGGATATATGTTTGAATGTTAACTTATTAGTTGGAGTTATAAAGAGAAATTATACCCATGGATAACCGTGGATATCCGAAACCCGAACAGGTATGGGCATGGTTTTAATTTTATACCCGTTTTTTATGTGGGTATGGATATGGGTGAAACCCGAACTACTTTAGGTAGGGTAACGGATATACACTATCCGCCCCCGACCCATTGCCATCCCTACTAGTGAGATGTCTCTCATATATGTGCTATTCATTCCCAGAATAATCCGTCTCGTCAGTTTGAACTTGAGAGTGAGATTGCTTTGTTCACTCAAAGGGATCGTGATCACCACCATGATCACCTTCTCCCGTGTGTTGTTTCTCGTCGTCAACGTCATGATCTGCCTGCAGGCTGGCCCTAGCCACGCCGTCCGACCGGCCTTGGCTAACGACCCAACACATTACAATAAAAAAAAAAAAAAAACTTATGGCAAGGGTTGTAGAACCCTTGCTAATTTTTCCGAAATATTTTGTGGCAACGCTCTTTGCAAGGGTTTTATAACCGAGATTTTTCCAGAAATAGCACTGTTTAAAAAAAAAAATTCAAAAATAGCACCTAATTCCGAAAAATTCCAAAAATAGCACCATTTTTGTAAAACCGCCACCCTGAGGTGCGTTTTTCGATGAAAACGCCACCCGAGTGCGCGTTTTTCGATGAAAACCGCACTGGTAGGGAGCGGTTTTGCAGACCGCACCCCCCAGGGTGCGTTTTGGTTGCAAACCGCATCCCCAGGGTGCGTTCTGCCTTTTTTTTTTTTTTTTTTGCAAACCGCACCCCTAGGGTGCGTTCTGCTTTTTTTTTTTTTTTTAAATCCTAACTTAGGTGGAAACTTCAAACGAACGTATCTTTATGTTCGGGTATCCGATCGTCGCGATTTTTTTTTTTGATTCCGCATAACTTTTTGAGATCTTGCAAGCCGAAGACTGCCAAAGTTGGTTTGGTCTCGCCTTCATACCAAAAAATGTCGTTTGCTACCCCGAACGAGCTTTTTTCCGATTTCGTCAAACTTTGGACAACCGTAACTTTGTGCTCCAAATCCAAACGGCATTACTTTTTTTTTTATTTCGCATAACTTTTTAAGGACTACAATTTTTACTAGGAATGTATATTCAAAACGGGAATTATTTTTGGATATACAGGATTTTGGGAATAGCTTATCTTCCTTTCTCAGCAATCCACGTACATTTTGAAATTATGTCTATGATAAAAGTTGTATTCCTTAAAAATTTATGCGAAATAAAAAAAAATTTCATGACGTTTGGATTTTGGAGCACAAAGTTATGGTTGTCCAAAGTTTGACGAAATCGGAAAAAAGTTCGTTCAGGGTAGCAAACGACATTTTTTGGGACGAAGGCGAGACCAAACCACCTTTGGCAGTCTTCGGCTTGCAAGATCTCAAAAAGTTATGCGGAATCAAAAAAAAATCGCGACGATCGGATACCCGAACATAAAATACGTTCGTTTGAAGTTTCTACCTAAGTTAGGATTTTTCAAAAAAAAAAAGGCATAACGCACCCTGGGGGTGCGGTCTGCAAAACCGCTCCCTACCAGTGCGGTTTTCATCGAAAAACGCGCCCTCGGGTGGCGTTTTCATCGAAAAACGCACCTCCGGGTGGCGGTTTTACAAAAATGGTGCTATTTTTGGAATTTTTCGGAGTTGGATGCTATTTTTGAAAAAAAAAAATTTAACAGTGCTATTTCTGGAAAAATCTCTCTATAACCCTTGCTAATTTTTAAACAAAATTTCAGCCCGTACGACAAACCCCCTATTTCCCCATTTACATTTTTCAGTAACGACGCTTCTTTCCAAGGGTTCCAGAACCCTTGCTAAGACTTAAATCAAATTCCATCCCCTGTTCCATTTCTCGATACAAGGAAACCCTTGTTCCATTTGTTGATTTTTTTTTTTTTGCACTTGTTTGATCGCTGATTTCACCGGTGTTTTGGTGATTCCACCGGAGCTCGAGAGAGAGGTTGAAAGAGAGCATCCCACTACCGTCGCCCATCAACCCCTCCGCAGTCGCTATCGCTCCAGCTAAAATTTGATCCCGGTCTCCCTCCGCTCTCGCTCCGATTGAGAGGTGATTCTCTCTCTCTCTCTCTCTCTCTCTCTCTCTCTCAAACTCTGTTAGGTTAGAGATTCGACTTTCTCTGATAGGTAATAGTTTCGACTTTCTTAGGGATTGTAGTCCCAGTGGATGCATGCAGTATACAATCTTCGGGATTGTAGTACTGGACTTTGATATAGATTTTGAATTTGTAATAGATTCGAGATCCTTATGTTTTTTAATCTGTCTCTTGTCTAAATGATTCTAAACGATTCAGCTGATTTGATCGAATAGTTGTAGTACTGGACTTTAGTATAGATTTTGACTCTTATAGTGTGATTTAGTTCATCATTAATAGGTATATAAACTGAATAACCATGATAAACAATGGACAACCTAGCCGCTGAATCTGCGCTGTAAAATGGAATCATAGGTTAGTTCCTTGTGTTGTGACTCCCTATGACACTTGTTAATTATATAGGGGTCACTTTGTTATTTGCCTATCTCTTGTACGTAGCCTGTTGACAGAGTTAGGTCAAGTATGATTGTATATATAGCTGGGAGAAGGCTGCCGAACCCTAGCTAAGAAGAACACAATTAATAAAACTCTCTCCGAGAGCTTCAAGCTCTCCGTGGACTAGTCCCACTCACATCGAGTGGGGAAACCACGTAAATCGTTGTCTCGTGTCATCTTTCTATTCCGCAGTATCGATTTTTACATGGTATCAGAGCTGTGATTCTGATTCACGGCATTCATCATGAGTTCGGACGAAGAGTCAAGCAAGACTCAAAAGTCGAGCAAGACTCAGAAGTCGCCGATGGATGGCGGCGTCGACGATCAGGTTGTCCTCCCTTCACATCTCCAGCTTCACCAGTCCGATAGTCCCTCCAACCTGTTTGTTGGGGAGTTGTTGACGGACGTTAATTATGGAGAGTGGGCCATGGATATCACTGATTCGCTCATTGCTAAAAATAAACTCTGCTTTGTCGATGGAAGCTTACCCATCGCGAAGAATCCAGCCGAAAGAGAGGCCTTGCGTCGCTGCAACGCGATGGTCAAGGGCTGGTTGAAGACTTCGATGACAAAGGAAGTTCGCAGCAGCGTGCGTTTTGCTTCTACTGCACGCGAAATCTGGGTTGATTTACAGTCCAGATTCGGCGAAGGCAGCACTGGTCGGTTATATGAGCTGAAACGTAGCATCAGCTGCTTACAGCAGGAGAAATCGTCGGTCTCGGCGTTTTATACGAAATTAAGAGGGTTCTGGGACGAGATTCAGTCTCTGACACCGTCGTTGGAGTGCACATGTTCAGGTTTCAACTGTGATGTCAAGAGGCGGCAGCGAGATGTTAGAGAGGGGGAGCAATTGTTCGACTTCCTCATGGGCTTGGATGACGCTTTTGCTACAGTCAAATCGCAAATCTTGGCCATGAAGCCGACCCCTACACTCGCGGAGGCCTACCAGTTGGTGACAAATGATGAGCAGCAGCGACAAATAACAAACAGCAGGCGTCCAAGGCCTGAAGCGGCTGCGTTCCAAACACAGGGAGAAAAGAAACTTGAGAAGCTGTCTCAAGCTGAGCAAGATCGAGACACGGAAGGGAAATTGCGTTGCACGCATTGTCGTCGTGTCGGACATCTCAAGGAAACGTGTTATCGATTAATTGGGTTCCCATCTCGGAATGGTGAGAAGGGGGAGCCTCCCAAACGACGACCTGACCGTGCGTCTCGTTCCTCCCCACAGGCCGCGCAGGTGGATGCTGCGGAGAGTCCAATTCCCGGGCTGTCAAGCCGTCAAATCGAGCAGATTAAGGCGCTGTTGAATGGTGATATATTGCAGTCAGCGCGGGGCTCGATCGATCCAACGTCCAACATGGCAGGTACTTTTTCCATAAACTCTTCTTCATGGGTTATTGATTCTGGTTGTAACGAGCATATCGTTAACTCTGCTTCATTGTTGGATTCCGAGTTGGATGCGAGTCCATCGATACAGGTTAAAATCCCTAATGGTACAGGTGTCCGAGTACATAGTATTGGTACCACAAAATTATCGGCTGATTTGTCCTTGGGTCGAGTTCTTTATGTTCCGGATTTTCAATGCAACTTGCTCTCTGTCAGTCGTCTTACTGCTGATCTGCCGGTTGCGTTCATTTTCTTGGGTGACTTCTGTGTTATTCAGGACTTACCCTCCAAGAAGCTGATTGGGATGGGTAAGCATGTGGACGGTTTATATTATCTACGGCTTTTTGCTCATGGGCATCCAGTGGCGCATTCTGTTCGAGGATCCGTGGATAAGTCAGAGTTGTGGCATTCGCGGCTTGGGCACCCCTCTGCAGCGAAGCTACATACGTTGGAGAAGTCTCTTCATTGTTCTTTTATTCACAATAAAGTCCCTTGTCGTTCTTGTTTGAGGGCTAAGCAAACCAGACATTCTTTTGAGTCCAGTACCATTAAGACTAAGGAATGTTTTGAGCTTATTCATATTGACATTTGGGGGAGTTATAAAACAGCTTCATCTTCTGGAGCGCATTATTTCTTGACACTTGTGGATGATTTTAGTAGAGCTGTCTGGGTATTTTTGCTCCGGTTCAAATCTGATGTCGCTCGTCATTTAATCTATTTCTGCAACCTGGTCAAGACGCAGTTTGGCAAGCAGGTCAGACGAATTCAGGCTGATAATGGTCCCGAATTTGCTACCACAACGTTGAACAATTATTATGAAGAAGAAGGGATAGTTCTACAGACATCTTGCACTGACACTCCGCAACAAAATGGAGTGGTCGAGCGCAAGCATCGACACTTGTTGGAGACTGCTCGTGCCCTTCGATTTCATGCTAGCCTGCCTCTTCGGTTTTGGGGAGAGTGCGTCTTGACCGCCGCTTATCTGATTAATCGAATGCCTCTCGTTTCGATTGGGCATCGTTCTCCTTTCCAGATATTGTTTGGCAAAGATCCCACTTACGAGCATCTTCGCAGTTTTGGTTGCTTGGTTTATGCTAGGGATAATCATCATGGGTTGCATAAATTTGGTGATCGCGGTCGAGCTGGTATATTTCTCGGTTATCCTTCCTCGCAACGAGGCTACCGAGTTTATGATCTCGAAACTCGGACCATTTATAGCTCTCGAGATGTGCAGTTCCTCGAGACCATTTTTCCCTATCGTGACCTTGCTGATCCGAGTTCGCTCACTCCTGCCCTTGTCTCGCAGCCTTCCTTTGGCGTAGCGCCAGCTGCTGTTGCTGCGTTTGATGATGACATCTTGCAGGGTCCCTCTACTGGCGTTCGTGAGCTTGAGCAGGATGATGATCAGCTCGTCGTCCAGCCTACTTCTCCAACTCGCGCCCAAACTGTCTCGCCGCCGCGAGACTTGGCTGCTTCGTCCACTGATGCCGAATCTCCCACCTCGTCTATCTCGCCTGGTGAGACCTCGGCTGGTGTTTCCTCCCCAGACACTCTCATCCCAACCGAGCCGGAACCCCCAGCCGAACCTCCTGCTCCCACTGTTCGGCGCGGTGATCGAGTTCGGATTCCTTCCACGAGGCTTCGTGGTTTTGACGTTCAGCTGCCCGGAGCAGCACACTCGGCAACCGTGACATATCCCCTTGATGATTACCTTTCATACCACAGACTGTCGACTGCCCATCATGCATTCGTTGCAGCAGTAAGTGCAACGTACGGGCCAACCTCTTTCTACGATGCGGTTCGCTTTCCCCATTGGCGCGAGGCAATGCAGCGCGAGATCAATGCCCTCATGGCGAATGGGACTTGGTCCATTGTCGATTTACCCCGTGGTAAGAAGCGCATTGCTTGCAAGTGGGTCTATAAGATAAAATTCAAACCAGATGGGTCTGTCGAGCGATACAAGGCACGTTTAGTTGCCAAGGGTTTCACGCAGGTTGAAGGAGTCGATTTCCATGACACCTTTGCTCCAGTCGCTAAACTCGTCACAGTTCGCTGTCTTCTGGCTGTTGCTGTGACCCGCGACTGGCACATCCACCAGTTGGACGTGAATAACGCCTTCTTGCATGGTGATCTCGACGAGGAAGTTTATATGGCCATTCCACAGGGTTTCGCCAGTCCTGGTGACCGCCGGGTTTGTCGGCTTCATAAGTCGCTCTACGGTCTCCGACAGGCGTCTCGGAATTGGTATCAAAAATTTACTCAAGCTTTAGTCGAGCTGGGTTTCACTCCTAGCCGCGCCGATCATGCTCTCTTCACTTATCGGCGTGGGGCTACGTTCGTCACAGCTCTTATATATGTTGACGACGTTATCTTGGCTGGCAATGATCTGGATTTCATTGGTCGGGTTAAAGACTTTCTCCATGATTGTTTTACTATCAAAGATCTGGGTTCTCTAAAGTTCTTTCTCGGGATTGAAGTGGCTCGCTCTCCGCGGGGTCTTGTGCTGAATCAGAGAAAATATGTCCTCGACATTCTCGCTGATACTGGTCTTGAGGCTGCTAAACCATGCTCTACGCCCATTGAGCAGCAACATCATTTAGGACGTGCGGCATCTCCTCCCGCCACTGATCCTGGTGCTTACAGACGGCTGGTTGGTCGCCTGCTCTACCTTACCGTTACACGCCCTGATATCGTGTACGCAGTTAACCTTCTTAGCCAGGCGATGCAGGCTCCGACACAGGCGCACGAGGCTGCTGCTGTGCGCATTCTCAGGTATCTGAAATCTTCTCCGGGTCGTGGTCTTTTCTTTGCGAAGAATGCTTCTCTGGTTTTGACTGCATTTTGTGATGCTGACTGGGGCGGGTGTCCCACTACTCGGCGCTCCACGACGGGTTATTTTGTGACTCTCGGGACTTCTCCTATTTCTTGGCGTACGAAGAAGCAGACTGTGGTTGCTCGTTCTTCTGCCGAGGCTGAGTACCGGGCGATGGCCAGCACTGTCAGCGAAGTCCTCTGGCTTCGTTGGCTGCTTCGCGACTTAGGGGTTCCCTCTTCTGATCCTACTCCTTTGTTTTGTGATAATCAGGCAGCTCTTCATATCGCTGCGAATCCTGTTTTTCACGAACGTACCAAGCACGTCGAGATGGACTGTTACTTTGTCAGGGAACGAGTTCAGTCAGGGGACATTGCACCGGCGAAGATAGCCACTTCCGATCAACCAGCGGACTTGTTCACCAAGGGGTTAGGTGTTGATCAGTTTCACCATCTATTTGTCAAGCTTGGACTTCTTGACATTCACTCCTTCGCTTGAGGGGGAGTGTTGTGACTCCCTATGACACTTGTTAATTATATAGGGGTCACTTTGTTATTTGCCTATCTCTTGTACGTAGCCTGTTGACAGAGTTAGGTCAAGTATGATTGTATATATAGCTGGGAGAAGGCTGCCGAACCCTAGCTAAGAAGAACACAATTAATAAAACTCTCTCCGAGAGCTTCAAGCTCTCCGTGGACTAGTCCCACTCACATCGAGTGGGGAAACCACGTAAATCGTTGTCTCGTGTCATCTTTCTATTCCGCAGTATCGATTTTTACACCTTGTCTCTCTGTGATTAAGTGAATGTATATATATGTTTATAGGGTATCGTTTGATTGAAGACTATAGTTTCCACTGAGTAGAACATCTATGCTCAGCCATTGTTTATTCCTGTAGATCTATAAGCTAACTAATACCAATGATCATATTCTAGCTAGCCGGTAATACTATATCAATGCCCTCTCTTTTTGTTTAGATATGCCAGATGGCTTTAAAGCTGAAGTGTAAATGGTAGTCCAAAGTGAATTTCTTATATGAAGGATTTTGGATCATATCATCTATTCATGTAGCTTTGAACAAGTTCTTTTGAGTACTTGGAATATCACGAATGCGCTATTATTATTTCATGTAGCTTTGAACAAGTTCTTTTGAGTACTTGGAATATCACGAATGCGCTATTATTACTTCGGTTATGTTTGAATGTTTATGGTGATAAGTATTTAGCCATGTAAACATCATTTTGGGTGATGATTCCTATCATGTTATGATTCCAGATATGAAAGGTATACGTTATGTTAAGAATTTTATTAACAAGCTTGTATTTGTATATAGGGACTAGGCTATTGGCCAAGGCATGGCACTATTTTGTGTAGAAACCCAAACAATAGCTAATTTTTTTTGTTACAAAAAAGGACCTATGGCTAGAGTTATATGTAGCAAGGGGTGGCTTTGCCAAGGGTCCATCCAAGGGTTGCTTAAACCCTTCTTACTTCCTGTACCAAGGGTTAAAACCTTTTCTAGAGATGAAAATAACTCTAGCCATAGGTCCTTTTTTGTAGTGGGGTCGTTCTTATCAACAAGTATTGTCAGATAGCTGCATGGACTACTTCACCGACAATCTCATAAACCAGTTAGTCCCAATAATTCGAGTTGTTGGGAGAATGTTATGTTGGATCTTATACACTATACAGAACGTACTACAAGAAAACTGATTTCTGGTCACGGGATCTTATTCACAGGAATTTTTCCCGTACTAAGAAGTATGCTAATATTCACGGGAAAAAATCCCGTAATTAATTATACAATTCTAATCACGGTAATTAATTTACATATTTTTTCAACTCCATTTCCCGTGACTAATTATTAGTCACGGTTAATTACCTTGAACAATATACAAATTATCTTTTGGAAATTTTGGGTGAAAATTAATAAAAAGGTTTAAATATTTTATATAACAAAATAGAAACTTCCACTCTCTCATAATTTTCAAAGTGTTAAAATCAATACAGTTTTTTCTTATGAGACTGCTCCAAAATTAGGACTGCAAAAATTCTTAGAAGTGGCTATAAGTTTACATTTCGGCCATCCGCATTATTTTCCCGCTCTACAATCCTAAAATTTGGATCTCCCGCAATTCTGAAATTTTGGCTCCAGAAAATGGCTCCATATTCCAAAAATATTTGCTCCCCCTCTATTGGTTTTACCAAGAAAAGCTCAAGTGTAGAGAGTATAACCCACTCACTCCGTTCACAATAAAAAAATTCACTAAAAAAGCTTTGCCTTCCTCTCTTCTTCCCCGATAACCTTCACGGCCTCCCGAAAAAGTTAGTCTCCTAACTGATGTCTTTGTTAGGAGATGCTAACACGGTTTGGATTTTGTCCACGTAGGCCCAGCTGAGATCCAACGGAGGGGATAGATGGGCTCATTTAAGTGGGATTTTGTGGGTTTTTTAGCCCAGCCGAGAAAGGAGAGGGAGCTGATGGGTGGCGGCTCGGTGGGGACCAGTTGTCAAAGGCGGGAGAAAGGGAAAGAAAGGGAGAGGGTGGGTGATTTATTTGGGAAAATGATTAAAATGGGGGAGAGAAGCTGAAAAAGTGGCTTCTACGGGTCCACCAAGAAGCTGATTAATTGGAGAGAGGAGAGAAGTGACGAAAAAATATAAAGAAAAGTGATAAATAATTGGAGAGAGGAGGGAAGTGACAGAAAAGAAAAAAAAAGGAAAAAGTAATTGCAAGAAAGAGAGAAGTGACGAAAAAGTGGGGGAAAGAGAGTGATTGGGGGAATTTATTTTTGGACCACTTCTTTTCTCTCTCAACCTCTCTTTTTTTTTTTTGTGTGGATATTTATCCGTGGGCTGAAGGATATCAAGTTTATATGGTCAGATATTAGTCTGGGCGGTATGGATATTTATTTTTGAATGAACTGATATTATATGCAGTGGATATTAGTTTGTGAAGTAATGAATATTGTGTCTTCCATCAAAATTAAACACACTATCAAGTCCTAACACATAAGGCTTGCAACCTTAGTTAGGGCTGCCCGCCGAGGGCCCATGAAACAATAATAGTAGGAGAGTGATGGTTTAGGGTTTATGATTTAGTGATTAGTCTTGTAGTCGGATATTAAACTCGGTGGTGTTTGTCTTTGTTTTTGCAAAGAATGGGTATTAGTTTAGGTGGTTCGGATATTAGCTTTTGGTTTGAGATATTAGTTCATGTTTTCAACTATTTTTCTGGGATGTTTGGATATTTGTTTTCTCATTAACTGATATTAGTCAGTTGATATTAGTTCATTGTCAATTTAATTACTTTTGGTATTAGTTTGCGATTGTTAGATATTAGTCTATGTGCGGTGGGTATTAGTCTGCGATGGTCAGATATTTGTCTGTGTGTGGTGGGTATTAGTCTGTATGGTGAGGATATTATTTACGATCTGAATGTATATTGGTCTTAGGCGATGAGATATTGGTCCGGGTGTTGTGGGTATTTGTTATGGTGAACGGATATTATTCTAGGTGGTTTGGATTTGTTTTGTATGGATGTTTATCTGTGTTTGTTTTGAAATTTAGTTTAATAAGCGATTAAGGTTTAGAGTTTATGTGTAATTGGTATTAGTTTGTAATGTTCAAATATTAATCTGTGTGTGGTGGGTATTAGGGTTCAGGGTTCAAGCTTTGTGTTTAGTGTTTAGGGTTAGGGTTTCAGGTATAGGGTTCGAGTTTTGGTTTCGGGTTTAGAAGACGATATTGTGGAAATGGTTTTGAAAACAATGTAGGGTGGTTCGATTTTTGTCTGTGGTGATAAGATATTATTATGTGATTGGAGGATATTAGTATGAGATGTATGGATATTAGTCTGCGATGGTCAGATATTCGTCTGTGTGTGGTGGGTATTAGTCTGTATGGTGAGGATATTATTTACGATCTGAATGTATATTGGTCTTAGGCGATGAGATATTGGTCCGGGTGTTGTGGGTATTTGTTATGGTGAACGGATATTATTCTAGGTGGTTTGGATTTGTTTTGTATGGATGTTTATCTGTGTTTGTTTTGAAATTTAGTTTAATAAGCGATTAAGGTTTAGAGTTTATGTGTAATTGGTATTAGTTTGTGATGTTCAAATATTAATCTGTGTGTGGTGGGTATTAGGGTTCAGGGTTCAAGCTTTGTGTTTAGTGTTTAGGGTTAGGGTTTCAGGTACAGGGTTCGAGTTTTGGTTTCGGGTTTAGAAGACGATATTGTGGAAATGGTTTTGAAAACAATGTAGGGTGGTTCGATTTTTGTCTGTGGTGATAAGATATTATTATGTGATTGGAGGATATTAGTATGAGATGTATGGATATTAGTCTGCGATAGTCAGATATTCGTCTGTGTGTGGTGGGTATTAGTCTGTATGGCGAGGATATTATTTACGATCTGAATGTATATTGGTCTTAGGCGATTAGATATTGGTCCGGGTGTTGTGGGTATTTTTTATGGTGAACGGATATTATTCTAGGTGGTTTGGATTTGTTTTGTATGGATGTTTATCTGTGTTTGTTTTGAAATTTAGTTTAATAAGCGATTAAGGTTTAGAGTTTATGTGTAATTGGTATTAGTTTGTGATGTTCAGATATTAATCTGTGTGTGGTGGGTATTAGGGTTCAGGGTTCAAACTTTGTGTTTAGGGTTAGGGTTTCAGGTACAGGGTTCGAGTTTTGGTTTCGGGTTTAGAAGACGATATTGTGGAAATGGTTTTGAACACAATGTAGGGTGGTTCGATTTTTGTCTGTGGTTTTTGAGAATTTATGTTGGTAATTATATCCAACATTTAACAAAATATTATCCATTTTGCTACAAACCAACATCTTTCCCTAAATATTATCTAACCCTAAGTTCAGTTTTACAAATCTAAAATAAACTTTTCTTCCTTTTCCCTCATCGTCTTGGTCATCACTTTCTTCATCCTCAATTTCTTGGTCCTCATTTTGTTGTTGTTGTTTGGCACATTTAGGCCTAAAGGCTTCGCCTTCTGATGTGGTCCTTATTGCAGTTGATTTAGTTCTTGTCATTATGATTTCCCTGCCCAGTAGAATATCCTGACATTAGCTAATCAATAGCTGGACTCCACATAACGAATACCCTAACGATCAGAAGTAATATCAAACAAGTCATATCCAAATATATCAAACAATTATCCAGGCAATTCACAAAAGATATCATGGTCGACCAAAACCAATATCAATGTAGGAATATCCAGATATATCAAACAACTATCCATGCAATCAAAAACTGATATCCTGCCCGAAAAGAACTAATATCGGAACGCACACAAAACATATCCACAAAACCCAAAAAACAAAGCAACCCGGATCTAATCAAATCCACAAACAAAGCAACCCAAACCCAGATCCAGTCACATCCACAAACCCAGAAAACATATCCGCTTAATCCAAATATATCAAACAACTACCTAGGCAATTCACAAATGATATCATGGTCAACCAAAAACAATATCAATGTAAGAATATCCAGATATATCAAACTACTATCCAGGCAATTAAAAACTGATATCCTGCCCGAAGAAAACTAATATCGGAACGCACACAAAACATATCCACAAAACCCAGAAAACAAAGCAACCCAGATCCAATCAAATCCACAAAATCCATAAACAAAGCAACCCAGACCCATATCCAGTCACATCCACAAACCCAGAAAACATATCCACATAATCCACAAAAGAAAGCAACCCAAATCCAGTCAAATCTAAGTTACCAGAAAACAAATCCATCAAACTCATACAAAAAACGCAGAAAACGAAAAACCCAGATCTAGTAAAAACCATGAAACCTTAACTTCAAAAAACGCAGAAAAAGAAAAACCCAGATCTAGTAAAAAGACAAATACCCAAATCCAATAAAACAACTATCCAGGAAAGTGAAAACTGATATCATGCTCGAACAAAACCAATATCAATACAAACAGAACTAATATCGGCACAAACAGAACTAATATCGACACGAACAAAACTAATATCGGCACAAACAGAACTAAATATCGACACAAACAGAAAGCAATTCCACAAAACCCAGAAATAAAACCCACAGAAGAACGAATCATGCAACCCTAACTCAAATCTGTCCAATCGAAAACTAATATCCACAAAACTATGCTTGAAACCTTACTTGATCAAGAACCCGAGTTCCCTGCAAAGCGCCGCCGCCGAGATCGCTGTTTCGTCGCCGCCGACAAGATCGCTGCCGCCTAGATCGCCGCCGCCGAGTTCGCTGCAAGGTCGCCGCCGCCGAGATCTCCGAGTTCGCTGTAAGGTCGCCGCCGCCGAGATCTACAACTTCAGAACTCCGACTTCGCTGCTTCGTCGCCGCCGCCGAGAACGCCGGGTTTGCTGCTTCGTCGTGGCCGCCGAGATCTCTGCCGCCGAGTTCGTGGCCGCCGAGTTTGCTGCACCGCGGCCGTTCGTCTGCGTTTGGGAGAGGAGGAAAGGGAGAGGAAAGGGAGAGAGAAAGGGACAGAGAGGAGGGGAAAACCAAATGGGCGGAGAAGTGAAAAGGGGTAGGTTTAGGGTTTTTTATTTTTTTGGTTTTTGAATTAGTGGGCCCGACGGGCCCCGCAAGCCGCTGTGGGCTTTGCCCAGCCGATGAAATCGGCTCATTCTCTCCTCCACCGATGGATGCAGCCTTAGCGACGTGGAGGCCGATCCGCCCCTTTTAGCATCTCCTAACAAGTGCCCTTGTTAGGAGCATAACTAGATTGACGGCCTCCCGCCGCTCCTCCCCCTTCTTCATCATCGGCCCTGCCTTCCCTCCCTCAACCACCTCTATCGCGAAAAAGTTAGTCTCCTAACAGGCCATTATGTTAGGAGATACTGATAGGGTCAGATTTTGGGCCACGTGTGCTTGGGCTTCATCCAATGGAGGAGAGTGGTGGCTCACTTAAATGAGCTGGAGATGGGCTTCCGTGTAGAAGCCGGCGCAGAAGGCGAGCCGAGTTCGTGGCTGGTGGGCCAGGGATCAGTTTGGGCGGGATTTTGGTTTGGAGTGGAAAGCGTGGTGGGCCCGGCTTCAGTTTGGGCGCCAGTTTTGGGTTGGAGTGGAAAGAGAATGAAATTTTTGGGCCCCATGTGATATATATGTATGTTTGTTTGGATATTTATTTGTTTTCAGTGGATATTATTATGTGTTATGTTGATATTACTTTGAATCATTGTGAAGGATTGGAATATTGTTTCTTACATCAAATTAAACACACTAGGAAATTAAACACACTAGGAAGTCCTAACACGTAAGGCTTGCAACCTTAGTTAGGGCTGCCCGCCGAGGGCCCATGGGCCGAAGGCCCATTAAATAATAATAGTTTTATGGTTTAGAGTTTGTGTTACGGTTTTATGTTAAGGGTTTAGGGTATAGCTTAGGTTTGAGTTGATATTAGTTCATGTTTTCGAAATTTTCTTGGACTTTTGGATATTCTAATAGGGTTAAGGATTTAGTTTTTAGCGATTAGGGTTTCGGGTTTAGAAGGCAATATTGTGAAAATGGTTTTGAACACAATGTAGGGTAGTCGATTTTTGTCTGTGGTGATAAAATATTATTATGTGATCGGAGGATATTAGTTGGCGATGTGTGGATATATTGGCTGTGTAGCAGGATATTTGTTTGTAACCGATGGATATTAGTTAGGGTTGGTGAGGATATTTATTATGGGCAAAACGAATATTAGTCTGGGTGTTGCAGATATTTTTTATGATAGGAATGAATATTAGTCTGGGTGATGTGGAATTTTTTTTATGTAGTACGGATATTGGGGCACTTCTGGTAACTATTCAGATGTGATCCTTTGTTTATTTTAGCATCTAGCATCACACACTTAGCCAACCATATTACACCAATTTACGGTTTAGCGGTTAGGATTTAGGGTTAAGGATTTAGTGTTTAGCGATTAGGGTTTAGAGTTTATGTGTAGTTGGTATTAGTCTGCGATGGTCAGATATTAATCTGTGTATGGTGGGTATTAGTATGTGATGGACAGATATTAATATGTGTATGGTGGGTATTAGTTTGCTTAGGTGAGATAATAGTCTGGGTAGTTTGGATATTTGTTCTGTGTGGATGTTTATCTACTGATTTGTATATGATTACATCAATTTAGGGTTTAGTGTTAGGGTTTTGACTTTAGGGTTTAGAATTAGGGTTTGGAGTTTATGATTTAGGATTTGACTTTGGGGTTGAGGTTTAGAGTTAATGGTTCAGGGTTCAAGCTTTATGTTTAGTGTCTACGATTAGGGTTTCAGGTATAGGGTTTGAGTTTTGGTTTCGGGTTTAGAAGACAATATTGTGGAAATGATTTTGAACACAATGTAGGGTGATCAATTTTAGTGTGTGGTGATAAGATATTATGTGATTGGAGGATATTAGTTCATGATGTGTTGATATTTTTGCTGTGTAGCCGGATATTAGGCTAAGACATCCATATATTAATCTGTGTGTGGTGGGTATTAGTATGTATGGTGAAGATATTGATTACGGGCTGAATAGATATTGGTATTAGGCGGTGGGATATTAGTCTGGGTGTTCTGGATTTTGTTTATGGTGAACGGATATTATTCTGGGTGGTTTGCATTTGTTTTTTTTTTTTTGTGGATGTTTATCTATGTTTGTTTGTGTTGATATTTAGTTTAAGCAAATTCATAATAAAACAAAGTCGTTTTTCGATAAACTGCGATACAACTAGTATTTATTGTCATTCCAACTTGGCAATCCCATAATCTAAAATCTAAAAAAGTATAGCTACATAAAAAAATAGAAAAGGAATAGTTCAAATGTTGTCTTGCTTGTGCAAATTCTCGATTATCTTCTTTCTTAGGTGGTTCTGATATTAGCTTTGGTTTGAATTGATATTAGTTCATGTTTTCAACTATTTGTCTGGGATGTTTGGATATTTGTTTTCTCATTAACTGATATTAGTCTGTTGATATTAGTTCATTAGCCAATTTAATTACTTTTGGTATTAGTTTGCGATTGTCAGATATTAATCTATGTGTGGCGGGTATTAATCTGCGATGGTCAGATATTAGTCTGTGTGTGGTGGGTATTAGTCTTTATAGTTAGGATATTATTTACGATCTGAATGTATATTAGTCTTAGGCGATGGGATATTAGTCCGGGTGTTGTGGATATTTGTTATGGTGAACGGATATTATTTTGGGTGGTTTGGATTTGTTTTGTGTGAATGTTTACCTATGTTTGTATTGAAATTTAGTTTAATTAGCGATTAAGGTTTAGAGTTTATGTGTAATTGGTATTAGTTTGTGATGTTCAGATATGAATCTATATGTAGTGGGTATTAGTTTTCGGTGGTAAGATATTAATCTGTGTGTGGTAGGTATTAGTCTGATACGGTCCGATAATAGTCTGGGTGGTTTGGATCTTTGTTGTATATGCTTATATCAATTTAGGGTTTGGTGTAAGGGTTTAGGATTTAGAATTAGGGTTTACAGTTTAGAGTTTGGAGTTTAGGGGTTAGGATTCGCATTTGGGGTTTAGGGGGTTGGGGTTTAGGGTTTGGGGTTGAGGTTTAGAGTTTAGGGTTCAAGCTTTGTGTTAGTGTTTAGGGTTAGGGTTTCAGGTACAGGGTTCGAGTTTTGGTTTCAGGTTTAGAAGACGATAATGTGGAAATGGTTTTGAACACAATGTATGGTGGTTCGATTTTTGTCTGTGGTGATAAGATATTATTATGTGATTGGAGGATATTAGTATGAGATGTGTGGATATGTTGGCTGTGTAGTCTGATATTAGTCTAAGACAGTTAGAAATTAGTCTTTGAGCGATTATAACTTTTCCAAACAATTAGTAGTCAAAGTCATTCCGACATGGCGATTATAACATTCCAAACAAAAAATAGTACTTAAGAAAATTCTTTGTTCAAGTGTGGGATTGCTGTTCCAAAATGTCGATTTTGGATCTTTTCCCGCCTCGATGATATCTTGACCTCACAGCGATTAAATGTGTTTAATTGATTACTAAATGTGGGTAATTGATTAAATGTGTTTAATTGATGACTAAAGGGAAAAACAAACCGATGAATCGTGAAGAGGCAAAGAGATTGAGGATATTAGTCTGGGCTTTCAGGATATACTTTGGCACACAAAAAGTATTAGTCTGAGCTTTAAGGATATTATTCTACATAAAGACGGATATTTTTCTCGGAGGCTACGGTATATTTTTGAATAAGAATTTATGTTGGTAATTATATCCAACATTTGACAAAATATTATCCATCTTGCTACAAACCAACATCCTTCCCTAAATATTATCTAACCCTAAGTTCAGTTTTACAAACCAATATCACACTACACAAATCTAAAATAAACTTTTCTTCCTTTTCCCTCATCGTCTTGGTCATCACTTTCTTCATCCTCAATTTCTTGGTCCTCATTTTGTTGTTGTTGTTTGGCACATTTAGGCCTAAAGGTTTCGCCTTCTGATGTTGTCCTCATTGCAGTTGATTTAGTTCTTGTCATTGCAGCTGGACTTCACATAACGAATACCCCAACCATCAGAAGTAATATCAAACAAGTCATATCTAAATATATCAAGCAACTATCCAGGCAATTCACAAATGATATCGTGGTCGACCAAAACCAATATCAATGTAGGAATATCCAGATATATCAAACAACTATCCAGGCAATTAAAAACTGATATCCTGCCCGAACAGAACTAATATCGAAACGCACACAAAACATATCCAAAAAACAAAGCAACCCAGATCCAATCAAATCCACAAAATCCACAAACAAAGCAACCCAGACCCAGATCCAGTCACATCGACAAACCCAGAAAACATATCCACATAATCCAAATATATCAAACAACTATCTAGGCAAATCACAAATGATATCATGGTCGACCAAAACCAATATCAATGTAGGAATATCCAGATATATCAAACAACTATCCAGGCAATTTAATACTGATATCCTGCCCGAACAGAACTAATATCGGAACGCACACAAAACATATCCACAAAACCCAGAAAACAAAACAACCCAGATCTAATCAAATCCACAAAATCCACAAACAAAGCAACCCAGACCTAGATCCAGTCACATCCACAAACCCAGAAAACATATCCACATAATCCAGAAAACACATCCACAAACCCAGAACGCACACAAAACATATCCACAAAACCCAGAAAACAAAGCAACCCAGATTTAATCATATCCACAAAATCCACAAACAAAGCAACCCAGTCCTAGATCCAGTCACATCCACAAACCCAGAAAACATATCAACATAATCCAGAAAACACATCCACAAACCCAGAAAACATATCCACATAATCCAGAAAACACATCCACAAACCCAGAAAACATATCCACATAATCCACAAAAGAAAGCAACCCAGATCCAGTTAAATCTAAGTTACCAGAAAACAAATCCATCAAACTCATACAAAAAACGCAGAAAAAGAAAAACCCAGATCTAGTTGAATCCATGAAACCCTAACTTCAAACACTACTTGTTTCTTTGAAACACAAAATCAGAATCCAAGAAACAAAATCAAAAGAAAAATAGAACAATCTTCAGAAACTCGATTGAATCACAATAAGCAAGGTGAAGAATAAACTAGAGAGAGAGAGAGAGAGGGGACACGGTTACCGTCGTCTTCTTCCTTCAAGCACAGCCACCGTGGCCGACAACTTCTTCCTTGTCGCGATACCGTCGTCGTCGTCGTTTTCACAGTCGCCGTCGTCTGCTTCGTTAGAGTCGAAGAGTGGTTCTGGTTATTATTGGGAGAAAAGAGGAGGAAACAAAAAAGTTTTTGAGGAGAGAGAATGAAAACTGACGAAGTGATTTGAAGAGAGAAGGAGACTAAGAAAAGGCAGTCATTTTTTTGAATTTGTGGGCCCCTTTGGATAGTGGAATTAGGGCAGCCGATGGACTCGGCTCTCTTCCTCTCACAAATCGGCGCCAATCCTTCTCCACCGTCCGATCCGGCTCGACGACGTGGCCATCTATCCTACCCTGTCAGTATCTCCTAACAAAATGGCCTGTTAGGAGCATATCTAGATTGCCTCTATCGACACAAACTCGGCCACTCACCCGTTTCTCCTTTTCTACCTTCTCCATTGCTGCTCAAATAAGCCCAATCAGCCATTAACCCACACACACAAACCCTCCCATCTTATTCCAAGTTCCCACCACCTCCCATCTAATTTCAATCAGCCATACATAACCTACAACCATCGCCTCCCTTGGTAACTCATAAAAAGCTTAGCGAGACACTCTTTTCCTCAGGCAGATGCGTTGCCGTCAGCGCCTCTTCTCCGACACCTTGTCATCGTCCATTCCAGACCCTTCTTCTCAGTGGCTCTCAAGGTTTAGCTGTCACTCCTCTTCCTTGTTCTGAAGATCCGGATGGTTCGGTCTCAATTTCATTCTTCAATTTTGGATTTGGAGTTGGAATTTCGGCTAGGGGTGAATTTAGGGTTTGTAACTGATCAAATTAAAATTTTTGGCCCAGTCAAAGATTCTGCTTCTAGTTTTGTATTCTTTCTCTATTCAAGAACTCACAATTGTTTCTAGAATGATTACTTGACTATCGCTTCTCTTCCGAAGAGTTCAGTTTTACCGGGTTCTCGTGCTCGAGGAGAAGGTAACAATTATCGCTTTATTGTAGTTTCTTGCAAGTTTTGTAACTTACCAGTTTTCAGTTTTCACTCTCTTGTCTATTTTGTAGTTCTGTTGTGCTGCTAGTGTGGTATGCTTGCTTTAGTTTATAAATTAAAGGCATCCATACTGCCTGGTTTTAGTCTGATTGAGTTTGGTGAACGAGGTGAAATTTTTTATGACTTGTGCCTTAAAGAGAGCAAGTACGTAGTTGTAGTTTCAAATATCTTCAAGTGAGTACAGTTTTCATGGGTGTATGAAGCCATACTAGAGGTTCTTGTAGAAGGATATCTTGGGTTAGCTCTCATGAGTTTCAAAGACACAATTCAAGTGCATTTACTTGAGCATTCAAGATTTTTTTAAAATTTTGATATTTTTTACTTGTTTGTAGTGCATAAGCTAGTATATTTTGTTTGTGCCTTGGACAATAAGAAGAAAGAGTGTGTGGTTGAGATTAGTGATGCAGGGGCTACCATACCGCTATTGATGACTAATCAACATTCTGAACCATTGGGCATCTGCCTACCATTGTACCTTCCCTTTTCTATTTTTGAATGTTCATGATCTAGTTTAGGTAAGTAGAGAGAATAGTGTCCATCCTGTGATCACTCAAGGCCATAATTGTTATCTTTTGATTCTTTTTACTGCTTCCATGATTCATTCTGCTCCTTGATTTTTTGATTTCTTCCTCACTATTTAGCATCAAAATCATTTCTTTAACAGTAGAAAATTACCTCTGTCAAATTCTTGGTCACAAATTTACAGCTTCAGCTCTATATGTCATGTACGGTTCTTAATCAAAATCACGTAATGGGGTTGGTCTGCTGCTGCCTGCTACTACTGCTGCTATTTGCTCTATTGTTTCTGTTTTGTGGGTGTCTCAATTTTGGTATCTTGCTTCTCTAATCTGTATGTCCCAGCACCAGTAGAAACCTCTATGCTAATGATTCTGTGATCAACTGTCTCTGGTGCTCTGTAATGGCTTTAGTGGCTAATTCTGGTGCTCTTGGAATGGCAGGAGCAAATCTAGTAACAGTTTCTTGAAGTCATACTCAGAAAGTGATGTTTTTGTATGGTAATGCTTGTTTTTCTTGCCTTTTAACATCTCTGTTCGTTGCTCTGCCAAAAAACTTCAGTCAATAAGCTGTCGTAGGTTGAATATTTTGGATTTTGGTAATTCAATCTTGTCATGTTCAGCTAGTTTTTTTTTTTTTTGTTTCCCCGGGTCCTACGCTGCATCTTCTTATGGTTTCCCCTTAATTTATTTGTACTTTCTCAGTGCATTTTATGGAATTCCAGTTTCTGTTGTTGCAGAGATTAATGAGCTAGGATCCCCTACATTCATTTGTTCGCCGTTTTGTGTTTTTTGGTGTGGCCTAGCTCTTACTTTACTAACTAACGATCTATTTGAAAAGTTTCTCTTGTCTAGTTGACTTTCAAGTTTCAATTAGACTCTTGGTTGCAGTTTGGACTCCATTGAGTGTCAATACCTGTGCGGTTCTAAAGGTTAGTGCACTTTTCTGTTCGCTTAATTTGTGTTTGCTTGTCGTCTCTTTTCTCCTATATTGATTGTATCTTTTTATTTGCAGAAATTTGTGGGGGCTTTTGTATCAGAATAGTTTTTTCTGCAGAGATGAGTTGGAGTTCGAGCAAGACGCAACAAAAAAAATAACGTAAGTATTTACTTGGATAAATTAATGAATGGGTAAATGGCCTTATTTTGTTCACACTCTTCAGAGTTGTTCGTGTCATAATTTGGTAGATTAGTTTTAATTGAGAATCAAATGTTACTATCTGTGCAACTCCCCTCATTGTTGATATCAACAAACACAAAGTAACGTGCTTTTAGAGCATCCTGCAGTGATGGAGATAAGTTCATCCAAGATTATGTAACATTAGTTAGAATATTGATCAATTTCTAATTTTAAGTCTTTTACTATGTTTTTTCAGGACGGGAGACTTGAAGATTCGGGAGTTGGATATTTTAGCTATTCTTATATAAAATAGAAGTATAGACCAAAGATTTGGCTAACTTTAGATGATTTGGTCAGACATTGTAATTGAATTCCATTTAGTTGGAGTTTCATGCACAATAAATAGTTTTTCAATTATATGTTAGTTAACTTTGATTATTAATTGGTATTTGAACTAATTGTGTTGACAATAATGTTAAGAGTTTCATCCTACAAAAGTTGGTCTTTTCAATTGTATTTTAATGTATATGATTATTGATTCGTAAACAATATGCTACAAATCCCTAATCAATATAGAAATAGCCAAATACTGTGACAAATGACAGATATATAGTCATGGGAAATAATTTATCACGGTTAATACTGTATTAATTGAAACACATCCCTTTTTTAAATATTCTTTTTTCTTAAATATGTTCTCCAAAACTTGACATTAGACACGGTTTTTCCTGTGATTAATAGGTACAAATGATCATGGGAAACGACACCGTGACTAGTGACTAGTTATAACTAGTCACGGTATACAACTAGACACAGAGCTTTATATTACGGTAAATTTCCCGTGACTAAACTCATTAATCACGGGAAAATGGCTTTTAAACACCGGGTTTCCCGTGATAAAATAACCTTTTTTCTGTAGTCATGTATGGTACTTAACTACTTCATTACACACCCCCTCAAACGAAAGCCGACTCATGGGCTTGAAGTTTGTACAGGCCCGCCATACCATGTGCTTGAAAGACAACGGTTAATATTGGAGGCCGTGAGGACTTGAACACGTGACCTCACAAACAAACCAACTCCGATACCATGTCATAAACTAGTTAGTCCCAATAACTCTAGTTGTTGAGAGAAAATTATATTCGATCTTATACAGACCATATATGGTACTTAACCACTTTCTTACGAGCAAAACCGACGGCGACGATGTGCCCGCTAATTCTAAGTTCTGCCAAGTCCTCACAGCGTATCTGTCCAAGTTGGGAACCAAAGGGGAAAAGCAACAACCTGCAAATGCTCCCACGACTTGCTCACTGCCTCTGGGGTGAAGCAAGACCGCCTCTAGCAGACTGCAGAATACCAATAAAAGCCGACTGCAGCAAGTAATTATTAAGTCCTCCATTTTTCGATTCAGCTTGATTCGATCCCATTATTAGTTCTTTATATCGCCATCGCTAACATCGTCGATCATACTAGCTAGTGCTTCTTATATAATTGTATCAATATTATTATTTGCCCCTGCAAGATTAATTAAGTGGATGATCCTTGCTTAACATGATTCTTCACCGATCAGCCGCGCGCACATGCAAGGAGTTCACTTTCCAGGAAGAAGAAAAATTACATGAAACAAGTCAAAGAACACTAGCTTTTTTACCCGGCCCGTTGGCTGGAGAGTTTCATTTTATCGTTGACATTAATTCAATTTATCTATATGTTTAAACTATTTTAGACCTTCTAAATTTATTATATTTTGTATTGATAAGTGAGTATGTGGTGTGTCTATATATTGAAAATTCTCAATACTTGGCACATTCACTTATAATGTTTGAATTCTCTAATCACAAACCATGTAACAAAGGTATACCACGTCCCATGTACAATTTTTTCTATCTTATATGAATCCACGTTGTTCAGATGAGGACATCTTAGTTAGAGTTTCTTTGTACATATACTTCATTATTGGATAAATTTCTTCATCCCAATTAAAAGTTGACACTTTGGATGTTCATGAAGTTTACTGTAAGATCTTATTTGTATTTAGTCTCTTATACAATATGTATCAATTGCTAATTTCTGAAATTTAATTTGGACTAATTGAGACTCATTGTCGTTGTTTATATATTATTTTAGAATCACAATCCAAGATACTCACATACAGATTTTGATCTTAATATGGTGCGTTAGTGTATAATTTTACAACTTGTAGAACCTTCGTTTTCTAAAATTCATTTATGTTTGGTATTTGTTTAGAAATAAAAATTTCATTACTTATACTAATATATGCATTTTTCTGTATGGCCACATTTATTGTCAATATATAGCATATATATTAAAAAGAGTTTAATTATTTTTAAGTGTAATTAATACTTGTTTTTTACCGGGATTTGTAAAATGTTAAGAAAATAAGGGGAAATATGAACCATTGTAAAAGAAAATAAGGAATGGAAGTACACATTATAAGTGAGAGAAAAATTATTCTTACTTATCATCTTCATTTATCCAATGAGGTGATCTATTCTTGCTCCATTGAATTTTTATCAAATTATTTTATTCCGTAAATATATTATTAGTTATGCATGTGTTTTATTGCAAAAAAAAAAAAAGTGCATGTGTTTGCTAAGAAAGATCATACCGATGATCAACTTCTCTAATCTTGCCTCATTTTCATGTGAATGTTCATGAAGTCTCCTAACGATTTTATGTTAACATATGTCTATCAATAGACCCAAATTTAGTATATTGTATAACAAAGTAAATACATTTTATTAACCAAATCTTTCAAAAAAAATTCAAAATACAAAGTATTAGCCAAATGTTAACTCCCCGTTAGCATTTTTGTTAATGTTGACTCAACAACATGATGATGAGTTGGAAGAGACACGTGACGGTCTATAATCCAATTTAATATTTTAATTAAAAAAGAGTTACAAAATTATTAATGATAACAAACAAATGGTTAATATTTTGATGTGATACAAAATATTTGGCTAATAATTTGTAGTTCGAAAGGTTTGGCTAATAATTTAAAAAACTGAAAGGTTTGGCTATTTAAATGTTATTTACTCAATATGTATCAATTGCTAAGTTGTCTCCTCCCAAATTTTGTCACGAACGCTACTGAAGTTCTATACCAGATATGCTCTGTCCAATCCTCACCTTTGTCCACCAATTCACGACCCATATAGTAACATGGCCAGCTGAATTTTAAATTGTCCTTCTGCACCATTTCTCACATGCGCCACCAAATTGTTGACATAGTTAGTTTCGTCTACCCGGTTATCTCCACTCTCTATTGCATTTAACACCCGTTATTTGGTTTGCTTTCCTTCACTCAAAATTTCTTCTCCTAACGAAAAATCAAAAGGTGTTGAATTGCCATAGATAGATAGATAGACAGATAGATAGATGTTAAACCTTTATTTGATTAATGCATAGGTCAGTGGTTGATGAGCACATGATGTTTAACATACAGTTTAGCAAAGATTCATCTAACTTTCACATGTATCATTTTTTATTGTATCTCGTGTCTCATCTTAAGATATGAAGTCAAGTTCATAAACAATCATACCAAAGTCATTTTGAAAATTTTGATTTATAATCATTGAAAATTTATTACTCCAAGTTTGAAAATTAAATTTCTTAACGTATGACGTAAAACTTCAGTAGAGTTTGCTCAATTAACACGATCTAGAGCAAAAATGCAAAATATTCGTAATTTGAACTTAGGATACATTGTAAATTATTGCACCTATGATTCATATGTCTTCACTTAATTAGAATGAATAAGGTTTTTTTTAAGAAATAGATTTTATTGCTTGGTCAAGTTTCTATTCAAACGTTTCTTGTTTTCTCTCTTTAATTTCTATCTTTATTTTGTCGCGATAAATGTTATTATGTATGTGTGTTTGTATAAATTGTTCATTAAAATGTAACATATTTGTAAATTATTGTAAAAGTGAGTTAAAAATTTACTTAGTGAGCTTTAATAAGATATTTTTTTGGTTGAGAAAAAAGTTATATGTATGACTCAAAGACATTAGTTTATTGTTGTATACATCGATACAATGCAAAAGTAAAAACAAAAACATAAAGGAAGTATTGGAAAAGAAAAATAAATATTAAAAAAGTTAGAGATAACAAATGTAATATATGTCACTTTTCATACATTATTTATTATTGTATACATTGATATAATACAAAAAAAAAAGATAAAAGAGAAATGAAATATTAAATGAAGAGAGAGATAACTCCATAAAAATATCAATAACTATTTTTCTTTTTGTAAAAATATTGTCCACCTTGGCAATTTGTGAACTCTCCAAGTGCTTAGGTGGCAAACAATTACTTTTGAATTGCCATAATATTATGTATAGATATCTATAGTATTATATGTTAGGAACGGAACAACAACAAGGAATGGGGTTACTGTATTCTATGCTTATTTTCTAAATATTTTGTAACATCATAAATTCAATTACTATTAATATATCGTTATAATTTCACAACTATAGCTATTATGCAAATCTTTTCTTAATAGCTTCATTTTAATTTTGAATACTAATGGTAGAAAGTGACAATTTATAGCCTACTTAATGTGAACGGCTATTTGCCGGCAACCAAATTGCTAATTGCCGCCAACTAAAAAAAAAAATTGAATTCAAAATTTGAATTTTCCCTTCCTTTCATTCTATAAATTCGGATACCATTAACATTTGACTCATTCCAACAAAAACTTCTGTGGACGAGCCTAGTGCCTCCGTCGCCGGCACCGTTCCTCCGTCGCCGGCCAACCTCCCGTCCCCCTCAATCGTCGGAAAACAAGTAAGTTTACTTTTTCCGACAAGTTTTCCAATTTTTCGGCAAGTTTTCCAATTTTCCGTCGAAAAACACGGCGGGTCAAAAAACAATTACGGCCGATGCGTCGCCTGGCCGAAAAAAAACAGATTAGTGAGCACATTATTAGAGTCCTTTTGCAAACAGATATGGTACCCACGCTGTTAGCTCCGTGAAGCGCAAACTATATCGCACCCATTTCACCCATCCCATCCAATCTTGTCTTGTAATTTCTGTTGTATATCTGTTTGATATCATGATGCACACCCCTTCAGTATTGGGTGTCGTCTTCTGCTGATTTGGTCTCATCCCCCCCTTCCTTATTAATCTTAACCTCTCTTTTTTAGCCTCACTAAACTGTTTGTTGTGTCGGTGATGTTCTGGATACAACACCTTTTCATGGTCTCATCCCCCCCTTCCTTATTAATCTTAACCTCTCTTTTTTAGCCTCACTAAACTGTTTGTTGTGTCGGTGATGTTCTGGATGCAACACCTTTTCATGGTTTTGGGAATTTGGCGCTGGACTGAAGTTTTGCTTTGTGGAGTTTGGTTGGAGTTTGTTTGATAGTAAGAATGGCTGCTATCAGTATGAAGATTGAGAAGTTTACCGGAAGAAACAGTTTCAGTTTGTGGCAGATCAAGATGCAAGCACTGTTGAAACAACAGGGTTTGTGGGCTCCGTTGTCTGGAAAATCGAAGAAGGAAAGTATAGATGAAGAAGAGTGGATTACTTTGGAGGAGAAAGCTCACTCTACAATCTTGCTTTGTTTGGCTGATGACATCATCACCGAGGTTGCTGCTGAGAAGACTGCCGCGGGTTTATGGTTGAAGCTTGAAAGTCTATACATGACAAAGTCTTTAACCAACAAGTTGCATATGAAGCAACGTTTGTTCAGTTTGCGTATGGAGGAAGGTACGTCTCTCAGGAATCATCTAGATCAACTCAATACCATCTTGTTAGATCTGCGGAATATTGATGTTAAAATAGATGATGAGGATGCTGCCTTAATTTTGTTAGTATCTTTGCCACAGTCATATGAGAATTTTGTGGATTCTTTTATTGCTGGGAAAGATAGTTTGTCTTTGGAAGATGTCAGATCTGCTCTACATACTAGGGAGGTTCGACATAAGGCGTCTGGTTCAGGATCGGAAAATCAGGCATCTGGGTTGGCTGCTACTAGGAGTAGGAGACAACAATCTGGTAATAGGAAGGCGAATACAAATTCGAATTCTGCTGGTTTGAAGGATGATATCTGTCATTACTGCAAGGAGAAAGGACATTGGAAATTTGATTGTCCTAAGCTAAAGAAATATCAGGAGAAGAAGGAATCATCTGCTGCTGTGGCGGAAGAAACTAACTCTGATTCTGAAGATGGTTTAGCCTTAGCAGTGAATGAACAGGTACATCATCAGGATGTGTGGTATTTAGATACTGCAGCTGATTATCCATATGTGTCCAAGCAGGGAGAGTTTTTCAACTTATGAGCAGATAGATGGAGGGCATGTTTATATGGCCAATGGTGCTATCTGTAAAATTGTTGGAAGAGGCTCCGTCAGGATGAGGACACATGATGGTTCTGTTCGCACATTGAACAATGTTAGACATATTCCAGAGATGACTAAGAATCTGATATCTTTGAGTCTACTGGACAGCAAGGGTTTCAGTTTCAAAGGTGAAGGTGGAGTGTTGTCTGTCTACAAGGGTTCTAAGGTGATTTTGAAAGGTGCCAAGCGGGGTGCCTTGTATAATCTACAAGGTTCTGTCTTGACATGTTCTGTTGGTGATAAGTGCAGCAAGTTGGTTCTGAATGACAAGTCTCAATATGGATTGGACTTGCCGAATGGTTTGAGTTGTTGACCGCCCTTAGGGGAATTTGGAGGAAGGGGAGATTTTGTTACAGCTGATTTGTAGGAGTTAGTACGTCTGGCAATTCTGATTGCATCTGAGTTTGGCGATTTGCATCGCGTTTGGGTTTGGTGATTTCGATCACATCTGGATATCTGGCGATTATGATCGCATCTGGGTAAATTTGGCGATATGGATCGTGTCTGGTACATCTCCTATTTGAGAGAGAATTCAAGTCAAGGTGGAGATTGTTAGAATATGACTTGAATTTGATTTGGGTTTGTTTTGTGTTTTGGGGCTATTCTGTTTGGGTTTGGGTTTTGGTTTGGCCTTTTTCCTTGTATGTTTGGGAAAAGGTATTTGGTTTTCTGTTTGGGATTAGGAGAAGAGTTCTATAAATACTCTTCATCACCCTAGTCTGTAGTAATGTCAGTCAGGTTAGTTTGTTTGGTTTGTCCATTTGGAATTTGGTTTGTAACCTGTACTCTCCTCAAATCAGTGAAATTTGTTCTTCTCTGCCCGTGGATTAGCTAGCACACATTGTGTTAGTGAACCACGTTAAATTTGTGTTCGTTCGTGTTGGTTTGGATTATCGATTGCACGCTTCTGTTCTGACACTTATTAATCTTAACCTCTCTTTTTTAGCCTCACTAAACTGTTTGTTGTGTCGGTGATGTTCTAGATACAACACCTTTTCATGGTTCTGAAACCCTCTATTAACTCCGGTTACACGACTTGTCACTCCCACTATGACCCATGTGTTTGGACCATTCTTTTGCCATAGTTCCTTAATACATATCTGAAACTGGCAACCAGTACCCTTCGAACTAATATTCTCACGCGTCTCCTTCGTAGGGTCTGGTTTATAAGACTTAACGATCCTACTGCTTCTGTCGCAATACATACAGACGGCAGTAACAGGATGTAGTCCAGCAGTATTCGGTTTCCATGCTCCTCTAACAATAAAGAACCCACACTCCTGAGCGATTGCTTTTGCAGCTAACTCAGCTAACTTCACACTTGCATAATGGATCTCATTCTCAAATTCCTATGTGTAATCATGATCGGCCGGTAACCACTCTGACATTTTTCCTACAATTACAATATAACACATCAATTTTCCTATGAACCTAAACGCTAATTTCAAATCTTAACCGCTAAATTCAACTCCTAAACTCTAAATTCAACTCCTAAACTCTAAATTCAATTCTTACACGCTAAATTCAACTCTTAAACGCTAAATTCAACTTCTAAACTCTAAATTCAACTCCTAAAATCGAATTTTTCCGACGAATTGCAACGAACAGACGGTGGGTAGAAAAATTCCGGCGGCCGGAACCTGGCCGGCCTGAAAATTTCCGGCAGCTGGAACCAGGCAGGGCAGACGGAAATCGGTGGCCGGAGCCAGGCTGAGCCACAAAATGTTCTCGGCTCAGCCTGGCTCCGGCCACCAGAAATTTTCGGCCCGGCCAAGTTCCGGCCGCCGGAGATTTTCGGCCCACCATCTGTTCTTGGCAAATCGTCCGAAAAATTGTTCGAAACTACAAAAAATTGACGCACCTGCTTAGTGATGATTCATGGATGCGTGTCCGCAGTTTACGTCGAGGATGGGCTTTCCCGATGATTTTCGGGCGACTTTTCCGGCGAGCGTCGATTTTGCCTGATTCAATACGTTTTCTGAAAGTTGGATATGTTGTAGATTGTGAAACTCCTTAACCAAAGATGTACATATATACTTTTTTTTTTTTGTTGGCGGCAAATAGCAAGCCTCTATTTAATTGACAACTTTCTACATCAGCTGCATAGCATTTCTGCAACCATATGATCGGTCGCTAGAGACATGTATTGGTAACATTTTCACTTTTCTGCAACCATGTGATGGATCGCTAGAGATATGTATCGGCTACCATTTTATAAGTGTTGCTCATGTTAGATTTCCTACAATTATAAAGCATAGTCGCCAAAAGAATTGCCTACCACTGTGTGATTGTTGATAAAATTCAATTTTCAGCGACCTCGACAAATGGTCGCCCAAAACGTTTCTCCGGCTACCATTTACAGTTAAAGTCGCTATGAGGTTTCAGTGACGCGCTATTGCCGACCATGCAAGCGACGTTGATATATATTTGCTCAAATCTTGTTGCGACCAATTTTTAACTTTTGGTGACCATTTTTTATGGTTGCAGATAGTGTTTTTTCTTGTAGTACAAGTCATCTTCGGTCAAGTTAACCATTGCTGCTGCAGCATCAGTAGTGTTAGACTGATTCCTTCACTTTCGTGTCATATGACCTGGTTTCCTGCAGTTATAGCAGCGAAACGGAGTGTCATTCTGAGAGGACTGGACCATAACCATTTGGTTTCCCCGAGGGATACCATTCTGTTTGGGGCGGATCTTCTGGTTTTGACTCTTGAAACCTTTTATGGTTATTTGTCAGAGCTCTAGGGGTGGGCTTGCAGGACTCTTCCTCAATTCTTAGGCGAGTAATCAAGCTTTCCTGTGAAAATTCTTTAGTTTTATGTCTAAGCACATTCTTAAAATCTTTCCATGAAGGGGGGCAACTTATCAATAATGCAAGCAACTTGAAACTGATCGCCAAGAGACATACCTTCAGAAACGATCTCATGAGCAATTTTCTAAAGTTCATGTGATTGAACTTCGACAGACTTGTCTCCTGCGACGGAAGTTGACTCCGACGAAGCGGAAGGGTCGATTGATATCGACAACACCAGATCCGGCCATGTTATTCTGTTCAATCGACATGGCAGCAGCCGAACGTCTTAAAATTGTTAGGAACGGACCAACAACAAGGAACGGGGTTACCGAATCTAGAGCTGAGTCGCGAACTAGGTCGCTTTCTTTAAGACATTCGCGGCACTGCCCTCGATGCGCACGACAGACTATCAACCGGTCGTCTCCAGGATAAAACATCTCCTCTCGTATGCTCGGCAGTTTTGTGCGAAAACTGGAGCTCTATGAACACTCTCTCTATTGTGTTTCTGATCATTTTTTGTGTGTTTAGAGGGTCTGAGGGGTCGGCTATTTATAGGAGCCGAGTCCCCCAAGAATATTCCTCTTTTGTGGGGAATAAGTCACGGCAATTAAGGAGATAATCACTCCTTAATGAAAACCGAGTCTGTTAAGATAATCCTGCTGGATTATCTTTCGAATATTTCTTTTAATCGACCATCCTCTTCCAACTCGTATTTATCTAGGATACAGAATAACCTATTAATAATTAATTTCATTCGGAATTTCTCTAAAAATATAGTCTCGAGCTGTTTGTTGGAATGTATGAGCTCTGATATTTTTTTTTATAATGGTGATAGAAATATATTAAAACAAGAAAAAGAATGTACAAAGGTGAATAGAGGCTCACAAGGGGACGAGCCAAATCACCAGGAAATCCAAACAAGCAACGAAACAAAAGGAAAAGAAATGGACAAACCTAACAGAGAAAAGCAAATGAAAAGGAAGGGGAAAGTCCGAAAGAAAGCTAACTGCAGAAAACTGAGACGGATGCAAAAACCGTGGCCAGCCAGCTAGCCAAATGGGCCGAACCATTCCCGCTAGGACAGAAACCACAGTCACCAAACAACTCTCAAAGCCAAGATAAACCGAGAGAAACCAGGGAGAACAGAGAGCCAGGAAATTCAACAGAAAACATCTCTGCCACACCCGCCAAGACCAACAACACTAAGTAGCCACCAGGAAAAAAACAGGAAAAGCCAGCAGCCTGAGTACATGACAAGCTAGGAGTTCTGGAGCTTCATCTCGATCCACTGCAGACCTTGATCCTTGTCAACCTTGCCAAAAGCCATTGCCCACTCGACAGCTTCTCTTATAATTTTGCGCACAACAGCCTAGGTTGCAGACGACTATCCTGGAAAATTCTCCTATTCCTCTCAAGCCAAATCTGCCAGCACGCGGCATGGAGCACCCCGAAAAGGAACCACCCCTCAACACTACCATCAGGGCGAGAAGGCCACCTACTAATGGTAGTTAAAATCTTACTAGTGGGGTGTTCGATGGATCCGCAAGCCCTCTGCAATCTGCTCCACACCTCCTTGGCGAAAAGGCACAAAGAGAAGATGTGATTGATGTCTTCTTCATCCCGACTGCAAAGCTCGCACCTGTTGGCAAGATGCCAGCCTCTTGCCTTGAGATTGTCCAAAGTGAGAATCCGTTTGTGGGCCACTAACCATACAAAGAAGCAGATCTTTGTAGGGATCAATTGCCGCCAAACAGACTCAAACGGGAACTCGGAAGTACCAATGTGCTTCTCATCAATCAAATACCTGTACATAGAACGAACAGAAAAGTAGCCCTCCGGGCAGGGAAGCCAAATCGGCCTAGGAGGCCCGTTAGTCACACGGGCGGAGCCCAAAGAATTAAGAAGATCTATAAGAGCAACCCTTTCTCTCTCAGCCCCCCCTCTCAGAAAAGTAATCAAAGGAACAGACCAAGAGAAACTCTCACCTGCGAGTTCTATGGCTTCAGAGACCCTGACATTCGGAAAGCTAGAGGCGGCCGCAACTCTTGGGAAAGACTCTGCAAGCACAACACCTGGAATCCAGCAATCATGCCAAAAGGAAACCCAACTGCCATTGCTGGGATCAATACTAGCCATTCGCCAAAAGTTATCGTACTCCTTAGAGATATTTGCCCAAACCGACCCTGAAAACCCTTGCCTGCTTCTCACGGAACCCCACTCCGAATGCTGATGCGAATATTTAACGGTAATCAGTTCCCTCCACCAACTGTCCCTCTCCGTGGCGAAGCGCCATAACCACTTCCCCAGCATTGCTCTATTAAAAGCCGCTAAATCCATAATCCCAAGACCACCCCGGGCAATTGGGGTATGATACATAGATTACCCACCTGCCATTTCACTTTTTCCTTATTATTAACAAGATTATTATGTTATTTATTTATTGTTTAGTAGATGTATCTGAGTAAAGATGAATAGTTTGGATATTATTATAAATTATCCTATTAGTTAATGGATGTTTTAAGATCATATGCTACGAATCACATTAGGAATGATCGTATGTTTGTTGATTTCATGATTTTAGTAGGTCCGTTTAATGTAATAATTGAAAATTTACATGTAAAATTTTAGGTATAAGTTGAATGTACGGGACCGGTATTACACATGAAACCCAAAATTCATAGATATGGGGATAGAGTTGTAAAACCTTTCTCGCTTGGGTGTGAGGCAGATACGAATTTGAATGTTTGAAAATAACAATAGTGAATGATCAAACTCGCCCTATTGCCATCCTCAAATGACACTACTTTCATTCTTTGTTTACTAGTAGCTCCGTAAAAGTAGCTAGTAATAGATGTGTTGATTAATTATTGGCATTAATTAAAAGATCTTCCCATTCAAGAACATCGAGCAAGTTATCCCAACATCCCAAGATCCTAACCAGTCACGCAACAATAATCGACGCTAACCACTGTATGTTTGTATTGGTTGGTGATTATATTCTACAATAAGTTGAAGATATGGATTCAAGTTTCATAATTCGGAACGTAAGATGAAAGGCTTTTCAAAATATATTCCTGTGCGAGAGTATGCTTTAACGAGTTACTCGATTGCGATTTGGGCAGTCGGCGAGGCCCGTGCAAATCCCAACATCTCTTTGCAAATCAACCATCGATCTCTATGGCTGGCTGAAAACTTGATTTCCATCTGATCAAGTGCTGGTGATGCGGACAGCAACGATCGTACGAGACCCATTTCCATCTTCGTACCGTCGAATTGCTCCACCTTCACTCGCTTAAGCTGCGCCCTGCGGTTTTTACTTTTATTTACAAGATTTTGACTGCCTTCAACAAATACCTGTTGCTTCCCGATCTGAGGAAAATGTTCAAACACAAGACAAACCCAGCTTAGCTTGCTTCAATGAAATCAAGTACCAAGGGAAACATAATGATTTTAGATTTGAACATTAATAATTATGATTGAGAATAGAAGGGGGAGAAAGATATTCCACACTCACGTTGATACTTAGTTCATGCAAGCTAGGAGAAAGGTTCATGAAGCTAATAGCACACCACATATAGGCACGAGAAGATGAGCCGTGGCACAGTTCATTCAATCTTAGACGCTTGAGGTTGAGGGTACTCCAGCTAACTGCATGTTTAGATCCCGTCATCAAGTACTATAACAACAACAACAAACATACATTATGGATGGTTCCATCGTACACCAAACAAAAGCTGGTGTATGTCGTACACTATACAATCCCCATTCTACATGTCCAACATTCAGTATAAATGTGAGTTTTGTTTTTTATGAAGATTGTCTGATATACGACATACATCAACTTTTGTCCGATGCACGATAGAAGTTACCATATATGTATATATAATGTTATTCCAATTGCACAAGTTAAAATATAACCGAGCTGAGAAATATTGCATGCAGTTTCTTACGTTGTAGAAATAACCAGAGATGGAAAGTTGCTCCACCGATCGAAGGGCGTCTGTAAATTTCTTGAAGTTTGAGTAGCCTTTGTCCTCAATGTAGCTCAGATCTTGATGAACATGTACAGTTTTGAGGAGCGGAGTGTGCTTAAACTCCAGCAAGCTGAAGCTCCCCGAGATACGACAGTAATCGAGCTTAGGAGCCTCTATAACAATGCCGATCTTGTTCGTACTAAGGCCGCAGCCTTCCATGGTCAGTGACGAAAGCAACGGGCAGTTAAAGCTGAAACGAGCTTCACCACCAAGTTTTGGTACTGCTAAGCCCCTCAACTCGAGAACGTCGAGCTCAGCAAACGCACTGCTGTGAAATGCGACGACAGAGGATCTGAACTGGCAGCCACACAGTTTCAAGTTCTTGAGTCGGGTGAAGGAGAAAATGCAACTCGGCAGCACATAGTCCTTGATCTCAATGGACAGCGACTCGATGTGCTGGTCGTACAGAGAGCCGATGATCTGGCCAATCCGATGGTCGGAGAAGGCGCTTGTGAGTGTTAGAGTGTGGTTGTTAGAGAGTGGCATAAGATCCAGCATAACCTTCTCCCAACAACTCGAGTTATTGGGACCAACTGGTTCTTGACATGGTATCAGAGCCTAGAACCGAAAGGTCATGTGTTCGAATCTCCACGACCCCCAATATTAACCGTTGTCTTTCAAGCACATGGTATGGTGGGCCTGTGCAAACTTCAGTGAGAGAGACACTAGACGCCATTGGCGTCGGGGTAGGGGCCGCACCAAGCATATCAAAGCGCTGAAGCAGATCCTTCATATATTTATGCTGAGATAGGAGAAAGCCAGATGCAGTAGGGATGACCTCAATCCCAAGAAAGTAATTGACACCACTGGCTCTGATACCATATTGTCAACATTAGAGGAAAAGAATAACAATTCTTTTCCATTTACTAATTCCTCTCCACGTCTCCACTCCTCCACTTCTCAACTCCCCTGTAAACTCTCCTTCAATTACTCAACAACTTCTCCTGTATCCTATGTAACAGTGTATAAATATTGCTGTAAATGTCAAATACAAATCAAGTCATTGATTCACAATAATCCTCTTGTTGCAACCGATTCTCCTCCTAATATGGTATCAGAGCCAGCCAAGTTCAGCTAGTCGATCCATCAGTCTCTTTCCTCTGCAAAATCAGATTTTTTTTCTCCATCGAATCCATTCTGCTCGGTTTTGCCAGAGCCTTTTTTCCTTCTCCAACATACAGCCTTCCCCATTCTCTTTCCTTCCCTGTTTCTCCCATTCTTCCTGTCATCATGTCCGGCAGCTCTAATGTTGACAACGCCGTTACTTCAGCCGAGGTTCCCACTGTTATCACGTTCAATCCGGCTGCTCAGCTTCCCCTGAAGCTCACCTCCACAAACTTCGCATCCTGGCGTTCGCAGCTCGACACGCTGCTCATGGGTCTTGATCTCTTTGGCTATATTGACGGCACCATTGTTGCCCCTCCTCGCACACTCATGATTGACTCTGTCGAGATCCCCAATCCCCAGTATCAGCACTGGTTTCGGCAAGACAAACTCATTCTCCACGCCCTGCGCTGTTCGATTTCTGAATCGATTTACTCTTTCGTCTCTGCTGCTTCTACGTCGCGGGCGGCGTGGTTGACTCTGGAAAAGCTCTATGCGAGCAATGCTCAATCTCGAATCATTCATCTCAAGGGGAAGCTGGCCAAAACTTCCAAGGGGGATCGCGATATTCTCTCGTTTGTTAATGATCTCAAGAGCACCGCTGAGGAGCTCGCCCTCATCGGGAAACCCGTCTCCGATCTCGATCTCGTTGTCTACTGCCTTCGCGGCTTGGGTGAGGAATACAATGCTTTTGCCGCCGCCGTTCGAGCTCGGGGTCCTGGCCTTTGTCTTGAAGATTTGGTCGACTCGCTCGTGGAGTATGAGTCTGATCTCAAAGCTCAGGTCCGCCAGACCGTTCCGACTGCGTTCTACTCGCAGGGCCACCGCAATTTTGGCGGCGGCGCTTCCTCTGGGTCTTCACAGTCGCGCTCCTCACGCGGATTCCCCTCCCAGCGGTCTTCATCACCGCGTCCAGCAGTGGGCTTCCAGCGGCCCTTGGGCCCAGTCCACCCCTCTCCGTCTGGGCCGAATCAGTCTGGCTCCAGCCCACGTCGGCCTGCTGTCATTTGCCAATATTGTGAGCGCCCCGGACATTCAGTCCGTCAATGTTTTCGTTTATTTCCCCAGGCCCGTCAAGAATTTCAGGCCCGTCAAGCTCAGGCCCATCATACTTCTGCTATTCGGGCTCCGTCCCCTGGCCCCTGGCTCCTTGACTCTGCGGCATCTCATCATGTTACTTCCGATCTAGGCAATTTGTCTCTTTATTCGGATTACTCTGGCCCCGATGAAGTACTCGTTGGCGACGGGACAGGTTTGCAAATCACCCATATTGGGTCTACTACGCTGCAAAATTCCACTTCTGCTTTTCAATTGAATGATGTGCTATGTGCTCCTGCTATCAAACGCAAACTTATCTCCGTTGCTAAGCTTTGCCGTACTAATCCCATTTCGGTGGAATTCTTTGCTGATTGTTTTGTTGTGAAGGATCTTCGCACGGGGGCGCCGTTAATGAAGGGGGCAAATAATGGGGACGTTTATGAGCTGCCTGGTGATGTGGACAACGTGCGTCTTGCTCTTGTGACCACTCGTACCTCTTCCACGTCCTGGCATGCCCGCCTTGGTCATCCGTCATCCTCTTCCCTCGCCAGTCTGCTTCGCTCTCACTCTTTGCCAGTATCTTCCTCTACCGTCAGTAGTCATTGTCATTCCTGCCTTTCCAATAAACGTCATAAACTTCCGTTTGCTCATTCCTCGTTATCCAGCACTAGACCATTTGATTTATTGTATACGGATGTTTGGGGACCGGCTCCGGTCACCTCCATTGATGGTTTTACTTATTATTTAATCATCGTTGATCATTTCTCCCGTTATACTTGGTATTATCCCTTAAAACGCAAGTCTGATGTTCTTTCTGTGTTTCTTGCTTTTCAAAAGATGGTTGAGAACTATTTCTCCACTACCATTCGTCGTCTCTACTCTGATGGTGGTGGTGAGTTCCAAAAATTATGTTCCACTCTCATTGATCATGGAATCAGTCATCTCCTCACCCCACCTCATACGCCTGAGCACAATGGCTTGGCCGAACGTAAACATCGCCATCTTGTTGAAACGGGTATCACTCTCCTGCATCATGCTCGCTTACCTACATCATTCTGGTCTTTTGATTTTTTCACTGCTATCTATCTCATTAATCGCCTCCCTTCGTCTGCTCTGCGAGGTCAAATTCCATACACTACTCTGTTCAACCTTGCCCCTAATTATCATAAACTTCGTGTGTTTGGTTGCTTGTGTTACCCTTGGTTGCGTCCTTACTCGTCGCACAAATTAGATCCTCGTTCCCGTCCCTGTCTCTTTATTGGGTACTGCCCTCAACGTAGTGCCTATCGTTGCTTTGATCCCGATACTCATCGAATATTTTTGTCTCGTCATGTTCGCTTTGTCGAGCACTCTTTCCCTGGTTTTTCTTCTAACCCCCCTGCAGATGCCCACACTGCTGCGTCCTGGCCTTTGGATCTTGGCCCATCAATTGTCCACATCCCCGTCCTTGGCCCCGGCCCGCCACAGCAACCCAGCGCCCTTCATCCGCCGGCCCCCCCCCCCCCCCGCGCGTCTGATTCCTCTCTTCAAACAACAGCGACTGGGCCGCCCCATCCGCCTGGGCCGTCGCCTCTGTCTGGGCCCGTGCCTCCCCCTTCTCCTGTCCCAGGCCCAGCGTCTACTCCTGGGCCGCCAACACAGGCTGGGCTTGAGATATCCTCGCCCAGCCCCAGCACCGCACAGCCCACTGCCCCGCCTCCGCTCATTCGTACGCACCGGATGCGGACCCGAGCCCAGGATGGTATCTACAGGCCCAAGAAACTATTCTCTGCTGATTTCACTACTCGCTCCCCACCGCTTCAGCCTCGCTCTGTTCGTGAGGCCATGCAGTATTCGGAGTGGGATGCTGCTCTGCGCAAGGAGCACACCGCCCTTCTCCATAATCACACGTGGGATCTTGTACCGCGGCAGCCCCATTTCAATGTCCTTGGAAACAAATGGGTTTATCGCATCAAGCATCACTCTGATGGCTCCCTCAACCTTTTCAAGTGTCGTCTTGTTGCCAAAGGCTTTCTTCAGCGTCCCGGCATCGATTTCCAGGATACCTACAGTCCGGTGGTCAAGCCTGTCACTGTTCGCACAATTTTCACCATTGCTCTATCTCATCACTGGCCGATCACACAGTTTGACGTCAACAATGCTTTTCTTCAAGGTCCGCTCGATGATGAGGTGTATATGGAGCAGCCACCTGGTTTTGTTGATCCTGCTCATCCCACCTATGTCTGCCGCCTCCGTCGCGCCATTTATGGTCTCCGTCAGGCTCCACGTGCCTGGTACACCGCCCTCAGCTCCTTCCTTGTTGACTTTGGGTTCCGGAAATCCCAATCCGACGAGTCCCTTTTTGTGTATCATCGCTCCGGGGTCACTCTATATTTCCTGGTCTACGTGGATGATCTTTTGCTGACCGGCAATGACACAGCTACTCTCTCTGCTTTTCAACTAGCCCTGGCCTCTAAATTCTCCCTCAAGGAACTTGGGGATGTGAACTATTTTTTGGGCATTGAGATCATACCCACTTCCACAGGCTATCTTTTGTCTCAACATCGATATATGGTGGACATCCTCACCCGGTTTAATATGCTGGATGCTGCTCCTGTTTCTACGCCTCTCGCCGCCTCTGCAACACTCACTCTCTCCGATGGCACTCCTCCCACCGATGCCACTAGATATCGTCAAGTCCTAGGGGCGCTGCAGTATCTCGTCTACACTCGTCCCGACATCGCCTATGCGGTAAACAAGCTGTCTCAGTATATGCATGCTCCCACCACTCATCATTGGCAGTGTCTTAAGCGTTTACTTCGCTATGTTTGTGGGACGCTCTCCTATGGCCTGGCTATTCACCGCACTTCGCTACCTCTTCGCCTCACTGCCTTTGCTGATTCCGATTGGGCTGGCAACCAAGATGATCGCACTTCTACCTCTGCATATCTTATCTACTTGGGTTCCACTCTCATTTCCTGGAAATCTCAGAAACAACGGACAGTGGCTCGTTCCAGTACTGAGGCTGAGTATCGTGCCATCGCCCACGCCACGGCAGAGTTGGAATGGGTGCAGAACCTCCTCACCGAGCTTCATCATCCGCTGCTATCTTCCCCAACTCTCTACTCCGACAACCTCGGTGCCACTTGCTTCAGCTCAAACCCTCGATTTCACTCACGCATGAAGCACCTCGCTCTGGACTATCACTTCGTTCGCCAGCTCGTGCAGGCTGGCCGTCTACACGTCCGTTATGTTCCCACTTCCCAGCAGTTGGCAGATGCTCTCACCAAGCCTCTCCCAGCTCCGCGCTACTTGCTGCTCCGATCCAAGATTGGCGTCGTTGATACCTCCTCCATCTTGCGGGGGCGTATTAGAGGAAAAGAATAACAATTCTTTTCCATTTACTAATTCCTCTCCACGTCTCCACTCCTCCACTTCTCAACTCCCCTGTAAACTCTCCTTCAATTACTCAACAACTTCTCCTGTATCCTATGTAACAGTGTATAAATATTGCTGTAAATGTCAAATACAAATCAAGTCATTGATTCACAATAATCCTCTTGTTGCAACCGATTCTCCTCCTAATATATTAGAGGAAAAGAATAACAATTCTTTTCCATTTACTAATTCCTCTCCACGTCTCCACTCCTCCACTTCTCAACTCCCCTGTAAACTCTCCTTCAATTACTCAACAACTTCTCCTGTATCCTATGTAACAGTGTATAAATATTGCTGTAAATGTCAAATACAAATCAAGTCATTGATTCACAATAATCCTCTTGTTGCAACCGATTCTCCTCCTAATATGGTATCAGAGCCAGCCAAGTTCAGCTAGTCGATCCATCAGTCTCTTTCCTCTGCAAAATCAGATTTTTTTTCTCCATCGAATCCATTCTGCTCGGTTTTGCCAGAGCCTTTTTTCCTTCTCCAACATACAGCCTTCCCCATTCTCTTTCCTTCCCTGTTTCTCCCATTCTTCCTGTCATCATGTCCGGCAGCTCTAATGTTGACAACGCCGTTACTTCAGCCGAGGTTCCCACTGTTATCACGTTCAATCCGGCTGCTCAGCTTCCCCTGAAGCTCACCTCCACAAACTTCGCATCCTGGCGTTCGCAGCTCGACACGCTGCTCATGGGTCTTGATCTCTTTGGCTATATTGACGGCACCATTGTTGCCCCTCCTCGCACACTCATGATTGACTCTGTCGAGATCCCCAATCCCCAGTATCATCACTGGTTTCGGCAAGACAAACTCATTCTCCACGCCCTGCGCTGTTCGATTTCTGAATCGATTTACTCTTTCGTCTCTGCTGCTTCTACGTCGCGGGCGGCGTGGTTGACTCTGGAAAAGCTCTATGCGAGCAATGCTCAATCTCGAATCATTCATCTCAAGGGGAAGCTGGCCAAAACTTCCAAGGGGGATCGCGATATTCTCTCGTTTGTTAATGATCTCAAGAGCACCGCTGAGGAGCTCGCCCTCATCGGGAAACCCGTCTCCGATCTCGATCTCGTTGTCTACTGCCTTCGCGGCTTGGGTGAGGAATACAATGCTTTTGCCGCCGCCGTTCGAGCTCGGGGTCCTGGCCTTTGTCTTGAAGATTTGGTCGACTCGCTCGTGGAGTATGAGTCTGATCTCAAAGCTCAGGTCCGCCAGACCGTTCCGACTGCGTTCTACTCGCAGGGCCACCGCAATTTTGGCGGCGGCGCTTCCTCTGGGTCTTCACAGTCGCGCTCCTCACGCGGATTCCCCTCCCAGCGGTCTTCATCACCGCGTCCAGCAGTGGGCTTCCAGCGGCCCTTGGGCCCAGTCCACCCCTCTCCGTCTGGGCCGAATCAGTCTGGCTCCAGCCCACGTCGGCCTGCTGTCATTTGCCAATATTGTGAGCGCCCCGGACATTCAGTCCGTCAATGTTTTCGTTTATTTCCCCAGGCCCGTCAAGAATTTCAGGCCCGTCAAGCTCAGGCCCATCATACTTCTGCTATTCGGGCTCCGTCCCCTGGCCCCTGGCTCCTTGACTCTGCGGCATCTCATCATGTTACTTCCGATCTAGGCAATTTGTCTCTTTATTCGGATTACTCTGGCCCCGATGAAGTACTCGTTGGCGACGGGACAGGTTTGCAAATCACCCATATTGGGTCTACTACGCTGCAAAATTCCACTTCTGCTTTTCAATTGAATGATGTGCTATGTGCTCCTGCTATCAAACGCAAACTTATCTCCGTTGCTAAGCTTTGCCGTACTAATCCCATTTCGGTGGAATTCTTTGCTGATTGTTTTGTTGTGAAGGATCTTCGCACGGGGGCGCCGTTAATGAAGGGGGCAAATAATGGGGACGTTTATGAGCTGCCTGGTGATGTGGACAACGTGCGTCTTGCTCTTGTGACCACTCGTACCTCTTCCACGTCCTGGCATGCCCGCCTTGGTCATCCGTCATCCTCTTCCCTCGCCAGTCTGCTTCGCTCTCACTCTTTGCCAGTATCTTCCTCTACCGTCAGTAGTCATTGTCATTCCTGCCTTTCCAATAAACGTCATAAACTTCCGTTTGCTCATTCCTCGTTATCCAGCACTAGACCATTTGATTTATTGTATACGGATGTTTGGGGACCGGCTCCGGTCACCTCCATTGATGGTTTTAATTATTATTTAATCATCGTTGATCATTTCTCCCGTTATACTTGGTATTATCCGCTAAAACGCAAGTCTGATGTTCTTTCTGTGTTTCTTGCTTTTCAAAAGATGGTTGAGAACTATTTCTCCACCACCATTCGTCGTCTCTACTCTGATGGTGGTGGTGAATTCCAAAAATTATGTTCCACTCTCATTGATCATGGAATCAGTCATCTCCTCACCCCACCTCATACGCCTGAGCACAATGGCTTGGCCGAACGTAAACATCGCCATCTTGTTGAAACGGGTATCACTCTCCTACATCATGCTCGCTTGCCTACATCATTTTGGTCTTTTGCATTCTCCACTGCTATCTATCTCATTAATCGTCTCCCTTCGTCTGCCTTGCGTGGTCAAATTCCATACACTACTCTGTTCAACCTTGCCCCTAATTATCATAAACTTCGTGTGTTTGGTTGCTTGTGTTACCCTTGGTTGCGTCCTTACTCGTCGCACAAATTAGATCCTCGTTCCCGTCCCTGTCTCTTTATTGGGTACTGCCCTCAACGTAGTGCCTATCGTTGCTTTGATCCCGATACTCATCGAATATCGGGATGTGGACAATATGGTATCAGAGCCATATTGACGGCACCATTGTTGCCCGGGGCCAAGGACGGGGATGTGGACAATATGGTATCAGAGCCAGCCAAGTTCAGCTAGTCGATCCATCAGTCTCTTTCCTCTGCAAAATCAGATTTTTTTTCTCCATCGAATCCATTCTGCTCGGTTTTGCCAGAGCCTTTTTTCCTTCTCCAACATACAGCCTTCCCCATTCTCTTTCCTTCCCTGTTTCTCCCATTCTTCCTGTCATCATGTCCGGCAGCTCTAATGTTGACAACGCCGTTACTTCAGCCGAGGTTCCCACTGTTATCACGTTCAATCCGGCTGCTCAGCTTCCCCTGAAGCTCACCTCCACAAACTTCGCATCCTGGCGTTCGCAGCTCGACACGCTGCTCATGGGTCTTGATCTCTTTGGCTATATTGACGGCACCATTGTTGCCCCTCCTCGCACACTCATGATTGACTCTGTCGAGATCCCCAATCCCCAGTATCAGCACTGGTTTCGGCAAGACAAACTCATTCTCCACGCCCTGCGCTGTTCGATTTCTGAATCGATTTACTCTTTCGTCTCTGCTGCTTCTACGTCGCGGGCGGCGTGGTTGACTCTGGAAAAGCTCTATGCGAGCAATGCTCAATCTCGAATCATTCATCTCAAGGGGAAGCTGGCCAAAACTTCCAAGGGGGATCGCGATATTCTCTCGTTTGTTAATGATCTCAAGAGCACCGCTGAGGAGCTCGCCCTCATCGGGAAACCCGTCTCCGATCTCGATCTCGTTGTCTACTGCCTTCGCGGCTTGGGTGAGGAATACAATGCTTTTGCCGCCGCCGTTCGAGCTCGGGGTCCTGGCCTTTGTCTTGAAGATTTGGTCGACTCGCTCGTGGAGTATGAGTCTGATCTCAAAGCTCAGGTCCGCCAGACCGTTCCGACTGCGTTCTACTCGCAGGGCCACCGCAATTTTGGCGGCGGCGCTTCCTCTGGGTCTTCACAGTCGCGCTCCTCACGCGGATTCCCCTCCCAGCGGTCTTCATCACCGCGTCCAGCAGTGGGCTTCCAGCGGCCCTTGGGCCCAGTCCACCCCTCTCCGTCTGGGCCGAATCAGTCTGGCTCCAGCCCACGTCGGCCTGCTGTCATTTGCCAATATTGTGAGCGCCCCGGACATTCAGTCCGTCAATGTTTTCGTTTATTTCCCCAGGCCCGTCAAGAATTTCAGGCCCGTCAAGCTCAGGCCCATCATACTTCTGCTATTCGGGCTCCGTCCCCTGGCCCCTGGCTCCTTGACTCTGCGGCATCTCATCATGTTACTTCCGATCTAGGCAATTTGTCTCTTTATTCGGATTACTCTGGCCCCGATGAAGTACTCGTTGGCGACGGGACAGGTTTGCAAATCACCCATATTGGGTCTACTACGCTGCAAAATTCCACTTCTGCTTTTCAATTGAATGATGTGCTATGTGCTCCTGCTATCAAACGCAAACTTATCTCCGTTGCTAAGCTTTGCCGTACTAATCCCATTTCGGTGGAATTCTTTGCTGATTGTTTTGTTGTGAAGGATCTTCGCACGGGGGCGCCGTTAATGAAGGGGGCAAATAATGGGGACGTTTATGAGCTGCCTGGTGATGTGGACAACGTGCGTCTTGCTCTTGTGACCACTCGTACCTCTTCCACGTCCTGGCATGCCCGCCTTGGTCATCCGTCATCCTCTTCCCTCGCCAGTCTGCTTCGCTCTCACTCTTTGCCAGTATCTTCCTCTACCGTCAGTAGTCATTGTCATTCCTGCCTTTCCAATAAAAGTCATAAACTTCCGTTTGCTCATTCCTCGTTATCCAGCACTAGACCATTTGATTTATTGTATACGGATGTTTGGGGACCGGCTCCGGTCACCTCCATTGATGGCGGATGAAGGGCGCTGGGTTGCTGTGGCGGGCCGGGGCCAAGGACGGGGATGTGGACAATTGATGGGCCAAGATCCAAAGGCCAGGACGCAGCAGTGTGGGCATCTGCAGGGGGGTTAGAAGAAAAACCAGGGAAAGAGTGCTCGACAAAGCGAACATGACGAGACAAAAATATTCGATGAGTATCGGGATCAAAGCAACGATAGGCACTACGTTGAGGGCAGTACCCAATAAAGAGACAGGGACGGGAACGAGGATCTAATTTGTGCGACGAGTAAGGACGCAACCAAGGGTAACACAAGCAACCAAACACACGAAGTTTATGATAATTAGGGGCAAGGTTGAACAGAGTAGTGTATGGAATTTGACCACGCAAGGCAGACGAAGGGAGACGATTAATGAGATAGATAGCAGTGGAGAATGCAAAAGACCAAAATGATGTAGGCAAGCGAGCATGATGTAGGAGAGTGATACCCGTTTCAACAAGATGGCGATGTTTACGTTCGGCCAAGCCATTGTGCTCAGGCGTATGAGGTGGGGTGAGGAGATGACTGATTCCATGATCAATGAGAGTGGAACATAATTTTTGGAATTCACCACCACCATCAGAGTAGAGACGACGAATGGTGGTGGAGAAATAGTTCTCAACCATCTTTTGAAAAGCAAGAAACACAGAAAGAACATCAGACTTGCGTTTTAGCGGATAATACCAAGTATAACGGGAGAAATGATCAACGATGATTAAATAATAATTAAAACCATCAATGGAGGTGACCGGAGCCGGTCCCCAAACATCCGTATACAATAAATCAAATGGTCTAGTGCTGGATAACGAGGAATGAGCAAACGGAAGTTTATGACTTTTATTGGAAAGGCAGGAATGACAATGACTACTGACGGTAGAGGAAGATACTGGCAAAGAGTGAGAGCGAAGCAGACTGGCGAGGGAAGAGGATGACGGATGACCAAGGCGGGCATGCCAGGACGTGGAAGAGGTACGAGTGGTCACAAGAGCAAGACGCACGTTGTCCACATCACCAGGCAGCTCATAAACAGAGGCAGGCTCAAGGGGCGGCAGACGTGAAGAAGAGGAGGCACCAGCAGTCACATGAAACAGTTTCTTGGGCCTGAAAATTCCATGCTGGGCCCTAGTGGTCATGGGGTGAGACCGGACCAGGGGAGGCGGCTGAGCAGGCTGGGAAGGCGGCGGGCCAGGCTGCGGAGTGACAGGCCCGGGCGACGGCCCAGTATCCGAGGAAGGCCCACTTGTTGTGGACGAGGAGCTAGCGCCGGCGGATGCTGATGAAGAGGGGGAAACGGGCCCATGTGGGCCTGGGCTGGGCAGAGATGATGCGGGCCGAGCTGGAGGAAGAAATGAGACAGGGGAGGCGTCCAATAACCAGGCAGCGGGGGAGGGAATGGCAGGGGCTGAATGGGCCGAGTAGCCTGGAAAAGAATCTTCCACAAAATGCACATGTCTAGAGAGAAATAAACGATTAGTGGAGGAATCGAAGCATTTGTAGGCACTTCGTTGCGGACAATAGCCAAGAAAAATACAAGGACGAGAGCGAGGAGTGAGTTTATTAATGGCATAGGGACGCAACCAGGGATAACATAAGCAGCCAAAAATGCGGAGTTTATGGTAATTAGGGGTTTGATTAAACAAGAGAGTGTAAGGAATTTGACCTCGCAGAGCAGAAGACGGCAAACGATTAATAAGATAAGTCGCTGTAGAGAAGGCATATGACCAAAAACTGGATGGAAGATTAGCATGATGAAGAAGTGTTATACCAGTCTCGACGAGATGTCGATGTTTGCGTTCGGCAAGCCCATTATGCTCCGGAGTGTGAGGAGGAGTGAGCAAATGACTAATCCCATGAGTAGCAAGAGTGGGACAAAGTTTGATGAACTCACCACCACCATCAGAGTAGAGGCGACGAATGGTAGTGGCAAAAAAATTTTCAATCATGGCACGAAAATCAAGAAAGACCTTAAGCACATCTGATTTTTTACGAATAGGATAGTACCATGTGTAGCGAGTGAAATGATCAACAATAATTAAGTAATATAGAAAACCATCAATCGAAGAAACAGGAGCAGGGCCCCAAACATCAGTATATAAGAGATCAAAAGGCCGAGTACTGGTAAGAGAAGAAACACCAAAAGGAAGTTTATGCGACTTATTAGAAAGACATGCATCACAATGGCTAAAAGCAGAAGTGGTGACTGGTAGTGAATGATCACGAAGCAGGCTGCGAAGAGAATGAGCGGATGGATGGCCAAGACGAGAATGCCAGGAATGGGTGGAAGTGCGAGTGGTGACAAGTGCCCTACAGACTGGTATCAGAGCCTCGAACCAAAAGGTCATGTGTTCGAATCTCCACGACCCCCAATATTAACCGTTGTCTTTCAAGCACATGGTATGGTGGGCCTGTGCAAACTTCAAGCCCATGGGTTGGCTTTCGTTTGAGGGGGCGTGTTAGAGTGTGGTATAAGATCCAGCCGAACCCTCTCCCAACAACTCGAGTTATTGGGACCAACTGGTTCTTGACAGTGAGGTCGGGGATCGAGAGGGAGAACGCGTTGAGGCGAGCACGGTGGCGCATGAGGACGTTGCAAACGTCAAGCATGAGTTTGTTGTTGGCGGCAGATGCAACTGGTTTCACTACTTTGCCAAACTTGTCATCGAGAACAAGGGCGCGCATGTGCACCCATTTGTTCGCCCATTTTCTCGACACAACACTTGTCCTCACTGCTTCTCGGAGCGGCAAAAACGTCAGGATGTGCTCCACAACGTTGCTTGGCAACCCACTGATTCTGTCTCTACCCGTCATCCTCTAGCCTAGCTAGCTCCATAAACCGAACCAAACCACAATTAGCAAATGTAATTAAAGTTCATAACATCCAAATAAATAATTTATATAAACTGACATATATGAGTGATGCAGATACATTGAAGGATATGACTGATGCACTTTTATCTTGCACAAGGGAAAAGGTATGATAGCTCCGCCTGTGGTAACATGCACGTAGTTGGTACGTATACTTTGTTGCTATTTGCCTAAGAATAGGTTTCATCTTATGGTATCAGCCAGTTTTGAATTCCACTGAATCACTCTCTAAACTTACAAGGTTATACCAGTAATTAACTGCACGTAACAGCTCTTTTACTATTCAGATTGTCCCTTATTAGTGATGAAGCAAAATATCAATAAACCCTAAATAATTGTATCCATTCCCTTACTAGTCGTCAAGAAAAGACAAGAAAAGAAAAGAAAGGAAAAAAGGGGAAGGTAAACTAGACGCTCACCGTTTATATCTCGAGGTTGTTCCTCTTCTGGTGCTTACGTTGGTGGCAGCGCAGCTTTCCACTGTCGATCAAGGATTAGGGTTTACTGAGTTCTAATTTGGCCGGTGATTTCCAATCAACCAAATTGTTTCAACTTTTCGGACCTTATCACAGCATTCTTTTTATAAATCATGTAGATGCTCTTATATATAGGTGAGGTGATAGAAGAATGACAATTAGTTTGTGAAAAGAATGTCTAAACCAACTGAATTCCTATTTAACGCCCTAACTTTTTAAAATTTCCGCCCTAAATTAACCAAACAGACGATATTACCCTCACTTCGTAAAACGGCCGCCCCAAATCTATCGCCATAGTTCCTATTTTTGCTATGCTCGTCGGCGGCGGAAGGAATATCCGGCTCATGACAACACCGACGAAATTCTTCACCCACACCCCAATCCATCGCCCTAAATTAACCAATTCTTCTCCCACAACCTAATTCCGCCGCCTTCTGTGGAATTCTTCGTAGTTGCCTTTGTTCCGCCGCCTTCTGCGGTGGGGAGAAGGTGCGTGGGTGGAAGCATGGGGACAACAAGGGTCCAAAGTATACCTCGTAACTCTAGCTCTCCAATAACCAAATATGCCAACCTTTTCACTCTTTGCGTACCGGAGATTTTGCCGCTGAACTCCAATTAATTGCCGACTGATTTTTCAATTTCCCGGAACTGGCGGCGTCGACAGGGCGGACTGAGCAGTAGATCAGCCCTTGCGAGGACATTAGAGCGAGTGTAATTGGGAATTTGGTTAGAGGTTGGGAAAATTTTGGGGGCTAAAACGTTAACTTGTATAAATTAGGGCGATAAATTTAAAAAATTAGGGCGTTAATTAGGGCCCAAGATAGGGTCAGTAACCACTGGTTACTGACCCATCAGTAATCACACGCGGACCGTAGATTTGGGGATGGAGCAATCGTGTGGCTGGGCTGGATGGGGGGTGTTGAGGGGCATTTTTGTCCGTTTTTGTATTTTTACTTTTTTTATTTTATTCCGCATTTCAATGCTGGCTTTTTCAATGAAAGAGAGAGAAGTCTTGTCTCTGCAACTCAACTTTCTTCCTTCTCTCTTCCTTTTTTACAATCTTTTTCCAGATCCTTTCTCTTTCTCTATTCCTTCTCTCTTACTTTTTCTCTCACAATCTCATTTTCAAATCTAGATCTGCTCTCTTTCTTCTTCATTTTTTTTCTCTAGCATAAAAATTGTAGTCACTCTCTTTTATTGCATTTCTTCTCTTCATCAACTCGTTGGACTCAATTCTGATCTTTCTCATTTTTTTGGCATTTTGGTGTTCTTGATTGGGGAAGAGGAAATGAGAGGCATCAGAAGACAATTTTTTTTTTCTCTCTCCTTTTTTTTTCCTTTTAGATAATATATATTGATATTATGACTCTATACCATATGGTATTGGGTGGTAACGAAATATATATTGATATTACCACACTATACCCTATGGTAATTTATGGTATTGCGTGGTAACGAAATATATATTGATATTACCACTCTATACCATATGGTATTGTGTGGTAACGAAATATATATTGATATTACCACTCTATACCATATGGTATTGTGTGATATTACTACACTATACCATATGGTATTGGGTGGTAACGAAATATATATTGATATTACCACACTATACCATATGGTATTGGGTGGTAACGAAATATATATTGATATTACCACACTATACCATATGGTATTGGGTGGTAACGAAATATATATTGAATATTACCACACTATACCATATGGTATTGGGTGGTAACGAAATATATATTGATATTACCACACTATGCCATATGGTATTGGGTGGTAACGAAATATATATTGATGTGGCAAATTCATACCATATGGTATGCTCTTATTTAATACCAGTCAATACCATATGGTATTATGGTATAGTCGATACCATATGGTATAGACTGGTAATAACTGGAAAATATTTTTTGTGTCAAAACAATATCAAAGTGGATATCATTTTGAAGAGCATAATTAATCTGATCTAACTGTGCAAAAAAAAAAATCGACTTAAAACGAGTGAGAAATCGTCCGTTAAAGATTAAGGGAAGGAAAATTAAAGGTTTTTCTAGGAAAGAGAAGGAGGTCCTGATGTGGTCGGTCAAAAGTCCGTGTCAGCAATGAAGAGGGAATAAGTGTAATTTACCTTACTACCCTTTAGCATTTAATTTAAACAAAAAAAGTAACTGACACGTGGAGAGAGGAGAGGGGGTTACTGATGGGTTACTCACCCATCAGTTACTCACCCGATCTGCTCCCATTAATTAGTACCTCTCAAAAAGAAAAGGAAGTTTGTAAGAAGAAAGACGGTTTCCATGTCTCCCGGACATCTCAATTCTCAACTACACATAGTATGGGCCATAGTGTATGATGCTCTAATGCAAGCCCGTTTTGCAAAAGCCCACTGTATTGGGCCAAGCCTTTTTAGCCTGCGAGCTCGTATGATTGCTCTTTGTGACTCGTCGATTCTAGTGTTTCTTGTTTGAAAGTTAGATTTTTTTTTTTTTAGGGATGTTTGAAAGTTAGAATTGATGTATTTAATTAATGCATGTAGATCAATAATTTTAATGTATTAATATGAAAAATAAATTGTTTGTAGATTGAATAAGTTTGGTGGTCCCTATAAAATAAGAAAGAAAAAGTAAGCTAACAATCCATCAAATACAATCACTGATAAAAGCTGAAATTGACAATCCTTCATAATGAATGATTCTGGTGGTCTTATCTGTTGTTCAAATACAAGCATTCTGTTTCATTTAAAGACAAAAAATGATAAATTCTTCTGTTTACAAGTATTCAATGCAGTCAAAATTGCGCTTTAAAACTTAAGAACTTACGATTTTACGCTTCTAGCTCACCAAAATGCTGTCTCCATTCAAAATCTTAAGTGTATAAAATCAGACTAAATTGTGCTTAAAAGCTTACGTTTTTACGCTTCTAGTTCACCAAAACCCTTTACGCTTTTACGCTTTTTGTTCACTAAATGGGTATTCTTTTCATGAAATTGATAACAAAAAGTATATTTTAATGTTAGATTACCAAATACATTTGAGATTAAAAGATACATACCAAGTTCTTAATACATTCTCAGTTTCAATAGAGTAATCTAATCAACCAGTTTGACTTTTTCCAAATTCATTAGCTTAGAGGGGAAGGTGGCTTATTGTTAAGATTTATGTTCATGAACTTATTATTAATATATTATAAGTAGCTCTACTTTAGGTATGAATTGAACGCATTTATTAACTCATTTAAATTATGTACACTCATATTTTACATAGTATATGTCATACTTAATAGATTTTTACTTATTTTACAGTATGCGTAAAAACTTACGTTTTAATTCTACGCTACGATTTACCTTTTTTGCTTTTAGATAGAATCGCACTTTTAACTACATTGCATGTATTTGCTAAATAAATCTTCTGAAATTTCAACTTCCAAACGCCCCCTTTGTATTCCACGACCTTCGAAAAGTGGTATGGACGCATTTAGTCCACGTGGAGTTTCTAATACACATTTTCGCCCATCTTGCGCAACGGGGGACCTAAGGCACTTTAGAGGTGTCTCGAAATACTCTGTAGATTATGGGAGAAATTATCGACTCCGGTAGTAGTTTGTATTCAGAGAAAAAAAGGTGATAATCTTTTATTCAAAGATGTAACACTTTAATTATTTCAGACAGAACATGTTATCCATTACACTACAAACCATCTGTTGTGAAGTTTAAAACATAAATATAACTATACGTTAACACAAAATCTAATTAAACCACAATTTCTCCAATTTTTCATCCAATCACCAACAACAGATTTATGGTTCCCCGCCCTTTTGGTATTGACGAAACATAAACAAATTCAGCTTGTCGACTCCTCTTCTCTTAAAAGCATTATTCAAACGTCCATGTGACAACCCTTCTAGTCTTGTGGTCATTGGTCAACCTCTGCTTATCGTCGTTAGTCTATTTGTTTCTCAAACTTGTATTGATTTTACCAACAATAAATATAAATGTTAAAAGAATTTTTCAACTTTAAGATACATCAAAAACAATTTTCGGAATCAGATAGGCGATCAATCCATGAATGATTGCCCAATATATTATATTGAAAGAGATTTGTTGAACACGGTAAACCCTAAAGGGTTGTTTGGAAGTTGAAATTTCGGGGTCGTTTGGAAGTTGCGAATGTTAAATCGTTGCATTGTAATGAATCACCATAATATAAATGCATGTATTGATACAATAGATGTATTTTAACAATACATTGTTTGGGTGTTGAGATTCTATTTTATGCATTGATTTACATAAAGTTACTTTATGGGGAAATGTCACATTTACCCTCAACTTTTAGAATAAGACAAAAACTATTAAGGATATAAATGGAAAGAAAAAGTTGACACAAATCTAAAACCAACAATCACAACAATCTCAACTTTTTTTTGTGATTGTTGGTGGGACCTACCTAAAACAATGCATGCATTGTTTTACACTTTGACACTTCCAAACATTGTATTGTGCACAATACATGTATTCAACAATCATAACTCTAACAATCACAACTTCCAAACGAACCCTTCATATAATTTATTCAGACAATACATGCAATCATAAGACTTCATCGTTTTTTGTCTCATAATGAATACATAATACATGTATTTGAGCGGAATGAGGGACCACCAGAATAATTCACTATAGATGATTGTCAATCTCAGCTTTTGGATGAGATTTTCAATCATTCATTTTTTCAGTCAAATTTTTTGAAGGACCACCAAAATCATTCAAACTCCAAACAATGTATTTTTCTAATTCATATATTTATAAAATATATCAAATTAAAATACATAAATTAATTAAATACGAGAATTTTAACTAACAAACATGTCCTAAGTCTATTTTACCATTTTTTTAGAATATGAAAATACATCATTGTATTTTTTTTATTACCTTTTACTAGTAGGATGCTATATTTTTATAAAAAAAATTATACATAATTTATTATTTAATTTTTGAAAAAGAACACCCTTGAATGAAACATGCGTACGACACCGACTTTGGGTGCATATCTCGTCGACCATAGAGGATGAGGATCCTGTACCTAAGATAATGTTTTCACCAATATTTTCAAATGAGTAGGCATTTCATAAATTTATTGAATAAGTACTTTAATATAAAAGTATTATTGACATTAATTAAATTTTGGTATAGTATCAAAATGACTATTTTAGTAAAGTTGAAATACATCTGTGTACCCATAACTATCAAGTTTATGACAAAAATAGTCAAACTTTGAAAAATACACTAAAATAGTCATTCCGTCAATAACTTTAACGAAATTATAGTATATGCTGACTGGACTAACGAATTTTGCTGATGTGGCATTTTTTGCATTAACTTGCTTGCCTGGATTTTTCTTATTTTATTCTAATTAAATAAATAAATAAGAAAGAAAAAATCTCTCCCCACCACCGTTTCACCTTCCTCCTTCCCAAACACTTTCCCATCGCCGACCAGCCTTATCAATTCCATTGTCCTCGCTACAATCGCCCAATCCTTTCTCAAATAGTAACCCCAAGTCGGTTGGATTTAAGTTCAGCAATTCTGCAAAATCGAACCCGAAATTCTGCAGAATCGCCGATAAAGCACACCCACACTTTCTCAACATTGAAGAGATTAGAAGGGTAGGTGAGATTAGGGGAATCATAGTATTTTTGTTTTCGGCATCAGTGACCAACGATGACAGGCAGCCAGAAAGAAATGGCGACTGGAGGAGTAACGGAGACAACATTGAATAATGTACAAGATCAATGAAATTGGGTACCTCCTCCGTCAAATGCCTCGTCCTCTTATTTTCCAGATCCGCCGTTGCCATTCCTCCGCCGCTACCCAATAGAAACTCCATTGTCTCTTACTGTCATACCACACTGCCAAAATCAAGCCCAAATCTTCTCAGCTCTCCCAATTAGGGATGGCAATAAAACCCGAACCTACGGGTACCCATCCGACCCAACTCGGTCAACGCGGGTAAAATTCGTGTTGACGGGTTTTGGTTTAAACCCGTTCACTATTCACCGGGTTGGGTTTGGGTTTAGGTAAACCCGACCCATGGGTACCCGCCCACCCATATAATTAATTTTCTCGGCATATTTAATATTCTAAACAACTAATCTTATTTATGTTTGTGGAGACATGCCTAATTTTTTGTTTCTAGTTATTTAGAATGAAGTTGATGTTATTGAGTGGAGAGTGAAAAACTTAATTGAAAGGAAGAAGTTTCGATTAATCATGTTATTTATGGATAATTTGTGATTTGCTTCAATTTTCTTGAGTTTTCTAGATTGGTGTTGAACAATTTGTGTAGTTAATTTGTGATTTGCTTGAATTTTCTAGAATGGTGTTTTATATATGGATAATTTGTATTGAGAGATTGATATTTGACTTTAATTTTGATAGGAATTTGTTATTGTGAATTTTTTACGACAAAAACCCGTGGGTACCCATGATGTTGGATGGCGTAACACCCAACTCTTGCCGAAGCCAACATAACGAATTCACCTCACTGACCGTACTCGAAAAAAGCTCGATACTCAGCTTCGGAAGACAAGAGAGCGACCACGTGTTGATTCTTGGTACCCCACGAGATAAGCACTCCGCAAAGAGTAATAACTTAACCCGTGGAGCGACGGGTGGATTCACAAACACCTCAATCCGTATCGCAGTATGAGACTAAATAAAGTGAGCTACAAGAAAGAAATAATAATCTCTTACCGGGCGCACCCTTCAACTAGCATAGGGTGCGATTTCCAGCATCCATGTGACCTTGGGTAGGTGAGTGAACAAACTGACTAAGAATATTTACAACATAAGTGATATCTGGACGAGTAACAGTCAGGTATATATATGAGAGTTGACCTACCAAACGACGGTATGCGGCTGTGTCAGGATGATCACAGCGAGCATGCCGAGTAAGATGGTGATTCTGCGCAACAGGAAAAGCGCTGGGACGACTGCCTAACACCCGTGAATCACTCAAATGTCTAGTAGATACTTGTGTTGGCTAAGAACCATGCCTTCCAGGAATCGTGAAACCTCAATTCCCAAGAAATAACGCAAATCACCTAGATCTTTCATGCTGAAACGCGCATGAAGAAAATCCTTGACATGGGAGATGAATTACAAGCTAGTACCGGCAAGAATAACATCGTCCACATAGATAAGAGAGAGCATATTAATACTGCCCCTAGCTAAAGACAAACATAGAATGATCTACCGGTAACGGCCGCAACTTCAACTCACAAAGAGCAGCTGTAAACTTGTGATACCAGTTCCGAGAGGGCTCGGCGAAGACTCTGGTTAGCGCATATATACTTTCTCATCCAAATTTCCATGGAGAAAAGATTTCTTGACTTCCAACTGACGAATAAACCAACCCTTGCTGACAGCAACCGCAAGGAGGCAACTAACCGTAACAAGCTTAGCAACTAGAGCAAAGGTGTCATGAAAATCCACACCATCTATTTGCGTATGGACCTTGGCTACAAGACGAGCTTTATAACGCTCAACAGTACCATCCAATAAGAATTTTACATTGTATACCCACTTACATGCAATAAGGTGTTTACCAGGAGGTAAGAAAATGAGACTCCATGTCCCATTCTGTTCGAGAGCCAGTATAACTCTAGGAACATAGCACGACGCCAACAGTCATGGGGGACGACTTATAAAAATGTTTGAGTCTCTAAATGATGGGAAACTACAACGAGAAAATCACAGTAGTTAGGTGATAAATGAGTATGTCCAAGATTATCAAAGATGGGGTAGTGAACTGAGTTCGCTTGACTCCCTGTATAATAAATGTCGAGGTATTTGGGAAGCACTCGCTGACGGTGACCAAGACACGACGAACGAGGAGAGGGAGCATCATTCAAAGTGGTCATGTTTGGGTAAGAAAGAAACGGAATAGAATTCGAAGCCCCGTTCGGCGATGTAGGAGAGCCAGATGGATGCGGCGACAAAGAAAGCTCATTCGTAGTAGAAACGGAACCAGTAGAATGTTGGTCCTATGGCCGAGCGGAAAGTGTAGCAAACTCAGGCGAATCTAGCAAAGAAACAGTGGAATCAGGAAGAACCAATTCATCCTCTAGATCATCTAACAGGTGCTGAAACGACATACCAGGTACCCAATGAAACTTTTGAGCTGTGTCAGACTAAAAGGGTAATAGACTCACGGAAAACGACATCACAGCTAGTAATAATGCATCGTCTAGCAAGATCATACGCATGATAGCCCTTCTGAATAGACGCGTAGCCCGAGAAAATGGATGCAGCCTTTGTTCATCAAAATTCCTAAGAGCGGCGTGGGTATCCTTGCAATAGACAAGGCATCTAAAAACACGTAAATGGAAATACGAGGCTGGTTTACCAAATAAAACTTCATAAGGAGTTTGAACGGTAGCATTATGGGTAAACGGTTATTCAAGTACGCAACAGAGAGGATACATTGCCCTAGAAACAAATAGGTATGGATCCCTGGAAGCGAAGAGCGCGACCTATCTCAAGAAGATGCTTATGCTTATGCTATACGACTCCGTTCTGTTGAGTCCTATCAGTGCAGGAAGTTTGCCGAAGAATGCCTTCTTGTTCATAAAATGCACGCAGTGCAATAGTGCTAAATTCACGGCCATTATATGCCTGAATCTTCTTCACCTGTTTACCAAACTTAGTACGCATAAGATTACAAAATAGCTGAATATGACGAATGACTTCAGATTTTAACCGGATAAGATATATCCAGACACCACGGCTAATATCATCCAATATTTTCAAAAACTAATGAGCCCCACTGAAAGACGGAGTATTGTATCCTCTCTAAATATCCATATGAAACAGCTCAAAACAAGATGAAGACCGAATCCCACTAACAAGAAAAACTGTTCGAACTTGCTTCGCACGCAAACGAGGATAACAAACATCAATAACTGACTCTGCAAAAATAGAAAGCACATCCTGAAACTTAGTGATGATTGTCGATGAGGGATGTCATAGGCGAGCATGCCACAAGGTTCCCGGAAGCCAGATGTCTTCTCAACAGCGTGAGCTCGTGCTCGGTAAAACCTGGTGGCGACAAAACTGCAAGTGCACAGTGTCGTACAAGTAATAAAGTGTAAGTAAAATTATCGTTCTCTAGGGGATTGGTGAAATTCAATAATTAACAAATTTAGTTCAAGAAACTATAGGAATTGCAAAGTTTGTAATCAAGTGATGATTTGCAAAGATACGCACAAATTAAGTAACTCGATAAATCAACTATTTTGGAGAAATTGATACTGGAGAGTTCCGGGGGAAACACAAAATTTTACTATTATACCTCAGTAAATTTAATTACCCTTGTCAATCAATTAAAGCCATATTTCTACAGTCTGGATACCTCTAAATTGATAGCTATCTCCATTGAGAATTACAACGTATTAGACCTGGCAAATTATAACCCGACCCGTTGACCCGACCTGAAACCGCCCGAAAACTAGAATTTTTTGTAACCCGAAATTTGAAAGACCCAAACCCGATAACCCGTGATTTTTTGGGTCGGGTTGGTGGGGTTAGCGGGTCGACCCGTTAGACCCGTTCATTTAATATATTACTCCCGAAATATGATAAAATCACTCATAAATTGGTGAGATGTTTAAAAAAAATCACAAGAATTTGAATGACATATTTGGAGTTTAAGGGTAATCAAATATCAAGTGTCTCTTGTGATTGTTTTTTGACGATTTGCGCAATTTATATTTCATTTCATTACGTGGGAGGATTTGAGAATATGTTAATTGACATGTGTTAGGTAAACTATTGTCAGGCATATGTGAAAATTTGTGTTCTTCCAGAAAATATGAAGCATGTTTGATATTGTTTCTGAGAACGCTCATAACCCGACTGTAGAAATATAAATTATGTCATGTGAAATGTGAAATGTGTTCAGTTACTAGGTTTTCACTATCGTTATCAACCTAGAAAACTACAAATCATTGTGAAGGTGGCCAATCAACACAAAGCGTTAAACAATTTGACACGATAGAAAATGGAGGAAAATCAAATCGTGATTAAAATATCGAGGCTAGATAATGAAATCCATAAGTTTCCCCCAGAAATTGGAGGATTAGTTCATGATGAAAACAAAGAAAATAAACATGCTAATGTCCAACATCATAACTAATTACCAAAACAAAAGAGTAGAGAAAGTACTAAGTGTTGAAGTTAACCCCCAACTTACAAGAATCTTCCTTTCTTCAAAATGCTCAACTCCAAAGTGTGTCAAAGTGAGCTCTCTCCTTTTATTTTTCTCTCCGAAAGTGTCTAATAAGCTCCTCCTCTTGTTTTATTTTTCTGACCCTTTTAAGCCCAATTTCTACATATTTTTTTCCCACAAAACAAGGCACTTTCAGCTCCCATCCCCAAGAGAAAGCTGCTGCCAGCTTAAGTCTCTTTCTTTGCAATAAATTCTTGCATCATTTTCTCTATTAGTGAGCCACCAAATCCATTTGCCCACTTCAAGAAAGCTGATCCAATCCCAATAATTTCTTAGGGTTGCTAACAGTTGAGTGAAGATTCCAACCAACAATAATTCGATTTGGGTCTTTATCGGTTTGGCGTCCTGCTGGACGTTTGCCACTGCACGTTTGCACTTTTCCACTGCACATGCATTCATCCACTGCACTTTGTTTTGTTCACAATCTTAGTTTCAATCTGCGTTAAATCGCTACATGTCTTGGTAATGACACTAGGGTCATTCTATGGTCAATATGAACTAATTTAGAGCAATTTAAACACATAGATACATAAGGATCAATCATTTATGCACATAATACATGTATGTTTATGAAGCTTATCACAACCCCACACTTAGCATTTGCTTGTCCCTAAGCAAAAGGGAGAAATGATTGAAAGAGAAGCAAATAAACATACAACTAGGACTCCTAGGACTCAAATAAAAGACTCACTACTCCTAAGACTCGACTAATAACATTATTGCTTGAGTGACGGTGTGACTAGTTGTGGACCTACTATGCTTTGGTGTAGACATCTATGTATATACACTATCGTCAAATTCCACCTTTCCATGCATACCTAGGCTTGCAAGTTAGATTACAATCCATCACATGATGTACCCTACACAAAGAATAAACACACTAATAGTGGATTGTGCCAAAACTCATTTAAACAAAGAGTAAGGGAAGTTAAGAGTAAAAGCATGACATCTAGATTTCCTCACTAGAAATGTGTATTTCCCTCAATCACACAAGTATTTAAAGGTTGGTGTTTACACTCAAGTTTTCCATTACTAGTGCTTACCTGAATCTTGTTCTTCAACCACTATTGGACCGATTAGTACAAACACAAGCATATCAAGACAACAATGTTCAGGTAATATGTGTAAGGCTAAGGGTTAAGGTGAGGTTTCAGAGGAGGGAAATGGTGATCCTCACGAATAATGAGCTACAAAGGTGGACCCAAATCAAGAACTATCTGATATCGAGGCCTTGAACAAATAAAAAATAATAAGCAACTAGAACTATACAACAAAGGAAGAACATTAATTCCCAAATATGATTCATCGATCTTTATTTATTCGTCCCCCTTTTTCACTTTCACTTTCTCTTTTACTTTTTTTTAATTATTTTTTTTAAAGCTGATTTTTTTATATATATGGGAAATGATTTTAAAAGACACTACATTGATGATCAATACCTTTTTTTCTAAGTAGTAGAAGACAAAATGATGCAATAGAAGGTGCAGTGGCCGAATGCCTATGCAGTGTCAAACTGCAGAGTATAGTGGCAAAATGCATCTCTCATAGCTTCAACTACCACCTTAGAACATCATATCAACTTTATTTACAAAGCAAGGAAAATGAAAATGGGTCACTATGATCATACAAAAGACCTCATTCCTCGTGAGAAGGGTTCAATGGGGGTAGAAGAAAGGGGTAAAGGTGAAGGTGAAGGTGTGATCGAACCAAAAAACAAGGCAAAATCTCAAAGGGGATGATCCTAGTTGTCAATGATAGAGTAGGATTTTTGGCTCGAGTTGCACTAATTGTCTCTATCGTTTATGCTTGCATATATACAACACAGTCCATGCGTGGTTTTGATCAAGATTATCAAGGCACAAAGCAATGAAAAACTTCACACAATATGAAATTGACTTTGAAGGTTCAAACTCACGGCTATTAGATGCCATACCCTACTCTATACAGATTATACTCAATTTCACCTAAGTTCGGGCACAATTCAATTCTAGTGGGTGAATTTTAATACGAAGGTACATCATATGAAACATGCAATCCTACTTGAAAGCACAAGTTATGCATTTCAAGGTTAACTTGGGATAACCGGAAGGCAGATTCATACAACGAAGCATAATAAGTTCACAAACCATTCACACAATCATTTCAAGCAACATCATTATACCCTATCAAGTTCAAGACAACACATCAAACAAAGTAGAAATGACTCACCTTCACCAAGCATTATATATAACTACATACTCTTAAACGAAACTAAAACTCTACACCCCACACTTAGGATGGAACATTGTCCCTAATGTTCAAAACTTGTTTCTAAACATGCAAACATATAAAAGAAAAGTAAATAAAGGTAAAGAAGAAAAACCTTGGGACAAGTTGTATACGAGTGAGGTGAGCAGTGGTGGGGGAAGAAGTACCACGACGAGGATAGGCCGGCATGAATGCTTGTTGGTGGGGAAGCTCAGCTTGAATATTGATAATTTCTTGTGCGGGCAACGGAACCATTTAAAACTCTAGAATTTGGGGAAAAGTGAGGGAAGGGAAGAATGCGTGGAGAATTTTTTTTTATTTTTTGATTTTTATGAACTGGATTTTAAAATGATGTTAGTAGAGGTTGAGAGTTTGGTGGAAAAAAAATTTCTAGAAAACAGTAGAACAACCAAGATAAAAAACAGGGCCCTAGAGTGAGAAACTCGGTGCCCTTCTCTTTTTTATATATTTTTTTTTTCAATATTCCATTTTTAGTTTTTAAATAAATAAAGGAAAGAAAGTGTTTTATGGTTCCTCTTTTCTTCCTGATTGCTTTTTCAACCTTTCAATTCCATCAGTGTTGCATTCCACCCCACACTGCATTTCTCCACTATACAAAGTATTTTTCCGCTGCACATTTTCACCAAAGCATTCTGCCAATGCACCTATAAAATTGGAAAAATACCTTCCTCAACGAATTTGGAGTTAAAATTTTATGGAGATACTTCAAACGTCCTAAAAAGAGAAATTATGAAAAATAATTGCAAGAAAAACAAAGAATGGATGTCTGCATGGTGTTGTTGATCAACTTTATTCTTCAAGTGGATTGGTGGTGTGAGCAACAAATTCATCTAGCTCCTTCATGTTGTTCTCCATCTTCCTCATGTGTGAAAATATGAGCTCTACAAGCGCGGGTTCTTCTCCTCTAGAGGTTCTTGAGGTTGAAATTTAGGAGGTGCATTGTTGCTTCGGGCTCCAACATTGTTGTTGGACCATGAGAAGTTGGGATGGTCACACCATCCATAATTGTAGGTGTTGGAGTATGCACCACCTTGATTTCTTTGGTTGTTCATATAGTTGACCTCTATTGATTGAGTAGCTCCCTACACTTCTTCAGTTCTTCTCAAAGAGTTCAAACATTGAATCCAACTTGGCTTCTAGTCGAGCTTCCAAGCTAGTAAACTTGTCTACTTCATGGATACCTCCTCTCCTTCAAGAACTCTTCTCCCCACCCCACTCATCTTCATTCAAGCGTATCCCTTCGACAAGGTCGTAGGCAGCTCCGGGCTCCATGGCTGTAAATCCTCCACCAGATGCATGGTTCAATGCTTCTCTGAATACTCTTTTTATTCCATCAAAGAATATGGAGATAACAGTCCATTCTTCTAGACCATGGCTTGGGCATTTGAGAAGTAGCTCTTTGTAACGCTCCCAAACTTCACTTAGGCTCTCGCCATCAATTTGCTCGAAATCTACAATGTCCTTCTGCCTCTTCATCGCCTTCAATGGTGGAAAGTCCTTGTCCAGGAACGTTTTCTCTAGTTCTGCACACTAAAGCACAAATCAAAATAGTTCACTCAAACAAAATTAATTAAAATTGAATTTTGGCAATCCCCGGCAACGGCTTCAAAAACTTGGTGGTGACGAAACTGCAAGTGCATAGTGTCGTACAAGTAATAAAGTGTAAGTAAAATTATCGTTCTTTAGGGGATTGGTGAAATTCAATAATTAACAAATTTAGTTCAAGAAACTATAGGTATTGCAAAGATTGTAATCAAGTGATGATATGCAAAGATACGAACAAATTAAGTAACTCGATAAATCAACTATTTTGGAGAAATTGATATTAGAGAGTTCCGGGGGAAACACAAGATTTTACTATTTTACACGATAGAAAATGGAGGAAAAATAAATCGTGATTAAAACATCGAGGCTAGATAATGAAATTCATAAGTTTCCCCCAAAAATTGGAGGATTAGTTCATGATGAAAAGAAAGAACATAAACATGCTAATGTCCAACATCATAACTAATTACCAAAACAAAGGAGTATAAGTGTTGAAGTTAACTCCCAACTTACAAGAGTCTTCCTTTCTTCAAAATACTCAACTCCAAAGTGTGTCAAAGTGATCTCTCTCCTTTTATTTTTCTCTCCAAAATCTTTCTCCAAAAGTGTCTACTAAGCTCCCCCTCTTGTTGTATTTTTCTGTCCCTTTTCAGCCCAATTTCTGCAGATTTTTCTCCCACAAAACAATGCACTTTCAGCTCCCATTTCCAAGAGAAAGCTGCTGCCAGCTTAAGTCTCTTTATTTGCAACAAATTCTTGCATCATTTTCTCTACTGGTGAGCCACCAAATCCATTTGCTCACTTCAAGAAATTTGATCCAATCCCATTAATTTATGAGGGTTGCTGATAGTTGAGTGAAGATTCCAACCAACAATAATTCGATTTGGGTCTTTATCGGTTTGGCGTCCTGCTGGACGTTTGCCACTGCACGTTTGCACTTTTCCACTGCACATGCATTCGTCCACTGCACTTTGTTTTGTTCACAATCTTAGTTTCAATCTGCGGTAAATCGCTACATGTCTTGGTAATGACACTAGGCTCATTCTATGGTCAATATGAACTAATTTAGAGCAATTTAAACACATAGATACATAAGGATCAATCATTTATGCACATAATACATGTATGTTTATGAAGCTTATCAAAACCCAAAAATCTTCAAGAAGTAAAGTCCATCACGTATCTCCCCCTTCCCAATAACGTTCTTGGAGAGTAAGTCCTGTATAATGAAAAAATCACCAGAAAAATAAAGTCAACATGGTGTTCCTTACACGCAGTTGACAGATAAGTGGTTGCAAATGAATTCGGGTACATGTAGTGCCCGGGCAAGAACCAACTCGTTACCCAACTGAATGGACCCTATCTGTTTAACAGGAATGCTAGCCCCATTCGGAATACGTACTTGCTGGCTATGTAAAAAAGAACTATGTGAACTCAAGAGATTACCATCAATCATGATATGCTCATTGCATCCAAAGTCAATAAGCCATTCGAATTCAGTAGAGAAGGTAAATGTACTAGCTATGTGACTCGTGAGATCGGTGATGCAGCCAAATTGCGAACCAAAAAACTTTTTGAGTTGGTCTAGCTGGTGAATGGTAAAGCCGGTGACTAGGCTCACGTCACTCTCCGCCTGGGAAGCACTAGGTTCTCGGCTGTGACCGCGAGATGGGTCGCCATCAGGCATAGAATCACGCCCAGAATCTCAACTGCGTCGACGAGGCGCCGATAACCTTGCTTGTCTCGCAAAGGATAGCCAATGAGCTGATAACAAGTCTCCTGAAGGTGACCATCAGGCTTGAGGCAGTGCGTGCAGATCATCTTATCCCTCTCACCAGACCCATGATCCCGAGGAAGACGAACGTCGGATGTCGTGAGATCAGCCTCACCATGAGGAATAAAAGCGGCAGCCTCAAGTGAAGGGTTTCGGATTTGGGTGAGACTCCGCAGCTGTTCATCATTGAATAAGATCCGAAAAGCTTCCGGAAGAGACGACGGAGTTATCATAGAAAGTATTTGGATTCAAACTGTGGCAAATGATTCATCTAGCCCTAAAAGAATATCAAGTAACTGGAGGCTTTCATTCTGGTCTCGACTAAGCCTCTTACAATGTAGTTTGGCGACGACAAGATCATTTGTGTTTGCTCCCAGATCTTCCGCAACTTAGTGTGTAAAAACCAGAAATAAATTTTGTAACATTCCGTTTCGGCTAAAATCGTATTACTGCCACTAGAAAATTTCACGATTTAAAATCGAACATTTTGACAGTATTTCGACGAAAATCGGATTATCGATCGATCGGATAAGTATACGTATTAATTATATATATAATATATATATAATAATTACATTTAGCGCCGGCCGCATATATATTAACATTTCCCCCTGTCCATTATCTCCATCATCAATCTTCTTCGGTTCCATTTATTTGGACCGAGAGCACAGGGCATCGCGAGGGGGGAATTTTCATAGCTCAATTCTTGAGCATTTCTGATCAAAAAAATCTTGTAGGTAATGCCTAATCCATCTATACATCGTGATTTATCGATTTAGAGCTTTAAAACGAGTTTTTGGTTCAGGAGTATCCTGAAGCCGGATTGACCCCAAATTTCATATACGAGCTTCCTGCAGCGAGGTAATCAATCCTCTAGTTCTAATCCTTGAATTTCAGCAATTATTTAGGTCGGGGTCCGAATCGCTGAATTTAGCTCCGGCCAGGGTTTGATGTGTTTTTATCGAGAATTTGACCCGGAGCCTAGAACTAACATTGACGGGAATACCGCAGGGGATATTAGAACAGTCTCGGATTTTAATTCGGGGTTCGTTCGTGAAATTGACGTTTTAGTACGGGAGGCTAGAACCGGTGTTTGAACGACCAGAACTGGTGAGGGATTAGCACGGCATACCGGGTTTGTCGTATCACGATAATTATACTTATGATTAGAATTGATCTAGGTGAACTAGAATGGCATGATTAGGGGTGTATGGACTTTTGTGCTATATGATGAACCCTGGACTGCTATATGATATTATTGACTTGCCCTAATCGATATGGACCTGGCTTATGCTGATGATTGTGTATATGTTGCAAATTGTGGGCTTGACTGTTGATATGCCTTATGATGGTTCGAAAAGGTGATAGGGTATGATTGTTCATGATTGTTGTATTTGGATGCACATGCGGGAAAATATATATTCTCTGGTGATATTATGATGTTTAAGGAGGATGACTTGCACGAGGGTTTATCCCGAGGAAGTGCAATTATACGACTCTGGATTTACCTATGTTGAGCCAATTGTGGCCGGGTCAAGTACATGTGTAAGTAACGAATTATGATTAAGCAAGATGAGATATGGATCATGTATAAGGACATCAAGTAAGAGTGATTTGGTCTCATGGTCAATTACATAGTAATTAGGGCTCCCCATGCTATTACTGCGTTATGATATGTTATGTCACACCCCTGATGTGGTGTTGACCGTTGATTCATCATGAGATATGACCACACCCAGAGTGGTGTTGAGTCCGATATGACCACACCCATCGTGGTGTCAGGTCCGATATGACTACACCGGCAGTGGTGGGTCCGATATGACCACATCCACGAGATGTTTGGTCCGTATTCCCGGGAGAGTAATTAGCATGGGAGTAGCCAGGCGCCTATAAGTAAAACATGATAAGATGCATATGCATTAGTCAAGGTGGTTGAGTCTTTTGCCTATTGGGATGTCGGATGGCTGAGGTCTGATCCTAGTGCTTGGGCTTATTTGCTAGATGTATGGTAGGGGTATGCTCTGTTATGAACTCACGATGCTATGATTATCTCACTCAGCTATGAGCTGACCCTCTTTATCCTTTTTCTCTGCTTATGCCATGTGTAAGCAGATCATCATCAGCAGCAGTAGATAGGTGTATAGGTGGGAGCTGAGCAAGAGTTGAAGGCAAGATGAGGTATGGTCTTCAACTATTCTGTGCTTGGACTACTACTCGGGATTTTGGCCAGTGATCCACACCTTTTTGTAAAAATGTTTTAAGAACGTTTTTCATGTGCATATTAGCTTCTGATGTAGTGTGAGATAATCACAGGTGTGGAAAGTTGATGATATGTGTATATGTTGTGTAACTGTGTAAGTTGTGACGATTATGGTATGTATAAGTATGGTATGCAGTTGTGGAGTATGAAAAGTGTGGCTATGGCTAAGAAAAGCCAATGCCTATGGTTGTGAATATATATGTTTGTGATGAATTATTTTGCAGGATCAGATGGAAGAACTGTTAGCCCATTACGCGAGTAATTCATGTCGAAATTTTATTTGGGTAAATTTTGGTAATTAATGTAACACCCGAGATTATTTCCGCTGCAATTGTATGAACAATATGATTAGGTAATACGTACAGGGTAGGGTGTTACAGTTTGGTATCAGAGCCCGGTTCCTCATTTTGTTGTTATGGCGTACTATACCCTATGGGAGGTTAAACACTCTTAAGGAGGGGAGTACCCCATAATGACTTAAACTGGGAATTGAGTTTTACATGATTATGTTTATTGGTATGTTGGATGAAATTACTTGCATCATGGTTTTCAAAACTGAGTTTTGAACTTATTTGTTTTCAAGTAATTATTTTGGGAAGATTTTGTTTTAACCAAGTGAGAGATTTGGGAAAGAATGAATTTTGTGTGGATCAATCTAAGGCCAATATTTCCTTGTAGCTCGCACGGAAGTTGTGAAAATGTTCCTACTGACCAGTCGAGAGGAGTGGGGGCGGTTGATGCAAGACCGCCAGTATTAGATTATGCAAAGATGAAGAGTTTGGGTGGTAGGGACTTTAAAGGAGATGTGAGTCCAGATGCTGTGGTAGAGTGGTTGAGGGAGATGGAAGATGTGTTTGAGTATCTTTATGCAACCCCAGAGGAAAAAGTGCAATATGTTGTTTTTCTCCTAAAGGGGTACGCGAGGAGCTGGTGGTCCTCACTCTCTAGAGTTAATGGTGAACGAGTTCAGTTCACCTGGGAGGAATTCCTAAAGGCCTTTAAGACAGAGTTTCTTCCCGAAGCTTTTATCAGGGCAAAGAATAATGAATTCGCCAACCTTAAGCAGGAGAACATGACGGTTACTGAGTACACCATCAAGTTTGTTCGACTACTCTACTTTGAAGATGGGTTGGCGGATACCGAGCATAAGAAGAAGATGAGATACTTACATGGTCTGCGCCTAGGGTTGAAAGAAAAGATTCACAGGGTTGATGAAGAGAGTATGGCCACTATTAAGGAGGCAGCACTTAATTCGGGGTTCGTTCGTGAAATTGACGTTTTAGTACGGGAGGCTAGAACCGGTGTTTGAACGACCAGAACTGGTGAGGGATTAGCACGGCATACCGGGTTTGTCGTATCACGATAATTATACTTATGATTAGAATTGATCTAGGTGAACTAGAATGGCATGATTAGGGGTGTATGGACTTTTGTGCTATATGATGAACCCTGGACTGCTATATGATATTATTGACTTGCCCTAATCGATATGGACCTGGCTTATGCTGATGATTGTGTATATGTTGCAAATTGTGGGCTTGACTGTTGATATGCCTTATGATGGTTCGAAAAGGTGATAGGGTATGATTGTTCATGATTGTTGTATTTGGATGCACATGCGGGAAAATATATATTCTCTGGTGATATTATGATGTTTAAGGAGGATGACTTGCACGAGGGTTTATCCCGAGGAAGTGCAATTATACGACTCCGGATTTACCTATGTTGAGCCAATTGTGGCCGGGTCAAGTACATGTGTAAGTAACGAATTATGATTAAGCAAGATGAGATATGGATCATGTATAAGGACATCAAGTAAGAGTGATTTGGTCTCATGGTCAATTACATAGTAATTAGGGCTCCCCATGCTATTACTCCGTTATGATATGTTATGTCACACCCCTGATGTGGTGTTGACCGTTGATTCATCATGAGATATGACCACACCCAGAGTGGTGTTGAGTCCGATATGACCACACCCATCGTGGTGTCAGGTCCGATATGACTACACCGGCAGTGGTGGGTCCGATATGACCACATCCACGAGATGTTTGGTCCGTATTCCCGGGAGAGTAATTAGCATGGGAGTAGCCAGGCGCCTATAAGTAAAACATGATAAGATGCATATGCATGAGTCAAGGTGGTTGAGTCTTTTGCCTATTGGGATGTCGGATGGCTGAGGTCTGATCCTAGTGCTTGGGCTTATTTGCTAGATGTATGGTAGGGGTATGCTCTGTTATGAACTCACGATGCTATGATTATCTCACTCAGCTATGAGCTGACCCTCTTTATCCTTTTTCTCTGCTTATGCCATGTGTAAGCAGATCATCATCAGCAGCAGTAGATAGGTGTATAGGTGGGAGCTGAGCAAGAGTTGAAGGCAAGATGAGGTATGGTCTTCAACTATTCTGTGCTTGGACTACTACTCGGGATTTTGGCCAGTGATCCACACCTTTTTGTAAAAATGTTTTGAGAACGTTTTTCATGTGCATATTAGCTTCTGATGTAGTGTGAGATATCCACAGGTGTGGAAAGTTGATGATATGTGTATATGTTGTGTAACTGTGTAAGTTGTGACGATTATGGTATGTATAAGTATGGTATGCAGTTGTGGAGTATGAAAAGTGTGGCTATGGCTAAGAAAAGCCAATGCCTATGGTTGTGAATATATATGTTTGTGATGAATTATTTTGCAGGATCAGATGGAAGAACTGTTAGCCCATTACGCGAGTAATTCATGTCGAAATTTTATTTGGGTAAATTTTGGTAATTAATGTAACACCCGAGATTATTTCCGCTGCAATTGTATGAACAATATGATTAGGTAATACGTACAGGGTAGGGTGTTACAGTTTGGTATCAGAGCCCGGTTCCCTCTTTTTGTTGTTATGGCGTACTATACCCTATGGGAGGTTAAAACACTCTTAAGGAGGGGAGTACCCCATAATGACTTAAACTGGGAATTGAGTTTTACATGATTATGTTTATTGGTATGTTGGATGAAATTACTTGCATCATGGTTTTCAAAACTGAGTTTTGAACTTATTTGTTTTCAAGTAATTATTTTGGGAAGATTTTGTTTTAACCAAGTGAGAGATTTGGGAAAGAATGAATTTTGTGTGGATCAATCTAAGGCCAATATTTCCTTGTAGCTCGCACGGAAGTTGTGAAAATGTTCCTACTGACCAGTCGAGAGGAGTGGGGGCGGTTGATGCAAGACCGCCAGTATTAGATTATGCAAAGATGAAGAGTTTGGGTGGTAGGGACTTTAAAGGAGATGTGAGTCCAGATGCTGTGGTAGAGTGGTTGAGGGAGATGGAAGATGTGTTTGAGTATCTTTATGCAACCCCAGAGGAAAAAGTGCAATATGTTGTTTTTCTCCTAAAGGGGTACGCGAGGAGCTGGTGGTCCTCAGTCTCTAGAGTTAATGGTGAACGAGTTCAGTTCACCTGGGAGGAATTCCTGAAAGCCTTTAAGACAGAGTTTCTTCCCGAAGCTTTTATCAGGGCAAAGAATAATGAATTCGCCAACCTTAAGCAGGAGAACATGACGGTTACTGAGTACACCATCAAGTTTGTTCGACTACTCTACTTTGAAGATGGGTTGGCGGATACTGAGCATAAGAAGAAGATGAGATACTTACATGGTCTGCGCCTAGGGTTGAAAGAAAAGATTCACAGGGTTGATGAAGAGAGTATGGCCACTATTAAGGAGGCAGCACTTAAGTATGAAGTCTATGAAGTTGAGGGTAGAGAGGAAAACAAGGCCAAAGAAGAGGAGAAGAAGAGGAAGTTTGGAGTAAATTATGCTGGACCTCGTTACCCACCCAGGAGAGGTCCTAGCAGTTTTGGGAGAACGCCGAGTCAATCTATGTCGGGAACATCATACAAGGCACCAGTTTCCTCTGCCACACAAGCTCCAGTTTGTCAAGTTTGTCAGAAGAGACACTTTGGGGAGTGTTGGAGGTTTTCTGGAGTATGCTTTCAATGCGGCCAGCCGGGTCACATCATGAGGAGTTGTCCTTATAGGGGAGGTGGAAGACCTACTCAGTCTGAACCTTCAGTGCAATTTAGTAGAGCCCCAACTAGAGGTGGTTACCAGGGAGGCCGTAGTGGATTTCAGAGTGGTCGTGGTGGTTCACAGGGTGGTAGAGGTGGTGGTCGAAATCAGCCATCAGGAAGTGGTACGCAGGGTACCAGAGCACAGGGAGCACCGAGGGTTTATGCAATGACTCGAGGTGAGGCAGAAGTGGCACCAGAAGTTGTGACTGGTATGCTTTCTATCCTTGGCAAGCAATTATATGCTTTGATCGATACTGGTTCCTCTCACTCATTCATGTCATATACGTTTGCACATATGCTACGTTTAGTTCCAGATAAGCTAGGTTATACCTTATGTGTTAAAACACCTGTGGGAGATACCTTGAAGGTAGACTCAGTTATTAGAAGTTCCTTCATTTGTGTGGAAGGAGCTTTCCTAGCAGCAGATTTAATTCTGCTACCTTTTGATGAATTTGATGTCATACTTGGAATGGACTTTCTGGCAACACATGGAGCTGTTGTGGATTGTCAAAAGAAAGAAGTGTTATTCAACACACAAGATAAAGGTCCTGTTGTATTCCGAGGCATTAAGAAAAAGGAGAATCATGGTTTTCTTTCTGCCTTGGAAGCTTTTCGATTAATGAAGGAAGGTTGTGAAGCCTTTCTTGCTCAAGTTACTGTTGTAAATGATAGGAAGGTTGAGGATGTAGAGGTGGTAAGGGAGTTTCCTGATGTATTCCCCGAAGAACTTCCCGGCCTTCCACCAGAAAGGGAAGTAGAGTTTGATATTGAATTGGTACCTGGCACAACACCAATTTCAATGGCACCATATAGAATGGCACCAATTGAGTTGAAGGAGCTTAAAGAACAATTGCAAGAATTGTTAGACAAGGGGTTTATTCGACCTAGCATCTCACCTTGGGGTGCACCGGTTTTGTTTGTCAAGAAGAAAGATGGCTCCATGAGAATGTGCATTGACTACCGGAGGTTGAATAAAGCAACAGTGAAAAACCGTTATCCCCTCCCAAGAATAGATGACTTGTTTGATCAATTGCAGGGTGCATCGGTCTTTTCTAAGATTGATTTGAGGTCTGGATACCATCAACTGAAAGTGGCAGATGGAGCGACCTCAAAGACAGCTTTTAGAACAAGATATGGGCATTATGAGTTCCTGGTAATGCCTTTTGGACTCACTAATGCACCAGCGGTATTTATGGCTCTTATGAACAGGGTTTTCCATGAATATCTTGATAAGTTTGTGATTGTGTTCATAGATGATATTCTCATCTATTCTAAAAGCGAGGAGGAGCACAAAACTCACCTGAGAATTGTGTTGCAAATTCTAAGAGAGAAACAATTATATGCAAAATTCTCAAAATGTGAGTTTTGGCTGAAGGAGGTAATATTTTTGGGACATATAATTTCTGGAAGAGGAGTGGAGGTGGATCCGAAAAAGGTGGAAGCAGTGGTGAATTGGGCTCCACCAAAAGATGTATCGGAGTTGAGAAGTTTTCTTGGCATGGCGGGTTACTATCGGCGGTTTGTAGAAGGATTTTCCAAAATTGCTGCACCATTGACTAAACTGTTGAGGAAGAATACCAAGTATGTTTGGGATGAATCATGTCAAAAGAGTTTTGATGAGCTGAAGAAGAGATTGACCACAGCACCAGTACTTGCACTACCTTCGAATCAGGGAGAGTTTGTGGTGTATAGTGATGCCTCGTATCAAGGATTGGGCTGTGTGTTAATGCAAGATGGAAGAGTTATTGCATATGCCTCTAGGCAATTGCGTCCTCATGAAGTAAATTATCCCACTCATGATTTCGAGTTGGCAGCGGTGGTATTTGCTCTCAAGATATGGCGCCATTATTTATATGGTGAGACTTTTAAAATCCTCACTGATCATAAAAGCCTGAAGTATATTATGGATCAGAAGGATTTAAATAGTCGCCAGAGGAGATGGATTGAACTTCTAAAAGATTATGATTGTACAATTGATTACCATCCAGGTAAAGCTAATGTAGTTGCTGATGCCCTAAGCAGAAAGGGGAAGAAGAATATAAATGATCTGGTTGATTTGAGGGCAATGAATGTTGATTTGGAAGTGGATGGTGTAACAGGGTTACTAGCTCGGTTGAACATTCGACCTTTGTTGCACGACAAGATTCGTGAGAAGCAGAAGGAGGACCCAGAGTTGGCAAAAATAATTCAAGACATTGAGGAAGGAAAAGAAAGCCCATTTGAAATGGTAGATGGCATGTTGAAGATTAATGGAAGGGCATGCGTTCCTAATGTTGATAATTTGAGGAAAGAGATCCTAGATGAAGCTCATTCTTCTGCTTATGCTATGCACCCAGGAGCAACTAAAATGTATCACACGATCAAACCATATTTTTGGTGGCGTGGGATGAAAAAGGAAGCGGCTGAACATGTTTTCACATGTCTAGTATGTCAGAAAGTTAAGGCAGAACATCAAGCTCCTGTAGGGAAACTGCAACCACTTCCAATTCCAGAATGGAAGTGGGAAAGGATCACAATGGATTTTGTATATGGTCTCCCATCATCAAGGGGAAAAGATGCAGTATGGGTTATTGTGGACCGACTGACCAAATCGGCTCACTTTTTACCCATTAGATGGAAACCATCACTGGAGACCTTGTCTCAACTATATATTAAGGAGATCGTCAGATTGCATGGTGTGCCAATTTCTATTATCTCTGATCGAGACCCGAGCTTCACATCTCGGTTTTGGCAAAGTTTACATGATGCCTTAGGAACTAAATTACATTTTACTTCAGCTTATCATCCTCAAACAGATGGGCAGAGTGAACGAACCATCCTTACCTTAGAAGAGTTACTTCGATCATGTGTAATGCAATGGGAGGAATCATGGATTGACCATTTGCCCTTGATTGAGTTTGCTTACAACAATCAGTACCATAGTAGCTTGGGTGTTCCACCATATGAAGCACTTTATGGGAGGAAGTGTAGAACACCATTATGTTGGGATGTAGAAGGAGCAAGGCAAATCTCAGGGCCAGAGGTAGTTCAAATCACAGTTGACAAGGTTAAGGAAATCAGGGAGCATTTGAGGGTGGCTCAAGATCGACAGAAAGTGTATGTTGACACGAATAGGCGTGAAGTTAATTTCGAAGTTGGTGAGAAAGTATTTCTCAAAGTGTCACCCTGGAAAGGCGTAATGAGATTTGGTAAGAAAGGGAAACTTGCACCTCGGTATATTGGACCCTATGAAATCACAGAGAAGATTGGACCAGTGGCATATAAACTAGCATTGCCTCCAGAGCTGTCCCAAATCCGCAATGTATTTCATGTTAGTATGCTGAAGAGGTACAAAGTGGATCCTTCCCATGTTATACAACCAGAGGAGATCGAGTTGGGTCCAGATTTGACATTTGAAGAGGTTCCAGTTGAGATTGTTGATTTTCAGATTAAGACTCTTCGTAGGTAGGAAATTCCAATGTTGAAGGTTGTGTGGAGGAATCAAGAAAGTGAGAGTGCTACTTGGGAGACTGAAGCATGTATGCGAGAGAAGTACCCTGAGTTGGTAGCGACCTACTTTAAAGGTTAACAATCTTGCTTAGTGAGTTATGTTTTGAACTTGTTGATGTGCTTTTGTTGTGATAACCCAGTATAGGTTTTTGAAACCTTATATTGGGAACTTGAGGTGTTATGTGTTTAGTTGTGTATTTCAGATCTCCTAACCTAAGAATTAGGTAGTAACAATATATGTGATAGTGTCTGCCAGGAGGAGAATGAGCGGATGCGTAGTATCAACTCAAGGTTAGATTTCGGGGAAGAAATCTTTTAAGGAGGGGAGAATTGTAACATTCCGTTTCGGCTAAAATCGTATTACTGCCACTAGAAAATTTCACGATTTAAAATCGAACATTTTGATAGTATTTCGACGAAAATCGGATTATCGATCGATCGGATAAGTATACGTATTAATTATATATATATATATATAATAATTACATTTAGCGCCGGCCGCATATATATTAACATTTCCCCCTGTCCATTATCTCCATCATCAATCTTCTTCGGTTCCATTTATTTGGACCGAGAGCACAGGGCATCGCGAGGGGGGAATTTTCATAGCTCAATTCTTGAGCATTTCTGATCAAAAAAAATCTTGTAGGTAATGCCTAATCCATCTATACATCGTGATTTATCGATTTAGAGCTTTAAAACGAGTTTTTGGTTCAGGAATTTCTCGAATTTCCGATAAGCTAAATTAGGGTTTCGGAGTATCCGGAAGCCGGATTGAGCCCAAATTTCATATACGAGCTTCCTGCAGCGAGGTAATCAATCCTCTAGTTCTAATCCTTGAATTTCGGCAATTATTTAGGTCGGGGTCCGAATCGCTGAATTTAGCTCCGGCCAGGGTTTGATGTGTTTTTATCGAGAATTTGACCCGGAGCATAGAACTAACATTGACGGGAATACCGCAGGGGATATTAGAATAGTCTCGGATTTTAATTCGGGGTTCGTTCGTGAAATTGACGTTTTAGTACGGGAGGCTAGAACCGGTGTTTGAACGACCAGAACTGGTGAGGGATTAGCACGGCATACCGGGTTTGTCGTATCACGATAATTATACTTATGATTAGAATTGATCTAGGTGAACTAGAATGGCATGATTAGGGGTGTATGGACTTTTGTGCTATATGATGAACCCTGGACTGCTATATGATATTATTGACTTGCCCTAATCGATATGGACCTGGCTTATGCTGATGATTGTGTATATGTTGCAAATTGTGGGCTTGACTGTTGATATGCCTTATGATGGTTCGAAAAGGTGATAGGGTATGATTGTTCATGATTGTTGTATTTGGATGCACATGCGGGAAAATATATATTCTCTGGTGATATTATGATGTTTAAGGAGGATGACTTGCACGAGGGTTTATCCCGAGGAAGTGCAATTATACGACTCCGGATTTACCTATGTTGAGCCAATTGTGGCCGGGTCAAGTACATGTGTAAGTAACGAATTATGATTAAGCAAGATGAGATATGGATCATGTATAAGGACATCAAGTAAGAGTGATTTGGTCTCATGGTCAATTACATAGTAATTAGGGCTCCCCATGCTATTACTCCGTTATGATATATTATGTCACACCCCTGATGTGGTGTTGACCGTTGATTCATCATGAGATATGACCACACCCAGAGTGGTGTTGAGTCCGATATGACCACACCCATCGTGGTGTCAGATCCGATATGACTACACCGGCAGTGGTGGGTCCGATATGACCACATCCACGAGATGTTTGGTCCGTATTCCCGGGAGAGTAATTAGCATGGGAGTAGCCAGGCGCCTATAATTAAAACATGATAAGATGCATATGCATGAGTCAAGGTGGTTGAGTCTTTTGCCTATTGGGATGTCGGATGGCTGAGGTCTGATCCTAGTGCTTGAGCTTATTTGCTAGATGTATGGTAGGGGTATGCTCTGTTATGAACTCACGATGCTATGATTATCTCACTCAGCTATGAGCTGACCCTCTTTATCCTTTTTCTCTGCTTATGCCATGTGTAAGCAGATCATCATCAGCAGCATTAGATAGGTGTATAGGTGGGAGCTGAGCAAGAGTTGAAGGCAAGATGAGGTATGGTCTTCAACTATTCTGTGCTTGGACTACTACTCGGGATTTTGGCCAGTGATCCACACCTTTTTGTAAAAATGTTTTGAGAACGTTTTTCATGTGCATATTAGCTTCTGATGTAGTGTGAGATATCCACAGGTGTGGAAAGTTGATGATATGTGTATATGTTGTGTAACTGTGTAAGTTGTGACGATTATGGTATGTATAAGTATGGTATGCAGTTGTGGAGTATGAAAAGTGTGGCTATGGCTAAGAAAAGCCAATGCCTATGGTTGTGAATATATATGTTTGTGATGAATTATTTTGCAGGATCAGATGGAAGAACTGTTAGCCCATTACGCGAGTAATTCATGTCGAAATTTTATTTGGGTAAATTTTGGTAATTAATGTAACACCCGAGATTATTTCTGCTGCAATTGTATGAACAATATGATTAGGTAATACGTACAGGGTAGGGTGTTACAAATTTTTGTTCTCTTGTAGGAGCAGACTCACATGACGATGCAACTCATAGGCGCGCGTCAGATTACCTTTGCTAAACCAATCCCTTAGATCTACCCAAATAACTCAAGCGATCTTAGCATGCATAACACTCCTGCGAAGCTCGGCCTCCATCATCGTCAGAAGCCACCCCTTTACCAGCGCATCACAACGCAGCCAAGTAAGAGATTACGGGGACCCATCGGGCGGACGAGGAACAGAACCATCAACGAAACCAACCTTATTCTTGGTCACAAGTAGGGCTAGCTATTTGGTCCGGGTTTTTTGGTTTTACCCAAAACCGGACCGTATATCCCAGACCGAGACCGGACCGGGACCGGATAGTAAACAATCCAATCCAATCTTTGGGCTTGGATTTGAGGTAAAAAACCGTTCGGGACCGGATCGAAAACTGGATAAAGACCGAAAAAGAGAGCTCAACACCCAAAACTTAAAGGTAATTTGCATAAACGGTCACAAACCTTTGCACTTAGTACAAAACTTAACCAACTACTCACCCTTTCAAGCCTTAGGTCACTCAAATCCCCACAAGCTCAATATAAAATCAAAACCGAATTGGGACCGGACCGGGTCAAGATCGGACCGGATCAAGACCGGATTGTATCCAATCCAAGCTTTGGTCCTTATATTTTCAAAAGGACCGGACTGGACCGGGTCAATTTTGGTGAATTTAACCGGACCGGACCGTATAGCCACCCCTAGTCACAAGGGCATCCGTCATCTCAAGTAACAACTCGCCATAATTCGATGAGGTCAACATGCTACTGACCTTAAGATGTCCTATGGAATCAGAATTATGAATGAAAAACGGGTTGTGAACGTCGATGTCTTTGTCACCAGAACCAGAGCTAGCAGACTTCGACATAGGCGGCATCTGGAGAGAGGAATCACCACCAGACATTATCCTCTATGATGAGAATCACAGCTCTGAGCTCGCATATATAGTAGAGTAAACCCTATATCCAACTGAATGACTATCTTGTCGATGCTCTTGTCTAATATCATCCAATCACAATGCATAAATATATTACAGCGAGATTTTCGGACATAAACTGTATAGCCAGGGTAGGGATGATATTACAAATGCATAAAATTTATAAAGTACAAGATGTTTGAGTTTGAATAGTTTTTTTGTTACAGGTTGATTAAAATATAGTTGGTAGGGAAGCAGTGAATTGTGTGTGATGTTTCAGCGTACATATATAACATGAATCAAAGGAACAATAAACATTAATTCTTGTAGCCATATCAAACTTATCGATCGATCATGATCATGTCGCTCTAATAGGCAATAGTGAACTGCTTGATGCTGCAAATCAAAATTCAAGAATGAAGTCAAAATTATATGTGGTCCAAAAAATGGCACAATGAAGAAGAAATTCCAAGTCGATATTAACAGGTGATTCCACTTACTTGTCACATTTGAGGTTCTTAGAGAGGGGAAAGGGAACAGTAACGTTGCACAGCCCAGGAATTTTCTGCAAATCCTCGTCTTTGATGGTAGGGAACTTCTGAAAAGCAGTAGCCAAGCACTTGCAGGCGGCGGTCTTGTCGTCGACCGTCGTTGCGCTATCGGCGAGGTTGTGTAGGCCGTTGCAGCAGGTCTGTGGAACTTTGTCCTGACCTCCTTGAGCGAACTGCAGGCATGGCATGGCATCGATTTCCACCGTGCTGCATTGGACAGCCTTTGGCGTTGGCTGTCTGCTCTCTGCAACGCAAATGAAGAGGACGGCAGAGATTCCAAATATGATGACAATGTTTGAGATGATCGCCTTCTTCATCATCATCATGTTGTTGTTTTGATGGTACGTTGCTAGCAATATATATGTATGGGTTTTGAGGGAAAGAAGTTGTCTTTGTGAGTTTGATGGAGAATGAAAGAAGGGGGATGGGGCTTATATAGTCCCACAAGTTTTGTCTTCCTATATATCAACACATTTTAAGTAAATAAGCTTTACGTTAAGGTTCAGGATTACATAAATGAGAACAAAAAATAGTTCCAATGCGGAAGAGTTTGAGAGATTAGTCCACGTGATAATAATGTGAAAGATGGGCATCGTGTTCATAGACTATCAATCTAACTCTTGTACAGTGTATGTATAATATAACTATGACTATTTGAATTTCCGTAAGAAATCAATGGCCTATTAAAAGGGTTAGTAATTAGGGCAAAGGTTAGGGTCCTAATACTTTTTTGTTAATAGAAACAGCTCGTTTTTAAAAAAAAATTAGGAGTACGCTCTATTTTTAAATTTGAAAAACTTTAAGTACCAAATGTATGAGATAAATTTTTTGTACGAAATGTAATTTTTCATCAATATTATAGGACTTATATGAAAAAACTAATTTTAGATACTTAACAGTAAATCTATTGAATTTAGGTACTGTTTGTGTCTAACTGAGTGTAGCAATGAGACACGAGCGATTGGGGGTGCGAGTGCGAGTGCGGACATTCTACTATGCCGGCACTACATCCATGCCGTTCACAATCCACCGAATATTGCCGGTTGTCCTCCCTTTTTAGTTTTCTTTTCTAATTGTTGGATATTGCTCTATGAAAAGAATCCAATCCAAAACAAGTCCTCGCCACTGGAAAAATGGTTATTTGTATATAGATACGCTATAATTTTAGTAGAACGAGAGATCGGAATTCTAGAATTGTATCAACAATATAACATTAAAAATCTTATAATCCACAACCTAAATTGTTTCTCATTCTACTATATACAAAAGCTAATCATTGTTATAACTAAAACGGTAATGACATATGTTAGCCAAAAAAATTTGTAGCGTTGGCAAAATATTCGTCAAAATTTTAAAATATAAAATATTCACCAATTCAAGAATAAGAATCAACAATTTCTAGAAACTGGGCTACCCAGTCGTTTCGGTGAAACCTGTCAATTTGTTATCTACTTGGCTCACTCATAAACCTTTATAAAATTATAAATTCTAGTGTTTGATATATTATCGTTAGTAAACCTTTGACAAAAGCATGTTAATTTATTTTCTGAAAAATACAGTTATTAGCCAAAATCCTCCTCTATCGAGGGTCGAGGGCTCCTTCTTCTTCCCCTTCTTCAACTCCGATTCACACCATTCTATTCTAAGAAAATATTAGCCAAGTCTTATAATTTAAACAAAATACCAGCCAAGCCTCGTATCAATATTCAAATTCTATAAATCTTAACACACTTTTTATTGTATCCAACACAATCGTGCAATCCACAGTAACATTAATATTTGTCATACCTAAATCCGGTATTGAAAATAGCAAATTAACTATCAAAATTTTAAAAAGTTACTATGACGGTTAGTGAGGGTGATATTTGGTTCAGTTCAGTTATAAACTTATACTCATAATTGATTAGTCGATTACTCATTATTTTTCAATGTGGGTATACATGGGTCAGTTCGGCCGGTTTTGAGAATTTTAACAACACAACCAATTCATCACGGGTTGAATTAATTAGGGATGACAATTTGAACCCATCACGTCTAGTATTATCCGACCTGACCAGCGATGGGGCGAGTATCACCCGACCCGCAAGCGTGGGGCGGGGTTTGGGTATCTACTTCCGACCCACCTTGCCCCGCCCCGTTCTTGGCCCATTCTATCTCGATTTCTTACCGTATCTATTCATATTTTTTTCTATTTTGAATTTTGTTCAACTAGTTAGATTTAATTTTTCAACTAATTAGAGACAATTACCCATTCTATTATCACTTTTCTTCATTCATAAAGTGTTTTCCCATTCGTTTCATCGTTAAAAAAATTGCGTTTATTTTTATCGAATAAAATGTCAAAGTGGGTCGACCAGCCCCTGTATCCGGGAGGATATTACCGGCCCTGACCAGTAATAGCATGGGAGGTGTATGGGTATTGAGGTACCCGCCCAGCCCCGTCCAATTGCCATCACTAATTTGAATTATGGTAAACCCAAATCCACCCATTAATTTCATATTCATACAAATTTCTTGAGAAATGGTTTGGATCGGCTTAGATGGAAGTCCAGTCAAAGAATTCAAATAATATTTTATTTAAGTGAAAATTTTGATGAATTTAACTTTATAATTTATCAATACTATCTAGACAAATGACATGTGGATCAGAGGATTATATATATAATAATTTATAAGACTTTGATCTATAATGTAGTATTACTTGTTAGTTTGGGTACTCTCTGTTTGTAACCATAAAAACCCGTACTCAACCACAATTCTATGGTTTTCAAAAATTCAAATTCGCATCCACAAGTAAAATTGGATTTTCTTGGTGGGCGGTTTGGGTTGTTAAATAGTTGGGTCCGTTTTCAGTGTTGTTTGTTCACATTTAATCGTTATCCATTTTTTTTACTACGGGAAATTGAACCATTAGAATTATCGAGTATCAATTAAACCATATTCGATAATTAATTCAACTGTTAACTGAAACCGACTATCAGGTCTAAATTACTTTAACCTTAAAATACACCTTATGCTCTTAATTTTATTGTTGATGCACTATAACATCATTGTATATGCTTAATTTTATTGAAACACCATAATTAAAATAATTGAAACAAATGGAACCCGTTGAACATGTTTTGGCTTTTTATTTTTTTCATAGAGCAATATATTGCCATAAAAAAAAGAAACCGAAAGTGGGGAGACAACCGACAATAATCGGTTGATTGAAGACGGCACTAGTGCAGTCACTGCACTATAGAATCCGTCGTGCGAGTGAGAGAACGCCTGCTCTTTTCCTTTAACAATGACGGGGTTAGAATAGAATTTTGGGAGAGAATTTCTAGAGAGAGAAGCTTACAGAGGGATGGAAGTAAAACCTGAATTCGCGGGTACCCTACCCAACCCAACCCTACCCAACCCGGTCAACGCAGGTAAAACCCGTTTTGACGGATTTGGGGGCCGAGTTCGGGTTTAAACCCGCTATACTTTTTGGTGACTGGGTTTGGGTTTAGCTATATCCAATCCGTGGATACCCGAACCCAAGTGCATACCCCCACGACCCACGAAACCCTTAACTAATTAACTATAATTTTTAAACTAATTCCTCACACGTTTAATTAATCATATTGTTTGTGGATGTTTATCTTTAACATTGAACAATTAGTATGAATGAACCCATGGGTACGCATGAACCCGCGGATACCCAGCTCGATGGGTTGGGTTTGAGTTTTTCAAATCCAGTGGGTTTTACCACGTGTTTTTTTTTTTCCTTCTTATTTTTTTGTGGATAAACCCATGGGTTTAGGTTTGGCATAAGCCGCCCAAACCAGACCCATTGCCGTCCCTATTTACAGTTCTAGAGAGAGTCTAAAAAAATTCATCCTCTCACCCACCGTAGTAAATGCTCTATTTATAGTCTTCACTTTGGTGGGCGAGCAATCAATGCGATGTGACGTTCGAGCAAGTGGGAGGTATGGTCTCCGTCCACATCCTTCTCGAGACATGAGCCCTTATCAGTAGTACGACATCATTTCCGATTCTTCCTTCCTCTGACGGCCATCATTGTTGGTAGTACAACGTCATTCCTCGTTCTTCCTTCAGTGAGTAACTATCTTCGGCCGCTCCTTGCCTTGACGTCTTCATCCCTTCCGTTTCTTCTCACACCATAGTTGACGCGCTTCTACCCGCGCCATACCCTCAACAGGTACCAAACTGCAATTTACATATGAAACCTCATTTTTTTTAATTAGACGGATAGGGGTCAAAATTTGGTCGAGCGACTCAAGTAGCCTGAGCTGTTAACCGTCTCGGTCGCTCACCGACCGAGAAATCTAACCGCTGCAACTTCTACACTAACTCGAAGTAATTTGGTGGTCGGGTGCCAGTTTACCGGTTGGAATGGCCGGTCCGAGTTGGTCTTAGTTACTAACACTGGTTATTACCATGTGGTCAAAACATCAACTGTAGTAAAACAAATATAAATTAATACTCGATAAATTAATAATCTAGTATAAATTAATAATTTCTGTGGTTCCGAATTAAGCGTTGCAATGGAGAGAGGGGCCATGTCGTCATCAGAAATCTGCGAAGCCGTGAGCGAAGCACCGGACGACGTCTTTGGCCGTAAAGCTTCGGTTCGGCTACATGTTGGAGAGGCAAGCCAAAGCAGGCAAGCCGAAGCATGCAAGCAGACGATCTCCAATTTGAGCATATTGAGAGAGAGACTATGATACAATCTCAAATTGGCCATTAAACAAGTTTGGATTGATTGATCAATAATGCCTCCCAAACAACTTGAAGAACCCAAATATTTGGACAAGTTATTTTTCTATTTCAGGTACCCAACTTTGCATGTCTGGCTCTCTTAATTTGCTCAGCGAAAATGGGAGTTTAAGGTCTCATTTTGAAGATGAAGTGTTTATCTATCCATTGAAGTGCTTGGAATATCCAAGAGAAACCAGAAAGGTGGTTTTCGAAGCTGACAATAAGTGTATGTCAAACCGAGAAGAAAGCCTGAAAATGGCGAAGGCATGGAGCGTGTTCGGGAAGGGTACTTTGAAGCTCAATTCGAGGCTTGAGGTTTACATGCCATGGAAGTACAGGTTTCCTTCCACAACGATGAGGAATTGGGTGATTGATTTGGTTCCTGGAAGACATCGAATGAAGGCTGGCAAAATCGTATGAAGACTCTTTTTTCTGCCTTCGGAATTCAACAAATCCGAATCCTTCTTGGATTAGGATTAGTTTTTTTTTTTTGGTACTTTAATTCCTTATAGTTGGTTTTGACTTCCTTTTCGATCGAGTTGTATCATACATAGAACATCTGTACGAGTCACTTTTTTGATGATGGTGAGGAAATCTTATTAAAGAGGAAAAAAACCATAACACAAAAATCCAGTACAGAACGAAGAAACTAGCTCAGCCGGCAGCGTTCACAAGTATTGAACCCAAAACAAGGAAGCCGAGAGTTGGGAAAAGAAAAGCTGAAACAAAACCAATGACTCGGCTTGGAGGACCAGACCTCCCCTGCCAACAGAACCAACAACAACATGGCTGAAAAAAAAAAATAGCTCACATCAACAACCAGGGAGGAACCAGATACCAACAAAAAGCATATGCATAAACTCTTTCCTCCAAAACACTGAGAAAATGAAACTAAAATCTACGGGTCCCAACCACCCCTATGCAAAACACCTCAAGGCTCCTGAGCAAAACGCTACCACAGAACCCAACCATCAAACCTCCTACAGAAAAATATCAACATGGCTACTGCCACCGAATCTGAAGAGCTCTAAGCCAAGAGATGCCTTGATCTCTATCAGTCTTCCCATGAGCAACAAGCTACTCCATAACCGCCTTCAAAGCCCTTTTGAACACCACTCTGGGAGTGCTTCCGGAATCCCTGAAACTACGTTGGTTTCTTTCCAACCACACCTCCCAACAGATCGCACGAAGCAAACAGAAAGCAATCCAACCATTCATGTGGTCCGGCTTGTCATAACTCCATCTTCTAATCGTATCGTAGATATCCTCTGACGTGGGACAATGCCACTGCGATCGTACTTTGCAGCATTCCAAATACAGTTGGTGTAATCACAGTTCACAAACAGATGGTCCGCGGATTCTTCACTTTTGCAGCATAAGATGCATCTGTTAGCAAGCGACCATCCATTCCTCTTCAGGTTGTCAGTGGTTAAAATTTTCTTATGAGATGTGGTCCACATAAAGGCGTTGATCTTGGATGGAATAACCTATCTCCAGACCGAGGCAGCAGGGAAATGGGGCACTCCTGGATGGTCGATATTAATTAGGTACATGTACATTGTTTTAACAGAGAAAGAAGAATCGGGTTGTGGAGACCCCACAAGCCAACTCGGTCCGCTGGTTACACGATGACACTCAAAATAATTAAGAGCATTAATCAAATCCAACCGCTCTCTCTGCCCCCCACCATGCCCCCCCACACTAAAAATCAAGTCAACATTCCAGTTTAAGTTCTCACCTTGATGATGGCAATGTTCGAGATCCAAGCATTGGGTAACGAGGCGGCTGCAGCAACTCTCGGGAAGGCGTCTGCAAGAATCACATACGACATCCAATGATCATGCCAAAACGAGACTCATGCTCCTCCACCAGTTCTCTTCTCTACGAGTTATTAGGATTAACTAGGTCTATTTAAGTCGCTTTGATTCGTTGTAATTTTCAGATTTTGATGTTCAATTGAATAAACATGAGGGTTGGTTCCATAGCTTCTTGCTTTGTGAATTTGTAGATCTTCCTAGTCAATTCTATGTTAGATTTCGAACTTGTATCGTTCAGTTATCCCCACTGATCGTGGCCAAGCATCTACCTAAAGTTTTCGAGCCTCTTTCCCAACAAGAAAGTTGCACGAAATTTACCATCCCAAACACGAACTCAAAACCTTGTTTTGTGTTCTTCCCCGGGTTTCAATTCAATCTTTGAATTGAACCTTTGCCGTGCTTCTCAGATGAAAATCACCTACCTAGGGGGTTATAAGACTAAATGGTCATGATATGAGAGAATCGACTCTCGATTCGGAGATGGGAAGGAGAGATTTTGTAGATCTGAAAGCTAGCCAAATTATATGAATTTTCAATTTTGGGTTTTCAGACGGTGGCATATATATGTACTAGTGGATTTTCTTACAACATATTTGTCTAAGCTGTCTAATATTACCTATGTTTGGCCCGGCTTTTAGAAGTGCTTTTCGGCTTCAAAAGCTGAAGTATGGTCAAACACCTCTAAAAGCTCGGTTTTTGAAAAACCGAGAAGAAAGCCTGAAAATGGCGAAGGCATGGAGCGTGTTCGGGAAGGGTACTTTGGAGCTCAATTCGAGGCTTGAGGTTTACATGCCATGGATGTACAGGTTTCCTTCCACAACGATGAGGAATTGGGTGATTGATTTGGTTCTTGGAAGACATCGAAAAGCTATTTTGAAAATAAAAGATTATCTTTATCATATTTTAATTTTATTTCAAAAAATATAATTTTCTGTCATTTATATCATTTTAAAAATAAAATAAATTATAAAATAATATTATTTAATATAAAAGAAATCTAATAAGATCCATTTTGACTACTTTTATTGTTTGAATTTTTATTCATATTTTATATTATAAGTCATTTATAGTCATTTTATACAAACTCTCATATTAAAAAGCACTTCTAAGAGTTTTACAAACAAACACTCAACTGTTTTTTTTTAAACTACTTATCTAAAAGCTCCAGCAAGAAGCTGCTTCTGCAAAAGCTACAACATGGCCAAACTAAGTTATTAAACGGTGGCGGTTTTTCTACATTTAGATGGGTCCTTGGTCGCTCATGCTAGAATATTTGAGACAGCCAATTCGTCGCAAATATATTTTTTTGCGACGAACATTGACGTCGCTGCAGACAAGCACGTATCCCAATGTATAAAAACTATCCCTTCATCGCAAAATCACTTTCTCATGGTCTTTCTTTCTTTTCTTTTTTTTTTGGGTAAAAACTCTTCGTCTTTCTTTCACTGACACTATTTGCGACGGAAACCTAACTGGCTCACTTTTGCAAAGATTTTTGTTATGTCTCCAGAAATTCCATCGCGAAATGTGTCTTCTCCGGTAATGATATCACGAGTTTCTCTAAGCATAACAGAAACTTCATAAATTTGAACGTTTTTGATTTTTTTTTTAAATTTAACCAAATGTAAGACAAAAAGATTTAGATAGTAAAATATAATTTTCCATTCATAGTTTTAGGACTTATATGCAAAAAATAATAATTTTGGCTACCAAAAATAATTTTTCATAAGTAACACAAAACTAACGAAGCATATCAGAACTTCACCACACGATACTTACTATGTTTGAGGCACACTAACAACAATGTGAATGTGAAGTTTGGTCCAAATTCAATCAATTCATCATGAAGCATAAAATCGTCAAAATCCTTGAAAATTGTAAAGAGTCTTTTGAAATCGTGAATAGTGTAGGATTTTAAAGTCTATATAAATTTTATATTGAAATTGAGATCAAAACAAGTAATATCGTAAAATCGCAAGATTTTAGGATTTAAATCGACTTTGACTAATCTGATTACAACTATCGAATTTTGAACATATATAATTACGTTAACTTCCGTAATTTTTAGTCAAATCAATTGATTTGTACTCATTTCCATCCATCCCATGCCAAACTACGACAATCTGCGCTCATGTTATAGATTGAACCCTATATCCAAGTGAACGATATTATGCCGACCTTCTTGTCTGGGCATCATTGAATGAGTATCACAATGCATAAACATAAATCTTCGAAACTTTTGAACTTAAATAGTATAGCGAGAGTAGGAATAATATTACAAATGGATATAAAATTTTGAAAGTACAAGCTTTACGAGAATGAAGAGTGTGTTTTTTTAACAGGCTGATTGAATGTTTCGGAAACAAGGAGTGACTTAGTTTGTGATGTTTCTGGCTATATATCGCATGAATCAAAGGTATGTATATAGCGCTTAGATAGAGAGTATATGATTAATGTAATTCGTCATCATGACACAATAAACATTCTTGTAGACGAATTCAACTTTTCGATCTTTCGATCATCATTTCGCTTCTAATAGGCAATAGTGAACTGCTTGATGCTGCAATCAAAATTGAAGAATGGGAAGTTAAAATAATCAGTGGTGCAAATGAAAGTGGCGTAATGAAGAAAAAAGAAGTTCAAAACTGATGCTACCAGCTGATTCCACTTACTTGTCACATTTGAGGTTCTTAGAGAGGGGAAAGGGAACAGTAACGTTGCACAGCCCAGGAATTTTCTGCAAATCCTCGTCTTTGATGGTAGGGAACTTCTGAAAAGCAGTAGCCAAGCACTTGCAGGCGGCGGTCTTGTCGTCGACCGTAGTTGCGCTATCGGCGAGGTTGTGTAGGCCGTTGCAGCAGGTCTGTGGAACTTTGTCCTGACCTCCTTGAGCGAACTGCAGGCATGGCATGGCATCGATTTCCACCGTGCTGCATTGGACAGCCTTTGGCGTTGGCTGTCTGCTCTCTGCAACGCAAATGAAGAGGACGGCGGAGATTCCAAATATGATGACAATGTTTGAGATGATTGCCTTCTTCATCATCATCATCATGTTGTTGTTTTGATGGTACGTTGCTAGCAATATATATGTATGGGTTTTGAGGGAAAGTTGTGTTTGTGAGTTTGATGGAGAATGAATGAAGGGGCATGGGGCTTATATAGTCCCACAAGTTTTGTCTTGTAAATAGATGAGGACAAAAAATAGTTCCAATGAGGAAGAGTTCGAGAGATTAGTCCACGTGATAATAATGTGAAAGGTGGGGATTGTGTATTTGTGCTCTCGTGGAGTATCAATCTAACTTTTGTAAGAAATATGAATACGGAAATTTGGATTTCACTAGCCGAATATAATTTATTTCTAAATTATATAATTTATAATCACAAAAAATTGTAAATACATCTAACAATTACATACAAGTTTTTGAAACCGTTTGAAAACCAATGTTAAATTAGTGTTTTGATATTATCGCAAATTAAAATTTGCTCATGTAGTACAAATAACTAGAAAAGTAATATAAGTGATGAGTTAATTTTTCAGTTCTCCGTATTATCATGTTCTTTTCAATCCCATATTGATATGTAGAAAATGCAAGTTCCAAGAGCCCATATATTTCCCAGAAGTGGAAATTGAAGAAGTCAAGGGCAACCCTCCCCCAGCTTCCATGATAGCCACGTTTTTCGAGCAATTCCACGCTCCCTGAACGATACGAAGGATGACAGAGAGGCTTGGACGGTTTTCCATTTCAGTTTAACATACCGTTTGTTACCAAGTGAATCTAGAATTCATTTCATTTTAAAATGAATTACCGTATAGAATCCATTGTCAAATGAATCCTTGTGTTTGGTATGTCATATTCAAATCTTAAGAAATAAAATGAATTGAATTCCCAAACCATGTGTTTAGCGTACGTTTGTAATTGCATTGAATTAAAAGTTTCCAACTAAGCCCATATTAATTTTCGCTAGAAACAATATTAATTGAAAATCCATCTTCTAAAAATTATTTTGATCTCATACTTAAAATATCAAAGTGTTCTTGTGTGTTTCTATTCTATTCATTAGTTCTTTCGATATTTTGTCAATGAACCCTACACTCTAGTTGTGGCTTCTCAACATATTGATATAATCAAAGCAGAAATATCAAATAACCAGAATATGTTACTAGCGCTGCAATCAAATTCTTGTCGACGTTCCTCATACTGCATGAATTGGTGTCAAATAATACATGTAGAATTAGTTTAGTTAATAATTGAGGATAATTATGTAATTTTGTTATAATTAGTAAATTCTTGTGGAATTCATTTGGAAATTCCATCTCAATTTCTCGAATTGCTATAACTATCTCCAGTAGAATTCAAAATTTAAAATTGGAAATGAATTCTTTTAAATACCAAACAAAAAAAGATTGGACTTTGCTACAGTGACATGCATGTCACAGTGACATGCACTTTTCGGTCGACCTCATATAGGATCAGGTCGACCTAATCAGTTGTTTCAGTGTAAAAACAGTTTCCTGGTGCCTACTTTGGAGATTCATATCTTACAATTGGCTAGATGAAAATTGGAGATTAAAGGTTTGTTTTGAAGCTGAAGTGTCCCTCTACACATTAAAGTACTTGGGAGCTCAATAGAAAGTCTAGAAGACCATTTTTGAACCTGACCAAAAGGCTATGCCAAAACTGGGAAACTGCCTGAAAATGGCCAAGTCTGGCAACGTGTTTGTCAAGCCTACTTTGGAGCTCAATTTGAGAAGCATGGATGCGAGTCAAGTCCAGGGGCCTCTACCACGTTAAATTACGTATTGTTTTATGCAAAGGCAAGGCATTGAATGAAAGATTGAATATCTTTAAGGCTTCAAACAAAAGGCACGAAGTTGCTACGAAGGCTATTTTTCTGGCAGCTTGCTTGTGCTCGAAGTCTGCCAGAAAAACAGCCTTCGTAGCAACTTCGACCCTTTTGTTTGGAGCCTTAAAGATATCCAATCTTTCATCCAATTCCTTGAATTTGTATAAAAACATACCTAATTTAACGTGGTAGAGGCTCCTGGACACGACTCGCATTCATGCTTCTCGAATTGAGCTCAAAAATAGGCTTCACAAACACGTTTCCAGACTCAGCCATTTCTAGGCAGTTTCCCAGTTTTGGCATAGCCTTTTGATGAGGTTCAAAAATGATCTTCTGGACTTCCTATCGAGCTCTCAATCACTTCAATATGTAGAGGGACACTCCAGCTTCAAAACAAGTCATTAGTCTTCAATTTCCATCTAGCCAATTGTATGATATGAATATCCAAAGTAGGCACCATGAACTGTTTTTATACTGAAACAACATATTAGGTCGACCGGATCCTATATGAGGTCGACCGAATCCTAAATGAGGTCGACCGGATCCTATATGAGGTCAACCGGATCCTATATGAGGTCGACCGAATTCTAAATGAGGTCGACCTAATCCTAACTGAGGTCGACCGGAAAGTGCAAGTCACCGTGACATGCATGTCACTGTAGGCACACCCAAAAAGATTTTATTTCAAAATGAATTCTTTAAAATTTATGGCATTTAGTTATACCAAACGGTATGTAATATTTTATATTTATATATGTCCAAAATCAATTAATTGTTAAAACAAAAACCCTAAACTAATTCGGAAGCACGTTCAGCTCGTTTCCCTGAAATCACCCGTGAGTCCGTGACCAGCCGGCTTGCAATCGTTAACCACTACTGTAAATTTATTTATTCTCTCTACTCCAGCCACCACCGGCGAGGAGATGCGGGAGCTGGCGTCAGGGGAGACTTCAGGGAGACGAGCGATCGGTACTTCTGGATTACTTTAGGGGTTTGGTTTTTCTAACATAAATAATAAAATAATTAAACAAATTAAAAGATAGCTAAACGTAAGATAATTAGATCTGTAAAATTTGTGGAAGGCTATAACGAATACAGACCACGATATACGTGGAAAAAATCCCAAAATACACCTGTTATTAAACAAATTCCCAAAATAGTGAATACATACTAAATTTTGCAATCTACACATGTTTGGGTTTATCGCAGTCGACGACCGCAATAAATGCATCATCGCAGTCGACGAGCGCGGTAAAGGCCTGACCTAAGGCTAAAACTTCAAACAAACGTAACTTTGCACTCCGTTATCTGACTGTAGCAATTTTTTTTTATTCCGCATAATTTTTAGAGATCTTGCAAGACATAGGAAGTTTGGTCCAGTCATCATCCCGAAAAAAAAACGTTTTTACTACCCCGAACATTCAATTTTTCAAATTTTCCAAACTTTGGAAGACTATAACTTTGTGCTCCGCAGTGCGTTACGAAATTTTATTTTCGCTTAAATTTTTCAAGACTCCAACTTTTATCGTAGCCATAATTTCATAATGTATGTGGATTTGTGGATAAGTAAAGGCAAAGTTATTCCCAAAATACTATATATCCAAAAATATTTCTTGTTTTGAAAATTCATTCCTAGTAAAAGTTGTAGTCCTTAAAGTTATGCACAATAATTTTTTTTCTTGACGTTTGGATTGCGGAGCACAAAGTTATGGCCTTCCAAAGTTAGGTGAAATGGAAAATTTGCTTGTTCAGGATAACAAACGCGTTTTTTCTGAATGAATACGGGACCAAACTGCGCCTTTGTCTTGCACGATCTCGAAAAATAATGTGGAATAAAAAAATTTATTAATCGGTTAACCGAGCGCAAAGTTACGTTTGTTTAAAGTTTCTACCTTCTGTAAGGCATTCACCGCGGCCGTCGACCGCGGTGATGCATTCACCATGGCCATCAACTGCGGTATTTCCCAAACATGTGTAGATTGAGATTATTTATTTATAACGTGTGTATTTTGAGAATATATGTGGATTTGTGAAAAGTAAAGACAAAGTTATTCCCGAAATCCTGTATATCTAAAAATATTTCTTTTTCCTTATAAGTATGGATGTCTGCAAGTGAGCAAGTGAGTCAAATGACACAAATTTTAGCAAATATTCAAGACCTCATATCGGAAACTCCCCAAAGCAATATCTAGAGAAAGACAAAGGATGTATGTTCCATAACGTTGAAGAGTGGAAAAGAGCCAAACTGTCTTTGTCTTGCACTATCTTAAAAAATTATGTGTAATAAAAAGAAATTTCGCTAGGAACGGATAATCGGGCACAAAGTTATTTTCGTTTGAAGTTTCAGCCTTATATCACGCCTTCACTGCGGTGATGCCCAAATAGAGGTGGCAATTCTCAATCCAATCCACCAATCCAATCCACCAATCCATTAAAAATATCCACCAAATCCAATCCATTTAAATCCAATCCATTTGATCCAAATCCAATTTGATTGGTGGATTCATGGATCAATCCATGGATCCAAATGGCAAATTACGGTTTGGTACCTATAATTTTTATATTTTACATTTTGGTACCCAAAATTTAATTTTTTATACGAAAAATATCATTGGAAAATTACGTTTTGGTACCTAAAATTTTTCATTATGACATTTTAGTACCTAAACTTTTCTTATTTTACATATTGGTCCTTGGTTGATGATGTCATTTGGATTCATGGATAATCCATCAATCCACTTGATCCAATCCATGAATCCACCAATCCATTGGATCCAATCCACTTCATCCATGGATCCATCAATCCAATCCACCAATCCATGGATCCAATCCATTTGCCACCTCTATGCCCAAACATATGTAGATTGTCAATATTTTTTTATAACGTATGTATTTTGAGATTTGTTTTAATAACTTGTGTATTTTGAGATTATTTTTTATATACTTTGGTATCCCCGATTGACAAGACTAGTCCACGGGAGAGCTCAAACTTTCGGCTGATATATTATTATCAATTCGTTGGTTATGACCGAAGGCCTTACACTTGCTTTTATTACAACAATTATCATATAAGCCAAAGCAACTAGGGCATGTAAACAAGACACAAGCATGTGCAGCAATGGCAGCAAGTCGGGCTTGAGTGGGCTGGCCGGGGTGATGTACCGGGTCCAATACTCCCCTACAAGTTGGAGCGTGGAGATGACGAACGCGCAGCTTGGACAAGAGGAAGAGAAAACGTTCAGCACCAAGACCTTTCGTGAACATGTTTGCGAGTTGATGATGGAAGCGGACCTTCACGGGCGCAATGTTATTACCCTGGACACGCTCCTGTACAAAGTAGCAATCCTTTTCTACGTGCTTGATGCGTTCATGATACACCGAGTTGGAAGCTATGTGGAGAGCTGTCTGGTTATCACAATAGAGAGCAGTAGATGTGGATGGCGTAACACCCAACTCTTGCCAAAGCCAACATAACGAAATCACCTCACTGAACGTACTCGAAAAAGCTTGATACTCAGCTTCGGCAGACAAGAGAGCGACCACGTGTTGATTCTTGGTACCCCACGAGATAAGCACTCCCCAAAGAGTGATAACTTAACCCGTGGAGCGACGGGTGGATTAACAAACACCTCAATCCGTATCGCAGTATGAGACTAAATAAAGTGAGCTACAAGAAAGAAATAATAATCTCTTACCAGGCGAACCCTTCAAGTAGCATAGGGTGCGATTTCCAGCATTCATGTGAGCTTGGGTAGGTGAGTGAACAAACTGACTAAGAATATTTACAACATAAGTGATATCTGGACGAGTAACAGTCAGGTATATATATGAGAGTTGACCTACCAAACGACGGTATGCGGCTGTGTGAGGATGATCAAAGCGAGCATGCCGAGTAAGATGGTGGTTCTGCGTAACAGGAAAAGTGCTGGGACGACTGCCTAACACCCGTGAATCACTCAAAATGTCTAGTAGATACTTGTGTTGGCTAAGAACCATGCCTTCCAGGAATCGTGAAACCTCAATTCCCAAGAAATAACGCAAATCACCTAGATCTTTGATGCTGAAACGCGCATGAAGAAAATCCTTGACATGGGAGATGAATTACAAGCTATTACCGGCAAGAATAACATCGTCCACATAGATAAGAGAGAGAATATTAATACTTCCCTAGCTAAAGACAAACATAGAATGATCTGCCGGTAACGGCCGCAACTTCAACTCACAAAGAGCAGTTGTAAACTTGTGATACCAGGTCCGAGAGGGCTCGGCGAAGACTCTGGTTAGCGCATATATACTTTCTCATCCAAATTTTCATGGAGAAAAGATTTATTGACTTCCAACTGACGAATAAACCAACCCTTGCTGACAGCAACCGCAAGGAGGCAACTAACCGTAATAAGCTTAGCAACTAGAGCAAAGGTGTCATGAAAATCCACACCATCTATTTGCGTATAGACCTTGGCTACAAGAAGAGCTTTATAACGCTCAACAGTACCATCCAATAAGAATTTGACATTGTATACCCACTTACATGCAATAAGGTGTTTAACAGGAGGTAAGAAAACGAGACTCCATGTCCCATTCTGTTCGAGAGCCAGTATAACTCTAGGAACATAGCACGACGCCAACGGTCATGGGGGACGACTTATAAAAATGTTTGAGGCTCTAAATGATGGGAAACTACAACGAGAAAATCACAGTAGTTAGGTGATAAACGAGTATATCCAAGATTATCAAAGATGGGGTAGTGAACTGAGTTCGCTTGACTCCCTGTATAATAAATGTCGAGGTATTTGGGAAGCACTCGCTGACGGTCACCAAGACACGACGAACGAGGAGAGGGAGCATCATTCAAAGTGGTCATGTTTGGGGAAGAAAGAAACGGACTAGAATTCGAAGCCCCGTTCGGCGATGCAGGAGGGCCAGATGGATGCGGCGACAAAGAAAGCTCATTCGTAGTAGAAACGGAACCAGTAGAATGTTGGTCCTGTGGCCGAGCGGAAGGTGTAGCAAACTCAGGCAAATCTAGCAAAGAAACAGTGGAATCAGGAAGAACCAATTCATCCTCTAGATCATCTAACAGGTGCTGAAACGACATGCCAGGTACCCAATGAAACTTTTGAGCTGTGTTAGACTGAAACGGTAATAGACTCACGGAAAACGACATCACAGCTAGTAATAATGCATCGTCTAGCAAGATCATACGCATGATAGCCCTTCTGAATAGACGCGTAGCCCGAGAAAACAGATGCAGCCTTCGTTCATCAAACTTCTTAAGAGCGGCGTGGGTATCCTTGCAATAGACAAGGCATCTAAAAACACGTAAATGGAAATAGGAGGCTGGTTTACCAAATAAAACTTCATAAGGAGTTTGAACGGTAGCATTATGGGTAAACGGTTATTCAAGTCGCAACAGAGAGGATACATTGCCCTAGAAACAAATAGGTAAGGATCCCTGGAAGAGAAGAGCGCGAGCTATCTCAAGAAGATGCTTATGCTTATGCTATACGAATCCGATCTGTTGAGGCCTATCAGTGCAGGAAGTTTGCATAAGAATGCCTTCTTGTTCATAAAATGCACGCAGTGCAATAGTGCTAAATTCACGGCCATTATATGCCTGAATCTTCTTCACCTGTTTACCAAACTTAGTACGCACAAGATTACAAAATAGCTGAATATGACGAACGACTTCTGATTTTAACCGGATAAGATATATCCAGACACCACGGCTAATATCATCCAATATTTTCAAAAACTAATGAGCCCCAATGAAAGACGGAGTACTGTATCCTCTCCAAATATCCATATGAAACAGCTCAAAACAAGATGAAGACCGAATCCCACTAACAAGAAAAATTGTTCGAACTTGCTTCGCACGCAAACGAGGATAACAAACATCAATAACTGACTCTGCAAAAATAGAAAGCACATCCTGAAACTTAGTGATGATTGTCGATGAGGGATGTAATCGGCGAGCGTGCCACAGGGTTCCCGGCAGCCAGATGTCTTCTCAACAGCGTGAGCTCGTGCTCGGTAAAACCTGGTGGCGACAAAACTGCAAGTGCACAGTGTCGTACAAGTAATAAAGTGTAAGTAAAATTATCGTTCTCTAGGGGATTGGTGAAGCTTGCCACCAATAATACAAGGTATAGTAAAACTCCCTGGATCGTCCCTTTATTTTGAATCACAACATTACATTCAGAGTTAAGGGTTACCTTCTCAATGTCAGGCCACTTACGCTTATTAGTAAGCAACTCCTTCAAAATCTTTGCGTAAGTAGGCATTTCCTCCAACGCCTCGACCAATGGTATGTTGATATGTAGTTGTTTGAAGAGGTTGAGGAATTTCTTGTAGTTTGGATCATCTTGGGGCATCATCAACCTTTGAGGGAAAGGTGCAGGGGGTTCATAAGGCTTGACTCCTTCATCTTTGACATTTTCATGTTTTGGAGGTGTAGTTGACGAATGCATGTGCAGTGTCAAAGTGCCTGCATTTTGACCCTGCACATCAGTCTCTAAATTTTCAGCAACAAAATTTCCAATACCTTCTTGGATTTTTATGAATTTTGGATCTTTGGGGTTGTCTCCTTTAGCTCTTTTCCACTCTTCAACGTTATGGAACATACATCCTTTGTCTTCCTCTCGATATTGCTTTGGGAAGTTTCCGATATGAGATCTTGAATATTTGCTAAAATTTGAGTCATTTGACTCACTTGCTCCCCCATTCTAAGTATGGATGTCTGCATGGTGTTTTTGATCACCTTTATTCTTCAAGTTGATTGGTGGTGTGAGCAACAAATTCATCTAGCCCCTTCATGTTGTTCTCTATCTTCCTCATGTGTGAAAATATGAGCTCTTCAAACGTGGGCTTCTTCTCTTCTAGAGGTTCTTGAGGTTGAAATCTAGGAGGTGCATTGTTGCTTCGGCCTCCAACATTGTTGTTGGACCATGAGAAGTTGGGATGGTCACGCCATCCATAATTGTAGGTGTTGGAGTATGCACCACCTTGATTTCTTTGGTTGTTCATATAGTTGACCTCTATTGATTGAGTAGCTCCCTACACTTCTTCAGTTCTTCTCAAAGAGTTCAAACATTGAATCCAACTTGGCTTCTAGTCGAGCTTCCAAGCTAGTAAACTTGTCTACTTCATGGATACCTCCTCTCCTTCGAGAACTCTTCTCCCCACCCCACTCATCTTCATTCAAGCATATCCTTTCAACAAGGTCGTAGGCAGCTCCGGGCTCCATGACTGTAAATCCTCCACCAGATGCATGGTTCAATGCTTCTCTGAATACTCTTTTTATTCCATCAAAGAATATGGAGATAACAGTCCATTCTTCTAGACCATGGCTTGGGCATTTGAGAAGTAGCTCTTTGTAACGCTCCCAAACTTCACTTAGGCTCTCGCCATCAATTTGCTCGAAATCTACAATGTCCTTCTGCCTCTTCATCGCCTTCGATGGTGGAAAGTCCTTGTCTAGGAAGGCTTTCTCTAGTTCTGCACACTAAAGCACAAATCAAAATAGTTCACTCAAACAAAATTAATTAAAATTGAATTTTGGCAATCCCCGGCAACGCCGCCAAAAACTTGGTTGTGACAAAACTGCAAGTGCATAGTGTCGTACAAGTAATAAAGTGTAAGTAAAATTATCGTTCTTTAGGGGATTGGTGAAATTCAATAATTAACAAATTTAGTTCAAGAAACTATAGGAATTGCAAAGATTGTAATCAAGTGATGATATGCAAAGATACGGACAAATTAAGTAACTCGATAAATCAACTATTTTGGAGAAATTGATATTAGAGAGTTCCGGGGGAAACACAAGATTTTACTATTTTACACGATAGAAAATGGAGGAAAAACAAATCGTGATTAAAACATCGAGGGTAGATAATGAAATTCATAAGTTTCCCCCAAAATTTGGAGGATTAGTTCATGATGAAAAGAAAGAACATAAACATGCTAATGTCCAACATCATAACTAATTACCAAAACAAAGGAGTATAAGTGTTGAAGTTAACCCCCAACATACAAGAGTCTTCCTTTCTTCAAAATGCTCAACTCCAAAGTGTGTCAAAGTGATCTCTCTCCTTTTATTTTTCTCTCCAAAATCTTTGTCCAAAAGTGTCTACTAAGCTCCCCCTCTTGTTGTATTTTTCTGTCACTTTTAAGCCCAATTTCTGCAGATTTTTCTCCCACAAAACAATGCACTTTCAGCTCCCATTTCCAAGAGAAAGCTGCTGCCAGCTTAAGTCTCTTTATTTGAAACAAATTCTTGCATCATTTTCTCTACTGGTGAGCCACCAAATCCATTTGCTCACTTCAATAAATTTGATCCAATCCCAATAAGTTATGAGGGTTGCTGATAGTTGAGTGAAGATTCCAACCAACAATAATTCGATTTGGGTCTTTATCGGTTTGGCGTCCTGCTGGACGTTTGCCACTGCACGTTTTCACTTTTCCACTGCACATGCATTCGTCCACTGCACTTTGTTTTATTCACAATCTTAGTTTCAATCTGCGTTAAATCGCTACATGTCTTGGTAATGACACTAGGGTCATTCTATGGTCAATATGAACTAATTTAGAGCAATTTAAACACATAGATACATAAGGATCAATCATTTATGCACATAATACATGTATGTTTATGAAGCTTATCAAAACCCAAAAATCTTCAAGAAGTAAAGTCCATCACGTATCTCCCCTTCCCAATAATGTTCTTGGAGAGTAAGTCCTATATAATCATGATATGCTCATTGCATCCAAAGTCAATAAGCCATTCGAATTCAGTAGAGAAGGTAAATGTACTAGCTATGTGACTCGTGAGATCGGTGACGCAGCCAAATTGCGAACCAAAAAACTTTTTGAGTTGGTCTAGCTGGTGAATGGTAAAGCCGATGACTGGGCTCACGTCACTCTCCGGCTGGGAAGCACTAGGTTCTCGCCTGTGACCGCGAGATGGGTCGCCATCACGCATAGAATCACGCCCAGAATCACAACTGCGGCGACGAGGCGGCCGATAACCTTGCTTGTCTCGCAAAGGATAGCCAATGAGCTGATAACAAGTCTCCTGAAGGTGACCATCAGGCTAGAGGCAGTGCGTGCAGATCATCTTATCCCTCTAACCAGACCCATGATCCCGAGGAAGACGAGCGTCGGATGTCGTGAGATCAGCCTCATCATGAGGAATAAAAGCGGCAGCCTCAAGTGAAGGGTTTCGGATTTGGGTGAGACTCCGCAGCCGTTCATCATTGAATAAGATCCGAAATGCTTCCGGAAGAGACGACGGAGTTATCATAGAAAGTATTTGGATTCAAACTGTGGCAAACGATTCATCTAGCCCTAACAGAATATCAAGTAACTGGAGACTTTCATTCTGGTCTCGACTCAGCCTCTCACAGTGTAGTTTGGCGACGATAAGATCATTTGTGTTTCCTCCCAGATCTTCCGCAACTTAGTGTGTAAAAACCAGAAATAAATTTTTGTTCTCTTGTAGGAGCAGACTCACATGACGATGCAACTCATAGGCGCGCGTAAGATTACCTTTGCTAAACCAATCCCTTAGTTCTTCCCAAATAACTCAAGCGATCTTAGCATGCATAACACTGCTGCGAAGCTCGGCCTCCATCGTCGTCAGAAGCCACCCCTTTACCAGTGCATCACAACGCAACCAAGTAAGAGATTACGGGGACCCATCGGGCGGACGAGGAACAGAACCATCAACGAAACCAACCTTTTTCTTGGTCACAAGGGCATCCGTCATCTCAAGTAACAACTCGCCATAATTCGATGAGGTCAACATGCTACTGACCTGAAGATGTCCTATGGAATCAGAATTATGAATGAAAAACGGATTGTGAACGTCGATGTCTTTGTCACGAGAACCAGAGCTAGCAGACTTCGACATAGGCGGCGTCTGGAGAGAGGAATCACCACCAGACATTATCCGCTATGATGAGAATCACAGCTCTGATACCATGTAAAACTTGTAGGAGGCTATAACGATCATAGACAATGATATACGTGATATCCCCGATTGACGAAAATAGTCCGTGGGAGAGCTCAACTCTCCGACTGATATCTTATTATCAATTCATTAGTTATGGCCGAAGGCCTTACACTTGTTTTTACCTTACAACAATTCTCATCTAGCGCAAAGCAACTAGGGCATGTAAACAAGACACAAGCATGCACAGTTGTGGCAGCAGGTCGGCCATGAGTGGGCTGTGTCACATGTGGCAGATGACATGGCGCCAACAAGGTGACAACAAGGCAGCTGCACATGTGGCATGTATGGAAGACTAGTAGCATAGAGATGCTCCTAGGATTCTCCACCTAAATGAGAGCTTAATGGTGCACTTATGAGCTACATTATGGTAGCATTATTAGAGTGCATTATGGGGGGACTTAATGGGGTGTATTGATGTAGTAGAGGGACATTATGAGGGGCATTGATGCCTTGTATGAGGAGAGGCCTATATAAGGAGCCATCTCCCTCACTTGTAACTCATTCCATCATTTTTGAGAGTAATACACACTAGAGAGTTCTCCCACACCCTTTGTCTTTGTTCTTGTTCTTTGCTTTCAAGTGAGTTGAGAGAAAGGCTGCCTAGCGCTCTAACGGATTTGAGAGCTAGGGCCGCACGATCGAGAGTAAGGTCATGACAAGTGGTATCAGAGCCTGGTTCGGCTTTGTGCTAGCAAAGTTGAACCTAGAGCCAGAAGGAAAGGAAGAACCTCACCAAAAATGTCGGGATCAGAAGTCCACGATGATGCTGAGAAGCCGCGTGGAAGAGAGCCCACACCGGGCCAGAGGGAAAAAGGTACATCGAGCACTCGTGATCCTCTCAAGTCTCTAGAGAGGCGAGTCTCGAGGATGGAGGTGAAGTTAGCGGAAGATATCACCACCATCGAGGATTTGGGAGGTAACTTTGCCCAAGTCAAAAGCGATGTTCAAGGCATGGCTGGTAGGTTGACAAGCTTGGAGATCAACCATGATGGGATGCGGGAAGAGCTTGTAGCCCTCATCAACAACACCATCACCGCCTCCATGAACAACGCCATTGAAGTTGTGAAAGAGCATGTCCAGGCTGAGCTGGTCGGCGTGAAGGAGGAGATTGCAGATCTCAAGAGTGAGGTCACTCTCGTGAAGAGAGCCATGGCTAGCGGACCAGCCCCGGTGCAATCCGTCCCACGTGCTGATGTTCCAAGACCGAAGAACTTCGGAGGTTCAAGGAACGTGAGGGAGTTAGAGAACTTCCTTTGGAGTCTTGAGCAATACTTCAAGGCATCCGGCATCCAAGAGGATGAGGTAAAACTCCGTACCGCTCCACTTTACTTGGTTGATGTTGCCATGGTGTGGTGGAGGCGACGTGAAGCGGACGTCGAAAGAGGTACTTGTGTGATGGTAACGTGGGAAGATTTCAAGAGAGAAATCAAGAAGCAGTTCTACCCGGAGAACGTGGAATTTGAAGCCCGTTCGAAGTTGAGAAGACTAACCCAGAGGGGTGGAGTTCGAGAATACGTGAAAGAGTTCTCGGAGCTGCTTCTAGAGATCCCGGACATCACGGACAAGGAGGCCATGCACGGCTTTCTTGATGGGCTGCAACCATGGGCCAAGATGGAGATGCAACGTCGAGGAGTGCAAGACCTTGCAACTGCCATGGCCACGGCGGAGTCTTTTGTCGAGTACAAAAGGCAAGAGAGCAGCGGCAAAGAGAAGAGTTCGAAGCCCAACAAGGGTGGAGAACAACAGAAGCCTTTCAAGGAGGGCACTCGCGCTCAACAACACCAAGGTGGTTCGAGCAAAGGGGGTAAGTACGAGCCAAAACCCATGTCTTGCTTCCTTTGCGATGGACCACATCGAGTGCGGGATTGCCCAAGGAAGGCGAGATTGGCAGCCATGGAAGCTCGAGAGGAGGAGCCCAAGGCAGCGGAGGCCAAGATTGGCTCAATCCGCAGGCTTGGCGCGGTGAAGACCGACGTCAAGGAGAGCAAGCGTGGGAGGTGCTATGTTCTGGCGCAATTCATGCAAGGCGAGTCAAAAGCCTTGGTGGATACCGGTGCCACGGACAACTTCCTTCGCGTCGAGGAGGCAAACCGGCTGGGTATTGCTTACGAGAAGGGGCAAGGGAGGCTCAAGACGATCAATTCGGAGTCCATCCCGATCCATGGAGTTGCTCACAACGTGCCAGTGAAGCTCGGCGAGTGGGAAGGCCTCATCGACTTTTCCATCGTCACCATGGACGATCACCCAGTCATCCTCGGCATCAACTTCCTCGACAAGGAGGGAGTGCTCTTGAAGCCCAACTCCAACACGATGTGCTTGGAGAAGTAGGGGGAGTTTCATGCGGTCCATCTCTTGAGAGAAGATGGCCCCCATAGTCCTCTATCGGCCATGCAAGTATTGAAGGGGTTCAAGAAGAATGAACCAACCTTTCTTGTGTCCTTGAAAATGGAGGAAGAATGAGGCTCAGCGGGAATCACAACTCCCATCATTGAAGGCGTCCTCGAAGAGTTCGATGACATGATGCCATCGGAGTTGCCCAAGAAGCTGCCACCAAGAAGAGAGGTGGACCACAAGATCGAGTTAGAGCCAGGAGCGAAGCCCCCTTCGCGAGCACCATACCGCATGTCGCCACCGGAGTTAGAAGAGTTGCGGAGGCAGCTCAAGGACTTGGTGGACGCAGGCTACATGCGGCCATCTAAGTCACCTTTTGGAGCACCGTTGCTGTTCCAAAAGAAGAAGGAAGGGTCGTTGTGGATGTGCATCGACTATAGAGCCATCAACAAGTTGACGGTGAAGAACAAGTGGCCGATTCCCCACATTGCCGACTTGTTCGACCAGCTTGGAGATGCGATGTGGTTCACCAAGCTAGATCTTCGCTCGGGCTACTATCAAGTGCGGATAGCAGAGGGCGACGAGCCAAAGACAGCTTGTGTGACGAGGTATGGCTCTTACGAGTTTCTTGTGATGCCATTCGGTCTCACCAATGCACCAGCCACGTTTTGCACTTTGATGAATCAAGTGTTCGAGCCATTCTTGGACCGGTTTGTCGTGGTCTACTTGGATGACATCGTCGTGTATAGCAAAACACTCGATGAGCATGCTGAGCATCTACGCCAAGTCTTCCAAGTCCTTCGCGACAACGAGTTGTACGTCAAGAGGGAGAAGTGCACATTTGCCGCCACGGAGGTTCCATTCTTGGGGCACATCATTGGTGGAGGCAAGTTGAAGATGGATGGAGCGAAGGTGCAGGCAATCCAAGAATGGGAGCCGCCGACGAAGGTGCCAGAGTTGCGGTCATTCCTCGGCCTTGGCAACTACTATCGAAGGTTTATCAAGGGCTACTCCAACATTGCATCACCCTTGACGGATCTCTTGAAGAAGAACAAGGCGTGGGATTGGTCGGAAAGGTGCCAAGAAGCATTCGAGGCCTTGAAGCAAGCGGTGGTAAAGGAGCCCGTGCTCGTGCTCCCCAACCCGGCGTTGGCCTACGAAGTGCAGACCGATGCATCCGACTTCGCGATCGGAGGTGTGTTGATGCAAGATGGGCATCCCATTGCCTTCGAGAGTCGGAAGCTCAGCGAGACGGAGAGGCGATACACCATTCAAGAGAAGGAGATGACGGCCGTGGTGCATTGCTTGCGCACATGGAGGCACTACTTGTTGGGGTCAAAGTTCGTAGTGAAGACGGACAACGTGGCAACGAGCTACTTTCTGACGCAGAAGAAGCTCACCCCCAAGCAAGCGAGGTGGCAAGACTTTTTGGCCGAGTTCGATTTCGTCATGGAGTACAATCCAGGCAAGGCGAATTCCGTTGCCGATGCTCTTAGCCGCAAGAGTGCAGCCGCAAGCATCAGCCAGCCCATGTTTCCTTTGAAGGAGCGGATCGTTGAAGGCCTTGGCCATGACCCCTTCGCCAAAACCATAGCGGAGTACATCGAGCAAGGCAAAACTCGACGGTTTTGGATGAAGGATGGGCTCATCATGACCAAGGGAGAGCGTGTGTTCGTGCCAAGGTGGGCCAACTTGAGGAAAGAGATCATGAAAGAGTGCCATGATTCCAAGTGGGCGGGCCATCCCGGCATCGAGAGAACGCAAGCGCTCATCGAAGAAGCATACTTCTGGCCGCGTATGAGAGACGACGTGGAGTTGTATGTGAAGACTTGTCTTGTGTGCCAACAAGACAAGATGGAGCAGAGAAGCCCGGCAGGCTTGCTAGAGCCCTTGCCCACGCCTCAACGACCATGGGAGAGTGTAAGCATGGACTTCATCATCGGACTTCCCAAAGTCGATGGGTGTGGTTGCATCATGGTTGTGGTGGACAGATTCTCGAAGTATGGAGTGTTCATCCCCGGCCCAAAAGACATGACGGCAGAGGATGCGGCACGGCTATTCTTCAAGAACGTGGTCAAGTATTGGGGCGTTCCTAGCAACATCGTGAGCGACAGAGATGGACGCTTCACGGGCAGATTTTGGCGAGAGTTGTTCAAGATCATGGGCTCAGACTTGAACTTCTCGACGGCATTTCATCCTCAAAGTGACGGACAGACGGAGCGGGTGAATGCCTTGTTGGAGGTGTACTTGCGGCACTACTTGAGTGCAAACCAACGAGATTGGGTGAAGTTGATGGATACGGCACAATTCTCCTACAACTTGCACCGCAGCGAGTCGACCAACACGAGTCCATTTGAGTTGGCGACGGGGCAGCAACCTTTGACACCTACTACAATGGCAACGGGATATAGAGGCAACCGTCCGGCAGCCTACAAGTTCGCTAAAGGCTGGCACGAGAAGATGGAGATGGCCAAGTCTTACATAGCCCGCGCTAGTAAGAAGATGAAGAAATGGGTGGACAAGAAGAGGCGGCACTTAGAGTTTGAAGAGGGAGACATGGTGATGATCAAGTTCTATCCTCATCGCTTCAAGCATCTCAAGAACTTGCACAAGGGACTGCTTCGCTGCTATGAAGGGCCATTCCCCATCACGAAGAGGATTGGCACGGTGGCGTACAAGGTTGAGTTGCCGACGCACTTGGAGATCCATCCGGTCTTCCATGCGAGCCAACTCAAGCCTTTCCACGAAGACAAGGAGGACGAGCAGCGAAGAGAGTCGCAGCGCGCTCCAACACTCATCACCAAGACACACGACCATGAAGTTGAAGAAATCATGGCGCGTCGTGTCATTCCTCGTCGTGGCGTACATCCAAGCTTTGTGGAGTACTTGGTCAAGTGGCGCAACCTTCCGGAAAGTGAAGCAACTTGGGAGAAAGAGCTCACGCTTTGGAAGAACAAGGACTTGATCGAGGCATTCCATCAAGAGGAAGCGACGAGGGCGTCGCGAGCATAGGTGGGGGAGGATGTCACATGTGGCAGATGACATGGCGCCAACAAGGTGACAACAAGGCGGCTGCACATGTGGCATGTATGGAAGACTAGTAGCATAGAGATGCTCCTAGGATTCTCCACCTAAATGAGAGCTTAATGGTGCACTTATGAGCTATATTATGGTAGCATTATTAGAGTGCATTATGGGGGGGCTTAATGGGGTGTATTGATGTAGTAGAGGGACATTATGAGGGGCATTGATGCCTTGTATGAGGAGAGGCCTATATAAGGAGCCATCTCCCTAAATTGTAACTCATTCCATCATTTTTTAGAGTAATACACACTAGAGAGTTCTCCCACTTCCTTTGTCTTTGTTCTTGTTCTTTGCTTTCAAGTGAGTTGAGAGAAAGACTGCCTAGCGTTCTAACGGATTTGAGAGCTAGGGCCGCACGATCGAAAGTAAGGTCGTGACAGCTGGGCCGGGGTGACCCGATGTACCGGGTCCAATGAGGTCGGTTTAATAAATTGGATACAAGATTGTAATCTTTAGAGTTAAATGAATCTCGTAACATAGAGAGATTAACTTGGTCTTTGATTTGAGCTCGCATATATAGTAGAGTAAACCCTATATCCAACTGAATGACTATCTTGTCGATGCTCTTGTCTAACATCATCCAATCACAATGCATAAATATATTACAGCGAGATTTTCGGACATAAACTGTATAGCCAGGGTAGGGATGATATTACAAATGCATAAAATTTATAAAGTACAAGATGTTTGAGTTTGAATAGTTTTTTTGTTACAGGTTGATTAAAATATAGTTGGTAGGGAAGCAGTGAATTGTGTGTGATGTTTCAGCGTACATATATAACATGAATCAAAGGAACAATAAACATTAATTCTTGTAGCCATATCAAACTTATCGATCGATCATGATCATGTCGCTCTAATAGGCAATAGTGAACTGCTTGATGCTGCAAATCAAAATTCAAGAATGAAGTCAAAATTATATGTGGTCCAAAAAATGGCACAATGAAGAAGAAATTCCAAGTCGATATTAACAGGTGATTCCACTTACTTGTCACATTTGAGGTTCTTAGAGAGGGGAAAGGGAACAGTAACGTTGCACAGCCCAGGAATTTTCTGCAAATCCTCGTCTTTGATGGTAGGGAACTTCTGAAAAGCAGTAGCCAAGCACTTGCAGGCGGCGGTCTTGTCGTCGACCGTCGTTGCGCTATCGGCGAGGTTGTGTAGGCCGTTGCAGCAGGTCTGTGGAACTTTGTCCTGACCTCCTTGAGCGAACTGCAGGCATGGCATGGCATCGATTTCCACCGTGCTGCATTGGACAGCCTTTGGCGTTGGCTGTCTGCTCTCTGCAACGCAAATGAAGAGGACGGCGGAGATTCCAAATATGATGACAATGTTTGAGATGATCGCCTTCTTCATCATCATCATGTTGTTGTTTTGATGGTACGTTGCTAGCAATATATATGTATGGGTTTTGAGGGAAAGAAGTTGTCTTTGTGAGTTTGATGGAGAATGAAAGAAGGGGGATGGGGCTTATATAGTCCCACAAGTTTTGTCTTCCTATATATCAACACATTTTAAGTAAATAAGCTTTACGTTAAGGTTCAGGATTACATAAATGAGAACAAAAAATAGTTCCAATGCGGAAGAGTTTGAGAGATTAGTCCACGTGATAATAATGTGAAAGATGGGCATCGTGTTCATAGACTATCAATCTAACTCTTGTACAGTGTATGTATAATATAACTTTGTAATTTATCAATACTATCTAGACAAATGACATGTGGATCAGAGGATTATATATATAATAATTTATAAGACTTTGATCTATAATGTAGTATTACGTGTTAGTTTGGGTACTCTCGGTTTGTAACCATAAAAACCCGTACTCAACCACAATTCTATGGTTTTCAAAAATTCAAATTCGCATCCACAATTAAAATTGGATTTTCTTGGTGGGTCGGTTTGGGTTGTTAAATAGTTGGGTCCGTTTTCAGTGTTGTTTGTTCACCTCTAATCGTTATCCATTTTTTTACTACGGGAAATTGAACCATTAGAATAATCGAGTATCAATTAAACCATATTCGATAATTAATTCAACTGTTAACTGAAACCGACTATCAGGTCTAAATTACTTTAACATTAAAATACACCTTATGCTCTTAATTTTATTGTTGATGCACTATAACATCATTGTATACGCTTAATTTTATTGAAACACCATAATTAAAATAATTGAAACAAATGGAACCCGTTGAACATGTTTTGGCTTTTTATTTTTTTCATAGAGCAATATATTGCCATAAAAAAAAGAAACCGAAAGAGGGGAGACAACCTACAATAATCGGTTGATTGGAGACGGCACTAGTGCAGTCACTACACTATAGAATCCGCCGTGCGAGTGAGAGAACGCCCGCTCTTTTCCTTTAACAATGACGGGGTTACAATGGGATTTTAGGAGAGAATTTCTAGAGGGAGAAGCTTACAGAGGGATGTAAGTAAAACCTGAATTCGCGGGTACCCTACCCAACCCAACCCAACCCAACCCGGTCAACGCAGGTAAAACCCGTTTTGACGGATTTGGGGGCCGAGTTTGGGTTTAAACCCGCTATACTTTTTGCTGGCTGGGTTTGGGTTTAGCCATATCCAATCCGTGGATACCCGAACCCAAGTGCATACCCCCACGACCCACGGAACCCTTAACTAATTAACTATAATTTTTAAACTAATTCCTCACACGTTTAATTAATCATATTGTTTGTGGATGTTTATCTTTAACATTGAACAATTAGTATGAATGAACCCATGGGTACGCATGAACCCGCGGATACCCAGCTCGATGGGTTGGGTTTGAGTTTTTCAAATCCAGTGGGTTTTACCACGTGCTTTTTTTTCCTTCTTTTTTTTTGTGGATAAACCCATGGGTTTAGGTTTGGCATAAGCTGCCCCAATCCGACCCATTGCCGTCCCTATTTACAGTTCTAGAGAGAGTCTAAAAAAATTCATCCTCTAACCCACCGTAGTAAATGCTCTATTTATAGTCTTCACTTTGGTGGGCGAGCAATCAATGCGATGTGACGTTCGAGCAAGTGGGAGGTATGGTCTCCATCCATATCCTTCTCGAGACATGAGCCCTTATCAGTAGTACGACATCGTTTCCGATTCTTCCTTCCTCTAACGGCCATCCTTGTTGGTAGTACGACGTCATTCCTCGTTCTTCCTTCAGCAAGTAACCATCTTCGACCGCTCCTTGCCTTGACGCCCTCATCCCTTCCGTTTCTTCTCACACCATAGTTGACGCGCTTCTACCCGCGCCATACCCTCAACAGGTACCAAACTGCAATTTACATATGAAACCTCATATTTTTTAATTAGACGGATAGGGGCCAAAATTTGGTCGAGCGACTCAAGCAGCCGGAGCTGTTAATCGTCTCGGTCGCTCACCGACCGAGAAATCTAACCGCTGCAACTTCTACACTAACTCGAACTAATTTGGTGGCCGGGTGCCAGTTTACCGGTTGGAATGGCCGGTCCGAGTTGGTCTTAGTTACTAACACTGGTTATTACCATGTGGTCAAAACATCAACTGTAGTAAAACCAATATAAATTAATAATCTAGTATAAATTAATAATTTCTGTGGTTCCGAATTAAGCGTTGCAATGGAGAGAGGGGCCATGTCGTCATCAGAAATCTGGGAAGTCGTGAGCGAAGCACCGGACGACGTCTTTGGCCGTAAAGCTTCGGTTCGGCTACATGTTGGAGAGGCAAGACGAAGCAGGCAAGCCGAAGCAGGCAAGCAGACGATCTCCAATTTGAGCATATTGAGAGAGAGACTATGATACAATCTCAAATTGGCCATTAAACAAGTTTGGATTGATTGATCAATAAGGCCTCCCAAACAACTTGAAGAACCCCAATATTTGGCCAAGTTATTTTTCTATTTCAGGTACCCAACTTTGCATGTCTGACTCTCTTAATTTGCTCAGTGAAAATGGGAGTTTAAGGTCTCATTTTGAAGATGAAGTGTTTATCTATCCATTGAAGTGCTTGGAATATCCAAGAGAAACCATATAGGTGGTTTTCGAAGCTGACAAAAAGTGTATGTCAAACCGAGAAGAAATCCTGAAAATGGCGAAGGCATTGAGCGTGTTCGGGAAGGGTACTTTGGAGCTCAATTCGAGGAAGAAGAGCTAGATTCGAGGCTTGAGGTTTACATGCCATGGAAGTACAGGTTTCCTTCCAGAACGATGAGGAATTGGGTGATTGATTTGGTTCCTAGAAGACATCGAATGAAGGCTGGCAAAATCGTATGAAGACTGTTTTTTCTGCCTTCGGAATTCAACAAATTCAAATCCTTCTTGGATTAGGATTAGTTTTTTGTTTGTACTTTAATTCCTTTTTATAGTTGGTTTAGACTTCCTTTTCGATCGAGTTGTATCATACATAGAACATCTCTACGAGTTACTTTTTTGATGATGGTGAGGAAATCTTATTAAAGAGGAAAAAAACCAGAACACAAAAATCCAGTACAGAACGAAGAAACCAGCTCAGCCGGCAGCGTTCACAAGTATTGAACCCAAAACAAGTAAGCCGAGAGTTGGGAAAAGAAAAGCTGAAACAAAACCAATGACTCGGCTTGGAGGACCAGACCTCCCCTGCCAACAGAACCAACAGCAACATGGCTGGAAAAAGAAAAAAAATAGCTAACATCAACAGCCAGGGAGGAACCAGATGCCAACAAAAAGCATCTGCATAAACTCTTTCCGGCACGTTTGGTCACTCAAATTATACAAATCTTTCACGTTTGCCACCCGAATTACTTTTCTTTCTTATTCGCCACTAACTTTACGAATCGTTTCACGGTTGGTCACCGGCCGTTACACTCCGTTAAGTTTGTCCTACGTGGCAGTCAACTATAAAGTTTGACCGTTAACTAGATGACGTGGAAATTAAAAAAAAAAAAAATTTCTTTCTACCTCATCATTGCACTTATTTTGTCTATGTAATTTATCATATTAATAATTTAATAAAATTTAATAGATTATAAAAATGGACACCGAGAGGCGAAGCTCATGGACGTCGGCGCCCTAGGTATCGGGGACGAGATTGAAGTCGGAAAACCGAGGCTTCCCCTTCAGTGTGACGCTCCTGATCCTCGGGAACCGGCGGGTGACGATCTCCGGCGAGATGGAGTAGCAGTTCCTGATGAATACGTGGCGGCAGGACCAGCTATCGGCGGCATCGAGAGGTTCTCCACAATCGGCTGCAACTCAGCTTCTGATCCATTTGCTGGAAATGGACGCTCTTCTCCCCATCGTACTTCTCTCGGTGCTTCTCGGAGCTCTCATCGCTTTCTTCTTCTTTAAAAGCTACTCCCTCAAACGCAAATATGAAATCGGAACCTTAGCTAAACCCGAGCTTCATTCCGATCCCGCTAAGAAGCCCGCCAAGGCTCCCCAGTCCAAGAAATCTCATTCTAAACCCCACTCCCATTCTCATGTATCTGATAAGGTGCGTTGTATACCTCTCTGATTCCCCCCTTTTTATTTTTTTTCCTGTCAACGTTTTACTTCTGGATGATTTGAGCAAAACCAGAAATGGAGGATTTCCGTAATGTTGAGTTTCTTTCGTGGTCGGGGATGGCTGGGTTCTGCTCCATTGCCCTGCTTTTTTCACTTTTAGCTTGAATTCTGGAACGAATGCAATGGGCGAGGCATCGAGAGGTACGCCGCCGATAGCTGGTCCCGCCGCCACGTATTCATCAGGAACTGCTACTCCATCTCGTCGGAGATCGTCGCCCGCCGGTTCCCGAGGATCAGGAGCGTCACGCTGAAGGGGAAGCCTCGGTTTTCCGACTTCAATCTCGTCCCCGATACCTGGGGCGCCGACGTCCATGAGCTTCGCCTCTGGGTGTCCATTTTTATAATCTATTAAATTTTATTAAATTATTAATATGATAAATTATATAGACAAAATAAGTGCAATGATGAGGTAGAAAGAAAAAATTATTATTTTTTATTTTTTTTAATTTCCACGTCATCTAGTTAACGGTCAAACTTTATAGTTGACTGCCACGTAGGACAAACTTAACGGAGTGTAACAGCCGGTGACCAACCGTGAAACGATTCGTAAAGTTAGTGGCGAATAAGAAAGAAAAGTAATTCGGGTGGCAAACGTGAAAGATTTGTATAATTTGAGTGACCAAACGTGTAATTTAGCCAACTCTTTCCTCCAAAACACTAAGAAAATGAAACTAAAATCTACGGGTCCCAACCACCCCAATGCACAACACCTCAAGGCTCCTGAGCAAAACGCTACCACAGAACCCAACCATCAAACCTCCTACAGAAAAATATCAACATGACTACTGCCACCGAATCTGAAGAGCTCTAAGCCAAGAGATGCCTTGATCTCTATCGGTCTTCCCATGAGCAACAAGCCACTCCATAACCGCCTTTAAAGCCCTTTTGAACACCATTCTGGGAGTGCTTCCAGAATCCCTGAAACTACGTTGGTTTCTTTCCAACCACACCTCCCAACAGATCGCATGAAGCAAACAGAAAGAAATCCAACCACCCATGTGGTCCGGCTTGTCATAACTCCATCTTCTAATCGTATCGTAGATATCCTCTGACGCGGGACAATGCCACTGCGATCGTACTTTGCAGCATTCCAAATACATTTGGTGTAATCACAGTTCACAAACAGATGGTCCACGGATTCTTCACTTTTGCAGCATAAGATGCATATGTTAGCAAGCGACCATCCATTCCTCTTCAGGTTGTCAGTGGTTAAAATTTTCTTATGAGATGTGGTCCACATAAAGGCGTTGATCTTGGATGGAATAACCTGTCTCCAGACCGAGGCAGCAGGGAAATGGGGCACTCCTGGATGGTTGATATTAATTAGGTACCTGTACATTGTTTTAACAGAGAAAGAAGAATCGGGTTGTGGAGACCCTACAAGCCAACTTGGTCCGCTGGTTACACGTTGACACTCAACAGAATTAAGAGCATTAATAAATCCAACCGCTCTCTCTGCCCCCCCCCCCCCCACCATGCACCCCCCGCACTAAAAATCAAGTCAACATTCTAGTTTAAGTTCTCACCTTGATGATGGCAATGTTCGAGATCCAAGCATTGGGTAACGAGGCGGCTGCAGCAACTCTCGGGAAGGCGTCTGCAAGAATCACATCCGACATCCAATGATCATGCCAAAACGAGACTCATGCTCCTCCACCAGTTCTCTTCTCTACGAGTTATTAGGATTAACTAGGTCTATTAAAGTCGCTTTGATTCGTTGTAATTTTCAGATTTTGATGTTCAATTGAATAAACATGAGGGTAGGTTCCATAGCTTCTTGCTTTGTGAATTTGGAGATCTTCCTAGTCGATTCTATGTTAAATTTCGAACTTGTATCGTTCAGTTATCCCCACTGATCGTGGCCAAGCATCTACCTAAAGTTTTCGAGCTTCTTTCCCAACAAGAAAGTTGCACGAAATTTACCATCCCAAACACGAACTCAAAACCTTGTTTTGTGTTCTTCCCCGGGTTTCAATTCAATCTTTGAATTGAACCTTTGCCGTGCTTCTCAGATGAAAATCACCTACCTAGGGGGTTATAAGACTAAATGGTCATGATATGAGAGAATCGACTCTAGATTCGGAGATGGGAAGGAGAGATTTTGTAGATCTGAAAGCTAGCCAAATTATAGGAATTTTCAATTTTGGGTTTTCAGACGGTGGCATATATATGTACTAGTGGATTTTCTTACAACATTTTTGTCTAAGCTGTGTAATATTACCTATGTTTGGCCCGGCTTTTAGAAGTGCTTTTCGGCTTCAAAAGCTGAAGTATGGTCAAACACCTCTAAAAGCTCGGCTTTTGAAAAGCCGAAAAACGCTTTTGTATAACATAAAAGCAGCTCCGATTCGGAGCTTCTGCGAAAAGCTATTTTGAAAATACAAGATTATCCTTACCATATTTTAATTTTATTTCAGAAAATATAATTTTCTCTCATTTATATCATTTTCAAAATAAAATAAATTATAAATTAATATTATTTAATATAAAAGAAATCTAATAAGATCCATTTTGACTACTTTTATTGTTTGAATTTTTATTCATATTTTATATTATAAGTCATTTATAGTCATTTTACAAAACCTTTCATATTAAAAAGCACTTCTAATAGTTTTACAAACAAACACTCAACTTTTTTTTTAAGTACTTATCTAAAAGCTCGAGCAAGAAGCTGCTTCTGCAAAAGCTACAACATGGCCAAACTAAGTTATTAAACGGTCGCGGTTTTTCTACATTCAGATGGGTCCTTGGTCGCTCATGCTAGAATATTTGAGACAGCCAATTCGTCGCAAATATATTTTTTTGCGACGAACATTGACGTCGCTGCAGACAGGCACGTATCGCAATGAATCTGTTACGCCGCTATAGCACTAAATTTTCAACGACTAATTATTTAATCGCTAAAAGCTATCCACTCATCGCAAAATCACTTTCTCATGGTCTTTCTTTCTTTTCTTTTTTTTTTGGGTAAAAACTTATGGTCTTTCTTTCACTGACACTATCTGCGACGAAAACCTAACATTTGTCGCAAAGGCTCACTTTTGGAAAGATTTTTGTTATGTCTCCGGAAATTCCATCGCGAAATGTGTCTTCTCCGGTAATGATATCACGAGTTTCTTTAAGCATAACAGAAACTTCATAAATTTGAACGTTTTTGAATTTTTTTTTAAATTTAACCAAATATAAGACAAAAAGTTTTAGATAGTAAAATATAATTTTCCATTAATAGTTTTAGGACTTATATGCAAAAAATAATAATTTTGGCTACCAAAAATAATTTTTCATAAGTAACACAAAACTAACGAAGCATATCAGAACTTCACCACACGATACTTACTATGTTTGAGGCACACTAACAACAATGTGAAGGTGAAGTTTCGTCCAAATTCAATCAATTCATCATGAAGCATAAAATCGTCAAAATCCTTGAAAATTGTGAAGAGTCTTTTGAAATCGTGAATAGTGTAGGATTTTAAAGTCTATATAAATTTTATATTGAAATTGAGATCAAAACAAGTAATATCGTAAAATCACAAGATTTTAGGATTTAAATCGACTTTGACTATTCTGATTACAACTATCGAATTTTGAACATATATAATTACGTTAACTTCCGTAATTTTTAGTCAAATCAATTGATTTGTACTCATTTCCATCCATCCCATGCCAAACTACGACAATCTGCATGCGCTCATGTTGTAGATTGAACCCTATATCCAAGTGAACGATATTATGCCGAGCTTCTTGTCTGGGCATCATTGAATGAGTATCACAATGCATAAACATAAATCTTCGAAACTTTTGAACTTAAATAGTATAGCGAGAGTAGGAATAATATTACAAATGGATATAAAATTTTGAAAGTACAAGCTTTACGAGAATGAAGAGTGTGTTTTTTTAACAGGCTGATTGAATGGGTGTTTCGGAAACAAGGAGTGACTTAGTTTGTGATGTTTCTGGCTATATATCGCATGAATCAAAGGTATGTATATAGCGCTTAGATAGAGAGTATATGATTAATGTAATTCGTCATCATGACACAATAAACATTCTTGTAGACGAATTCAACTTTTCGATCTTTCGATCATCATTTCGCTTCTAATAGGCAATAGTGAACTGCTTGATGCTGCAATCAAAATTGAAGAATGGGAAGTTAAAATAATCAGTGGTGCAAATGAAAGTGGCGTAATGAAGAAAAAAGAAGTTCAAAACTGATGCTACCAGCTGATTCCACTTACTTGTCACATTTGAGGTTCTTAGAGAGGGGAAAGGGAACAGTAACGTTGCACAGCCCAGGAATTTTCTGCAAATCCTCGTCTTTGATGGTAGGGAACTTCTGAAAAGCAGTAGCCAAGCACTTGCAGGCGGCGGTCTTGTCGTCGACCGTAGTTGCGCTATCGGCGAGGTTGTGTAGGCCGTTGCAGCAGGTCTGTGGAACTTTGTCCTGACCTCCTTGAGCGAACTGCAGGCATGGCATGGCATCGATTTCCACCGTGCTGCATTGGACAGCCTTTGGCGTTGGCTGTCTGCTCTCTGCAACGCAAATGAAGAGGACGGCGGAGATTCCAAATATGATGACAATGTTTGAGATGATTGCCTTCTTCATCATCATCATCATGTTGTTGTTTTGATGGTACGTTGCTAGCAATATATATGTATGGGTTTTGAGGGAAAGTTGTGTTTGTGAGTTTGATGGAGAATGAATGAAGGGGCATGGGGCTTATATAGTCCCACAAGTTTTGTCTTGTAAATAGATGAGGACAAAAAATAGTTCCAATGAGGAAGAGTTCGAGAGATTAGTCCACGTGATAATAATGTGAAAGGTGGGGATTGTGTATTTGTGCTCTCGTGGAGTATCAATCTAACTTTTGTAAGAAATATGAATACGGAAATTTGGATTTCACTAGCCGAATATAATTTATTTCTAAATTATATAATTTATAATCACAAAAAATTGTAAATACATCTAACAATTACATACAAGTTTTTGAAACCGTTTAAAAACCAATGTTAAATACCGTCTATGAAACGAGCCAAAATTGTTAAATACCGTCTATGATACAACAATTATATTATCAAAGTCATGATAACATAATATACCTATTGTACATTGAAATGTATAATGAAAGGCATATATCATTATTTTTTATAAATGTTGAAGGCATATATAAATTTAAAATCACCTAGTTAGTGATGGTATTGTTCCAAATAAAGCTTATTTAAATTTTTACAATTGTAGTATTATGATTCTTATTTTCTATTATGTTTTATTGTGCCATTATTTTCATGCATAATTTAACTTGATTCTTATTTTCTATTATGTTTTATTGTGCCATTATTTTCATCCATAATTTTCATGCCCAGAAGTGAATGAAACAATTTATTCCCCGAAGTGAATGCAACTATAAACATAATTATATATATGTTAGATGTATTGTTTGAATCTTTTTACCAGAAGTGAGAAAAGAGGAGAAAAAGGAGAATTATAAATAAGTATGACACAACAATTATACTATCAAAGTCATGATAACATAATGTACATATTGTACATTTAAATGTATAATGAAAGGCATATATAATTATTTTTAGGGTAAATACAATTTAATATTCAAACCTTTCATTTTAAACAATATAATTGCCAAACCTTTTCGAAAACAATTTAATATCCAAATCGTCAACTTTCTGTCTGTTTGACCGTTAGTTGACACTTCAAATAAGTTCGAAGTACGACACTTCATCAATATCCATCGATATCTTCTCTGAAAAACCACCAACATATCTTAGTTCCAAACCCGAGAAGTCCATGACTCCACCATGATGGTATAGAATATCTAAATATTCAGTCATCTGCAATGCCAAAACAAGAAAACAAAGTTGTATTGTGACAATTTCCCCTAAACAAAGCTTTCTTGAAGTGTCAACTAACGGTCAAACGAAAAGAAAGTTGACGATTTGGATATTAAATTGTTTTCGAAAAGGTTTGGCTATTATATTGTTTAAAATAAAAGGTTTAGATATTAAATTGTATTTACCCTTATTTTTATCAATGTTGAAGGCATATATAAATTTAAAATCACCAAGTTAGTGATGGTATTGTTCCAAATAAAGCTTATTTAAATTTTCACAATTGTAGTATTATGATTCTTATTTTCAATTATGTTTTATTGTGCCATTATTTTCATTCATAATTTTACTTGATAACTTTTATCTAGAATGATTAACTTGACAAGTTCATTATTTTTTTTCTTAAGTTTGAAATATTCTTATTTATTATTTTAGAATGTTTTTGTAAAGTACGATTGTTAGAAAAATTCTATGTAAACTATATGGTAGAGTACATAAATGAGAAAAAGCTTCCGAATAGCTTATGTTTGGTTACTTGAAGTAACTAAATTATGTACTCGTGATAATAATTTGTGATGATATTCACTATGAATATGTGTTTACTAATAATGCATCAAATCATAAGTCTCCGGAAGGGCGAAATATGGTACAAAATATGATAAAACTCTAAAAGAGCTAATATTTTGTGGCCTAAAGGACCCAAACTACCTAGTGATGATGCATTACCCAATTAAAAGGATATTCGTAAAATGAGTATCTTATCAAGAAAATAGTAAAACTAATATTTGCATCACAAATATGTACTACATGTATATTAGTACTATTAATACACATAAAAGTTTAAACCAGAAGTTTACAAGATTTGATAACTTGATAATTTGGTTGGTCCGGTTAGACGATCCCGGATCTTGATGTGGAAAAAATTCTTTGAGAATTCATGAGAATATCATATGAGAATTCAAATAATTCTTCAAGGGTTATTATGTCATGCTTGTTCTCAAGGAAAATAGAACAATTGATCATCGCTTGTAAAAGGGTTGGCAAATCTCTTGAGATTTTATGGACGTGTATGCAGAAAATACATCAGTCATGTGGATCATTTGTGAATTTTATGGGTTGCTGCATTAAATGGATGATCACATGTATTTTATCTAATCCCAACTCAATGTTTGCGAGATTGGTTGCCTCACTATGGATGCATTTTGATGGTTATCCAATCAAACATCACTTTGCTTAATAGAACAAGCTGAGCCTTCCAGTCTCTTGTCGAGGACATACTAGCTGGCCAGTGATAGTATTGGTTCGCATCTAACCAACAATTTATCATAAGTTTCTCCCTTTTTACAAATGGTTTTGGTCAAAAGCCTAACATTTCCCATATGAGAATATAAGGGTGTGCCGCATACATCCCAATTGCTCCACCACAGTATCTTAAGTTGATTCTCATTAGAGATTGAGAATTTGTGTTGAGGTTTAAATACCAAATGGGAAATTTGTTTGTGAAATTATTGTTTTGATGGATTACTTTTCAAACATTAAGGGGGAGAGATAAAACAGCTAGGCAAAGAGATGAGTTGGAATGAGTTACCATTGTCTAGTTTTGATCCTCATAGTAAGAAACACGAACCTGAAGTTCATAAGATGAATTATCGTTAACAACTATCAAATGCTTCTACTGGCCATACGAAGTGACCAAGTCAAATATACTAGCTGTGAATGCTCCAACTAAATTTGATATCCTTGTTGGATACTCTAATATATAAAAAATGTGTATGAAAGAGCGCATGAAGCGTGATAGTCCAATCGGTTCCAATGATAAACATCATCAAGAAAGAAAATGAGCTGTAATTAGAATGGTCAACTCGAGGACATGAAAACTCAAGAAGAGTAACCAAGAATAAAATATAATTTTAGTTCCAGAAGAACACATGTCTCTGAAAGTTGTGAAAGCGAAGAGATCTCAAAACCATATTAAACTACAATACTGGAACCATAATGAAATAATTGTCGATGAAATTTGTTTGTTATACTTCAGTATTGAATATGATATGTACAAGTGAGGATCGAGAGTAAAACTCTATTGATGCATGCAAATGATGAGGTTATTGGCCAATGTAGAAAGAAATCATGAAACTTGCTTAAGCAGCATAAAGTTTAAGGACCAGAAGTCCTTGCACCTAAAAAAGGGCAAAACTAGCGGGATTTTTGTGCTATTGGAAAGTATGAAATTGTGAGAGATATAGCACAATGTTTTGCAATGGGTTTCTCGAAGAGACCTATCATTATTTGAGAGGAGTTATGCTCCCTTGTGGTGGATGCAACTACTTTGTCAAATCAATGTTTAAATCTATGTTTGAAAACTATTGTGATAGTCTATTTGTTTGAATTCCTTGAAGATGTTATATATATATATTTGAAAGTCACAGAAGGATTAATTACTCCCAGAATGATTAATTTACCTGAAGTAAACAAGTAAAGTTCCCGAGAACATATAATGATAGACTAAGAATATCCCCTGTATGGGTTGAGAAAATATAGACGAATGTGAAATACTCGTCTAAGTGAACACCTACAACAGTAGGGTGAATGGACCTTAAAAGGTTAAATCCGAATAGATGCATTAGAGCATTTGCATTGTGCATATATAGTTGTGTTGTATGTATGTGCTTCAAGGATTTTAAAATCTTGGTTTATGAGTTGTGTTTTACTTTAAAGTATGAGTTGTGTTTTATGACTGTTCTTTGTCTAGTTCATATGTTTCTATGATGTGAGTTTTGTTATTATCTTTCGTGATATAAAAGAATTGCTTGCATCAATTTGTGTTAGTTAAGTTTTTTTGCGACGATCTCATATTATGTTAATGATATGACTATTATTGGAGCTCCTGAAGAGCTTCCTAAAGTAGTTGATTGCTTAGAGACATAAGTTAAATTGAAGGATTTAAGATCCCTTTTATGGGCAAGGAAGGTAATGTTGAAAAAGTGAAAAAGTAATTTTGCATGAACAAATTATGTTCATCAAATAACATTATGATCCTAAGATCACTAGAAGTGACCAAAGATCCATTTAGGCATCAAGAAAGAAGTGAAACATTAGGTCTTGAAGTACTTTATGTTGATGTACTAAGTCCTGAAGTACCATATGTTGATGCATCAGAGCACCAATGCATTTTGCTACCCAAGGACCATATAAACTATCATTTTGGTGTTGATAATATTAGCAAAATACAATATGTCCCTCAATGGAACGTTGGAAATACTTTGTTACCTTCAGGAACAATATATGCGATTGTTCTATTATGGTACTATCAAAGAGAGATTTGGTGAACTATATATCCAAAACTTATATATTATTTGATCCTCATATCGGTTGATCAGAGACGAGCTATCTCTTACATATGGTGATCAGATTGTTTCATAGATATCCAAAACAAACTATAGTAGGCAAGTCCTGAATGTATTTCGTTACACTTTGTGATTCACCATATCTAAAGGACTTGTGGTTGTAAACTATTTCTAAAGGAAATGATCCTGATGATCATGTATAAAGAAAATCTAAAGATCATGCATAAGATAGACAATCAAGAAGATTGGTCACTAACTAACTCCCGACAACAATATTTCTAAAAGTTGTTCGTGAAATTTGAGTTCAACGACTCAAAGATTTGAAGTGATATGGTCATGAGGGGGAGCATATACGCACTGCACTCTTTTTCCCTTAACCATGGTTTTTTCCAACTGCGTTTTCCTGGCAAGGTTTTTAACGAGGCAGTATGAGATAGCGTAATGCAATCTAGTGGTCATCCAAGGGGGAGTATTATGTAAATATTGATATATGGATGACCATTGCTATTACCATATTAGATGCTCACTTGGGAGTTACATGTAACCCTATTCCTACATTTGATAACTCTTTTATGTTTCATTATCTCTCATTGATATAAGGATATAGTGGTTACCAAGGTGTGCCTATAAATAAAGCACACCATTATATCAAAAGAGAGGAATGAATAAGAAAGCTCACTTCCCCCTCTCGTCTTTGTGTCTTTCCCTCTCTAATCTTCTCTTGTAGTTGTTTATATTTTCCATTAGTTTCATAACACACAAAATATATTCTTGTTTCTTTTAATTAGTGTCCCCCAAAGTTGGCAAATTGTTGCGACGGTTTTGCGACTGGTATGGTTCGACCGGTGGTATAAGAAGTTTGTGTCGATTTATGTCAGTTTAGTAAAACATGAAAAATATGAAAAACCATTAACATCAAATGAATGTAAGCATATATAAAAATAAAATAGATTTGAGCAAATCCTTTTATTTGTTGGGAACCAATGGTGTTTTATATGAGGAGTAAATTGTCTTACCCGATTGCCTGTCTGTTGGAGGCGGCGGGAAAGTATTGAACACATGTTCTTTAGATGCCCATTGTCACCGAGTTGCGGTATCTTATAGGTCCAAATGACTTCATTTACTCGTCCCTGACTGTGAATTTCATTCCCTGGTGGTGACATGTTATGCTTTCTTAGCACCCCCAACCTCAATTAGGGGTGGGCATCCAGTTCGGTAAACCCGAACCGAACCGAAATCGAATTAATGCTATTCGGTTCGGAAATCGAAAGAGGAAAATGGTTATTTCGAAAAACAAGATTGTCCAACCGAACCCGAATTCCGAATTTCGACCGAGAAACCAAAATTTGCTATAATACTCAGCCCAACCCCCACAGACTACACTCTCCACTCTAAAACCCCAAACACTCTCACAACCCGATTCCCCACAAAACCCTAATCCCAGCCCATTTCTCTGTCACTCGCCTCCCACCTCCACTATCAGATCTCAGCTAGCCAGCTACGAAAGCACCAAGCCACCAATCCTTCAAAATCAAAGATCGAGGAATAACAAAAAGAGGGTTAATTATAGATGTGAAGAACCCCAACCCTTTTGATTGATTTCTCGAGAACCCTTTTGGTGAAATCATATCTCTAAAGTTGGCATGCAATCCAGAAACAAAACTTACCTTTTGACTTTTCTCAAAGGTGGTGTGGGGTGTGGGGAAGCTGGGTTTCATGACGACGCCGGTGGAAGGAGATCAGATCGGGCCATGGGGGTTGCTTTTGCTGCCGATGCTTGATTTTAGAAGGGCAAGAACGACATGCAAGCGGCGGGAGTGAAAGGGCTGTGGTGGGAGAAGGAGACCCGACGACAAAGGAGCATAACGCGATCTCCTCGGGGCGCGGCGGAAGGAACTGAGCACAACGCGACACCAAAAAGAAGAAGGGACTGGCCGTCGTCGAGGATCCGTCGGCGACTGATGGAGTCTGTTCTCTGATGTTGCGGCGGCAGTGGGAAGAAGGAAGAGGAGGAAGACAAGTAAATTTGCTTTGATGGGGGTTTGTATTTTGTGAGCGAGATGAATAAATAGAGAGAGTGGAGAAAATATCGGATGTTCGGGTTTTCCGTTCCGAACCGATACTATTTCGGTTCGACTAAACCAAACCGAAATATTATTCGGTTTAGAATCGGTTTAAACTTTGACAAACATCAGGGTACCGGTAATCATCTGTTCGGTTCGGTTTGAACCAAACCGACCGAATGTCCACTCCTAAGCTCAATCCCATGTTCTCCAATACAACAATGCATATGCGTATAGTGAAGAGTCTAGAAGTCTCGTAATAAGGTGGTCTTTGAACATTAATCAAACACAGGCCCGGTCCATAGCATTTGCTGGCAGGCCCTCCAGCATAGGGCCTCAGGCTCTAAGGGGCCTCCAAATAGTAGGTTATGTCATAGGCCCATTAAACTTCAAGAAGACAGAAAACGTTGGCCTCACAAGCAAAATTATTAGGCATGTCTGTGGCCTTAAGCCTGCCACTCATGGACCATTTTCTTTCTTCTAATTTTGAATTTTGCTTAGCACATAGGGGTGTTCAAACGGATTGGTTACCGTGGTAACCATATTAACCGGTAACATTCGGTTAATTTGGTTTGGTTAATTTGGATAATTGGTTTGGTTTGGTTAAACAATTTAGCTTATTTGGTTTAGGTGGTTTGGTTTGGTTTCAACACTACTAACCAATGCAATCAATTAATGATACACCTAATATACAGTATTATTTATACTTCCATGCAACCAACCAAACCAAACTTTCGTGATTCGCTATTTTATTTCCATGTGCACAACAAATCAAAACATTATGGGTAAAAAATTAAATGGGCATGCCTATTTACTAAACCAAAACATTTTGGACAACTACTAGACTTTATGATTACATACAATACCATGACAGCCACCTCAAACTATGCATAGTTTAAGTATTTTGTAGTGGAGCTTTAACTTCCTGATGAGTTGTAATGGTATGTATTTATGTTAATAGGTTTGTTGTAAGCTAACTATATTAGATGTAGAGATGATGAATGATGTATTAACTCACATGATGATAATCATGGATGGTTAGTCTTATTATAATTGCTCATATATAATAATAGTTTATGATAGTAACAACATATGGTTATGTTTTATTCATTAACAGGATAATTGTTTTCATGTAATGTAATGTTATTTGGTTAATCCGATTATCCGATTAACCAAATCAATTAAACTTTGATTTGGTTAATTTGGTTTTCGTGTTAATTTGGACGGTTTGGTTAAGACATTTTATTCTATGGTTAATAAAGTTTAGGCTTAATTGGTTTGGTTATTACCATGGTAACCATTTAAACACCCCTATTAGCATAGGCCTCTTGGCTTGGTCTTTCTTAAACGTGATTTTGGATTTTTAGTTTCTAACGTGTTTTATTCTTTTTTTGCTCTTCAAGGATTGGTTTTAAATTTTAATTTTTCCCTCATATATTTGGGTCGCCTGGTGGTTGAGTGCTTTTTCCCCCTCTCCATTCTTTTAACAGAATAAATTGCATGAATTTGGTTTCTTTTAATTGTTCCGTATATGTCTTTAACTAAGTGGAATGTATATGTCTTTCTTTTAGCATGTTTATTTTTTATTTTCTCGAGCTATTCAACCCAAATTTAGATTATGAATAAGATGTGGTACAAAACTTGTTCTTGCATAACTCTGCAAAATTTTCATATCATACCATTATGATATGAATCATTCAATTAACTATGATACAATCATATCATTATTGTATCAATGTATTAATGATGATATGACACTAGCTATATTGGTAACTGAGAGTAATTTTTGGATGCTGCAAAGATGGAAGAGTTAATATAGGATTTTATTTCAAATAATATTAGACTGTTGTTACTTTTAAATAGTGACAGATGAAATTATTATTTTTTCAATAATTTTCTAAATTTATGTATTTTTTTTAATAAATTTGCAGAAAAATTTTAGAGCCACATTTTAAATTTTCGAGCAGGGCCTCTGATTATCATGGATCGGCCCTGATCAAACACATGCCCAATCCATACCCCATTAGTGTTTTTTCGAAGTTCTTGAAGTGTCCTCTTTAGTCCCTCCCTCTCCAGCCCCTCCTCCTCACTTCTTGTCGGCCCGCCCTGCCTTTTGGTTTCCTCCTCTTCGTGATTTCTTAAAGATCACATTTGATGGTGTTGTTGGTGACTCTGGTTGTTCGTCTGACTTAGTTGTTCATGGGGCAAATGGGCATTGTCGTGTTGGCAGTTGGGACCAAGCATTCTAAAGTTGAGGGGGTTCGACATAGGCCTCTTTCAAGTTTGACATTGAAGAAATAAGAGAAACACGACAGTTGGCAAACCCGATCCAAAAGATTTGACTTATACAAAACGAGTTATAGCAACTTAACACTTATTAAGACAAGCATAAGTATGACTGTATGATCACATTTTTGTGTTCCCCAAATTTATCATAGGCTGAGTTGAGCAAATTAAAGTCGTGATGATTGACTATCTATGGAGGGGTGGGTTAAGAATTCTAATATTGGTAATCAACGGAAACTCTCTATCAAGCAAAGAAAGAAGTGAATCCGACCAAAAATGAAATAAACTACCATTTTCTCTTATATATGTCGCTTGGTGATTGAGTTTAGTAAGTTAAGAGTATCAAAATAGTAATTATATAGGTTACGATATCTCTTATCCACTATTTTGCAACTTTTTCTACACAAAAAAAAAACTATTTTGCAACTTTTTTTTTATTATTACCCCGAGTAATTGGTAAGTGAGTTATTAATTTTATATGAATGATCAAATGTACGTGAAGACAATATTTGTAATTTTTACTATGTGTAAACCTTGAAATTTTGATTGTGAATAAAATATTGTTGTTGCTAATTAATTACGGTGAATCTGTCATGCATATAAATAGTCCCATCTCAAAGCACGTAAGGGACAGCTTATGGAACTGTTAAGTAATTGCAGGATGAAAATGTTTCAACAATAGATCTTCAGTGGGTGAACTTCTTAACTTTTTTCTCTCCCATTGTGAAACTCTGAAACCCCGAAAAGGATGAGAACTAGCCAAACCATAAAGATAGTAAGTTAATTTGATCGGGTTGATAGATTGGATACGAGTTAGCCATTCTCATAGATAAAACATAGAGGGCGGGCCAATTTGGTGTTTGATTTAGCCGAATACACGTAGTAGTAGATTGAACATTATATCCAAGCGAATAATGATTATCTATCCAACCCTCTTGTCGAGTATCATCGAACCAGTATTGCAAGGCATAAACGTAAAACTGCAAGATTTTCGGACATAAAAATGTATAGTGAGACTAGGATTCTAGGAATGATATTACAAATGGATAATAAAATTTAAAAGGTACAGCCTTTGATAGAGAGTATATGATTGTAATTCATCATCATGATACAATAAACATTCTTGTAGATGTATTCAACTTTTCGATCCTTCGATCATCATTTCGCTTCTAATAGGGAATAGTGAACTGCTTGATGCTGCAATCAAATAAATTGAAGAATGGGAAGTTAAAATGATCAGTGCTGCAAATTAAAGTGGTGTCATGAAGAAAAAAGAAGTTCAAAGCTGATGCTACCAGCTGATTCCACTTACTTGTCACATTTGAGGTTCTTAGAGAGGGGAAAGGGGACAGTAACGTTGCACAGCCCAGGAATTTTCTGCAAATCCTCGTCTTTGATGGTTGGGAATTTCTGAAAAGCAGTAGCCAAGCACTTGCAGGCAGCGGTCTTGTCGTCGACCGTCGTTGCGCTATCGGCGAGGTTGTGTATGCCGTTGCAGCAGGTCTGTGGAACTTTGTCCTGACCTCCTTGAGCGAACTGCAGGCACGGCATGGCATCGATTTCCACCGTGCTGCATTGGACGGCCGTTGGCCGTGGGTGTCTGCTCTCTGCAACGTAAATGAAGAGTACGGCCGAGATCCCAAATATGATGGCAATGTTTGAGACGGTCGTCGTCTTCATCATCATCATCATGTTGTTGTTTTGATGGTGGGTATATATTGACTTTTTTTCTTGGTGCAGGTTGCTAGCAGTTTATATGTATGGGTTTTGAGGGAGAGAAGTTGTGTTTGTGAGTTTGATGGAGAATGAATGAAGGGGGATGGGGATTTTATATAGTCCCACAAGCTTTAGATGAGAACAAAAAATAGTTCCAATGCGGAAGAGTTCGATAGCTTAGTTCTCGTGGAGTATTAATCTAACTCTTGTATGTAATATGAATACGGAAATTTGGACATCACCTGCTCAAATATAATTTATGTATGAACTATAAATTAATAATCGCAAAAAAATAGGATAAATACAATATAATAGCCAAACTTTTCATTTTAAACAAAATAATAGACAAATCTTATCGAAAACAATTTAATAGTCAGACCGTTAACTTTCCGTCCGGTCAATCATTAATTGACTATGACCTGGCTATTTTCTGGTGATGTGGCAAAGAGTCAACCATTTGACTCTGCCAGATATATATTTATTAATTTATATAATTGTTATTTTCGTTCGTCAAGTTCCCTCTCTCCTCAAGTTCCCTTTTCGTCCGTCAAACTCCCCCAGCCATCCACTCCTCCAGCCTTCCTTGGATTCAAGCATCAACTGTACCTTGAATTACTTTCGGTCGCCGAATTTGAAATCGCCAGAGCAAAGCAACGACTCTCCCAGAGAAGGCGGGAGGAGATGATGGGTGGTGTCCGACGAAGGCAGAGATGGTTTGAGGAGGCGGCGGCGAGGGATTCGATTTTTCCCACTGCATCGTACCTCACCCGAACTCCAGAGAACCAGATTTGGAGCCGGAATCCGAGCGCCTGCTGACGAGGTAGTAACTGAAGGCTCCTCCACCGCCGTCCATGCCGCCTTCCGCCGCCACCTCTGGAGCTTCAATTCCAGGTCCAATCTTTATTGGTCCTCTTTGCCACCCTCTGGGCCCTAACCGAACTCATCCGAATCTCGTCCTTCCTCAGCCGCTACCTCTTACATCGCGGGTTGCACGAACGATGTGAAGAAGTGGGTCGAGTTGGTCAACCTTGAGGGCAAGGTTGGTTCAAGGGGGAGGGGATGATGGAAACCTACTTTTTAGGTTTAACCATAATTATCAATATTAATATTATTAGGATTTATCTAGATATGGTTACTAGTCTTTGAGTCATATTAGGATAGTCTATTAGGTTTTTACGGTCTTTAGCTATAAATATGTACTTGGATCATAATCAGTCAAGAAGAATAATAAGGAAACTCTCCTAAACCGTATTCTCCCAATCCTCTCAATTCTAGATCTCAATCCCTCTAAAGGCCTAGGCCGATTCCCTATCTTTCTCTTCTCAAATCCCTAATTCTGTTCTTAATCCCTAAATCTCAATCTCACGACCAGACCCGATAGAACCCTAATCCCAGGTTCTATCATTTGGTATCAGAGTCAACATGAGTTCATCGAGGCTTTCTGATCTTAAATGGACTCTTGCGAAACAACAGCTCGAGCGCATTATTGCCGCGCAAGAGCAGAAGGCACGAGAGCGGGGGTGGACGTTTACGGCGGACTTTGCTACCGCTCTTGCAAGGGTTGACACCACTGAGGATGAGCAGGCCCGGGCCTCGAAGCGGAGTGATGAGGAGGTGTTGGGCGCGGAGGCTTTGCCATCCCCACCACCTGCGATGAACATCCCCACCGTATTTGTCCCCGTTACCGTCGGCGAAGAAGAGCTGACCGCCATCCCCGTTGTTGTTCAACTGTGGCCGACAACAGCTGACGGCGAGCACACCAGAGGCCAACTCGGTAAACCCTGCCCCTGCAATCACCTCCAAGAACTTTGGCGTCAGCAACATCTTTCGGCGACCTCCGCAATGCTGCCTGACTCGTTGGCTTCGGTCTCCACCACCAAGAAGCCGAGCTATGAAGCCGAGACGGAACCTCCAATCACCGTTCCGCCACCCACCAAACCACCTCCATACGAAGTCGTAGAAGAAGAAAAAGAAAAAGGAGACTGTATCGCCCCTGCCGTTGTCTCTAATAAGGAGAAGGCGGAAAAACAGCTTCTGTCGAACACTGATGTTGCAGCTTCAAGGATTGCAATCCCCTCGACTAGGAAGGCCGAATCGTGCGTTGAGGAGACGCCACCGGATCTGAAATTGGGAGAAGAATAGCAGGTAAATTCAACAACCACCCCAAACCTATTAAAAATCCCAATCGCTTGCTGGAAGTTTAGGAAGAAAGAGAAGTTGACGAAGACAGATGATGACGACGGGACCCTTTCTTCGCCGAGGAAGAAGGAGACAAAAGACGGCGGGGAGCTACCTCGCGCGTCACCAAAGAGGGAGAAGAAGAACGAGGGCGAGGACGACGGCAACGAGACCCTTTTCTTGCCGAGGAAGAAGAAGGAGAAGAGGAAGCCGACACTTGGGATTGGAATCAATCGACGGCGCCGCACAAGACCTGGGAAGAATCAGCGAGCCATCTCGCCCTCGTCGCGAGGAGCGTGGCGGGCGACGGAAGCCTTCGTCGAGTCGCTGGTCGAGGAGAAGGAGAGATGTGAGCCGTTGAAGGAGGCCACGCCGGAGATGGTGACGTCGATGGCGGAAGGCGGCATCACGAGGGAGAGGAAGACGAGCCCGGCGGCGGGTCGCATCGGACAGGAGGAAGAGTCGGGGAATGAGTTGACGGCGGAGGGAACGAAGATGGAGGTCAATGGCTCTCTTTTCTCAAACCCTAGGTCGCGTATCCCGTTGGACCAGACAAGTTGGGTCGCTTCGCCAATTGGATCGGGCCGAGTTCATCAGGAGGAGGAGGTGGGCCAAGTGGAGAGTCCAGATCCCATTAGTTTACTTAAAATGCTTGGGGGTGGAAAGGAGAGAGTTGGGCTCGATTTGGGCCGAGAAACTCAGAAGAATGGGTCAAAGCATGGAGTCAGGTGGGCTGATTTTGGACTTGTGTGTGGGGCGAGGAAGGATGGGTCCAACCAGTCTCAAGGAAATATTGGGAAGCTTCATTATAAAAAGTTTGGGCTTCAATCGGGCTATTTACTTGAATCCATTTTGTATGGCGTGGACTTGAAAGAAAATGAAGATGAATTTATGAGTTTAGAGAGTGTGTCCTCAAGGAATCATGAATCAATAGTCATTGAAGAGACCACTAAACAAGTTGATGGACTAAAACCAAGGAAGGTCGATACTAGTTAAGAATTTTGGCCGCTTGACGAGCATGAACACGCATGGGCCACCGACAGGGAGTTTGAAGTTCTTGATGGGTTGATGCTCAAGGAAGGACTCTTGCACAAGAAGGAAGCAAATAGTGGGCCCACCGAAGTGAAGTTCGAAAAGTTGGACCAACACAAGAAGGTCAACGCAAGAAGTACAAGTCGAGTAGTAGATCAAGATTGGAAGAAAAGAAAGCGCAAGATATGGTGGATCAAATGCGCGGGTTGCACGAACGATGTGAAGAAGTGGGTCGAGTTGGTCAACCTTGAGGGCAAGGTTGGTTTCAAGGGGGAGGGGATGATGTAAACCTACTTTTTAGGTTTAACCATATTTATCAATATTAATATTATTAGGATTTATCTAGATATGGTTATTAGTCTTTGAGCCATATTAGGATAGTCTATTAGGTTTTTACGGTCTTTAGCTATAAATATGTACTTGGCGTTTTATTCATAATCAGTCAAGAAGAATAATAAGAAAACTCTCTTAAACCCTATTCTCCCAATCCTCTCAATTCTAGATATCAATCCCTCTAAAGGCCTAGGCCGATTCCCTATCTTTCTCTTCTCAAATCCCTAATTCTGTTCTTAATCTCTAAATCTCAATCTCACGACCAGCCCTGATAGAACCCTAATCCCAGGTTCTATCAATTGGTTAATAGATTGTCCAAAAATATATAATATAAAAGCTCATTGGAATTTCCACACCATCCATAGATAGTTTGAAACTGAAATGAAACCTCACAATCACACATAAATGGTTCAAAGCTCTCCTCTATGAATAACATGCCACTAATAAAAAAGAAATGGATTTATAAAAATAACATAAATGAAGAGTTGTTGATTCAAGTGAATCATATGCTAAAAACTAAACTAAAAGGAGACCATCAAAACTTGAGAACAAATGAAAAAATTAGAGTTACATCCAATATACTAATAGACTCAATCAAAGTAATGAGGCACACAATTAGACACTCCTTATCTACAGGTTTCAGTAGTTTGAATAGTGAATCGAACTTAACTTTAGTAAATTAATCAATGATCCTCGTTTTAACATAAACATAGGTTGTGGTAGTTGCAACAACCATAACACCTAAAGATCTAATAGTTTCCACTCTTCGTTGTACAACTAACTTTTTATCCCCTCCATCTTCAATCTCTCGACGTATATGTTTTAAACCAAAATTCAATTTCTAATCCTCCTTCTGCAACTCCATTTATGCTACTTTGATGGACCTTCTCTTATGAACCTGAATTTCTCTTTCAATTGAGTTTCTTGTCAGCTTGATCTCCAACTCCTCAATCCTTTTTCTTGTATTTGGCCAACTCATCTTCATCGGGGCAGTTTTAATAAGCTCGTAAAACCAACACTCATCTCCAATTCCATCAATATGCTCTTCTCCTTCTTCTCAGCCTTCACTTGATCCAGTTCACTTCCATGCCCTTCAATACCCTCTCCATTTATCATTAATATCTTGATAATCTACCACTTCTCTCTCTTCAATTGCTCCGATTTTGCTTCTATGTCTTTCAATACCCTCCTTGGTTCAATCACTACCCTGACCAACTGCCTCTTCACTACCTTCACTTGCTGCAAACTACTTTCATAACTTTTTATACACCTTCCTCAAAATCACAATCAACTAACCAATATCAATCCATGGCCTTGGATCAGTTTTAAACTCTCTATGAACATCTCAATACCACAAAGTCTAAATCTAAATATTCTTTCAGATAATCATGAACTTGAGTTTATCAAAATCTAATCCACTCCTTCTAAGTTGGAATTCCCATCCCCCGATCTCATTTTTGGTTCATTTGATCCCACATAACCATGATATTATACCTCTAACTAAAATAAATCGAAGCATTTTACGAAAAGAAACCGAACATTGAACTTTACCTGCTACAAAATCCAAACACAATTTCTTCCCCTCACCACTTCCCTTCCCAAACCCAATATCAACTTTTACTCCAATTTCACACCTCCAACTCCCAGTGTGTTGCGTGAAAGCTTAATTTTAGTAATCATTATGCTTGCATTAGATTAATGGACACCAGCGAGCGCCAAAATTCCACCAGACGATGAGTTGTCTTCACTTTGAGTTTTGTCATAAAACAGCTAGCCCAATATGTTGATCAGTTTGGAGGCCATATGATGAGCAATACCGAATCAGTTGCAGCGAAGTTACCGGTCACAGTAATGACAATGTGAAACATGTGTTAACAAACGCGAATATGGGTTACTTTTTGGATTGACATTAGAATGATGGGATTGGACTAGGAGATCGTCCTTAGTTAAGAGACATGTAAATTGGTTCATTTGGTATAGAGGACACAGACCGTTAAAATTCTAAATTGTTTGGGTGAGTTTGTATTTAGTGTTTTCAAAATCGTGGTATATGAGTTAGGTGATTAAAATATCTAAAACCAAACGAACCAACCCACGTACACCCCTAGGAAGAGTTTCAAAACTTAGTATTTAACCGGACAAAAATATTCAGAGAACCAGTCCCCTATAGTTTGCTCAAAGATATGATTGTTTCACTATAGTTCTAGAAATTAATGGTAATTTAAGAATTCTATATTGCTTCTACATATTCAATACTATAATTCGATATGAAAAATTCGAACCAAAAATATTTTAGTGGCAAATTTATGGTTATTGTCTATTTATATGATAGATAAAATTTTAAATTAAGTATTAAACTATAATTAAAATAAAAAATATCAAAATCGAAGTATCAAAACACCAAATAAGTACTTACGGAATATTTATTGGGCTAGCTAACTGTTGAAAAGTTCTGTAATTTCATATTTTAGCTTCGTATATATTTTTAATTTAAAAAAATACAACAAATCTACATAGTCTTATTGATTTTAAACCTTCACTTTGTTTGAAGTGACAATGGTTCAAATCTCAATATGTCTATCTTTTTTTGTAAATAAATAAAAAAATACAGATAATTGTGAAGACAAAAATGTCCTTCCTAATTTCCCTCTCATTGCAGGAAATTTGAAAAGGGAGATTACGTTTCAAATAATTAAATCATATACCTTAAATCTATAGAAATTAAACCCTAATATTACATATACAAAAAACATAATCAATGATTCTGATTTGCCAAGATGTATACAACATACCATATGCACTATATTAGGATTTGGAGAATTATGATATAGGGTTTCGTTACGTGATTAATCTATGGTCTAGATAATGTTATTTAACTAAGGAGATGCAATAACTCTCAATCCATCGAGCGTACCATAGAATTTCCAATGTATATACACATACCATTGTTTGTTAAATTTAGCCAATGATAATTGGCTCATTTGTCAATGGTATTTAGTATTTCAATTCTATGCTTATAATTGTCAACCATTAGAGAAATTGTTAGCCAATGACTTTTGGTCATTCACTTATAGCATTGAAAATGTCTCATTACAAAATCATAGATCACAAATGTCAAATTTTATGTTTTGAAATAAAAAAATATTATAGCATTTTTGTAAACAATCATTGTATTCCTACAAACTGCAAATTCATGTAACCTAATAAATGTAAAAGTTGTAAGACTTACATAAACTCAAAATGTACTATTTGATTCTTGGTGAAGAATTGTGTGATTAGAGGAACTCACTTAGTTGATTTATAAAGCTAGGTATATCATGATGATTCACTTTGTAAATAATTAGAGTTATTAATTAATTCGATGATTGATTGTTGCGGTGGATAGTCCTATGATTTTGAGATATTTCAGTATTTTCTCTCTTTAATTCAAAAAATACATAAACATTGTTGTAGTCCAGTTAGTTAGGAATATTGACTATCAATCTAAAGAACTCGAGTAAAAACAGCCTATAAGCTTACAAAGATGTAGCGAAGAAGCCTCTCATCAAATACGCACGAACATGACAGTGGAGGTGAAGATGAGGAGGAGCCGGAGGTGGAAGTCTATGACCCCATGAATTGGGAAAGACTCTAGCAGGTCAAGATACCGGCAAAAGTCAAGATTTTTACCTGGCGATTGATTCATGATATTCTCCCAACAGGTAAGAACATTAAAAAAAGGAAGGAGGAAGCGGCAATTGAGTGCTCATTTTGCCATTTGGAAGAAACGCAAAACCATATCTTCCGTGAATGTTAGTGGGCGATTAGGGTTTGGAGGCAATCGGATTTTAGACATCTGTTCGAGTTGGAGCCAAAGGTGTCATCGTGCGGGTGGATGTGCGAGGTTATGGAACGGGTAAATGACGAAATGTTGGAGCAATTTGTGGTGGTACTATGGATGATGTGGAATGAGAGGAATAATCAATTGTTCAACCGGAAAAAGGCAGAATAATGGGAAATTGTCGGGAAGGCCCTAGCCTACTGGGAGGAGTACGCATCATACCATAGGCAGGAGGAACAGATCAAAGAGACAGAGGTGATTACCTGAAAGCGGCCGCTGATTGGGTGGGTGAACGTGAACGTGGATGCGGCAGTGATAGCAGGTCAGGGCACGGGGTTTGGGATGGTCCTGCGAGATGAGAATGGAGGCTTCCTCCGGGCAGCGGTGCGGCGGAAGCGACGATGTTGGCCACCAATGCAGTCAAAAGCACGATTCTACTAAGAAACGGAAAAGGGGTAAAATCATAAAGCGTAGAATCAAAGCGTAAAAGCGTAAGTTTTTGAAGCATACTGAAAAATAACTAAAAAGCTAGGACATATACTATGTAAAATATGAATGCACGGAATTTAGATAAGTTAATAAATACATGCAATTCATGCCTCAAGTAGAGCAACTTGTAGCATCTTAATAATAAGTTTGTAAACATAAATTTTAACAATAAGCCACTTCTTCCTCTATGCTAATGCATTCGGGAAGAGCCTAGCTGGTGAATTAGATTACTCTATTAAAGTTGAGAATGCATCCAAGTACATGATATGTATCTTTTAATATCAAATGTATAATATTGTTGGTGATTTACTTTTAAAATATACATTTTATAATTAATTTCATGAAAAGAATACTCATTTAGTGAACTAAAAGCGTAAAAACGTAAAGCGTTTTGGTGAACTAGAAGCGTAAAAGCGTAAGCTTTTAAGCTTTAAAGCACAATTTAGTCCGATTTTATACACTTAAGTTTTTATATGGAAACGAAAGTGTTTTGGTGACCTAAAAGTGTAAAATCGTAAGTTTTTAAGTTTTAAAACGCGATTTTGACTGCATTGTTGGCCACCATAAATTGCGGAAATGAAAGGTGAGGAGTTTGGGTTGAAGCAGCTGGAAATGAGTGGTTTTCGTCGGGCGGTGGTGGAGACGGACTGCCAGCAGGTGGAGATCGCGCTTTAGAAGACGGAGTGCCCGAGGCTGGAGAAGGGTCTAGTGATCAAGATATTGCAGGCTGAGGGCCAAAGAATTGGGTTGATTAATTGGAGTTTTGTCAAACGGGCTGGTAATGAACTGGCTCATATTATGGCTCATTCTCTTTGTACCTGGGAGACCCAAGAAGTTTGGGACTCTACTAGACCTCCTATTTTCGGGAAAAAATCCCAAGTACACATATTTTTAAAAAAAATTCTCAAAATACACAAGTTATGAAAATAATTCCCAATCTACGTTAGTTTGGGCCATCACCGCTGTCGACGAAGACAGTGATTGCATCACCGCTGTCGACGAAGACAGTGATTGCATCACTGCAGTACACGGCCGCGGTGAAGGCCTGACCTGCGTCGAAACTTTAAACAAACGTAACTTTGTGCTCGGTTATCCGATCGTAGCGAATTTTTTTTTGATTCCGCATAATTTTTCGAGATCTTGCAAGCCGCAAATTTCCGTAGGCGTTTTGGTCCCGCCTTCGTCTCGAAAATATGTCGTTTGCTACCCCGAACGAGCCTTTTTCGATTTCGTCAAACTTTGAACGACCATAACTTTGTGCTCCACAATCCGAAAATCATGAATTTTTTTTTATTTCGCATAACTTTTTAAGGACTACAATTTTTATCATAGACATATTTTCAGAATGTACTTGGATTCCTGAAAAGGAAGGTAAAGTTATTCCCAAAACCCCTTATATCCATAAATAATTCATTTTTTGAAAATTCTCTCCTACTAAATATTGTAGTCCTTAAAAAGTTATGCGAAATCAAAAAAAATTTCATGATTTTCGGATTGTGGAGCACAAAGTTATGGTCGTTCAAAGTTTGACGAAATCGAAAAAAAGCTCGTTCGGGGTAGCAAACGACATATTTTCGAGACGAAGGCGGGACCAAACCGCCTACAGCAATTTGTGGCTTGCAAGATCTCGAAAAATTATGCGGAATCAAAAAAAAATTCGCTACGATCGGATAACCGTGCACAAAGTTACGTTTGTTTAAAGTTTCGACGCAGGTCAGGCCTTCACCGCGGCCGTGTACTGCAGTGATGCAATCACTGTCTTCGTCGACAGCGGTGATGCAATCACTGTCTTCGTCGACAGCGGTGATGGCCCAAACTAACGTAGATTGGGAATTATTTTCATAACGTGTGTATTTTGAGAATTTTTTTAAAAAACATGTGTAACTTGTGATTTTTTCCCCTATTTTCGTCCTAGATATTTTGGCTAAGGAGATGGCAAGCTATTAATAACATTCCAGGATCTGATTATAAAAAAAAAAAATGGTGTGGGATATAGGGATATACCAAAAAGGTAAGTACATCTAAAAAGTTTTTGTGGCGGTTTAAAACCGATGATAAATATCGTCTAGCACACAAGCCAACAGGTTTGAGCGGCCAGAACCTTGTCAGGCCTTCAATCTTCTTCGGCCCACAGGTTTTTATGACGGTTTTTTGGCATTTGTTTAAAATCGACACTAAATAATTATTTTTTAAATGAAATGCATTAATCGAAAGGAAATAACTAAAGTCTCGGCATCACAAGCAATGAGCACCAAAGAAGAGAAAAGAACTACAACCTGTCCAGTGTCCACACTACAAAAGGGAAAGGAGGGGAAAAAACAGCAATGTCAGGGACCAAAGAGAGAACAGAACAAGAAGTCCTAACAGTAACACGAATCACAATGTCGCCATGTAATCATTCACCAACTACATAATAATTGAGTGGGCAGCAAATACAGGTTCACATACGCAATAATGGTTCTCGTCCCGCCTAAAACATGCCCCAATTCGGCACATTGAATCCATACATGTAAGAAATGACAAATACATATAGGATGTTGCTTTGGTATATATAGTTCTTCAATCGGGCCAACTAGTAGGATAGGTTCACAAAATGAAGTGTTTGGTGCCGACATCAAATGGTCGGGAAGCTGACAGCAACGGCTTCTGCAATATCTTGTTATGCAACATAGACCTGAAGGCGCGCGATAAGAAGCATCCGCTGTTGTTAACCTCAGCCAGGGCCTCGTGGATCAACTCCATCAGATCGCCATACGTCGGGCTTGGGAATTGCTTCACCACCTCCACCAGTATATATGTCATGGCTCCACTCATTCCCTTCCCAAAAGCCTGCACGTCCATCATCCACCATGCACTCAAAACTTGCACTCAAAATGGTCACTGTGACGATGAGCATTAATCACTTACCGAGGTATCCACTGCTAATTCGCTGTCTTCACAGGCGCTTATGCAGATAGCCAATCCACCGTCCGTGTGTTTCCTGACACCCGACGGAGGGTGATTGTCTTCCCACTTTCTCCTGTTCAGGCCGAGACGGTAAATTATTAATGGCGGAGACAGTAAAGCGGAAGTGAAAAAGGGAAGGAGGGAAGTGATTTTTACTACCGATCATTGTTGTAGAGAAAGGCAAGATCGAGAATGGTCCCGCTGTGGCAAGAATCAACGATGGCGTGAAGAGTGACACCGTTCTTCAGTGGCCACACAATGGCTTCGTTGATATCGTTGTCGGAAATCAACCCGGCTTCCATAAAATCTGCTGGGCAAATGGTCTCGTCGAACCCGTCCTGCTCATCGTGGTCGAAGTCCGGCTGTCGGACTCCGTGGCCGGAGAAATAGAACACCAGCGAGTCCCCTGACCTGCATCCCTTCACTAGCCATTCTAGGCCCCTTTTTATGTTCAGCTTTGTAGGTCTCAGCTCTGCCTCCTCCTCTTCTACAAATTATATCATGCAATGTAAATTAACAATGAACAAAACCAAAAACATCTCGATCAGAGAAAAATCTGATATAATACTATATCAAGAACCAGTTGGTCTCAATAACTAGAGTTATTGGAGAGATTCAATAATGAATTTTATACCATATATTGACAACCCAAAGTTACCTGTGAGAACGAGTATGTTTTCAGCGGCGAAACCAAACTGATGAATCAACAACGACCTCATGTTCCTGACATCATTGATGGTTCCTTTCAGCCTGTGCTTCCAGCTCTTGTACGTGACCCCGATGAGCAGAGCTCGCTTCCTCGTCGCCGCAGCCACCCCGTAGCTGGTCTTATGCAGCTGCAAAGGCGACGGCTTGCTGTTCAGCGACTGATACGGCTCCGTCACCATGCCGCTACCATTTTCTCCTCGAATCAAATGTTGGACTATCTTCTTGCACAGCGCAGCCAGCCTGTCCCGTCTTCTCCGCCGTCCACTCTGGCTTGCTCCTTCGTTATTACTGCTGGTGCTCTTGTACTGCGTCGAACCGCCAATGGCGGAGGTCTTCTTTCTGTCTAGGCACATCGGTCGTGATCCTCCTTCTCGAGCTGTCGTTGATGGCGAATGTCTTCGTGTTTCCATAACCGAATATATACTTTTGTTGACACCACAGAGAAGCGCACACCCTTCCTTCCGTGACGCAGATTAGGCGGCAGAGGCAGCTGCAATGGCAGAGCATCTGCTGATCATTGAATCGAGAAGGTTGGTTAGAAATAAAGAAAAAGGAAGGAATGTGTTCGAGAATCAAATAAAACCGGCGGCCCACATGAGATGTTCTGCAATTTGCACGGACTGTTTTGCTCGTCTTTTCTCCATGCTGGAAGGCTTTTACTGGTCCTTTCTTGGATCCTCCTTTCTTAAAGCCACAGAAAAAGAACCAAATCCGTTTTTCCCCCCTACCGAAGTGCCAAGGCATGTGATTCTCCACTACTAGCATTTTCGAATATTACTGCGGCCTTACAGAACATGTGTGGTTTTGGTTTCCTTTTGACATTTTTTCCCATTGTAGATTGCAATTTTCTATATTCCTTTTACATGTAGCTTGTTTGACCCAATCAGTGTAACAAATGGAAGCAACTTTGTTTCCGGTTCTTATTTTTTAACTTTATTTTAAATTCTCGATATAATTCTCACCAATGTTTACAGAATCGAACCAGGGTATAAATCATGTAGCAACTAGTGAACGATTCACATTTTATGGGTTAATAGTTATTAAATCGTTAACAAATCGATATCTCATAAATAAGCATATTAAAAATAGAATACACATAATAACATATCATAAACCAAGATATAATATATTACTCTGAACAAACATGAGTATTAAAATTCTAAAGTTCAAACTCTAAATATTAATTTTAATATATTCTTACTATTATCTTGTATTGATATAAAGGTATATCATAATGGTAAATTATATTTAAAAACCCGAATTAAAATGACATAAATTCAATTCAATGAAGATTTATTCACATTTCACACTTACAGTCAAGAGTCCAAATCTGATTATGCATTTGATCCTCGGCCACAATATCGCTCTGCTCCTGTCCATGAGACCGCAATCGCCTCTGGCTCTAACATAGAAATGAAGGCAAGATATCAAATTATCCTACCAAGCCAAAAGATAGATCATTCTGTGTCAACCCCTGCTCACAGCCAACACCATTCAACATATATTAACCCGATTGCAAGAGATCTCCCTATACTGACTTCCTTATGCATCCAGCAATTATGTCAAACTCAAAACCCCATGTTACACTTTATACCAGAGTTTCAAATGAGAGAGTGTAGGCCAATCTGACATCGACTTGCCAATATTCAACCCATCAGGATCCACAGCCCATCAGTTCGGTATGTAGAAGGATAACCAATTTCCTCAATCCTCCCTCGGGTAACTGGAACAAGACGTTATGCATGGAGCAGTAATCCCTCAAAATTTCTTCCCTAACGCCCGATTTCCTTCATCCGATGTCTTTTACTGAGACTGAGATCCCTATTCAGACCTGACTGACAGATGCTCTTTGGCCTCATTCTGTTCCGAAGTAAAGGCTAATCGAATGGCTGTAGGTACTTGGTCAGAGCCCCCAGGATTCATGACCTGAGGGTTGAGGCCACTGCAAATAATGAGATACACCAACCTTGGGGTTTCTTCTCCCAGCTTACATCGGCCCTGCACTCAGCAACTCCCTCCTACTAGGCGCTGGGGCATTCAGATCATGCATACGCAGGCTAGCCATTTTGATCATCAAAGTAACAGCCCTTTACTATGCCTTCATGCAACGGATCCTACCATAGAAAGATGGTCAGGCCCATTTGCTGTAAGAAATTCATTGTTGGACATCATCAGATTTTCAACCCAAGTTGATGATTGTGGTCCAGCTTCAAGCTCAATATAAGCGTAACCTGGATCCTTGGTAATATGCCGGTTACCCATCAGCTCTCTCACAGCATTTGCCTCGTCCCATCTTCCAAGAGAAGTATAGATGTTGGCCAAAAGGATATACGGGGACGAATTTTGAGGATCCAGACGGAAGAGTTCATCTGCCGCCCTTCTAGCTAAGCTCACATTATCGTGGAGCCTACAAGAGCTAAGCAGAACCTCCCATACAATTGGGTCATCCTTATATGGTATCTTATTCAGTATGATTTCTGCCTCATGGAAACGACCAGCTCTGCCCAATGCATCAATTATACAAGTATAGTGATCCAAAATTGGCTCTACTCCATGGTCTTGCAGCATTGAATCAAAGATTTCAAGTCCTGCATCCACCAAACCGGAGTGGCTGCAAGCGGTCAAAACAGCGATGAAGGTTATGCTATCAGGTTTCTCGCCAACTTCAATCATCTCCCCGTAAATGCCAACAGCTTCATCGCCTTGTCCACCTTGGCCATACCCATGAATCATCTCGTTCCAGGTAACAATACTTTTGCTAGGCATCATATCGAAAAAATGGCGGGCCTCATCTACCTCACCACGTTTGCAGTACATACCAATAAGAGTGCTTCCTACAAAGACATCATTGGTGAACCCATCTTTTATGATCTGCGAGTGCACTTGTCTTCCTTGAGATGAAGAACCTAGTTCTGAACAGGAACTTAGAACAGTTGCATAAGTAAACTGGTTTGGAGACATCCCATTTTGGCGCATCTTCTTGAAAACAGTAAAACTTTCTTTGTGTAAAGAATTGATTGCATATCCTGCAATAACAGAATTCCAGCAAACAATATCCAGTTGAGGCAAGTTCTCGAATATGCATTTTGCTATCTCAAGCTTGCTACACTTAGAATACACAGCTATAAGACCACTAGCAACGTATAAGTCATTATGACAAGAACCCTTCTGCCAAGCAGTATGAACCTGTTTTCCTGCTTCCAAGAGCCCCATAGCTGTGCAAGAGCTAAGAACAACAGCCAAGGTTGTTCTATCACACGGTACACTTTGGAACTGCATTTCTCTAAACAATTTAACAACTTCCTGGTTGTTCCCAATCTGGAGATACCCTGATAGTATAGCATTCCATGAACTCGTACTGGGGCGAGAAATGTTATCAAACATGAGCTTTGCAGTCTCCATATCTCCCGACTTTGCACATGCTGCGAGCATGTTAATACAGGTGACCTCATCAGGTTCAAACCCAAGGTTCTGCATTTTCTGAAGAAATTCTCTGGCTTTCTGAAGTTGGTAGCTTTGCCCGTACCCGGCGATCATTATATTCCAAGAAACAGTGCTATAGCAGGCCATATTATCGAAACCCTTTTCAGCACTATTCATATCCCCATACTTTGCATACATATCAAGCAAAGAATTCCCCAAGTGAAGACCGTTCTCAAATCCCAGTTTGATTGCGAGTCCATGGACCTGCTTACCATGAATATTGCTCGCGAACCGATCTCTCTGGTCGTTGAATGAAGCTTCTCTACTCGTTCCTCTAGAACAAACACCCAAAACACTAGACAACGAGACACTATCAACCCGGACCCCTTTCCTACACATCAACCTAAACATCTCTAATGCCTCTCCAACTCTGTCCGTCTGGCTCAACCCACCCATCATCGCAGTGAAAGTTACTTCATTCGGTTCAGGCATATCCTTAAACAGTTGAGTGGCGTCCCTAAGAAAACCACACTTAGCATAAACACACAGCAGACCATTACCCACGTACTTATTCAGCTCAAGTCCAACCTTTACAGCAAGGCCATGACACCTCCTGCCACACTCCACATCCAACAAACCACCGCAAGCACTCAAAACACTTGCCAACGTGCAATGCGTGGGCAAAAACCCTTCCAACACCATCTTATCATAAACATCCAACGCCCGTCTCTCAAACCCACCACGCACCAATGCGCTGATCAAGTTGTTCCAGGACACGGTGTTTTTCTCGGACATTTCGTCGAACGCCATGAAGGCATCTTCCAACTCTCCCATCCGACAGTATTCGCTCAAGATCGCGTTCCATGTGTATATGTTCTTGTTGGGAATTGCGTCGAACAGCTTGCGGGCATTGTTCGCACTGTTGCATCTGGAGTAGAGCTCAATCAGACGGTTGGACAGGAAAGTGTCGGCGTATAGGCCGGAGCGGAGGATGCGAGTATGGAGGATCTTTGCTGCTGATAAATGCGATTTCTTCTCGATGCAAGACTGCAAGAGACTCGCCAGCCGGAGAGCCGGGTTCCTCTCCATATTTCACCTTTGCGCGGGATAATGGACCTTTTCGAAGGTCGAGCATAGAATGCCCAGTCAGTCTCAGTCCTACCATTACTGTCATTGCTACTCGCAATACGACGCCGTGAAACTCCTCATCCACCGACCGAAGATTTCGAGATGGACTTTACTGTACATCGAGCCCTATGTGGCCCATGGTACGGCCCGTTGCCGCCTCCGCACTCGCCCTCCACCGTTTCCCTTCCACTCTCTCGCTCGCCAACGCCGCTCGTGCCGATTACGCCTCGTACCGCTCCGGTTGCTCGGTTGGAAGACTGTCAGCAATGGAAACAGCCGGACTTGATTCTGACGGTCACCAGTTCAATAGCGCGGACGAGATGTGGACGGAATACACCGGCGATGATTCAAAGAAGGATCAGTGGTACCGCGACGGCGTTTCGTACTGGGAAGTAAGTGTCGGCCTTTACTAATACTATTTCGAAGTAATTTTGAACCTAAAGTATTGGTCTTTCTCCGTTTCTGGCTCTTAATTTCGACGTTTATGTGCGTTTCTAATCGCGTCGGAGAAGGGAGTGGAGGCGTCAGTGAATGGGGTTTTGGGCGGGTATGGCCATGTCAATGACGCCGATGTGAAGGACAGTGGAGTTTTCATTAGGAGCCTTTTCTCCGAGCTGTTTGTGGACGGTGGAAGGAATCGGCCTCTTGTGGCGCTTGGTAACCATTATCGTGCAACTTTCACTACTGACTCAGTTTGCTTACGTCTATCCATTCTTCCATCATAATCTGAAGCTGAATCTGATTCAGATTGTGGCTCGGGCGTTGGAAGGATAACCAAAAATCTTCTGTTGAAGTATTTTAATGAGGTATTCGTTTTGTCTGTTTGCTTTGCTTGCTATTTACATTGTATGCTGAGGGCAGGTGGAATAAAGGTTGTTGATTTTTGCTCTCTGTCTTCAGGTTGATCTTCTGGAACCGGTGAAACATTTTCTGGATGCTGCTCGCGAAAGTCTGAGCGATGCTAATGTGGCAGCGGGATCAGATACACATAAGGCTAGTAACTTCTTCTGTGTTCCACTTCAGGTAAGATAGACAGAAAAGCTCGGTTCGTCTCTTTATGTTTTTGCAGGAAGTTAGCTTATTGATGGGGAGATGGTATTAGGAATTCACACCTGAGACTGGAAGATATGATGTCATCTGGGTTCAATGGTGCATTGGGCATCTCACAGACAATGACTTCGTCTCGTTCTTTAACAGAGCAAAGGTAAATTGTTTTAGGAGTTCTCTTTTGGTTTACAGGGCATAGTGTATCTACATGAAATTTATATGAATGTGATTTGCAGGCTGGCCTCAAGCCCGGTGGTTTTTTCGTGATGAAAGAGAACATTGCAAAAAGTGGTAATTATGACTTGTTCCTTGTAATGCTTAGTTGATTTGCTCTCTTCTTCCCACATTTGGTGCTGCAAAAGCCAAAAGGTGTGGAGCTCACCTATTGCCAGTAGTTTGATCTCATCTCGAACCAAGTTTTGTGAATGAGAATTTATATATACTAAGTTACAAAGAACAGCATGCTCCTTGGAGAGATCAATTTCTTCATACTGAAGACTGACATCAGAAACTAGCTATTTAGCTGTTAATGACGTCCTCTTCTCTTACCAAGAGAGCCTGGATATACGTACTGATTACTGTTTAAGAGATACTCTTCTTTCCCGGTGCAGAATACTGGTTAGAACTAATTCAGTGCCATTTAACTAGGCGTAGTCTGGAAACCATGTATGCTGCCTCTTGTTTTTCAGAATACATGGTTTCTCAGATTACATTGTGCTTTTGGTCTCGTTTTGGCATAGAAGCCATGTATTTCAGCCCCCATGTAATTGTAGAATACATGGTATCATGTATTCTGACAATCTTTAGGTAAACCCAAAGATCTCAACAATACATGGTGTCCATATTTTTCTTCCCTCATGGGCTCTAATAAAAATTTGATTTTTCAGATTTATCCTTTATTTTCTTTGTCCATGAATTAAGATGGTTCAAGCATAGTATGGGATGAAAGTTTTTAAGATGTATTTAATCCATGTGTCTGAAAATTTATCCATTTGCAGGTTTCGTATTAGACAAGGATGACAGGAGCATCACCAGGTCTGATTTGTACTTCAGGGACCTCTTTCGTCAATGTGGACTGCATTTGTACAAAACAAAGGTTAGCTTTATCTTTTCACAGCCCCATATAATCAGGGGAATCATTGTTGTTTTCTTTTTCTGTCACTGATGTACCCTCATAGCTAGATAATTGGGAACTCATTAATTTTAACTTCATGATCAGCCAAATCTTGTGTTGTAATCGCTCATCTGCAGAGCAGTTTGATTGCCTACAGTGCCACTGTCTAGCCGGAGCAGAACGTATACTTAAATTTCTTACATTTCTTTAAACCAGGACCAAAGAGGATTTCCTAAGGAGCTATTTGCAGTGAAGATGTATGCCTTGACACCTGATGTGCCAAAGGTAATCAGCAAGACCAGATCCAAGCGAAAAGCAAATAGGCCTGCAATAATCCATTGAGATCCTTTCCTTGGAAAGGCTTCTCATCTCAGGATCCACCAGAGGTTTGTACTGTAATTTCACTTCCCCGTTTCATACTTAAGATCACATTTGCAATGTTGCCTTGAGCGAGGCCTTGCCTCTCGTCCTGCTAATTGCACTTAAGTGACGATAAGATCAAATGGTTAGTAATGGGATGAAATGATGTTGTTTACTGCAGTAGAAGTTATGCCATTCGTTTCTGGGTTTGCTCTTTCCAGGACAGGTTGCTTGCGGTAACAAGATATCTCCTTTTACCTCAAATGCTGGTGAAGAATGATTGCTGACCGTGGCGGCCACGATGTAACAGTAGACATGCAGATGTACAATTGGTTTGGCCTGCGTTTGCCCTCTTGTGCTATGCTTCCTTCCAGTGTTCATTTTCTCCTACATTCTTTTTATTCTCTGATCTGTCTCCATCGTCAAGAGCATATCTCTAATATATTTCACAAAAGAACAAAAAAGAGTATACCTTACAAGTCCCGCAAGTCAGTTAATTGAGATCACTCAACCTAAACCTGGTATAATAATTACCCATCTCCCACAAACATATCTAACGAAAGACCCATCACTCCTAATCAACAGCCATATAATCAATGATGAAGAACGCCTATAATACTGGTCATGCAGCGGTCTTCTTCCTCGTGATCATCTTGTGCTGCCTGCTGGCGCCGGCATTGTGCAACGCCAAAAAGGAGTTGGATACGAAATGTGCTCCGGCGAGAAACGCAACAGGAAGCTGTTTCGACTATGTCACCGGGAAGGCGAAAGCCATACCCGTCCCGTCCAAGTGCTGCCAGGACCTTGCCGGCTATCTGGACACGCTCGAAACCGCTGCTGAAAGAAAAGCGGCCTGCTTCTGCTTTCTCAACCAATACAGGCACCCGGACGTTATCCAACGCCGGGTCGATAAAGTTTCCAGCGATTGCAGCTTCCCCTCCCTGAAACCGGACACCGACTGCAACCGGTATTTTCATACAAGATCAACTCCCCCATTTCTTCATCTTGTCGATCGTTTCTATCAGTGCCGTACGACTTCTGATTTTTGGGTTTTCATATGATTTTACAGCGTAAGGTAACAAGACGCCATACTATGGAATATGGATGCGATGATGATTCCGGTATGAAGCTCAGATTACTAAAAGATCGAGCATGCCTGATTTGCGACAACAGAGAAAACAAAAAAAATATGAGAACACTGTATTGAGTTTTGAGCATAGGAAACCGATATTCTTCGGTATTGCAATGATGTCGAATTGTAACGGTATTAAGTTTTGAGCATTGATGGAAGAACTTAATTTAATAAGTGAGAGCTGAATGATTTATAATTTATGTTTTGTAATTTACTAAAGGCAAAATACATTTGGATAGTCAAAACTAGGCACGTTTTGACAATAATAGCCACTTTCTGAATCATACAATAAAATAGGGGTTAATTGCATGGTTGGTCACTGAGATTACAAAAAACGTTCAAGTTTGGTCACTCGAAATATTTAAATCCATCAGTGGTACTTCAGTTTATTGACACTGTTCACATTTGGTCACTCTCCATCCAACTACATTAACTTTTGCTTACGTGGCGGTCAACTCTAAAAGTGACCGTTAAATGTGCGACGTGGCAATTTAAAAATAATAAAATTAATGAAATTAAAAATTTTAAAATTGTCATCTTGTTTCCACCTCATTATCACTTTTATTTAAAATAAATAAAAAAAAACCCTAATTTCTTCTAATTCCCAATACTACTACCTCGCCGGCATCATACTCCCGCCGGCGCTACCGGAAACGGAACTGACGGAAGCGCCGGGAAATCAGAACCAGGGGGCGGCAGTGATTCTGTTGCCCTGCGGGCTGTGGTACCACGGGCCTGCAGCCGACAGTGGATTGTAGGAGATAGAGACGATTAGGATTTGGGAGGATTCAGTTGTACTCGGAATAAGGGGAGTCGAGGAATTGCCGAGTAAGAGTTCACGATTAAGAGTTATTGGGAATATAAACGTAGAGCAGAGTTCACGACTAAGAGTTATTAGGAATATAAACGTTGAGCAGAGTTAGACATTGTTTTTGGCAAGGAATTGAATGATTATTCATTGTGATTGATGAAGATCGAAGAGTTTTTTTCGGGAAAGCGGAGAAAAGGAAGCACACACCGTTTCCGTGCCCCTCGTTCTGATTTCCCGCCGGCAGCATACTCCGGCCTGAGTAGCCAGCGGCAGAGGGAAGACGGGAGGCGGTGTGAGGAATGAAATTCGGTGGAAGAAGCGAGGCGTCGCTGGAGTAAAATAAGGACGAGGGGTTGGGAGAGGAAGAGGAGAGTGAAAAAATTGGCGCCATTCCTTCTCTCGCTAATTTCTCCCCTCGATCCCGGAATCAATGGCGGGTTTCATGGAAGCGGTAGTGACAGCGGGGTATGCTGCCGGCGGGGAGTATTGGTATTGGGGATTAGAAGAAATTAGAGTTTTTTATTTATTTTAAATAAAAGTGATAATGAGGTGAAAATGAGATGACAATTTTAAAATATTTGATTTAATTATTTTATTATTTTTAAATTGTCACGTCACACATTTAACGGTCAACTACCGCCACGTAAGCAAAAGTTAACGAAGTTGGACGGAGAGTGACTAAACGTGAACGGTTTCAATAAACTGAAGTACCACCAATGAATTTAAATATATTTTTTTCGATGAATGGGTGGATTTATTCATCAAAATACGATTAGAGTTTTACAAAACCACACTAAGGCTTGTCAGCCTTTAAACAACAAAACATTTTTTTTTACAGGAGACTGTACACACACTACCAACTATCTACTCCCTATATACCACAGTTTTCGAGCGCCAGGAGAGCTTGCAAACCCCGGATCTCCTTGCACTTTTGCTTCCAAAACTTGCTGCATCTTGTGAGTCAATTCTTCTACTGTAAGGCTTTTCTGACCATATAACCTTCGGCAACGCTCTCTCCATACTTCACTTATTACCAAGCACCACAGAATCCTGCCGACACTACACTTCCCCAGCTTCTGCACTGCTTGCAACACTACCTGGTCCAGCGAGCCAGCCAAAGGGAACTGCCAGGAACTTGGGAAGACTGTTCGCCAAACTTCCTGCACAAAAACACACAAGAAGAAAATATGGTCTCTTGTTTCTTCTGAACTGCCACAAAGAGGGCAGAGGGTGCAAACAGTTGGGTTCCAGCGTCTAATCTTATCTAGTGTGCTAACCCTATCAAGCAAAACAAGCCAAGTCAGCACTGAATTCTTAGGGATACCACCCTTCCAAACCAAACCAGACCACTGCACTAGACCACCTCTGGGTCTCAAGTTGTGCCATACCTTGCTAATTTTAAATTTCTGCATAAGTTCTCCATCCCATTCAATGCCCCTATCAGTTTGACATAATCTCCCTGCCACCAGGTCTCTGATTTTTAGAATCTTTTTCCTGGATTGATCTCTGACCGCTCTACCACTCCGCTTAGCTTTCCCTTAGCCACAGCCGCTGCTACACCGCCGTTGCTCGCATCTCTTCCTCATCGGCAAACATTCTCTCATCCCCAGCTCTGGGCGTCCTCTGCCACCTTTGTCATTGTCAATGTCACGACCACGACCACTAACCCAGCCGCTGCTACACCGCCGTTGCTCGCATCTCTTCCCCCTCGGCTAACATCCTCTCATCCCCAGATCCCGACGCCCTCCGCCACCTTTGTCGTTGTCGTGTCGATGTTACGACCACGACCACTACCCCAGCCGTTGCTACACCAATGTCGGCGCCGGCGCTCGCATCTCCACCTCCTCTACCACAGCCGACCCACAATAGGAAGAACCCCAAAACCATAACCCTTCTTCACTGTATCACTCAGACCTAGAAAAAGCCCCAACCCCAGTTCTCCAGTTCTTCATCCAAAACCCCTAAATTGAATAACCCATATTCGACCAAGAATGTAACCCTAGTTCTTTGACAGATTGGGAGTAGGGATGACAATGGGTCGGGTCCCAAACCCAAATCCATGATTTTATCCGTGAAAAAAACCCGGGGTAAAACCCACTGGGTTTGAAAAACTCAAACCCAACCCAACCCGCTAGGTATCCGCGGGTTCATGGGTACCCACGGGTTTTTGTCGTAAAAAATTCACAATAACAAATTCCTATCAAAATTAAAGTCAAATATCAATCTCTGAATACAAATTATCCATATATAAAACACCATTCTAGAAAATTCAAGCAAATCACAAATTAACTACACAAATTGTTCAACACCAATCTAGAAAACTCAAGAAAATTGAAGCAAATCACAAATTATCCATAAATAACATGATTAATCGAAACTTCTTCCTTTCAATTAAGTTTTTCACTCTCCACTCAATAACATCAACTTCATTCTAAATAACTAGAAACAAAAAATTAGGCATGTCTCCACAAACATAAATAAGATTAGTTGTTTAGAATATTGAATATGCCGAGAAAATTAATTATATGGGTGGGCGGGTACCCATGGGTCGGGTTTACCTAAACCCAAACCCAACCCGGTGAATAACCAAAACCCGTCAACACGAATTTTACCCGCGTTGACCGAATTGGGTCGGGTGGGTACCCGTAAGTTCGGGTTTTATTGCCATCCCTAATGGGGAGAGCTGAGAAGATTTGGGCTTGATTTTGGCAGTGTGGTATGACAGTAAGAGACAATGGAGTTTCTATTGGGTAGCGGCGGAGGAATGGCAACGGCGGATCTGGAAAATAAGAGGACGAGGCATTTGACGGAGGAGGTACCCAATTTCATTGATCTTGTACATTATTCAATGTTGTCTCCGTTACTCCTCCAGTCACCATTTCTTTCTGGCTGCCTGTCATCGTTGGTCACTGATGCGTAAAACAAAGATACTATGATTCCCCTAATCTCACCTACCCTTCTAATCTCTCCAATGTTGAGAAAGTGTGGGTGTGCTTTATCGGCGATTCTGCAGAATTTCGGGTTCGCTTTTACAGAATTGCTGAACTTAAATCCAACCGACTTGGGGTTACTATTTGAGAAAGGATTGGGCGATTGTAGCGAGGACAATGGAATTGATAAGGCAGGTCGGCGATGGGAAAGTGTTTGGGAAGGAGGAAGGTGAAACGTTGGTGGGGAGAGATTTTTTCTTTCTTATTTATTTATTTAATTAGAATAAAATAAGAAAAATCCAGGCAAGCAAGTTAATGCAAAAAATGCCACATCAGCAAAATTCGTTAGTCCAGTCAGCATATACTATAATTTCGTTAAAGTTATTGATGGAATGACTATTTTAGTGTATTTTTCAAAGTTTGACTATTTTTGTCATAAACTTGATAGTTATGGGTACATAGATGTATTTCAACTTTACTAAAATAGTCATTTTGATACTATACCAAAATTTAATTAATGTCGTTAATACTTTTATATTAAAGTACTTATTCAATAAATTTATGAAATGCCTACTCATTTGAAAATATTGGTGAAAACATTATCTTAGGTACAGGATCCTCATCCTCTATGGTCGACGAGATATGCATCCAAAGTCGGTGTCGTACGCATGTTTCATTCAAGGGTGTTCTTTTTCAAAAATTAAATAATAAATTATGTATAATTTTTTTTATAAAAATATAGCATCCTACTAGTAAAAGGTAATAAAAAAAATACAATGATGTATTTTCATATTCTAAAAAAATGGTAAAATAGACTTAGGACATGTTTGTTAGTTAAAATTCTCGTATTTAATTAATTTATGTATTTTAGATTGATATATTTTATTAATATATGAATTTGAAAAATACATTGTTTGGAGTTTGAATGATTTTGGTGGTCCCTCAAAAAATTTGACTGAAAAAAATGAATGATTGAAAATCTCATCCAAAAGCTGAGATTGACAATCATCTATAGTGAATTATTCTGGTGGTCCCTCATTCCGCTCAAATACATGTATTATGTATTCATTATGAGACAAAAAACGATGAAGTCTTATGATTGCATGTATTGTCTGAATAAATTATATGAAATTTCAACTTCCAAACAACCCTTTAGGGTTTACCGTGTTCAACAAATCTCTTTCAATATAATATATTGGGCAATCATTCATGGATTGATCGCCTATCTGATTCCGAAAATTGTTTTTGATGTATCTTAAAGTTGAAAAACTCTTTTAACATTTATATTTATTGTTGGTAAAATCAATACAAGTTTGAGAAACAAATTGACTAACGATAAGCAGAGGTTGACCAATGACCACAAGACTAGAAGGGTTGTCACATGGACGATTGAATAATGCTTTTAAGAGAAGAGGAGTCGACAAGCTGAATTTGTTTATGTTTCGTCAATACCAAAAGGGCGGGGAACCATAAATCTGTTGTTGGTGATTGGATGAAAAATTGGAGAAATTGTGGTTTAATTAGATTTTGTGTTAACGTATAGTTATATTTATGTTTTAAACTTCACAACAGATGGTTTGTAGTGTAATGGATAACATGTTCTGTCTGAAATAATTAAAGTGTTACATTTTTGAATAAAAGATTATCACCTTTTTTTCTCTGAACACAAACTACTACCGGAGTCGATAATTTCTCCCATAATCTACGGAGTATTTCGAGACACCTCTAAAGTGCCTTAGGTCCCCCGTTGCGCAAGATGGGCGAAAATGTGTATTAGAAACTCCACGTGGACTAAATGCGTCCATACCACTTTTCGAAGGTCGTGGAATACAAAGGGGGCGTTTGGAAGTTGAAATTTCAGAAGATTTATTTAGCATATACATGCAATGTAGTTAAAAGTGCGATTCTATCTAAAAGCAAAAAAGGTAAATCGTAGCGTAGAATTAATTCGTAAGTTTTTACGCATACTGTAAAATAAGTAAAAATCTATTAAGTATGACATATACTATGTAAAATATGAGTGTACATAATTTAAATGAGTTAATAAATGCGTTCAATTCATACCTAAAGTAGAGCTACTTATAATATATTAATAATAAGTTCATGAACATAAATCTTAACAATAAGCCACCTTCCCCTCTATGCTAATGAATTTGGAAAAAGTCAAACTGGTGGATTAGATTACTCTATTGAAACTGAGAATGTATCTTTTAATCTCAAATGTATTTGGTAATCTAACATTAAAATATCCTTTTTGTTATCAATTTCATGAAAAGAATACCCATTTAGTGAACAAAAAGTGTAAAAGCGTAAAGGGTTTTGGTGAACTAGAAGCGTAAAAACGTAAGCTTTTAAGCACAATTTAGTCTGATTTTATACACTTAAGATTTTGAATGGAGACAGCGTTTTGGTGAGCTAGAAGCGTAAAATCGTAAGTTCTTAAGTTTTAAAGCGCAATTTTGACTGCATTGAATACATGTAAACAGAAGAATTTATCATTTTTTGTCTTTAAATGAAACAGAATGCTTGTATTTGAACAACAGATAAGACCACCAGAATCATTCATTATGAAGGATTGTCAATTTCAGCTTTTATCAGTGATTGTATTTGATGGATTGTTAGCTTACTTTTTCTTTCTTATTTTATAGGGACCACCAAACTTTTTTTTTTTGGTCGGAAAACGGAGCGCTTAAAGGGCGCCCCAACCTTTATTCATTAACAAGACGAGGAGTTTCCACCCCAATAATGTCGAAATACAACCAGTAGGCAAGAGTATTCGAAGGGGAATCAAAAACATGGACCCCTACAGGATAGGAATGGCCGATAGAAGCTAAGTAATCCGCAACACAATTTCCCTCTCTATACACATGCTCGATCCGAACCTGCCAAGGCTTCGACAGCCAGCGGCGGATCGCCGCAATGGCCACGAAATGAGGATGAAGCTCAGGAGCGTTATCAATAAGAGACTTTGCTATAAGTGAGTCGGTCTGGAGAATCACCTTCCTAGCCCCGAGTTCCCAAGCAAGTTTCAGTCCCTGCTCAATACCAGCCAGCTCTGCACGGGTGATCGAACCTCCTCCCAAGTTCGCAGTAAAAGCTCTGATGAAGCGGCCATCGCCCCCCCCGAACGATGCCGCCAGCCGCCGTGCTCAACGGAGAATGAATGACCGAACCGTCAGTGTTTACGCATATCCAGTCCGATGGCGGTGGTTGCCATCTTATCAGTCGGCTGGTTGGAGGCCCCCCTCCTCCAAATATCTCGTTCTCCTTCTCTAGTGCAGTCAGAATCTGCTGCTTGAGCTGCTTAGTGATCAACTGGATTTGAGCAGGGGACTGTAACTCGCCTTGGAACACGTGGTTATTCCGGTTCTTCCACAGAAGCCAACAAGTGCAAGCAAAGAGTGTGCTGTCCACGGTGGTGCTTTTCCCTGCAAGATAGTGAAACAGCCATTTTCTTAGAGGTTGGCCAAAAAAGAGTTCATCGGGTTCCATGTCAAGTAGATCCGCCCAGGTAGCTCTAGCCATTGGGCACTCCCTCAAGATGTGTGATGTAGTCTCCGGCCCGCCATCGCAGAGTTTACACGAGTTGTCTTCGGTTAGGTGTCGCCGTCTTCTCTCCGAGTTCGTAAGCAGCCGATCATGCGAAGCCAGCCAAAGAAAGGTTCTCGTGCGCTGCAAGGCTGGTGTGCGCCAGATGCTTCGCCAAATCGGATGTGTCGCAGGCTCATCTTGGCTCCGGGCAAGTAACTCGTACGAGGAGCTGATGGTAAACCTCCCGTCGGCGTTAAAACGCCATATTCTCACGTCGGATTCTTGCTCCTCGGGTATGGGGTGTAGTAAACCCTGCGCCACAACAGAATGGGGTAAGTACGCACGAATATAATCAACATTCCACTCACCATTGAGTATGAACTCCGCCACGGGGAGATGCAAGGCTTCCTGTGGTATTTCTGCAGCAAAAGACAGTAAGGGATCTCCATCATTGAGCCACCGGTCACTCCAAAACCTCGCTGTACGGCCGTTTCTCACGTTCCACGCCGACCCTACATCGATAAGGTTCCACACCCGCAGCACACCTCGCCAAAGATTAGAGATTCGTCCCTGGGAGTGGAGCACGTACTCTCCCCCTCGTAGCCTGAAGTATTTAGCTTTAATGAGGCGGACCCAAAGCTCTTCGGGTTTAGTTATCATCCGCCAGGCTAATTTCAGCATATAGGCATCATTGGTACGTCTCGAATCACGGAGTCCGAGCCCTCCTTCCTCCTTGGGAGCGCAAATAGTGGCCCAATCCACTAGATGAATTTTCCTCGTGCCCTCCGTACTCCCCCAAACAAATCCCCGGATTTTTTTGTCAATATAATCATGAACACAGGCCGGGAGAAGAGCCGTTTGCATGGTATAGGCCGGGAGGGACGATAGCACCGACTGCGCCAGCGTGATGCGAGCTGCAAGGGACATCGTGGCTGCCTTCCATCCTGCAAGACGAGAGTCTATGCGGTTAATAAAGTCAATGTAAGTCGACTTAGAAACTCTGTCGTGAATGACCGGGACCCCAAGATACCGTCCCAGGTTAGCCGTTTCTTGAATTTCCAACAAAGTAGAGATCTGGGTCCTCAGTTGAGAGGACACATTCTTTGAGTAGAAAATTCTCGATTTAGGCTTGCTCACTTGTTGACCCGAAGAGGCGCTGAAGGTCTCGAAGCAATGGTTGATTACTTCCGCTTGATGTAGAGACGCTTCTCCGAATAAGATAAGATCGTCGGCGAAGAAGATATGAGACAGCGCTGGGGCATTGCTCGCGATCCTGACTGGTTTCCAATGTCCTTGATGCACCGCATCCGTGATAATGTGTCCCAATCTTTCCATGCACAGGGTAAATATATAGGGCGATAACGGGCAGCCCTGGCGAAGACCACGAGAGGATAAATGAATCAGACAGTCCCCCGTTCCACTGTACCTGCATCGAAGCCGAGGTGATACAAGCCATGACTAAATCCACAAACTCCGAAGGAGCTCCAATGGCATGGAGGGTATCCTTCACAAAACTCCACCGTATTCGATCATAAGCCTTTGCCAAGTCCACTTTAACTACCATCCAGCCAGACCGGCCCTTTTTAGCTCTCATCGAGTGAACCACCTCCTGAAGAATGCAAATATTATCCGTGATGTGTCTTCCAGGAACAAAGCTCGTCTGAGTCTCATGAACAAGGGAAGACATCAACGGTTTGAGACGCTCAGCTAAGCACTTCGTCAGGGTCTTATAAGCCACATTACAGAGATTGATGGGACGAAACTGCTCAATATAAACCGGGTGCTGAACTTTAGGGATTAAGACCAGAATAGTAGAATTGATACCCTCGACTTGCCCCTTGTCAGCCCAGCACGCCTGAACCAGACTAGATAAAGACTCCCCAGCAATATCCCAGCACTTCTGGAAGAAAATAGGGCTCAATCCGTCCGTGCCCGGGGCTTTGAGAGGCCCCATGCTTCTGATGACGTCGTGGACTTCTTCCTGAGAGGGAGGGGCGATAACACCTAGCCACGTAGCTTCGTCAAACTGGTGAAAGGCGTGGCCAAGGTCGAGGAAAACGCCTCCCTCATCAGTGTAGAGGGCTTGGAAGTGACTACAAGCTAGTTCCTGTAGCTCTTCAGGAACATCAATCCAATTCCCATCAGGACCCTTCAAAGCAGTGATACGGTTTCTTTTCCTCCGCATAATAGTATAGGTGTGGAAGTACTTAGTATTCTGGTCTCCCCATTTAATCCAATCCTGCCGAGATTTTTGACACCACAAGACTTCCTCTTGAAAGAGAACCGTTTCCAACTCTGCCCGGGCAGCTACAAGGCTCGGCAGCGTATTCAGACCTCCGTCCCGCAATTCCAACTCCTTATTTTCCTCAGGAGCGTGTCTTTATGCCTTTGAATATGTCCAAAGATGAACCTGTTCCATTGTTGGGCGTCCTGGGCAAAAGCATCGACTGATTCCTTGAAGTCCCCCCCCCCCCCCCCCCCCCCGCGCCCATGCTGAACTAGCCATTCTCTTGAAGTCATCATGGGTGAGCCAAGCAGCCTAGAACCGAAACGGTTTAGGCCCTCCCGGAGCGGTATGGTTCGTCAATGGAGCAAGCAGAGGTCTGTGATCCGATCTCGGCCTGGCCAGGTGTTTAACATTCGACTCCGGGAACGAGGTTAACCAGTGGTTGTTTGACAGTGCACGATCCAGGCGTTCCCGGACCCCTGACCGAAACCAAGTGAAATCTGGCCCCGAGAAACCAAGGTCCGCTAGGCCGGCATCGTTAACACAGTCTTGGAAATCTCTGACTCGGGTCGCGTCAAAAGGAGCTCCCCCCAATTTTTCATTCGGCCGAAGAATGGAATTAAAGTCTCCAATAAGAATCCAATGATCCTCAGTTTCCTCAGCAATCCTTCGGATCGCAGACAGCAACTCACGTCTTTGCATGGGCACAGGGTTACCGTACACTGCCGTGAGCAACCAAGCATTGTTTGCCGAGTTTGCATACTGTACCTGCACATGGAGAAATTGCGGTTGAGAGTCTATCCTTGTAACAGTGAGCTCCGAAGAGTTCCAAAGAATCCAGATCCCCTCCGAGAAACACACAGCATCAACTATTAGTTTACTATCATAACCCATGTCTCGGACCACCTCCTCAGCGGTATTCCCACTGATACGAGGCTCAACAATTATCACAATTTTAGGACGAGTTCTACGTTTATACTCAAGGAAAGTACGAAGGAAGCTCCGGCTACCGGCGCCTCTACAGTTCCAACAGAAAATTTTGCAATCCATAAAAAGATAAGGAAAGGAAAGGACACTCCCTGGCACATCACTGACGGGTGGCTCCATCGCCGTTCCCTGCAGGCAATAATCTCACGTTTATACTCGTTCCTTCTGGCGACAGGCTGGACGGGTTGGCATCGGTATTGGGTGGGCGACCCACTGCCGCCGCAGACAGCGTCTGGTTATTCTCGTCCCGACCGGTAGGGACCTTTGTACTAGGAGCTAGCTGAGTTCCAGCATCAGTCTCCATAGGCATAGTAATCGGCTGATGCGTGAAGCCTGCCCCTTGTTGTTGACTCTTGGTCGAGTTCTCATTTCGCAGAGGCAACTCTCTTTCAACCTCACTCGTAGTTTTCCTCTGGGACATAGGCTCGTCGGTCTTCTTAGCCATAGAGGCCGTCGCTTTCGGGTGAGCATTCATCTGACCTTCCTTGCTCATGTTTGTCGGCCTGACCTTGTGTCTTGCTGGCTCCATCTCCTTAGGCACCATCCCCGACGAAAACTCAGTTGGCTGGAGAGACGTAGGGTTACTATTTGGTTGTACCAAATCATCCTCCATACCACGGTCGTCCACTAGCACTGTAAAGCGTGAGCCCGAGTTATTGTTTACGTCCGATTTCATGCCTTTAGCCTCCCCTGATTTGGTCTCAGGGACAGTCCCTTGACGAGTAGGTCTTGGCTTCCTCTTGGCGATCATCCATTCCCCATAAACTTTGTCGGAGTCCTGGTCAGTATCTCTGCATGGGGTTTTAGGCGTAGGTTCCTCGGCTGGTGTCGATGAAGTGGTCATTGAGCAGTAGCACCCGGCTCTCTCACAATATTTTCCACAATTGAGGCAGATTTTCTCCAACCCCTCATACTGGATAAAGTATTTTACGCCCTTGATCCTGAACTGCGACAGGAGAGGTTTCGTCAGGTCAACCTCAACGCAGACTCTTGCATAGTCGAGCCGAGCTCCCGTACTTGTCGCATGATCCACCCGAAGATGTTTACCTATCCATTTCCCGATCTTCATCACAGCATCGGTATTGAAGTATTGAGCTGGAAGATCAAGTAAACGTGCCCAGACCAGGGTTGACGAGATTTCATGGCTATATGGGTTAAATTTCTTGTTCCACGTGTGAACAGTAAGGTAATTATCACCCACCATCCACGGTCCTCCCGTCACTGCTCTTTCATAGTCAATTCCGCTGGTGAACCGCACAATAAAGTAACCATTTTTTACTGATGCAACCTGGATGGCTCCCGCCTTTGCCCAAAGGGTATTCAGGCGACGAGACACGACAGTGTACGACGAAAGGCGACCCAGCACCTTCACTACGAGAGCTGACCTCAGCTTCCTGCAAAACTGCCGCTCCTCTGCTGCGGTAAAGGGGATATTTGGGCACAAAGGATCATCATGAAACTCCGTGCCATCCTCCAGACCGTCTTCCCTGATTTCAACCGTAATATCCTCCGAGTCGGAGTCAGCTACGTACCATTCATCAGATTTGAAGAGCTCACTGAAAAGACGGCGGGCTGCTCCAGTGCCGGAGGTCCAGGCGGACGGAGGAGGGCTGCCCGAACCATTACGCTTGTCTTCCATCTCCGGTGCGTCCTCCAGAACGACGTCCGAATCCTCCTCTATATGTATCCTTTCGGACGTTTGTTTTGCGCGCTTCTTGCTTTCCTGAGCTTCCCGGTCTCCCTTAGGATTCGGGAAAGAGGATGCTTGGGGAGGCCTACGTTGGCCTGCGAGATTGTCTGGAGGAGTATCGAGGCTCCCCCCGCCGGCCAGCGGTATGGCCGCCGCCGGCATGGCGTACGCCGAAAACCCTAAGCTCGTCGAAGAAGATTTCCGCTCCGAGAAACACGGAGAGAAAACCCTAATTACCACCAAACTTATTCAATCTACAAACAATTTATTTTTCATATTAATACATTAAAATTATTGATCTACATGCATTAATTAAATACATCAATTCTAACTTTCAAACATCCCTAAAAAAAAAAATCTAACTTTCAAACAAGAAACACTAGAATCGACGAGTCACAAAGAGCAATCATACGAGCTCGCAGGCTAAAAAGGCTTGGCCCAATACAGTGGGCCTTTGCAAAACGGGCTTGCATTAGAGCATCATACACAATGGCCCATACTATGTGTAGTTGAGAATTGAGATGTCCGGGAGACATGGAAACCGTCTTTCTTCTTACAAACTTCCTTTTCTTTTTGAGAGGTACTAATTAACGCCCTAATTTTTTAAATTTATCGCCCTAATTTATACAAGTTAACGTTTTAGCCCCCAAAATTTTCCCAACCTCTAACCAAATTCCCAATTACACTCGCTCTAATGTCCTCGCAAGGGCTGATCTACTGCTCTATCCGCCCTGTCGACGCCGCCAGTTCCGGGAGATTGAAAAATCAGTCGGCAATTAATTGGAGTTCAGCGGCAAAATCTCCGGTACGCAAAGAGTGAAAAGGTTGGCATATTTGGTTATTGGAGAGCTGGAGTTACGAGGTATACTTTGGACCCTTGTTGTCCCCATGCTTCCACCCACGCACCTTCTCCCCACCGCAGAAGGCGGCGGAACAAAGGCAACTACGAAGAATTCCACAGAAGGCGGCGGAATTAGGTTGTGGGAGAAGAATTGGTTAATTTAGGGCGATGGATTGGGGTGTGGGTGAAGAATTTCGTCGGTGTTGTCATGAGCCGGATATTCCTTCCGCCGCCGACGAGCATAGCAAAAATAGGAACTATGGCGATAGATTTGGGGCGGCCGTTTTACGAAGGGAGGGTAATATCGTCTGTTTGGTTAATTTAGGGCGAAAATTTTAAAAAGTTAGGGCGTTAAATAGGAATTCAGTTGGTTTAGACATTCTTTTCACAAACTAATTGTCATTCTTCTATCACCTCACCTATATATAAGAGCATCTACATGATTTATAAAAAGAATGCTGTGATAAGGTCCGAAAAGTTGAAACAATTTGGTTGATTGGAAATCACCGGCCAAATTAGAACTCAGTAAACCCTAATCCTTGATCGACAGTGGAAAGCTGCGCTGCCACCAACGTAAGCACCAGAAGAGGAACAACCTCGAGATATAAACGGTGAGCGTCTAGTTTACCTTCCCCTTTTTTCCTTTCTTTTCTTTTCTTGTCTTTTCTTGACGACTAGTAAGGGAATGGATACAATTATTTAGGGTTTATTGATATTTTGCTTCATCACTAATAAGGGACAATCTGAATAGTAAAAGAGCTGTTACGTGCAGTTAATTACTGGTATAACCTTGTAAGTTTAGAGAGTGATTCAATGGAATTCAAAACTGGCTGATACCATAAGATGAAACCTATTCTTAGGCAAATAGCAACAAAGTATACGTACCAACTACGTGCATGTTACCACAGGCGGAGCTATCATACCTTTTCCGTTGTGCAAGATAAAAGTGCATCAGTCATATCCTTCAATGTATCTGCATCACTCATATATGTCAGTTTATATAAATTATTTATTTGGATGTTATGAACTTTAATTACATTTGCTAATTGTGGTTTGGTTCGGTTTATGGAGCTAGCTAGGCTAGAGGATGACGGGTAGAGACAGAATCAGTGGGTTGCCAAGCAACGTTGTGGAGCACATCCTGAGGTTTTTGCCGCTCCGAGAAGCAGTGAGGACAAGTGTTGTGTCGAGAAAATGGGCGAACAAATGGGTGCACATGCGCGCCCTTGTTCTCGATGACAAGTTTGGCAAAGTAGTGAAACCAGTTGCATCTGCCGCCAACAACAAACTCATGCTTGACGTTTGCAACGTCCTCATGCGCCACCGTGCTCGCCTCAACGCGTTCTCCCTCTCGATCCCCGACCTCAGAAGCGCCTTCTCCGACCATCGGATTGGCCAGATCATCGGCTCTCTGGACGACCAGCACATCGAGTCGCTGTCCATTGAGATCAAGGACTATGTGCTGCCGAGTTGCATTTTCTCCTTCACCCGACTCAAGAACTTGAAACTGTGTGGCTGCCAGTTCAGATCCTCTGTCGTCGCATTTCACAGCAGTGCTTTTGCTGAGCTCGACGTTCTCGAGCTCAGGGGCTTAGCAGTACCAAAACTTGGTGGTGAAGCTCGTTTCAGCTTTAACTGCCCGTTGCTTTCGTCACTGACCATGGAAGGCTGCGGCCTTAGTACGAACAAGATCGGCATTGTTATAGAGGCTCCTAAGCTCGATTACTGTCGTATCTCGGGGAGCTTCAGCTTGCTGGAGTTCAAGCACACTCCGCTCCTCAAAACTGTACATGTTCATCAAGATCTGAGCTACATTGAGGACAAAGGCTACTCAAACTTCAAGAAATTTACAGACGCCCTTCGATCGGTGGAGCAACTTTCCATCTCTGGTTATTTCTACAACGTAAGAAACTGCATATGCAATATTTCTCAGCTCGGTTATATTTTAACTTGTGCACTTGGAATAACATTATATATACATACATGTATGATGACTTCTATCGTGCATCAGACAAAAATTGATGTATGTCGTATATCAGACAATCTTCATAAAAAATAAAACTCACATTTATACGGAATGTTGGACATGTATAATGGGGATTGTATAGTGTACGACATACACCAGCTTTTGTCTGGTGTACGATAGAACCATCCATATTATATGTTTGTTGTTGTTGTTGTTGTTGTTATAGTACTTGATGACGGGATCTAAACATGCAGTTAGCTGGAGTACCCTCAACCTCAAGCGTCTAAGATTGAATGAACTGTGCCACGGCTCATCTTCTCGTGCCTATATGTGGTGTGCTATTAGCTTCATGAACCTTTCTCCTAGCTTGCATGAACTAAGTATCAACGTGAGTGTGGAATATCTTTCTCCCCCTTCTATTCTCAATCATAATTATTAATGTTCAAATCTAAAATCATTCTGTTTCCCTTGGTACTTGATTTCATTGAAGCAAGCTAAGCTGGGTTTGTCTTGTGTTTGAACATTTTCCTCAGATCGGGAAGCAACAGGTATTTGTTGATGGCAGTCAAAATCTTGTAATTAAAAGTAAAAACCGCAGGGCGCAGCTTAAGCGAGTGAAGGTGGAGCAATTCGACGGTACGAAGATGGAAATGGGTCTCGTACGATCGTTGCTGTCCGCATCACCAGCACTTGATCAGATGGAAATCAAGTTTTCAGCCAGCCATAGAGATCGATGGTTGATTTGCAAAGAGATGTTGGGATTTGCACGGGCCTCGCCGACTGCCCAAATCGCAATCGAGTAACTCGTTAAAGCCTACTCTCGCACATGAATATATTTTGAATGCCTTTCATTTTACGTTCCGAATTATGAAACTTGAATCCATATCTTCAACTTATTGTAGAATATAATCACCAACCAATACAAACAAACAGTGGTTAGCGTCGATTATTGCTGGGGTCCAAGATAGGATGCATAACCCATGGTTATGCACCCGTCAGTAACCCAACAGGAGCCGTCCATCTGGAGCGGGGAGATCTAACGGCTGGGGTCGGAGCGGGGTGGGGCAGGGGTATTTTTGTCCATTTTTTGAATTTATGTCCTTCGCTCGTTATTCCTTTTTTGTTTATCCTTGGCCGAGCTGGAATTGGATTCATGAGAGAGAATGAGAAGTAAACAGAGCAATCGAGAGTTTTTCTCCGAAGGATCTGTCGATGGCGAGAAGGTTGGTGGAGGACGCGATTCTTAGCTTAATCGGCAGCGGACTTGCGAGTTATAGTTGTTAGAAGGTCTGTGGAGGACGCGATTCTTCTTCTTCTTCTTGCTCGAGGTTTTGGCTCGATTTGTTTGTGTTGAAGTTTCTGCTGGCCGTTGTTTGGTCTCCGTCGAGGTAATTTGTAGTGATAGTAGGATTTCACGTTTGCGCATTGATTCCGTTCTGTAATTTGTTTTTGATGTTGTGTATATATGATTATACCATGCAATACCAGTTTATACCATATATCTGCGTTTTCTCTTTTGTGCTCTCTGTTTTCTGTTCTTTGTGATCAATGATCTCATTATGTTTGTATAAGTTTGTTCAGTTGATTGATCCGTAGTTGAATTTATGTTTTGTGCAGGAATTTTTTGAATCTTCTTGGTTGACTGAGCTTTTTTAGTGCAATGAGTGATCTCAATCAAGGCGCCATTGTTTCTTTGAATGAATCTAATACTGGATCTAGTTCTTCTAATAGTGTTGTTGAATCGGAAGGTAAGAATTTTAAATGTGTTTGGTAAGTTGATGTTTGTATATATGTTATACCATACAGTACCATACTGGTATTTTATAGTATTTTTGCATATGAGTGTTGTGTTTTATTTTTTGTAGATTGTTTTTATAGTTGTTGTGATTTTATGTTTCTGTATATATGTTTATACCATGCAATACCGTGCAATACCATGTTATACCATATATTACCATGTTATACCATAAAGTACCATACTGGTATTCTATGGTATTTTTGCATATGAGTGTTGTGTTTTATTTGTTGTAGATTGTTTTTATAGTTGTTGTGATTTTATGTTTCTGTATATATGTTATACCATAAGAAACTACACTGGTATTTGTATAGTTTTGATTGTAATAAACTTTACCATATGATACTATGGTGGTATTATAGTTTGTACAGCATTAATGTTTCATTGTTTTTATGGTTTAGGTTTTGATGGTATTGATCCTAATGTTCGAAGTTCCTGGAACAATCTTGAGTTCGCTACAACTGATGATGCATATAGATTTTATGTGGATTATGGGAATTATAAAGGTTTTTGTGTGAGGATTTACCATCAGTCGGCATGTCCGAAGCTTAATAATGGTTCAAATGCGGTTTATTATATCAAGTATTGTTGCAATAAGGAAGGCTGGAGGATTGGTAGTGAGAATAATCCTGCTAATCGTGGTTCTATTGATGCGAAGGCTCGTGTTCGTCATGTTCCAGAAATCAGGGGTGGATGTGATGGTGCCTATATTCGAATTAGGTGGTTTAAGCAGTTCAATTGTTACAAGATTTATAAGTGGTATGATGTGCATAACCATGACATGATTCCTGTGGCTATGCGTCACTACATGAGATCGAATAGAAAAATGGCTCCTGTGTATAAACTGTTGGCAGATGTGAATGATGCTGCTGGTATAGGTGCGACTGCTTCGTATAATGCAATTAGTACAGCTGGTGGTGGTCGGAAGTGTATTGGTTTCACAAGAAATGATTTGAAGAACCACCTGCGGACAGTGAGGACGTCATCAATGGAGCATGGTGATGCAACTGCATTACTAAAACACTTTAGAAGACAAGCTAAGCTGGATCCTGGCTTTTTTCATGAGGTAGAGGTTGATGTGGATGAGAATATTGCTAGTATTTTTTGGGCAGATGGGAAGATGCGGATGGATTATCATTTTTTCGGGGATTCAGTTAGTTTTGATACTACATACAGAACGAATAAAGAGTATCGACCACTAGGTATGTGTTCTTATTTTTGTGATTATTCTGTATTATAGTTATTTTTATTTGGTATTATGTTGTTACCTGTTAATACTATGGTGGTATTTTGTGGTATTCATTATGTTGTTATCTGTTAATACTATGGTGGTATTTTGTGGTATTCATTTTTTTAACACTGTGTACCACATGGTATGTGCAGCTCTGTTTGTTGGTTTCAACAACCATCATCAACTCACTGTGTTTGGAGCTGCCCTTCTATATGATGAAACAACGGCAACGTTTGAGTGGTTGTTTAATCAGTTTTTGGAATGCATGGGAGGTGTGAGCCCGTTGTCTATTTTTACTGATCAGGCTGCTGCAATTGCTGCTGGTATAAGGTCTGTTTTCCCAAGTTCTTTCCATGGATTGTGTTCATGGCATATCTCACAGAATGCAGTTGTTAATTTGGGATCTTTGTGTGATTCGGATTTCCTTTGTGAGCTTAGCTATTTGATGTACAATGTTGATGATGAGGATGATTTTGAGTATAATTGGAAAAGAATGATAGATAAGTGTTTCCCTGGGAAAGGACCTCTTGGACACAGTTGGTTACAAGGTATTTACAAGGTGAGGGAGAAGTGGTCATCGGCTTGGGTGAATTCTCATTTTGGTGCTGGTATGAAGAGCACCCAGTTAAGCGAGTGTTGCAACAGTAATCTTCGTCATTACTTGCAGTCAGAATTTAGTATTCCTAGATTCTTTGTACATTTTGATAGGATGCTTGATAATAAGAGAGATGCTGAAGAAGAAGAGGAGTACAGAGCACTTTCTACGTTTGCTGATTGTCGCTTTTCAAGCAGTGCTATTGTCAAGCAAGTTGCTGATCTATATACCCCAAAAATATTCCAGCTTTTTCTAGGACAGTACAAAGAATCTCTTTCATACAATGTTTTCCCTAATACAGAGTTAGCTCAAGAAGGGAATGTAAAGATCTTTGATGTCTTTACATTGTTAGCAGACTTGTCAAGGTTTGACAGCAGACTGCTCATAGTTGATTTTGATAATGGTGAAATTAAGTGTACTTGTCGCAAGTGGGAGTCAAGTGGTTTGTTGTGTAAGCATCAATTGAGGGGATATGATTTGTTGTGGTCTACAACTTGCAATGTGAAGTTTCATCACATCCCTTCTAGTTTGATTTTGAAGCGATGGACAAGGACAGCAAAAACTGGTGGGAATTTTGGATTTGCAGTTTCGTCTACTGAGGCTCCGTCAAAGTATCGGTCTCGCCTGTTCAATATTTCAGCTGTTTCTGCTTCGCTTATCAGTAGGGTTTGTTTGAATGATGATTTGTATAAAACAACCATGGATTTCATGAGTGATTTGATCAAGAAGTGTGAAGCTTTACCAACTGTTGAAACAGCTGGTACGGGTGGATCGACCAACTGTGAGAGTAAGTTCCTTGGCCCCCTTTTGTTTGTGTATATGATTTTTGTTATTTTTTTGTCTGCCAAGTTGTTTTACCATGTTGTACCATGTTGTACCATGTGGTATAGTGTGGTTTTCTTTATTGTTTCTGGTAATATGTTGGAATACCATATGGTATTATGTGGTATTGATTGTAGTATGTATTTCTTATTTGTAGGTGATGTTCCAGTTCGAAATGTGAAGGGGTTTAAGCCTAAGAAGGATTCATTTAAGCCTTCGAAACGACCTATTACAGAAGCTGAGATTGGAAGGGCGGCTAGTAGGAAGAAGAAAAAGACTAGCAGATTGGAAGAGGAGAAATTGAAGGCTGTGGAAGAAAGTTTGAAGTTGAAGTTGTGATAGTTGTTTGAAGGCTGTGGAGTTTTATTAGCTGTTGAAGGATGTTGATTTTTATGTGTTTCTTGCATATTTGTTTTGTTTTGAAGTAGTATTGATCTGCACATGTGAAGGACTTAATGTTTAGTGGATGATTTTAACCTTTGATATAATGTTTTTTCTATATGGTGTTGTGTGGTGTTTTTAAAAATGTTTATACCATGTTATACCATATGGTATACTATGGTAAAAACATTTTTATGACTGTAATCTTAGCTAAGTGTTGTGTTCAGTTTAGCATAAAATAGCATGTGGTTTTGTTCTGGTGTATTTAAAAATCCTTATACCATGTTATACCATATGGTATACTATGGTAAAAATCTTTATACCATGTTATACCATATGGTATACTATGGTAAAAACATTCTAGATGACTGTAATGTTAGATATGTGATCTGTGCTGTGTTCAGTTTCCATAAAATACCATCTATGTTGTTGTGGTGCATTTAAAAACGTTTATACCATGTTATACCATATGGTATACTATGGTATACACATTTTGATGACTGTAATCTTAGATCTGTGACAATAATAAGGGGTAAGATAAAGTACTAGGCTGTTACATAACCATAATAAGAAGTGTTTCAAATGTAAGTTATAACACACCCATAAGAAACACACTGAATACCTTGTTTGTTCTAAAAAGCACACACATAAGAAACACACTGAATACCTTGTTTGTTCTAAAAAGCACACACATAAAAAAAAACTAGCAAATTGGTTGTCTGCAAAAGCATTGTTTTCAGAAGCTGATGTCTATAGTAGATATTGTAACCATACTGATTCTGTCCCCTTCCCTTACTTGCTTTGATTCTTCATAGCACAGTACTTTGTGGCAGCCTTCATTATCCGATCACGCTCCAGGTTGTCTTTATTGAGGATGATATCCAGCATGATACACTCCCTGTCTTCTTTGATCAGATCCATTCTCTTCCAGTCTGATTGCATAAAAGTCTTGTACTTTCCTTCCCAGTGGCGCATCCATCTGATGATGTACAATCCACATGAGCGTTTATCTGGCTGTGTAATCTTCCCCAGATTGAACCAGTCAAACTTTTCCCAGGGGATTTGTCTGTTTCCACCGTACACACTCATGTAGTTGATTGCATAATTGACAACTCTTGCTGCCACTGGTCTGTAAGTCGAGTCAAAGTCTTGGTAGCGGAGACTGTCAAGCACATCAAATCTTGTGTTCTTGATGTTGACACAGATCATGATGTAGTGTTCACCATCACAGTAAGGGAAGAACCACTGCATATAAATGAAGTGAGAATGTTAATGGACAATTATAAATATGTTTTGAGGAATAGTTTTTTGATGTCATACCATATGGTATTTTATGGTATTTGTAGTGTTACTTACAAGGTCACAGTTCTGGAAGCTGAGGTCTTTTGCCCATGGTTTGTCAGAAATATATTCATCCACCTTGTCGAAGTATTGGTCTGCACTTAGTGGAGGTTTGTTGTTTTCTATGTCCAGCTTGCAGTCAGACTGTACATTTGAAATTATGTTAAAGCAATCATATATTCAGGTATGGTAAGTATAGTACATTAAAATATGGACAAACTTACTGCCAAATGACTAGAGAAGAACCACTTGGTGATTTTTCCTGTTTTTGCTTGATCTCTGTTCATCAGATCTCCATACCAGTCCACGACATCATTTGTTATCAGTTGATCTATGTCAACAGATTGCAATGATGACCTTTTGAGCAAGCCTGTTCCATCCTCTCTTCTGAACATTACCTCGTCCCTGTTCAGAAGAGTATACCACATTATACCATGTGGTATTGTTCAACATTATACCATATCATACCATACCATACCATACCATATGTCATTAAGAAATTAATTGATATTAAGAAATTTACTTACTCGGAGACAATTTTGTTGTCTTTGCACCTTATGTACTCAAGAATGTCATTGAAAACTTCATCAGGAGTTGTCTGAGGTGGTGTAACCATCATTGCAATTGGGATTGCATCTAGGGCACCATCTTTTGCTTCAACTGGTTGATTTGCTGCTGATGAGTCCATTCCTGGCATTGGTTGTGAAACTGGTGTACTCAGGTCATCAATGTAAGCAGCCAAGCATGCATTTATCTCCTGTAGCCTCTCCTGGCTGTTCGAGTACAAGCTTGACCATTCAATGAATTGTTTATTCTCCAACTGTTTGCTTGTTTTTTCTTGTGGAGGGGTTGATGTTTTTGCTTTCTTCTCTGGTCCATGGACATTCTTAACCACTATCCTTCTTTTGCGCGGTTCTTCTGGTTGTTGTGATGCTGTTGCTGTGGTGATGTTGACATTTTCTGTTTGTGATGGTGGATTGAATGGGCTGAGGTCAAAAGATGGTATGTCCCTGTCTTTGGTGGTGGCTGTCTTTGGTGGTGCATCTGTGGGTTTTCCTGCAGTCTTTGGTGGTGGCTGTATTGCTTCTTCATCATTGTTCTTCTCCTTTTCTCCCTCCTTTGAAACAAGCACATCTGACTGTGTCTTTTCACTGTCATCTGCTTCCTGATCTTGATTCATTTCACTTGACTTTTCTTGATTTCCTTTTTTGCTGGCCTCCTGGTTCTTCTCAGCAGTTTCAGTAGTATCCTTCTCAGCAGTTTCAGCAGGATTCTCTTTCTGCTGTTGAGCTTCTGGTTTTGTTGGAGAACCATCTTGATTCTTCCTTTTCTTCCATTGTGTTGGTCCAGCTAGATCCACTGTTGTTTGTTGAGAATCATCATTTCCTTCAGATTCAGTGACTGTGGGTTCTTTCCTTTTGTCTGTTTTGAGCTTGTCAAAAAAATGCTGCAGAGTGTCTTGCAGGTTTGCATCTTTTTCTATATCTTCATCATCAGACTCAGCTCCTTCAGTTTGTTCGATAATCACGTCATCAGATCTTTCTCCTTCCACATCATCAAAGTTTTGATCAGCTTTTTGCTCCAACATTTCCTTGTGTTTGACAAGCTCTTCAATTTGAGCTCTGTACTGCTTCTTGATTGATAGCAACATAGCTTTCATTGATGTTTTCACCATCTTCAGTGCTCTCTCAGCCTGCATTAGTCATTTTTGGTCTGTAAGTTAATATTTACAGTAGAATACCACATATTACCATGGTGGTATTGAATGGTATGTGCATTATACAGTATAATACCATATATTACCACCATGGTTCATGTGTGGTATTTTAGTTGTATGAATTGGACAATTTGTAACATATGGTAATTTATACTTACTTGGGGGACAGTCTTGATCATCTTCAAATCAAATATTAGTGATGCTGATGGTTGTTGGTCTGTGTTGTTGTCATCATCATCACTGTCAATGTCGACAATCTTCTCTTCTTTGTCCTGTATCTTCATCAGCTTATGGAGTTCTTCTCCACCATAGTAGCTCACTATGTTTTCATAGTTCCTTTGCACAGCAGTGTCATCATAGTAGCTTGCTGTTGGGATTTGGAACTGGGTGGAGAAGGCCATTTCATCCAACTTGTACATGAAGCATACCTTTTATTTGTTTGTGGCAAGGAGAAACAGTTGTATTAGTATTTGATGTACTAGGATTTGTAAAGCTTTTAGGGTATAGTAATTGAAAATGGAATTATTGTGGGTATAGATACTTACTGTTAAGAAATGAAGATCTGCATTGATGTACACGGTGTTTGCAGTCAACCCGTTATTCATGTAGTCGAAGAAGAACTTGCACCAGTTGTATTCTTTGAAATGGTTGATTGTGTCTGGCTGCAAGTACTCCAGCACATTCAACTCAGCAGTAGGGTTTGAATATGGGCACAGTAGAGCTCCCGTAACCAGAATCCAGAACAGCTTGATCCATATTGCAATGGTATGAGCATTAGAAATGTCATGCTCTACATTAGCTAATTTCACCCTTCCATTTGTAGCTGGAGCTTCTAGTTCTAGTAGGACCTGCGACGCATAGTCTACTGCTTCTTCCACTGATAATTTCTTGAGCGTCACTTCCTTTTTACCCATTGGTAGACCATAAACTCTATGAAAGTCAATTGGTGATATCTTCATGTAGGTTCCACCAGGCAGCTTGAATGCTTTCTTTATCGGATTGTACTTGCTCATTGTGAATAGAGCAAAGTTCGTGTTTATCTTTGTTTGCTGGATGGATGTTAAGCCATCAAGGCCTAATTCCTGCAATTTTTCCCTCTGTTCAGCTGTTAATGTTCTTGAAAGTGCATTGATTCTTGTCGGGCTGCACCTTGTTCGAAATTTGTCCCTATGTCTCGACATGATGTACCTGCATCCAGAATAGAAGAATTGCTATAACATACCATAGCATACCATAGCATACCATATTCTACCAGTAAGCAAAAACACCAACTACCATACCATAGCATACCATACTATACCATATTCTATCAGTAAGCAAATGAATAATTGAGGTAGTGGCTTTGACCAGTACTTGTGTGGTTTCTCCTTAGAATACCATATTGTACCAGTGTGGTATTGTAAGAAAATCTGAGCATAGAATAGGTTTTTATACTTTTCCTATAAAATCTTTTTCATTTTTACTTTGACCACTACTGGAACGGTTTCTCCTTATAATACCATATGGTACCAGTGTTTATACCATGTTATACCATATGGTATACTATGGTATTGTAAAAAAATCAGAGTATGGAATAGGTTTTGTTGTCGTTTTATACACTTTTCTATAAAATGTATTTCACTGTAAGTACTTTTACCACTATTGGAACGGTTTCTCCTTATAATAGCATATGGTACCAGTGTTTATACCATGTTATACCATATGGTATACTATGGTATTGTAAAGAAATCAGAGTATGGAATAGGTTTTGTTGTCGTTTATACATGTTTCTATAAAATGTAGTTCACTGTAAGTACTTTTACCACTGCTAGAACTTTTTCCCCTTAGAATACCACATGGTACCAGTGTGGTATTGTGAAAACATCAAGCATAGTAGAGTTTTTCGTTTGGTTTTTGTGATGTATGTACTTGAAATTAGACATTCAGAATCACGAATCTAGTTTTTGAAGAAAGAAGTGATGATTTACCTTGATCGTGTCTAAGTTGGAAACCCTAATTTTGTCGCTGAAGACGTTGAAGTGGAAACCCTCACTTGATCACTGAAGGCGTCGAAGTGGAAACCCTCACTTGATCACTGAAGGCGTCGAAGTGGAAACCCTCACTTGATCGCTGAATAACTGAGATCGGAATCCTTTGCTAAGCGAACTGAAAACTCGAGATTCGACTTCGACGGTGCAGTTTGCGAAGATGAAACGCGAGAGAGAGAGAGAGAGAGTGAGTGAGAGAATGGATAGCGTGAATGCAGAGCAAAAAAGCAGAAACTCGAACCGTCTGCGATTTCTCTGGTGATAATGATGGCGGGGAAGTGTCAGTTACCTTTTTCAAATTGTCAGAAGGTCGATTACTATTTTACCCCTACGTGTATTTATTATTTTACATCTGACGGTTGTTAATGGATTGCAATGGACGGCGGATGGGGTGGTTACTCACCGTTACTGACCGGTAAGTTACTTACAGGAACTGCTCCCTATTGCTGGGTGACTGTTAGGATCTTGGGATGTTGGGATAACTTGCTCGATGTTCTTGAATGGGAAGATCTTTTAATTAATGCCAATGATTAAACAACGCATCTATTACTAGCTACTTTTACGGAGCTACTAGTAAACAAAGAATGAAAGTAGTGTCATTTGAGGATGGCAATAGGGCGAGTTTGATCATTCACTATTGTTATTTTCAAACATTCAAATTCGTATCTGCCTCACACCCAAGCGAGAAAGGTTTTACAACTCTATCCCCATATCTATGAATTTTGGGTTTCATGTGTAACACCGGTCCCGTACATTCAACTTATACCTAAAATTTTACATGTAAATTTTCAATTATTACATTAAACAGACCTACTAAAATCATGAAATCAACAAACATACGATCATTCCTAATGTGATTCGTAGCATATGATCTTAAAACATCCATTAACTAATAGGATAATTTATAATAATATCCAAACTATTCATCTTTACTCAAATACATCTACTAAACAATAAATAAATAACATAATAATCTTGTTAATAATAAGGAAAAAGTGAAATGGCAGGTGGGTAATCTATGTATCATACCCCAATTGCCCGGGGTGGTGTTGGGATTATGGATTTAGCGGCTTTTAATAGAGCAATGCTGGGGAAGTGGTTATGGCGCTTCGCCACGGAGAGGGACAGTTGGTGGAGGGAACTGATTACCGTTAAATATTCGCATCAGCATTCGGAGTGGGGTTCCGTGAGAAGCAGGCAAGGGTTTTCAGGGTCGGTTTGGGCAAATATCTCTAAGGAGTACGATAACTTTTGGCGAATGGCTAGTATTGATCCCGGCAATGGCAGTTGGGTTTCCTTTTGGCATGATTGCTGGATTCCAGGTGTTGTGCTTGCAGAGTCTTTCCCAAGAGTTGCGGCCGCCTCTAGCTTTCCGAATGCCAGGGTCTCTGAAGCCATAGAACTCGCAGGTGAGAGTTTCTCTTGGTCTGTTCCTTTGATTACTTTTCTGAGAGGGGGGGCTGAGAGAGAAAGGGTTGCTCTTATAAATCTTCTTAATTCTTTGGGCTCCGCCCGTGTGACTAACGGGCCTCCTAGGCCGATTTGGCTTCCCTGCCCGGAGGGCTACTTTTCTGTTCGTTCTATGTACAGGTATTTGATTGATGAGGAGCACATTGGTACTTCCGAGTTCCCGTTTGAGTCTGTTTGGCGGCAATTGATCCCTACAAAGATCTGCTTCTTTGTATGGTTAGTGGCCCACAAACGGATTCTCACTTTGGACAATCTCAAGGCAAGAGGCTGGCATCTTGCCAACAGGTGCGAGCTTTGCAGTCGGGATGAAGAAGACATCAATCACATCTTCTCTTTGTGCCTTTTCGCCAAGGAGGTGTGGAGCAGATTGCAGAGGGCTTGCAGATCCATCGAACACCCCACTAGTAACATTTTAACTACCATTAGTAGGTGGCCTTCTCGCCCTGATGGTAGTGTTGAGGGGTGGTTCCTTTTCGGGGTGCTCCATGCCGCGTGCTGGCAGATTTGGCTTGAGAGGAATAGGAGAATTTTCCAGGATAGTCGTCTGCAACCTAGACTGTTGTGCGCAAAATTATAAGAGAAGCTGTCGAGTGGGCAATGGCTTTTGGCAAGGTTGACAAGGATCAAGGTCTGCAGTGGATCGAGATGAAGCTCCAGAACTCCTAGCTTGTCATGTACTCAGGCTGTTGGCGTTTCCTGTTTTTTTCCTGGTGGCTGCTTAGTGTTGTTGGTCTTGGCGGGTGTGGCAGAGATGTTTTCTGTTGAATTTCCTGGCTCTCTGTTCTCCCTGGTTTCTCTCGGTTTATCTTGGCTTTGAGAGTTGTTTGGTGACTGTGGTTTCTGTCCTAGCGGGAATGGTTCGGCCCATTTGGCTAGCTGGCTGGCCACGATTTTTGCATCCGTCTCAGTTTTCTGCAGTTAGCTTTCTTTCGGACTTTCCCCTTCCTTTTCATTTGCTTTTCTCTGTTAGGTTTGTCCATTTCTTTTCCTTTTGTTTCGTTGCTTGTTTGGATTTCCTGGTGATTTGGCTCGTCCCCTTGTGAGCCTCTATTCACCTTTGTACATTCTTTTTCTTGTTTGAATATATTTCTATCACCATTATAAAAAAAAATATCAGAGCTCATACATTCCAACAAACAGCTCGAGACTATATTTTTAGAGAAATTCCGAATGAAATTAATTATTAATAGGTTATTCTGTATCCTAGATAAATACGAGTTGGAAGAGGATGGTCGATTAAAAGAAATATTCGAAAGATAATCCAGCAGGATTATCTTAACAGACTCGGTTTTAATTAAGGAGTGATTATCTCCTTAATTGCCGTGACTTATTCCCCACAAAAGAGGAATATTCTTGGGGGACTCGGCTCCTATAAATAGCCGACCCCTCAGACCCTCTAAACACACAAAAAATGATCAGAAACAGAATAGAGAGAGTGTTCATAGAGCTCCAGTTTTCTCACAAAACTGCCGAGCATACGAGAGGAGATGTTTTATCCTGGAGACGACCGGTTGATAGTCTGTCGTGCGCATCGAGGGCAGTGCCGCGAATGTCTTAAAGAAAGCGACCTAGTTCGCGACTCAGCTCTAGATTCGGTAACCCCGTTCCTTGTTGTTGTTCCGTTCCTAACAATTTTAAGACGTTCGGCTGCTGCCATGTCGATTGAACAGAATAACATGGCCGGATCTGGTGTTGTCGATATCAATCGACCCTTCCGCTTCGTCGGAGTCAACTTCCGTCGCAGGAGACAAGTCTGTCGAAGTTCAATCACATGAACTTTAGAAAATTGCTCATGAGATCGTTTCTGAAGGTATGTCTCTTGGCGATCAGTTTCAAGTTGCTTGCATTATTGATAAGTTGCCCCCCTTCATGGAAAGATTTTAAGAATGTGCTTAGACATAAAACTAAAGAATTTTCACAGGAAAGCTTGATTTCTCGCCTAAGAATTGAGGAAGAGTCCTGCAAGCCCACCGCTAGAGCTCTGACAAATAACCATAAAAGGTTTCAAGAGTCAAAACCAGAAGATCCGCCCCAAACAGAATGGTATCCCTCGGGGAAACCAAATGGTTATGGTCCAGTCCTCTCAGAATGACACTCCGTTTCGCTGCTATAACTGCAGGAAACCAGGTCATATGACACGAAAGTGAAGGAATCAGTCTAACACTACTGATGCTGCAGCAGCAATGGTTAACTTGACAGAAGAGGACTTGTACTACAAGAAAAACACTATCTGCAACCATAAAAAATGGTCACCAAAAGTTAAAAATTGGTCGCAACAAGATTTGAGCAAATATATATCAACGTCGCTTGCATGGTCGGCAATAGCGCGTCACTGAAACCTCATAGCGACTTTAACTGTAAATGGTAGCCGGAGAAACGTTTTGGGCGACCATTTGTCGAGGTCGCTGAAAATTGAATTTTATCAACAATCACACAGTGGTAGGCAATTCTTTTGGCGACTATGCTTTATAATTGTAGGAAAACTAACATGAGCGACACTTATAAAATGGTAGCCGATACATATCTCTAGCGACCCATCACATGGTTGCAGAAAAGTGAAAATGTTACCAATACATGTCTCTAGCGACCGATCATATGGTTGCAGAAATGCTATGCAACTGATGTAGAAAGTTGTCAATTAAATAGAGGCTTGCTATTTGCCGCCAACAAAAAAAAAAAGTATATATGTACATCTTTGGTTAAGGAGTTTCACAATCTACAACATATCCAACTTTCAGAAAACGTATTGAATCAGGCAAAATCGACGCTCGCCGGAAAAGTCGCCCGAAAATCATCGGGAAAGCCCATCCTCGACGTAAACTGCGGACACGCATCCATGAATCATCACTAAGCAAGTGCGTCAATTTTTTGTAGTTTCGAACAATTTTTCCGACGATTTGCCAAGAACAGACGGTGGGCCGAAAATCTCCGGGGGCCGGAACTTGGCCGGGCCGAAAATTTCTGGTGGCCGGAGCCAGGCTGAGCCGAGAACATTTTGTGGCTCAGCCTGGCTCCGGCCACAGATTTCCGTCGGCCCTGCCTGGTTCCAGCTGCCGGAAATTTTCGGGCCGGCCAGGTTCCGGCCGCCGGAATTTTTCTACCCACCGTCTGTTCGTTGCAATTCGTCGGAAAAATTTGATTTTAGGAGTTGAATTTAGAGTTTAGAAGTTGAATTTAGCGTTTAAGAGTTGAATTTAGCGTGTAAGAATTGAATTTAGAGTTTAGGAGTTGAATTTAGAGTTTAGGAGTTGAATTTAGGGGTTAAGATTTGAAATTAGCGTTTAGGTTCATAGGAAAATTGATGTGTTATATTGTAATTGTAGGAAAAATGTCAGAGTGGTTACCGGCCGATCATGATTACACATAGGAATTTGAGAATGGGATCCATTATGCAAGTGTGAAGTTAGCTGCAAAAGCAATCGCTCAGGAGTGTGGGTTCTTTATTGTTAGAGGAGCATGGAAACCGAATACTGCTGGACTACATCCTGTTACTGCCGTCTGTATGTATTGCGACAGAAGCAGTAGGATCGTTAAGTCTTATAAACCAGACCCTACGAAGGAGACGCGTGAGAATATTAGTTCGAAGGGTACTGGTTGCCAGTTTCAGATATGTATTAAGGAACTATGGCAAAAGAATGGTCCAAACACATGGGTCATAGTGGGAGTGACAAGTCGTGTAACCGGAGTTAATAGAGGGTTTCAGAACCATGAAAAGGTGTTGTATCCAGAACATCACCGACACAACAAACAGTTTAGTGAGGCTAAAAAAGAGAGGTTAAGATTAATAAGGAAGGGGGGGATGAGACCAAATCAGCAGAAGACGACACCCAATACTGAAGGGGTGTGCATCATGATATCAAACAGATATACAACAGAAATTACAAGACAAGATTGGATGGAATGGGTGAAATGGGTGCGATATAGTTTGCGCTTCACGGAGCTGAACAGCGTGGGTACCATATCTGTTTGCAAAAGGACTCTAATAATGTGCTCACTAATCTGTTTTTTTCGGCCAGGCGACGCACCGGCTGTAATTGTTTTTTGACCCGCCGTGTTTTTCGACGGAAAACTGGAAAACTTGCCGAAAAATTGGAAAACTTGTCGGAAAAAGTAAACTTACTTGTTTTCCGACGATTGAGGGCGACGGGAGGTTGGCCGGCGACGGAGGAACGGTGCCGGCGACGGAGGCACTAGGCTCGTCCACAGAAGTTTTTGTTGGAATGAGTCAAATGTTAATGGTATCCGAATTTATAGAATGAAAGGAAGGGAAAATTCAAATTTTGAATTCAAATTTTTTTTAGTTGGCGGCAATTAGCAATTTGGTTGCCGGCAAATAGCCGTTCACATTAAGTAGGCTATAAATTGTCACTTTCTACCATTAGTATTCAAAATTAAAATGAAGCTATTAAGAAAAGATTTGCATAATAGCTATAGTTGTGAAATTATAACGATATATTAATAGTAATTGAATTTATGATGTTACAAAATATTTATAAAATAAGCATAGAATACAGTAACCCCGTTCCTTGTTGTTGTTCCGTTCCTAACATATCTACAAGATATATAATGGAGATTCATGGATTGAGTTTTCAGCATTTTGAATTTGCTGGCATGAGAGGCTTTTCCGGAAGGGTAATTCCGACAATTTGCCCTGCAACTTAATGAAGCTGTGCGTTTAGCTTTTCTCCACTAATCCTTCTGGGTTCCGCTGTGTATTGTTTGAGGCCCATATTTTTGTACCTGCTAGCCACAATGGGCCCGGCCAGATTCGGCATGCCTCTGGATATAGAGCCCGTCCAATATTATGGCCCTGTGAGAGTTTTTTTTATTGTCACATGCTTTGCTTTCTTGAAACTTAAATGTCACGATTGGACTACATGTGTGCCGATGCCATGCATGAAAGCTGCTTTTGTGACGTTTCTTTGGTTTTTTCCCCATTCTATTACATTTTTACTCCTTCAGACTCAATTGTTTACTAATTTCCTGTCCATCCTCCATGCATGCATTTGGACGGACTTGGAAATCACAGTCTTTTCCATTCGTTAATAATTTAATATTAGCCATGATATCAAACACCATTTGAGGAAATAAAACTACATTTGGACACGCATGCATCTGCAGCAGGGAAGGACAGGTAACTACACATATATGTATTGAAGGTGTAGTAAACATAAAAGTCAGACTAATTAACCGTAGGGATTATTTGGGTAACCTTGGTTTTGCCTCATAAATTAACTAAATGTACACAATAGTTGAGTCAAATGAATGCATAGGAAATCGTACATGAATTGTTTCGGAAATTATGGAGGGTAATTTTTTTTCTAGGAGCATATATATCTTATTATCTTTTTTTTTTAATGTCATGGCAATTGAGTTTCAAACTCTCCCTCATGCTATTTTTTAGTGTTCCTAGCTCCAGAATATAAATTAAGGGGGCGAAGGAAATTGATTTTGTAATATCTGCGGAAATACTCAACTGTGACGTCGTTTATATTACATTGTCCATGTGGTGTTATGGATCGTAATGCTCATTGCAGAGAAGGTTGACGTGTGTACTGAACGTTTTCCCATTGATTTCTTTGTAATATGTATAACTAATTATAATACAAGAATGGGATGGGACATGCAACCCATGTGGTGTTTTGATTTTCTCCCTATTTATACAACTTCATGTAATTAACAATGACAAGTCACAAGTGTACAAGTCTTAACATATGCTCTTTTCCGTAATTTGCCCGCAACATTTTTGACACCCAAAACGGTAATTGATCTGTTTGTTACCTAATTGTAGCTCCGGCATTTAGAATTGACAAACGACATAAGATAACATCCATGAAGTATGTCCATATAGTTTTCATATTTAATCCATGTCTAACTTAAACTTTCGTTGTGATTCAGAGACCAAAATTTTTGTTTTCCCCATTTTCTTTCATTTTGTAATAGGCAGAAGCATTTTTCCACAAAGTTTAACATACAATATATTTACGTCCCCTATTTTTCATTTTTGGTATTTTATATGTTGTTCATATGCTCCGGGCAATCAAATATCTGTTAAAGTATACTAATAAATTACAAGATTGAGCAAAGTCTTCATTAGTTGTCAACCAAACCACTAAAAGGGCTGAATCCAGTGCATTCGGTTCCATCCTATCCCATATATTGATAAGATAAAAACATATTTAGATTGTCGTTACATAACATATGGTGAAGCGTGCTAGATGTTATTTAAGTTTGATGTATACTCACAATACCCATTAGTATTGTGTATGTCTTATCATCTTCCTGGCCAGAATGTTGTTATCTCAAAGCAATACTCAAACCCTCAAGTATTGCTTCAGTCTAAACGTGCTCAGACCTCTATGTTGTTGGGATGGAGGAAAGTTAATAAGTTATCTTCCGAAGTCAGGAAGCATACTTTTATAGAATCTCCTCAACATTATGTTTGGAACAAAACAAAGCGGGAGTAGTACAAGAGGAAATCCAAATTATGTATTGGTTGATTATATTACTATCATCCTTCACCAACAAATGTCAGGTTCTACTGGCAGATGCTTCTACACATTATTCGGGGTCCAACCAGTTTTGAGGAGATAAAGATTGTGAATGGAGTTTTGTATAAGTCCTTTAAGGAGGCGTGTTATGCTCATAGGTTATTAGCTGAAGATAATGAATGGAATGACTGTTTGGTTGAAGCATATGTGTGGGCGTCCAGTAAAAAGCTCGGAGCTTTATTTGTCACCATAATCAGTCTTTGCCAGCAGGTTTCAGAAATTGGCAAACTGTGGGAGCAGAATTGGTCATTGTTATCTGATCTTGAGTATATGTTATTATGCAAAGTAAATATATAACTAACTTATCTATATATCATCATTTATGGTAAACTAATGAAACAAAAAAAAAAAAAATCATTAAACAAGACTCCTATGAAGTTGCCAAACAACGTGCACAAATTTGTTCAATTGTAGATCTAATTTCACTTCGATTATCTTCTTCAGCCCACTGTGAGGGATTTGCAATTTTATATTTTTTGTATCGACATATCTTCAATGTAATCTTATGTTCATAGATATCTTTCTTTGATTTCATGTAATTAAAAATATAAATATTGTTTGTAGGGAAATTACTACAATGTTGTTGATGATATCTACCGTATGAGAGTAATTTGGGAATTTAACCGTTCACAATATATTACTCTACTAACAATTGGTTACAACTTTGGTTCATGCCTGATATATTTAAAATCCTCCAACGATCAACTTCATATCTTGCCTGATCTGTGATCAATAAGGATGATGTCTATTGGGATAAACACTATTGAGATATATTTAACTCTATTAGAGACCAATAATTTTCTTTCGTCATTACGATTAATTATGTTTGTATTATGGGAAGCAATACCAATATTAAAGTATATGGCCTACTTAAGAAGTGAAATACAATTACTTATTTTTTTCATCGAATAATTATATTTATTTCTTATATCATAATTTTCTCTTTTTATTTTATTGTATGCACTTTATGCATAATTGAACCACTGCCATAGCTATGATACAAGGACAAGTTATATACATTATTGAGCATCTATTGTATCAATTATATATTTTCCATTGAAACTCCCCGGCCAACAGGCAGACCCAGTGCTAGTAATACTATAGATATGTTCTTTGACTTGTTTCATGTAATTTTTCTTCTTCCTGGAAAGTGAACTCCTTGCATGTGCGCGCGGCTGATCGGTGAAGAATCATGTTAAGCAAGGATCATCCACTTAATTAATCTTGCAGGGGCAAATAATAATTTTGATACAATTATATAAGGAGCACTAGCTAGTATGATCGACGATGTTAGCGATGGCGATATAAAGAACTAATAATGGGATCGAATCAAGCTGAATCGAAAAATGGAGGACTTAATAATTACTTGCTGCAGTCGGCTTGTATTGGTATTCTGCAGTCTGCTAGAGGCGGTCTTGCTTCACCCCAGAGGCAGTGAGCAAGTCGTGGGAGCATTTGCAGGTTGTTGCTTTTCCCCTTTGGTTCCCAACTTGGACAGATACGCTGTGAGGACTTGGCAGCACTTAGAATTAGCGGGCACATCGTCGCCGTCGGTTTTGCTCGTAAGAAAGTGGTTAAGTACCATATATGGTCTGTATAAGATCGAATATAATTTTCTCTCAACAACTAGAGTTATTGGGACTAACTAGTTTATGACATGGTATCGGAGTTGGTTTGTTTGTGAGGTCACGTGTTCAAGTCCTCACGGCCTCCAATATTAACCGTTGTCTTTCAAGCACATGGTATGGCGGGCCTGTACAAACTTCAAGCCCATGAGTCGGCTTTCGTTTGAGGGGGTGTTTAATGAAGTAGTTAAGTACCATACATGGTTCTGTATAGTGTATAAGATCCAACATAACATTCTCCCAACAACTCGAATTATTGGGACTAACTGGTAGGGCTGGCCATTTGGACCGGGACCGGATAAAAAACCGGAAACCGGACCGTATAACCCGGACCGAGACCGGACCGGGACCGGATAGTAAACAATCCAATCCAATCTTTGGGTTTAGATTTGAGGTAAAAAACCGGATAAAGACCGGATAAGAGAGCTTAACACCCAAAACTTAAGGGTAATTTGCATAAACGGTCACAAACCTTTGCACTTAGTACAAAACTTAACCAACTCCTCACCCTTTTAGGCCTTAGGCCACTCAAATTCCCACAATCTCAATATAAAATCAAGACCGAATTGGGACCGGACCGGGTTAAGACCGGACCGGATCAAGACCGGACTGTATCCAATCCAATCTTTGGTCCTTATATTTTCAAAAAAACCGGACTGGACCGGATCAATTTGGGCCAATTTAACCGGACCGGACCGTATAGCCACCCCTACTAACTGGTTTATGAGATTGTCGGTGAAGTAGTCCATGCAGCTATCTGACAATACTTGTTGATAAGAACGACCCCACTACAAAAAAGGACCTATGGCTAGAGTTATTTTCATCTCTAGAAAAGGTTTTAACCCTTGGTACAGGAAGTAAGAAGGGTTTAAGCAACCCTTGGATGGACCATTGGCAAAGCCCCCCCTTGCTACATATAACTCTAGCCATAGGTCCTTTTTTGTAACAAAAAAATTTAGCTATTGTTTGGGTTTCTACACAAAATAGTGCCATGCCTTGGCCAATAGCCTAGTCCCTATATACAAATACAAGTTGTTAATAAAATTCTTAACATAACGTATACCTTTCATATCTGGAATCATAACATGATAGGAATCATCACCCAAAATGATGTTTACATGGCTAAATACTTATCACCATAAACATTCAAACATAACCGAAGTAATAATAGCGCATTCGTGATATTCCAAGTACTCAAAAGAACTTGTTCAAAGCTACATGAAATAATAATAGCGCATTCGTGATATTCCAAGTACTCAAAAGAACTTGTTCAAAGCTACATGAATAGATGATATGATCCAAAATCCTTCATATAAGAAATTCACTTTGGACTACCATTTACACTTCAGCTTTAAAGCCATCTGGCATATCTAAACAAAAAGAGAGGGCATTGATATAGTATTACCGGCTAGCAAGAATATGATCATTGGTATTAGTTAGCTTATAGATCTACAGGAATAAACAATGGCTGAGCATAGATGTTCTACTCAGTGGAAACTATAGTCTTCAATCAAACGATACCCTATAAACATATATATACATTCACTTAATCACAGAGAGACAAGGAACTAACCTATGATTCCATTTTACAGCGCAGATTCAGCGGCTAGGTTGTCCATTGTTTATCATGGTTATTCAGTTTATATACCTATTAATGATGAACTAAATCACACTATAAGAGTCAAAATCTCTACTAAAGTCCAGTACTACAACTATTCGATCAAATCAGCTGAATCGTTTAGAATCATTTAGACAAGAGACAGATTCAAAAACATAAGGATCTCGAATCTATTACAAATTCAAAATCTATATCAAAGTCCAGTACTACAATCCCGAAGATTGTATACTGCATGCATCCACTGGGACTACAATCCCTAAGAAAGTCGAAACTATTACCTATCAGAGAAAGTCGAATCTCTAACCTAACAGAGTTTGAGAGAGAGAGAGAGAGAGAGAGAGAGAATCACCTCTCAATCGGAGCGAGAGCGGAGGGAGACCGAATCGACTTTCAGACAAAGCGAGCGAGGAGGGAGACCGGGATCAAATTTTAGCTGGAGCGATAGCGACTGCGGAGGGGCTGATGGGCGACGGTAGTGGGATGCTCTCTTTCAACCTCTCTCTCGAGCTCCTGTGGAATCACCAAAACACCGGTGAAATCAGCGATCAAACAAGTGCAAAAAAAAAAAAAAAAAATCGACAAATGGAACAAGGGTTTCCTTGTATCGAGAAATGGAACAGGGGATGGAATTTGATTTAAGTCTTAGCAAGGGTTCTGGAACCCTTGGAAAGAAGCGTCGTTACTGAAAAATGTAAATGGGGAAATAGGGGGTTTGTCGTACGGGCTGAAATTTTGTTTAAAAATTAGCAAGGGTTATAGAGAGATTTTTCCAGAAATAGCACTGTTTAATTTTTTTTTTTCAAAAATAGCATCCAACTCCGAAAAATTCCAAAAATAGCACCATTTTTGTAAAACCGCCACCCGGAGGTGCGATTTTTATCGAAAAACGCACCTCCGGGTGGCGGTTTTACAAAAATGGTGCTATTTTTGGAATTTTTCGGAGTTAGGTGCTATTTTTGAAATTTTTTTTTTAAACAGTGCTATTTCTGGAAAAATCTCGGTTATAAAACCCTTGCAAAGAGCGTTGCCACAAAATATTTCGGAAAAATTAGCAAGGGTTCTACAACCCTTGCCATAAGTTCTTTTTTTTTTCTTATTGTAGTGTGTTGGGTCGTTAGCCAAGGCCGGTCGGACGGCGTGGCTAGGGCCAGCCTGCAGGCAGATCATGACGATGACGACGAGAAATAACACACATGAGAAGGTGATCATGGTGGTGATCACGATCCCTTTGAGTGAACAAAGCAATCTCACTCTCAAGTTCAAACTGACGAGACGGATTATTCTGGGAATGAATAGTACATATATGAGAGACATCTCATTAGTAGGGATGGCAATGGGTCGGGGGCGGATAGTGTATATCCGTTACCCTACCTAAAGTAGTTCGGGTTTCACCCATATCCATACCCACATAAGAAACGGGTATAAAATTAAAACCATGCCCATACCTGTTCGGGTTTCGGATATCCACGGTTATCCATGGGTATAATTTCTCTTTATAACTCCAACTAATAAGTTAACATTCAAACATATATCCACATTACGTAAGAGGAAACATACGACAATAAATCACTAAAATGAAGAGAGTTAACTAAATAACACAATTTCCTGAAAATATGTTAGAGAAAAATAATAATTATTTCTAGACAAAATACATAAGCATATGTATAATCAGGCGGGTTCAGGATAGTAAGAAAACGATGCACACCAATTACCCGCAATATTCGGGTTCGGGTTTTACCTGTACCCACTAAAAGTTCTCCGGGTTCGGGTTTTACCCTACCCGATTAGGTCGGATTCGGGTGGATATCCACGGTTACGAATATTTTTGCCATCCCTACTCACTAGCAGTATCAAAGCGACTAAGACTGAGACCGTTACTCATATCAACCACCCCCAAAATCCAGTAAACTAACTGAGCCTTGCTAGATGCTCATTCTTCTTTGTCCTTGGCCGGCGCAGTATCGGCAGGCGAAGGCACCTTCCCTGTCAACATCGGAAGCAAGCGCTTCCCAGCAACAAAACTGCCAGTGGCGGATCCAGGGGTGGCCACCCCGGGCCCCGGCCCAGCCCTCCCCTGGATTCGGAGTTAGTATAGTGTTTATGAATTTTTCGATTTTAGTTATTCGGCCTAGTGTTATTTTATAATAAGATTGGGTGTAATTAGAAAAATTATTCAGATTAACATATTCAAATCACTACTATAAATTTAGTCTAGAAATTCTAGCTCCAAAGACTATTTTTCTAAAAAAACAATGATATCTAAAATTCTAAAAGTCTAAAACGTAAAAGACTATAAGAAATATGAGGTTTATTCCCTTGAAAATTTACCAAAGTAGTTAGTGGATATAGGTATGGACACACAATGCACGATTGATTTGTCTAGTGTTGACGCTGCTCGTATCAACAAGTCAACAACTATTACAAGGAGAACATTTTCAACAATGAAACATATGAAGAATGATTTCGCAACAAAATGAACGATGAATTTCTAGCCGATTGGTAAAGTATTTTATTTAAAACAATATATACTATTGGTATGGATGTGGACTCCATTATTAATGCATTCGCTAAATTAAAATACCGTCGTATACAATTTATATTGTAAAAAAAACTATAATGTATTTTAACGGTTCTAGTTTTTGATTGAAATGCGGCCCAGTGCTCTTCTGTATTCTGGATCCACCGCTGAAAACAGCTAAACTGGAACTCCCAGAAGGGGAAGTTCTTCCCGTCAAGCTTGGTGGTCACCGCCTCGGGCTTGCCTGAATCCATCTGGCGAAGAAAATCGCACAACCATTCACAACAAAGCAACCCAACAAACTAAGGCACTAAAAATACCCGAACCAGCCGCCGAAATCCCGAAGAGAGAATACTAGAACAGCTGCAAAAAGGGAACCCAACAGGCGCAAAAGACCAAAAGTGCACGCAATAACCAACAAAGCAAGAATGCCGAAGAATGATCAGACACAGCTACCTAGCAAAACCAAGCTGCCAAGAAAAATCCGACAGAGCACCAAACAAGAAAATGAATACGTCAGAGATCTCAGATCGTAAGCTCTGATACTATGTCAAAATACGCAAGAAAGTAACGAACACCAAATTTTTTAACGTGGTATCGTCCATGTGATACTAGTCCACAATGAGGATCTCTCTCATAGGTTTTTGGCTTCTTATTACTTGATACTCTTTTACATATTTACACGAGCATATATAGGTTGTTGATCTCAACCCTAGCCGAGATATGCAGCTGTGCATATTTACAAAATGGTACTCTAATTAATATAATTAACAGTCAGACCCCACACAACAACAGAAACCGGCCGCCGGATCGGAGTTCTCAATCAATCCCCGTTCGTTCGCCGCCTCCTATGTATAAGATAGATAGGTGGTTTTGATGGAGAAAGATTGGGCGTTGTGGTGGTGGCGGTGGTGTTGCTGCTGTGTCGTGAGTCTTCTTCACTTCGAAGAAAAATGGTTGCAGCAAATACTTTTATATACCAAGTGTCCGATCACTCGATGCAATCATTAATTAATTAATTCTGTTACATCAGGAACAGACCTTGCAATTTACCCTTATTAAATCTATATACATGGCTTAATTCCCTTTTATGTCTATAGAGGTGTTCAAATCCTCCTTACATACATATAAACATATTCTCGCTCAACAGCTAACCAATTCAATATTTGCTGTCCTCCCCGCAAAGCAAGGAAGGGCTTACCGGTCTTTTTACATTTAAACTCTCGGTTTATTGCTACTGTGGCATGTAAACATATCACTAGCACTGTTTGTTTTCTTTTTCAGCAGCCCAACTTGTGAGAGTTAACTTTTGGCGGTCCACACATTTACATTTACTCAATTTAATAATCCCCTTCTATAAAAAAAAAAAAAACAATTCCCCATAATCCCTCATTGGCTACGACACCCATGACCCATATAGTTTAATGTCTAACAGTTTGGTATCAATAATAAAATTTTAGAAATTTAAAATTTGGTAATAAATACAAAATTAATAATTATCAGTTTAATTTCTTAAATCAATTACTTGAGGAATTGAATAAAATATAAAGCAAATAAATAATAACTAAATTGACAATTAATCTATTTATTAGACTCATTTCAATGAGCAATTATTATCTATTTGTTATGAGTTGGTATACTCTTCCGACCACGAGTAATATCTGCATACAAGACACTTATTACAATGTTAGTAATTCTTATGATGGATGCTAATCTTCTATTTTTCAAGAAATTGAATAATAATTAGACTTTCTTGATGGTAAAAACTAAGAAACTGTCTTGCTAAATTGATACCATTTTCCTAATTCTCATTATATCAGCATATAATCATGGCACATATATAAGAGAAGAGGAGAGTTACTAAAATTAAAATTTTATTGTATTGCAGCCGGCCAACGGGCCGGGATACAATCTAGTAGTTACCATGGTTATAACCAAATCAAATAATGCTAAATTCCATTAACCATGGAATACAATATCATAATCAAACCGTCCAAACTAATACAACAACCAAATTAACCAAACTAAAGTTTAATCAGTTTGGTTAATTGGTTAACCAGATTAACCAATATAAAATCACATTATCATTGACGATGAAAATTTTCCGGTTAATGCAACAATTCGCAATTTATATAATGAATAAAACATAACAATCAACACGTAGTTATAGTTGACTCTTAACAAAAATACATGCAACTAAGACAATTATTTTACGATTAGTATAGAAGTATTCACCTAACAAAAATTTATCACAATGGTATGGGTTAATGAATTGTTGTGTTTGTGTAAATTGACTTAGTCTCTTAGCAATTATCATAGGCTGGAAATGACCTTTCTTTCAAGTTTTCATCCCTCATAATGTATGAAATTTATCTAAATTAGGCGGCCATATGTTGTGGTCTACATTTTACATATACAAATATACACTATATGAGCAATATTGAGCTTTATATTTTATGAGTCTAAAAGGGATGAACGTTAACTCTTGAGTGATTATGCAAAGTATTAAGTATGTGTATATAATATATGTTAGATATATGACTAATTACTTAACTGGTTAATTTGGTTTGACAGGTTAGGAGTGCCTGAAACCAAACCAAACCACCTAAACCAAACCAAACCAATTATCCAAATTATCCAAATAGTACTGGTTAAAACGGTTACCATGGTAACCAAACCGTTTGAACACCCCTAATAGTCTATACTAGCAAAAGCACTCGCTTCGCGTATAAGAAAAATAAATATTTTGAAAAGTAATAGTTTTAATGTTGACCAAAAAGTGAAAGTAATTTTATTTCATTCTTAATTATTCTTTTCATAAATTTTTATTTACAATTGCATATAGTTGATAAATTTGCATAAGGTAGAACGATCGTCGAATAAATTATTTATCTTTAAACTTCTCTCATGACGCTATTGTTTCAATTTGTATGGCTAGTGGTGATCCTGCTGTAATTTTTGTAGAATGAAGCAAATTCTCTAGATCTTTTCAAGAAGTATTAAAAATAAAAACAGTTGAGTGTTTAGCTGAAAAACTATCAAAATTAATTTCTAATATAAGAGATCATGTAAAATGATTAAAAAATATTTCTAACATAAAATATGATTAAAAATTCTAAAAATAAAAAATTATTTAAAATAGATCACGTTAGATTTATTTCATATTAAATAATACTTTTTTATTTTTATAATGATCTAAATGAAAGAAAATTATGGTTTCTAGAAAAATAATAATATATGGTAAGAACAATTTTGTATTTTTAAATCGGAGCTTCTGCTTTTAAGTTATGAAAAACTCTTTTAAAAAGCGAAACTTTAGAGGTGTTTGATTTGCCTTCACCTTTTGAAACATAAAACTTCTAAAATACGGGCCAAACATAGTCGCACTATTTTGGGGTTTTATTTTGGTTTCAGGTAATCATGGTTCTCCTTTATGAAATTTTGGGACTGATTGCAGGTTTCACGAGATTTAACTCGCATTGGTCGGGTCAAATTAGGTGGGATGCCCATGGATTTGAGTTGAATTGTGTTTCTCAAACAAAAGGAAAATTAGAAATGAAAAACACTCAAGGTAAAACTCGCTACTGACTCAAAAGTAGTCTACACCAGGTTCAACTCGCTTTGACCTTGTTGAACCGAGTTTTGTGCAAATTCACACCTAACACAACCCGCCAATTACAAAAACAGATAAAACTCGCTCTTGTTGAAAACTTGTAAACACTGGTTTCAAGTCGCTTTGATCGGGTCGAATTAGGTTGGATACTCATGCATTTGGACTCAATTGTCATTCTCAACCAAAAGGAAAAAGATAAAAAAAAAAATACTAAAGTGGATAAAACTCACTCATGACCCTAAATTCTCAACACTGCGTTCAAGTAGCTTTGACCGAGTTGACCCAGTTTTAACAAATTCACAATTTACCCTACATGTCAATTACAAAAGCGGATAAAACTCTCTCTCGATAAAAAACTCGTCAACAATGGGTCAGAGTTCAATTGTCATTCTCAACGAAACTGAAAATGAGAAATAAAAAAAAAACATGAAAGCGTACAAAACTCGCTTTCGATTTAAAACTGGTCAACAACGTGCTCAACTCGCATTGACCAATTTTTTAACAAATTAACATTTGGTTCTACCTACCAACTACAAAATCGGATAAAACTCTCTCCCAATACAACACTCTTTAATACCTTAGATTCAGGTTCAATTGTCTTCCCAACCAAAAGAAAAAAGCGAAATTCATAAATACTAAAGCCAGTTTCAAGTCGCTTTGACCGAGTTGAATGGCTTTTATATATTAATTTGGTTTTAGTTGTGAGGATGGTCAACAAAAAAGTAAAACGAGAAAAGAAAAAACATTAAAGAGGATGACACTAGGTCCCGATACAAAATTCGTGGTAGCGGCCATGGGTTCGAGTTAGGATACCCTTGTGTTTGGATTCAATAGATGTAAACCTAATGAACAATAGCTAAACACAAAAGTTATTAAATGGAGAGTGGGGTAAATGAAGCAACTTGAAACTTCCCTACTTGCACTTGGAGGGGTGTGAGAGCCACTAGTGAATAGTAACTCACAACCTAGGCTAATTGGGTTCAGTTGTGATGATGATCAGCAAAAAGGAAAAAGGAGAAAAGAAAAAACACAAAAGAGGATGAAACTCGGTCCCGATATAAAACTCGTGTTAACGGCATTGGTTTCAAGTTAGGATGCCCTTGTGTTTTGGTTTAATAGATGTAAACATACTGAACAATTGCTAAACACAAAGGTTATAAAATGCAAAGTGGGGTAAAAGAAGCAACTTGAAACTTTCCCACTTGCACTTGGAGGAGTGTGAGAGCCACTAATGAATAGTAACTCACAACTTAGGCTTTTATATATTAATAATTAACTGAATCGAATGGCTTTTATATATTAATTTGGGTTCAGTGGTGATGATGGTCAACAAAAAGGAAAAGGAGAAAAGAAAAAACACAAAAGATGATGAAACTCGGTCCCGATACAAAACTCGTGGTGACGGCCTTGGGTTCAAATTTGGATACTTTTGTGTTTCGGTTCAATAGATGTAAACCTAGTGAAAAATTGCTAAACACAAAGGTTATAAAACGGAGAGTGGGGTAAAAGAAGCAACTTAGAACTTCTCCACTTGCACTTGGATGAGTGTGAGAACCACTAATGAATAGTAACTCATAACCTAGGCTAATTGGGTTCAGTTGTGATGATGGTAAATAAAAAGGAAAAAGAGAAAAGAAAAAACACAAAAGAGGATGAAACTCGGTCCCGATACAAAATTCGTGGTAATGAACTTGGGTTGAAGTTAGGATACCCTTGTGTTTGGGTTCAATAGATGTAAACCTAGTGAACAATCGCAAAATACAAAGGTTATAAAATGGAGAGTGGGGTAAAAGAAGCAACTTACAACTTTCTCATTTGCACTTGGAGGAGTGTGAGAGCGATTAATGAATAGTAACTCACAACCTAGGCTTTTATATATCAATTAATTGACCTAATCGAATGGCTTTTATATATTAATTTTGGTTCAGTTGTGATGATGGTCACCAAAAAGGAAAAGGAGAAAAGAAAAAACACTAAAGAGGATGAAACTTGGTCCCGATACAAAACTCATGGTAGCGGCCTTTGGTTCAAGTTAGGATACCCTTGTGTTTGGGTTCAATAGATGTAAACCTATTGAACAATAGCTAAACACGAAAGTTATAAAATGGAGAGTGGGGTAAAAGAAGCAACTTGAAACTTTCCTACTTGCACTTGGAGGAGTGTGAGAGCCACTACTGAATAGTAACTTACAACCTAGGCTTTTCTATATTATTATTATATTAGTTCTCAACCCAAAGAAAAAAAGTGAAATTCATAAATACTAAAGTCAGTTTCAAGTTGCTTTGACCGAATCGAATGACTTTTATATATTAATTTGGGTTCGGTTGTGATGATGGTCAACAGAAAGGAAAAGGAGAAAAGAAAACACTAAAGAGAATCAAACTCGGTCCGGATACAAAACTCGTGGTAGCGGCCTTGTATGGGTTAATTGCATGGTTGGTCACTGAGATTACAAAAAACGTTCATGTTTGATCACTGAAAATATTTAAATCCAATCTTGGTCACTCAAATTAGTTAAATGGTTCAAGTTTGGTCACTCTCCGTCCAACTCTGTTAAATTTGTCTGATGTGGCAGTCAACCCTCAAAGTTGACCGTTAACTCAGTGACGTGGCAATTAAAGAATAAAAAATAAAATAAATTTTAATTTTCTATCATTTTCAACTCATTTTCACAATAAAGTAAAATAAATAAATAAATAATATTATAATTACAAATTGCATCGACCCATCATCACTTGCAGTGTCATCAAGCTCAGTTTCAAAGTTCTCCCAAAACCCATCTCTTTTTTGGCCGCTCCAGCTCCAATTTGTCTCCACCAATCGGTAAAGCTAAGATCTTTAGTAAATGCCATAGCTCTCTCAGACTCTGTAGGTCAAGAAGCTATCGAGGTGCTCTGGTTTTTGGGACGAATAGGAACCTTACTAGCAATCCCAGCCATTACCAAATTCATTCCTCGTCCTTCAATTTTGGCATCTGCTTCTTCCTCTTCCCTCAGTGGCTCTGCCAGCGCTTTCCCGGAGCAGCTGTAGGATACAGAGGAAAGAAAGAACTGCTTCTTCCTCTTCCCTCAGTGGCTCTGCCGACGCTTTCCCGGAGCAGCTGTCGGATACAGAAGAAAGAAGAAGATAGTGAAGAAGAAGAAGAAGAAGAAGAAGAAGAAGAAGCAAATTGCTGGCATTGATCAAGATGAACTGGTGGATCCTGAACTTTTAGCAGACCCAGACAGTTGTTTCTGCGAGTTCAGAGGCGTGAAGATGCACCACAAGCTATACGAATCGCAATCGCCAAATGGCTCTTCGCCTCAAATTGCTTCTTCTGATCCTAATAAGAAGCTGGGGTTTCCTGTCGTCTTACTGCATGACTTTGGAGCTTCATTGTTCTCATGGAGCAGGGCGATGAAGAGGTTGCGAGAAGCCACATCTGCTCCTAAAGTTGTTGCCTTTGATAGACCAGCCTTGGGATTACGTAACTATAATAATTTTATGTTTTATTCATTTTACTTTCTTGTGAAAATGAGTTGGAAATGATAAAAGATTAAAATTTATTTTATTTATTATTTTTTAATTGCCACGTCACTGAGTTAACGGTCAACTTTGAAGATTGACTGCCACATCAGATAAATTTAACAGAATTCGACGGAGAGTGACCGAACTTGAACCATTTAACTAATTTGAGTGACCAAGATTAGATTTAAATATTTCCAGTGACCAAATACGAACGTTTTTTGAAATCTTAGTGACCAACCATGCAATTAACCCGGCCTTGTATTCAATTTAGGATACCCTTGTGTCTGGGTTCAATAGATGTAAACCTAGTGATCAATAGCTGAACACAAAGGTTATAAAAGGGAGAGTGCGGTAAAAGAAGCAACTTGAAACTTTCGCACTTGCACTTTGAGGAGCGTGAGAGCCACTTATGAATAGTAACTCACAACCTAGAATTTTCTTAATTAATTAATTAAAATTAATTAATTAATATACATATCGTCCAGTGATTTGGGTGTTTGACTTGTTGGTTAAGTTAAACAAACTATGCCCGTTAAGGTCAGTTGATTATTTAGGATTTCGTTCTTAAAATCGTTCATAACTTCATCAATTCATCAGACACAAAGTACGTTCTAATCTATCAAAAAAAAAAAAAAAAACACTATCTCAACACTTTTAGTGACAACCCATAGCTAGTCGATACCCGAATGAAAATACTAGGCCCTTCTTCTACACAACCATGCGCTGTAAGCGGTTGGCGCCAAAAGACATCATTTGAATATGTGTTTTAAGTTAACAATAAAATTACGCCGTACTGTATAATTATGTTTTAGTCATCAGACTTATGTCTTTTGTTGTTTAAGTCAAAAGTAAGTTGTTTAGCTAAGGTCAAAAGTTAATTGTTGGTCTAGCTACTTTGTAAGTTAGTGGAGTTGAGGATGCTGCTTAAGTGCCGATATTAGTGGCAGAAATCATGCACTTAAGGTCTGGAACATCGAGTAAATAAGATTTGTCAGTTTGCAGAAAAAATTTGCTCTTTCATTGTGGTATGAGAGCACGATTGCAGAAGTCTGAACTAGCACTGATAAGGAATTTTGAAATTCTGGAAATGAAGGAAGGTGAAAGTGTCAATGATTACTTTTGGTTGAGTAATGATACATAGTGGGTAATTCAATGAAAATTTTTGGAGTCAATGAGTGATGGCAAGATTGTTGAGGTAGAGGTGGTTACCTGAGTCAGGGAAGAGGAAGGAGGCAGACCCTGGAATAGAGATATGGTGGAATGCTACAAGTGTTCTAAACTGGAGAACGTAAGAAATGAGTGCTTTGAATGGCACAACCAACAGGAATATATTCTAGTTTTGGTCCCTCTTAGTCCTACAACAAATTTGGCATGGATATGAAAGAAGATATGCTTCTAATTAATGGCTTATGTGGAGGAAGAAGAAAAAGAGATTGTTCATCATAATCTGATGGCCTTTTTTAGAAATGAACAAAACAAAAGACTGTTGGTTTCTTGATTCTGGCTGTAGTAATCATATGAGTGGAAATGGACAGTGGGTTACCTCTCTAGATTCAAACTTTTTGACTGTAATGTAAAGCTAGGCAATGGAATCAAGCTGCCGGCTGAAGGAAAAGGCAGTGTCAGATTGTCGGTGGATCAATTGTCTCTCACTATTCAAGGAGTATTCTACGTTTCTGAACTCAAAACAAGCATGCTGAGTGTAGTACAAGAAAAGAATCCGAATTTTCTCATAAAAGATGGAATCTATAAGATCTTTCATGGACAAAATGTTCTACTTCTACATATAACACCATGAAAAGAAATAGGATGGTTGTCTTGTAGGCCAAGCATGACAATGGGAATCAAGATAACGATCTACATTGCTTACAGGCAAAGGAGACAAAGATACCAGCCTAAATCTACGACATATGAGTTTTAGTCACTTACATGAAAGAGGATTACAATAGCTTCACAAAGAAGGTCTAGTTCAGGCATTCCAAAGCTTATAGGTGAAGTGGGAGTCTGCTTTACTTGTCTTATAGGCAAACAACACAGACACAGTTTTCCAAAGAAACGTACATGAAGAGCAAGTAAAAACTGGAGCCGATTCATGCAGACCTATGCGGACCAATTACTCTAGTACCAAATGGGGATAGTAGGTATATCTTAACACTCATAGATGACTTAATAGGAGGTCGTGGGTTTATTTTCTAATGTCAAGTCCGAAGCATCTATGTGGTTTTAAAAAATACAAAGCAATAGTAGAAAAAGAAACCGGAAGCTTTATTTGAGTCGTGCACTGAATTTAAGCAAGTGTGTGCAATAGCTCATATTAGAAGAAAACTCGCAGCTGTTCTTACTCCTCAACAAAACGATATTGCCGAGAGGAAGAATAGATCAATCATAGACATATTGTTAGATGCTCACTTGAAGACACTAAAGTACGTACATGCACTCTTTCGGCCTGAAGCTGTCATATGGACTGCTCATGTGTTGAATAGAAGTCCAACCACAAAAATAAAGGTAATATCGGTTGAATTTTCCCAAAAAAATTGGTTCGAATTTAGTTGGGTACCCACGATGATAGACCCTTTGTTGACTTCAACAATGAAAAGTTGTCAAGCTTGCTAGCATTTGTCCTAATGAGATCTATGGAGATGATATCAACTGGAATATATTTTAATATCGAAAATGATGAAGTCATTACCGATATATTATGAACAAAATCCTGATTATGTCATTGATCTTGACGGTTATAGTTTGGTAAACTTAATCAGCATGTCAGACACTAGGGATGACAATTTTGCCTATACATTGGGTATTTTACTATCCAAATCAATTGGTTAGGTTTGAAATCCAACTAAATGGTAAATGGGTAGAGTTTGATGGGGGTAATCCCCACTCATTTGGGTTGGGTTGGGTTTTCAATCCATGGAGTTGGTTTGTAGCTGTATCTATATGCAAATTACAGTTTGGTACCTAAACTTTATAAGTCTTTAGATTTAGTACCTAAAATTACTTTTTTGTATATAAGTCCTCAAAATACCAATAGAAAGTTACAATTTAGTACCTAAAATTTTTGGGAAAAAAAATCCAAAACTACCACTGTTTTTAAAAAATTACAAAAGTACCACCCATTCCGAGGAAATTCCATATCTACCACAGTTTATTAAAAACCTCTCCATGCAGGGGCGGTTAAAACACAAACTGCCCACCCAGGCGGCGGTTTACCATGGAACCGCCTGCTAGGCAAGAGGTTTGTCTTTTTTGGAAAAAATGCCCTCCGAAGGAGTGGTTTTTATGGCTGCCCTAGCATAAACCGCGTCCTTTGGGAGCGGATATGTGTCGGCAAGGTAAAACGCTCCCCAGGGAAGCAGTTTACCATGCAGACACATAACCCCTCCCCCCCCCCCCCCAACGATTTGTGCCTCGTCATCCGATATTTCGGCATGCAGGAGGTTGCAGGGGTGGGGGCTGCATGCCAGACTAAAACCGCTCCCCCCTGCGGTTTCCAGTGTAAAATTTGCCTATAAAAGGCAAGTCCAAAAAACTCAAAATCCTCACTCCACTCCTTCTTCTTCAAACTTCAGTTGTGCAACTTTAAATTATTTAGTTTTTGTGATCAACGTTAATTTCGTAAGTTTGTTTTGTATTACTTTTTATTGTCATTTGTGAATTTTATGGTAGTAACTTAATTACAGTTTTATTGCAGACGACATTCCAAAAGTTCACGCTTTGATTACGGTGGAATGGTTACACGGAAGAGACCGGAAAGGGTGTAAGTTACGTGGGTGGCAATTTTTACAAAATGAAGGTCCGTATGAGATCGATGCTTGAAGAGCTCCATCATATGTGCACTGAGGTTACCTGCATGGATGGCACTAGAAGAGTTGATCGTATGGTGTATCGATATCCAAACAGACATGGTGGGTCGTTATGGAATGAGGAATTCATCATTACCACTCAGGAGGACGTTGATGCCATGGTCCAATTTTTGACCACCAATAAGATTAAACAAGCGGAGATGTTCGTTTACATAGAGGCGGTTGAAGGCGGTGTAGGTCATTCTGGAGATGGCCAAACATCTGGTATCCACGGTGGGAGTGTATTATACGCAGATCATCCCCACCAGGAGTACCAAGACCGGAGCTGGAGCCAGGAGTATCATGATGAAGCTGGAGGTCATCATCAATCCTTCCCAGCATATGAACAAGAAGCAGGCTACCAGTACCAACACGAGTACAACTTCTACCAAAGCGGCGTTAGTTACCACAACTACCATTACGGAGCCGATGAAGGTGAAGGTGCCTTTCATGATATTCATCAGATGGAAAAAGAGGTCAATCGAAGTCCAGTTAGTGACCCTGAGGTTGAAGAAGAGGATGGCGATGTCAGTGCAGACAGCTTCGATCCTCTTGCAGGTGCTGATGATTCCGGTCCAGATTCAGACGCAGATGGTGATGAGGTGCCTCGCAACCGTGTACCTATCCCGTACTACCATCACATTCCAAATGAAGATTGGTTTGTTGATGTCAACATGGACCCACCAGAGGTGCCAGTATGGGGTCCGTTCACTGGCTTTACGAAGGGCCAACAATTTGCAACGAAGAATGAGGTCCGACACGCTGGCACCATTTTCTCTCCCCGCTACCAAGATGAAGAAATTCACTGCCGGTGCCTGGTAACAAGCGCCATTTCAAAAGTCTTTTCTGGTCATTCAAGCCATGTATTGATGGTTTTCCATTCTGTGTTCCTGTGATTTAAGTTGATGGAACATTCCTTACCGACAAGTAGAAGGGTACTCTAGTGATCGCCAGCGGAGCAAATGCAAATAGAGCAGTATATCCATTAGCTTTTGCCATTGTTGAGGGAGAGAATACCGACAACTATGGATGGTTCTTCAAAAAAATTCAACTCCACGTCACCAGGCGGACGAGTCTAACCATAATCGCTGATCGCCACTCCGGTGTAAGGGCTGCCATCTTAGTCTTAGATCCAGCCTGGAAGTGGTCACAGAGATGGTGCATACGGCATTTCAAGAGCAACTGGAACCTTCATTTCAAGCGAAAGAAGCTTGCTGATAGTCTATGGACGTGATGCGCGATGATGCGTTCTGGATACGGATCGAAAATAAGCTACGAAGGTGCAGAAAAAATGGACCATCAAGAAACGTAATAAAGCAAGTTGAAAATAGAGCAGGAAGTAATAATCTATTATGATGGTTACCTCTGCTTCCCAAAGGTGATCCATCCTACTACGATACTCTTCTAGCTTATGCGCGACTAGGTCGTCGCAAGTTGTTTCACCAAGCCACCTATTAATATGGTAAAGTACACAATGTTAATACATTCTAAATTTTTTTTATAAAATACTGAATTAGTATAAAAAAAAAGGTGAGAACTATGAGTGGGATAGAAAATGTTTACCTACAACCATAAGCTTCATGTCGTAGGGGATGGTCAGGTCCCCATTACTTGTCGCGGTCTACCTTGGGCGCAATCCATGGCAGATGCTCCCAAACCCAAAATTGGACGATGAACATGACCCCATCAATCTCCTTCACCGCTCTCCAACTCAGCTTCCCCATATCATCCGAAACTCCAAATATGATCTTCAATCATGAATTGGTGATTAAATTGTTGGATTTTTTGGGGAAGAAAACTCCTCTGATCATGTCGAGGATGTAGATACATGCATAAATTTCTTTATCACGCTCCGAACTTTCCTCCGTGAGGGGAATACCTCCGACCTCAGGGTTGTGCTTACGTCTGATCTCCTCTGTCAACCAAGTGATGGATACTTGGCCCTTAGACAATGGTGGATTACCATCCGCATCGTGATCTCCCTTTTGTGGCGGACACAACCCGGTGACGGTCCATATGAAATGCTGCCAACCACTCATATTGGCAACAACTTTAGCTGGTGGAGTAGAGTCCACACAAATAACATCGCCATAGATGGGTAAATCGGTTAGGATGGCGATGTCCTTAAGTGTGATGGTGCACTTGCCTTCACGAAAATTGAAGCAATGTGTCTCCTTTCGCCATCTCTCTATCAATACTGTGATGAGTTGGCGGTCTATCTTTATTCCATTAAAGTGCTTAATCGGATCCAATCTTGCCCTTTTTTTAAAGGGCAAGATGACGTCGTTCCATTCAAGAATATTCGCCGTACCCTTATAGCAGACTACATGGTATGCATCCTAGAGAAGAATTTAACTTTCACTATAAGTTTATAATTTATACATATATAAATCTATTATATCAAACAATATAAATTAATGAAATCAAGGTTTTTTCCGAAAAATATATATAATTTAATAAACATTAATATTAAGCTAACTAAAATAATTAACTAAAATGAATACCATTTTCGAAATTAAAGTAAAATTATTTTTGTACATATATACACAAAATCAAATATATTATTTTGTACTTCGTATTGATTGTTTTTAATAATTTAAAGCAACACAAGTACACTCGTACGACTCTTAGGAGAGGTATACATGTCCTTAGAAACACAGTCTGTTTGACAGAAAAAGGGGGATCCGAGGATCGCTTAGAACCCGATTTTCTCAGGTCATGGGAGGATCATGATGATCGCTTAAGACCACATTTCCCTAGACATGCATTTCTTTATAAAGAGTCCAAATAAGTGTTGTATTGTATTGATTTAAATTATTGAAAATACTCAATGCAATTAACAATTAAATAATTTATTGTACAAACAAATAAATTACGTTAACAAAATAAAAATTACAAGTGATGATAAATAATATGTACCTTGTGGTCGTTCCAAACATCTCTTGAACGATGATTGGATTAATCGTATAAAACAGTCGGATCAATCGGTTCTTGATCAACATAATATTGTTGATTGTATACATCAACAACCGGCCCAACCTACGATAGGATAACAACAACATAAATCAATTAGTATATAAATTAAATAAACCATTATAACAACAACAAAAATTGGGTAAAATGAGTATGTACCGCTTGATTATCATCATATTAAATACCCTCTTCTTCTACAAAATCAGCCATTTTTTAGGATCCGGACAGAGATTCGACGGGTTTTTAGTGAAAACAAAAGAAAAGTTTTTTGAAGGCAGATCGGACTTAGCCGCAACCAACAAAACAACTAATTCCAAGGTTTTTGGGTGGGGAGGGGGATAGGTAGAGTGAGAAACTTAGAGAGAGAGAGGAGAATGGGTTTGGTGTGAAGAAAATGAGAGGAAGGGGGTGGGTATTTATAGGGCAAGAACCGCGTGCTGGAGGGGCAGTTTGGTATTTTTACCCGACCAAAAACCGCGCCTCCAGCACACGGTTTACGCTTCCTAACGTGCAAACCGCGCCCTTAGGAAACGGTTATCAATCCACGACGCGGATCTCTCCTCTAGCAGGCCGTTAGCCGTCAGATCGCCTGCCCATCGCGCGGTTGCATGGACCGCTACGTGGAGGTGCAGTTTTGCAGCTGCCCAATGGCAAACCGCCCCTTGCCCGCGTTTTATGAGGGATGGTGGTAGATTCGAAATTTCTTCGGAAAGGGTGGTACTTTATTAATTTTTTTAAAAAACAGTGGTAGTTTTGTATTTTTTCCAAATTTTTGGTCTTATATTTTGGTACCTAAACTTTTTAAGTTTTACAAATAGGTCCAACTTTTGTATGTGTAGTAATACACTCAAGTAAATGGGTAATCGATACCCAACCCATATCCAATTAGATTATGGGAGCAATATCCATACTCTACCTAAACACATTTATAAACCCACAAACCTATATATACTTCATGCATAGCCTACCTATAATGAATGGTTCTATTTGAATTTGGGTAAAATTACCCATGAGTGGGTGATTGCTATCCCTAGGGCTGGCTATTTCGTTCGAGCTATTTGGTTTTACCTGACACCGGACCATATAACCTGGAACCGAACCGGAACCAGATAAAAACAATCCAATCTCATATTTGGGTTTAGATTTGAGGTAAAAAAACCATTTGGGACCGGATCGAAAATCGGATAAGAGAGTCCAACATCCAAAACTTAACCAACTCCTCACCCTTTGAGGCCTCATGCCACTCAAAACCCACAAGCATAATCTAAAATCAAGACCGAAATGGGACCGAACCGAGTCAAGACTGGGCCAGATCAATATCGGACTATATCCAATCCAATTTTTGGGAAATTTAACCGGACCCGACCGTACCGTATAGCCAACCCTAGCCATTCCTATCAGACACCCACATTATTGTATTAGGGCCAATATGGGTTATGATACCGTCACAATCACCTTCTATGTATCATTACCACTCCATCTGATAGCGGTATCGGGTGGAGTGATAGTGTATCAATTCATCTGGTAGCGCTACCAGATGGAGTGGTCTACTGTCAAAGGGGCTTTGACCGGACCCGGTCCCGGCCAATATGCACACATAGTGGAGACACAAACGGGAATTAAGTCTTCAGTCAATAAAAAAGGGGAATTATGTCTTATTATTATTATTATTATTATATTAAAAGCCCAATTAGTCGTTTACTGTACGAAAAAAGTAGGGCAAGGTAATTAAAAAAAATCCCAACGGTATTGTTCACAAGAGCTTCTATTCCCTATACGCAATTTCACTTTCTATTTGAATAATTTTGCAAGATCAATTACTTTTTTTATGTAACATTTTATCTTCTATACTTAATCCCAAATACTAAATGTTATTCAAATATTATATTTTTCGGCAACTTTATTTTATTATTAGACCACAAATTACGAAAAATTTACGTAACACTGTTTAATAAGAGTTAGGTATATTACGAATATGTAAGTTTTATGGAGTGACCACAAATTATGAACAATTTACGTAACACTGTTCTATAAGAGTTACGTACATTATTATTATATTAAAAGGCCAAGCAACAGTTTACTGTTGCGTACGAAAAAATATGGACAAGGTAATTAAAAAATTTCCAATGGGTACTGTTCACAAGAGTTTCTATTACCTATACCCAATTTCATCATAAGTTTAATATAAATCTTATCGAGTGACCACACATTACGAAAGATTTACGCAACACTGTTCTATAAGAGTTATGTACATTACAAATAAAATATGCAAATCTTATGGAGTTATAATTATTTCTTATGTACACAATACATAAGTCCTTCTAATGATTAGCATTTGCATAGTAGCTATGAAAGGATAATTATTTATTAAGTATTAATTATATAAATTTATTACGTAAGTACTTCATAATAGAAGTTTGAATGAACAATTATTTATTATTAACTAAACTGTTGACTATCACATCAAATTGGATTACACAAAGGTTATTTCCCTCTAACAGTTTAATCAATGTGACATTCTTCACAATTTATTTTATTGACTAACTATTTTTATTTTTAAATAAAATATTCATCATGTCATAAATTTATATTACGAAAAGATTACATAATGTTAGTTAACTTAGCTTCTACATGACCGTTTAAATAGGAGCAATGTAAGTAATAAATTCCCAACGGGTACCGTTTACATTAGCTCCAATTCCCTATGCCCAACGAAAAGGTTTCATAATGTTATAATTAATTTTATTATTAGACCATATTTATGAAAGATCTACGTAACAAAGTTTGTTAATAGTTACGTTACGAAAATATTTCACAATGTTAGTTCACTTTTACATGCATGACAGTTAATCAAATGTGATACTATTCATAACTTATTTTATTATTAAATCCCACATTATGGAATATTTTCTTAACACCATTCATTAAAAGTTACATAAATTACAAATATATTACCTTAAACTTATGGAGTAATAGATATTTCTTATTTATCATTTGAACAAACTTATGGCATAATTCATTTGTAATGATTTAGACACTACGGAAAGCATATGGTGATATCTTACGTAAATTTTATGAATTACTACATCATTACATAAGTGGATGAAATTTAAAATACAATTAATTTCTCCCGCTGCGAAGCTGAGGCTAAAAAAATAGTATAGATTTAACCAACAAGTATGTAAATGTTGGGTTGTCAAATGCTTGGAAGTATTCGATCATTCTAATATATACTTAGTTTTGTCCATAGTTGGGAAGTTAAGAAAGATGTGGCAGCTTCATTCTGTGTGTTGGCACGTTTGGCGGGAGAGGAATCAACGCATCTTCAATGATTGCAGTAGCCCCGCCAGAGTTGTTTCCAGGAATGCGTGTAAAACGGTAATTGAATGGATATCTGCTCATAACAAGGTGGACAGAAATATTTGTTCTCAATGGCTGAATGAGAGGATTCAGAGGATCTGATTCCCCTGGCTCGTCGTGGCTCTGACTTGTTTGGATCGGGTCTCCTGATTTTGCTTGAAGCTTGTCCACTGCTGTCCACTGCTGTATCCGTGGTGGATCATGCTTTTTCGGGTCTCTTTGGATGCTGTCCACTGCTGCTGGGGGGTTGAGCTTGTTTGCTGTTCTTCCAGTGGATCTTTTGCCAGGAGTTCTTTGTTTGCTGTCTCTGTCTCTTACTGGATTATGGTTGTGAAGATGAGTCTCGAAGCTGTGATTGTTGTGCTTGCGTTGCTGTGTTCGCCCCCGTTAGTTTGGATTTGTTCTATTTGTGACTTTGGTCTTTCTCTTCTTCCTTTTCGTTTTGTCTTGGACAAGTGGGAGCAGTCTGGTCTGCTTTGCTTTGTCGTCTCTTGTGTTCTGTGAGTTGCCTTCCCTTCTTGGCGCTCCTGTCTGCCCTTGATGTTGCTGTCGTCTATTTTTTCTTTCTCTCTTTTCTTTTTCTCTGTCTTGTTCGTTTGTGGCACTGTGAGATCAGGCCTTGTGATCTCCTTTGTCTGTACAGAGTGTTATTCTTCTCTTCTAGTAATAAATTTCATCACCATTATCATAAAGAAAGATGTGGCAGCTGGGTTGTTTGATTTGATTAATTAATTTTATAGGAGGGAGGTTACCGCAAAACTCGAGTTTGTGATTTGCAGACGGGCCACGGATCAGCAGAATTTGACCGCCCGATCTCATGCACCTTGTTGGGTTGATTATAACTAAAAATGAAATCGAAAAAGAAAAAGGAAATGGAAATTAGACGAGAGAAGAAAGATAGCCTGGGTAACTAACCAACTAATCAATAATCTAATAGAATTAATTAATGCTTGCATTGGGTAATCAGACATTTATTTAGTATAAAAACGCATTCGCTGCACCCATTTTTCTTCGAAGTGAATCAAGAAGCCACACAACGTACACCACCACCACGCCCAATCTTCCTCCGTCAAAACCACCTATCTATCTTATACATAGGAGGCGGCGAACGGAGATTGATTGAGCACTCCGGCGGCCGGTTGCTGTTGTTGTTGTTGTTGTGTGGGGCTTAGCTATCACTTCCTTGAATAGTACGATAATGAAGAGCACCACCATGATCACCTTCTCCCGCGTGCTCCTTCTGGTCGTCGCCGTCGTGATTTGCCTGCAGGCCAGCACTAGCCACGCCGTCCGACCGGCCTCGGCGAACGACCCAGCATGTAATTCTTATCAACAAGTACTGTCGGGCAGCTGCATGGACTACTTCACCGGCAAAACCGGCGGCGACCATGTGCCTCCGCAGTGCTGCAGTGTCCTCACGGCCTATGTGTCCAAGTTAGCAACCAAAGGGGAGAGACAACAAGCCTGCACATGCTCCCACAACTTGCTCACTGCCTCTGGGGTGAAGCAGGACCGCCTCTACAAAGTTCCAGCAGACTGCAAAATACCAGTACAAGCCGACTGCAGCAAGTAAGAAAACTCCTCCATATACATATATATTTCTATGTATCCTCATCACTATTCACTAACATCGATCACAACTAATTTCCTTACTCCTAATAAAAATTATTTTTTGCTCCCGCAGGGTTGATTAAGTGGTGATATTGATTGCTCTACTCGATCAATCGCTCCTCTTCCGCATATTATTGTTCACACCACTCAGCCGCACACATGCAAGGAGTTCATTTTCCACCAAGAAAGTTATATGAAACAACATATATATTGTTATAGATCCTTCTAATTAATGATCTCCTCTAAAAAAATGTCGCAATTTCAAGGTTTCTTTCTTTTCACTATGTACAATAAGTGGCTCCCCCACAACTATACTTAATAAATCCAATATTATCTATATCTACAATGAAACATCTTACTCGATCCAGAATCGCGAGAGTATCAAATTACCTATCTGCATATGAATAGTGACAAAACCAGGGTTTAAAATAACAGTCGAAAGAGGCTAGTAATAAATTAAAAGAAATACAATAGTATATTCGAATATCTTATCAACTCTGATCTTTGATAACATTTAACACTAGCCAAATTATTTGTCTAAGAAAATAGAGGTGTTCATTAATTTTTGTCAATAAAGAGTGCTTTCCTTTCAAAAATATCAAGCAGGTTGACATCACAAGATTCTGATGTAGTCAGTCAGATATCAATAATCGACACTAGTGACTGTGTGTTTGTATTAGTTGGTGAATCTATTATACAAGTTTGAAGAATGAATTCAAGTTTCTTTACAAATCAACCATCGATCTTGAACTCCATGGCGGGCTGAGAACTCGATTCCCATCTTGTCAAGTGCCTATGATGCGGCCAATAACAATCGTACGAAAGCTGTATCCAACTCTGTACCCTCAAATTGCTCCATCTTCATTCGCTTGAGTTTCGCGAGTATTTATAGCCTATGTTTGTTCCGGCTTTTAAAAGTGATTTTCGCTTTCAAAAGCTGAAGCAGGGTCAAATACCTTTAAAAGCTTAGCTTTTGAAAAGGCAAAAAGCGCTTTTGTATAACATAAAAGCAGAAGCTCCGATTTGGAGCTTCTGCAAAAACCTGTTTCGAAAATATAAGATTATTCTTACCATATTTTAATTTTATTTCAGAAAATATAATTTTATTTCATTTATGCGATTTTAAAAATAAAAAAAATTATAAAATCATATTATTTAATATAAAAAATCTTACAAGATTTATTTTGACTAGTTTTTATTGTTTAGAATTTTTATTCATAGTTTATATTATAAGTCATTTATAGTCATTTTACATAACCTCTTATATTTTTTTTTTTATGAAGGTGAGGGTTGTATTGAAAAAGAAAAAAGTTTAGTACAGAGGGCACCAGGGGTGCACCAAAGCGAAAAAGAAGAAAAACGGACGGAGCACCCTAACAAATTAAACGGCCAAACGAGGGTCCAAGGAAACCCGGACAAAAACAAAAGGGCCAAACAGAAGGCCTAAAAACACAGAGACGAAGGCCTCACAACAGAAAAACGAAACACAGGTCCGACGAACAAAACACGGCATCGAAAAACAAAGCAAACCCAACCAGCCAGCTGCGAGCATCACTACGAACCAGCAGGAAGAGGACCAACCACCAAAGACTAACTGATATGATGTCGAAACCACTGGAGCCAGCCAACAACCAAGCTCCGATCTATTTTTCCATTAGCAACAATCCATCTCGTGATGTTATTGATAGATCTTGCGGCAAGCCGCTCTGGATTGGAAGAGACGTTGTGGAAAATTCTTCGATTACGTTCAAGCCAAATAAACCAGGAGACGCCATGGAAAGCACAATATTTCACCCAGCCTTCAAGGTTATTCGGAGTTGTAGCAGGCCAATCTTCAATCGTCGACATCAGATTAGCTCCTGTGGGCCAAGAAGAAAATCTGCATCCCTTCTGAATCACGTTCCAAACATTCCTGGTGAAGCTGCAGCTAATCAGAATATGCTCGGCCCATTCCTCCCCCATGCAACAGAGCTCGCAGCGGTTAGCAAGCAATAAACCACGCTTCTGAAGGACATCCAGCGTCAAAATTCTTTTATATAAAGTTGTCCACACAAACACACAGATCTTTCTTGGAATAATCTTCCTCCAAACCGACTTCGAAGGATAATTGGACACTCCAAATTCATTATCCTCGGTGACTGCCCTGTATAAAGAATTGACAGTGTATCCCTTATCCGGATTAGGCTGCCAAACGACTCTGCAGGGACTGTTAGTTTTGGACTTAAAGTCATACGAGTTAACGAAAGAAATTAAGTTCAATCTCTCACGATCAGCCCCCCCTCTCAACTCAACATTAATATTAAGATTAAAGACAAAAATGTTACCTGAGAGTTCCACGACCTCGCTGATCTTGGCATTCGGATTAGAGGCAACGGAAAGGACGCGAGGGAAAGCGTCAGCAAGAGTGAGGTTTGGATTCCACTGGTCAAACCAAAAGGAAACTTCAGTACCATTCCCCGGATCTATATGAGCGTACCTCCAAAAGAGCTCGCTTTCCTTCATAATGTTCATCCAGACGGAACTGCTTCTACCCCTACTGCTGATGCCCGTTTTCCATTGAGAACATCCATTCGAGTACTTAATTTCAATAAGCGATCTCCACCAACTGTCTCTGCTGACTGCATATTTCCAGATCCATTTGCAAAGCATGGCACTATTAAAAGAAGCCAAATCAACAATGCCCAAACCTCCTTTTTCTTTCCGTGTTTTGCACAGATTCCAATCCACAAGGGGGATTTTCCTCTTATCCCCGACTCCACTCCAAAGAAAGTCCCTCTGCATTTTTTCCAGAGTATAGATCACACCTTTTGGGGCCTTGAACAAAGAGAAATAGTATGTTGTGAGATTTGACAGGACAGATTTGAGCAGGATCAATCTTCCCCCTATTGAAAGATGTCTGTAACTCCATCTTAGGAGCCTCTTCTGATAGCTATTCACAATAGAATCCCAGAAAATTTTAGAGTTGAGCTTCGCTCCAAGCGGGAAACCGAGATACTTCGGAGGATCATGACTCCATTTGCACCCAATTATGTCAGCGAAGAACTCAGGTTCTGAAACGTCTCCTACCGTATATAACACAGTTTTGTCAAGGTTGATTTTCAAACCTGTTACTGATTGGAAACAAGCGAGAGTAGCTGAGATGTGAAGAATTTGCTCATAGGAAGCATCACAGAAGATAAGGGTATCATCTGCGAATAAAAGGTGGGTAACCTCCCCTCTCCGCCCTTCCTCATCCATAAAGAAACCTTCAATCTTCCTTTCTGCTTTCAATCTGGATAGCATGAAAGACAAAATGTCCATAACAAGGACAAAGAGACCCGGAGACAGCGGGTCTCCTTGTCTGAGCCCTTTCTGAGCCGGGAAAAAACCTTTGGATTCACCATTAATCAAAACTGAAAGGGTAGGAGAACAAACAGCCCCTCGGATCCAGCTCTTCCATTTCTCACCAAAACCCAGTTTCGTGAGGATCTTGAAAAGACAACTCCAATTCACATTATCGAAAGCCTTTTCGATATCCAACTTCAACATTAAACCTGGTTTTCTGCTCTTTCTTCTACTATCCACTAATTCGTTCGCAAGGAGACCAGCTTCAGCGATTTGTTTGCCCTGAACAGATGCTTGCTGGAAGTCAGAAACTAATGATGGGAGAACTTGTCCTAATCTCTTCGAAAGAACCTTACAGATTAGCTTGTTAACACTTCCCATCAAACCAATGGGACGCAGGTCTTTAATTTCTTCCGTAGCGTCTTTCTTAGGAACCAGACAAATGAAAGAGTGTGTTGCACATTTAGGGAGAGACCCGGTTTCATGAAATTCCTTGAAAGCAGCCAAGACATCTTCTTTAATGAAACCCCAACATTTCTTAAAGAAATCGAAGGTAAAACCGTCAGGTCCAGGAGCCTTAGAACCATCACTGCTAGCCAAGCAATCCCAGATTTCTTTTTCCGAGAAGGAAACTTCAAGGGAGGCAGAAACAGTTTGACTCAATAAATTAGATTCGTAGTTGCGAGGAAATGGGCGATTCTGAATGCTTTCCAAGAAGAGATTTCTGTAATAATCTGTAATAAGCAGATTTCCTGGAGAAACAGAGCTTGACTCAGCTCCAACTTCTTCTCCGTGAGGGCCGCGATCTCCACCTCCGATAACTGCCTTGTCTCTTTAATAGAATTAAACTCTGAAACTCCTTTGAGGATATTGTCAACTCTAGCATGAATGTTCCCAAACACCTCTTTGTTCCACTGCTTAATGTTTTGTTTTAAGTCTTTCAGCCTCATAATCAACCTGAAAACAGCCCCATTTCCTTGGATCAGATTCGAGTACCAGACAGACATATTAGAGTAGAAACGCTCGTCTTTGAGCCACATATTCTCAAATCTCCAAGGACGTTTAATTCTCCTGTTACCACCCCACTGAAGTAGAAGTGGAGAATGATCAGACTCAACTTTTTCAAGCCCGATCAGGCGACAATCAGTAAATAGAGAGTCAAATTCAGGAGAGATCATCACTCTGTCAATGCGAGACTGAGATGTGCTGTTATCCCCCAGGCTCCACGTAAACCGACACCCATTAATAGGGAGATCAAGCAATTCATTATCCTCAATGAAGTCATTGAAACGATTCATCAAATCAACATTCCTCCTGCCACCAATATAGTCATCGTGAGATCTTACCAAGTTGAAATCACCCGCAAAACAAAGAGGAGAATGATGGTGTTGCTGACAAAAAGTATTCAAATCATCTAGGAAAACCAGCTTGTCCGGTCTAGACTGCGGACCATAAACCGTGATTAAACTCCAAGATTTTGACGTGAGACAATCCAGGAACTCAACCGCCAGAAAATAAGAACTAGAACAGCTGGATATACTCTGAAAACGACTCTTATCCCAACAGACTACAATGCCACCAGAGCTGCTAGAAGAATCTTTTGCAATCCATCCCATATCTCTACTGCCACAAACGCTGCCTACTAAGGAATCACAACAGGAGTTCCACTTAGTTTCCACAAGAGCAATAATCTGAGGTTTTCGTCTGCGAATTAACTGTTTAACACGACCCCTTTTATCTTGGTCACAGATGCCCCTGACATTCCAAACAAAAACCATGCAATCCATTATTCAGAAGATTGGAGAGTCACCAAACCCGGAGTCCTCTTGCATTTCCTAGGCCCTGATGGCTGAGGAGAAATGGGCCCCAATCGTCTCCTCTCCATCTCCAGCCTTGATCTCCCACTCTTGATTTTCCTTTTATGCATCTCGATGGCGACCTCAACTACTAATTCATCCACTTTGGACTGCCCCTCTTCGTGCTCAAGTTCAAAGAGATTGCTCAAATCCAGGGAGCTTGCAACCAGCGTGTCTGAATCGAAGGGAAACCGGTCCAGATCCCAGGACATCCTATCCTCCGCCTAGATGCAGGAAGAGGAGGGGAACTCTTGGTCAGGAAGGTTTGGGTAGGATGAAAGGGTGGGTAACTCTTGAGCAGGACTGTTTGGGTAAGATGAAGGTGTTTCCGGGACGAAAGAGGGAGAAGGAGGTGGGGAAGGCTGAGTTAAGGTCGGGGTGGAGGGACAACAATCGATTAGGTTGAGGGATGGGGGAGGGGAGGAAAAGCTTGAAAAGGGCAAAGAAGCCAAAGGAGAGGAGGAGGAGGTGAGGGATGAGGAACGAGGCGGATGGTTGAGGGGATAGAAGAAATGGAAACTGCTATCAGGAAAGCAAGGATGTGAGATACTGAATCTCAAGAGATTAGGCTGAAATGGATCTAAGGCCAAAAGGAAGGAGATGGGTGTTTCTGAATAAGGTGCTAAACAGGAAAGAAGGCCAACCAAAACCGAGTAAGAAGTGGGCCTGGACTGGCTAGAGGGTCGGATTAAAAGTTGCTGGGCCGAAGAGGCTGAAAGTTCCTTGCTGCTCTGGTTAAAATCCACAGGGGAAGTTTGGCGAGGCCCATACCATATCGGACCGGCCTTCCTGATCCAAACCTGAGTCCTGTTAGCTTTTCTCATTCTTGGAGACGAAACGGCACGAGGAGGAGCCTCTTGATTATTTCCAGCCACCAAAGCATGCACGCTGTTGCATGGGGGGGAACGCACTGGGATTGTCGAGGCGTGACTCATCAGCTTCCCCTTTTGAAAATGATTGCGCTCCCTCTGAGTGTTTTCGATATGGTCCGCCGGCGAAACCACCACCCTTGCCGAGAACCGAACAGTCCCCGATTGCAGAGGAATCAAGTCAGGAATCTGTCCAGTTTTCTTGATACGAATTCCCACAAAATCAAGACTCCACGAATTCCAGTCAACTTCAACAAAACTCCCGCAAAAATTGCCTATAGTCGCAATCAGATTAACACTCTTAAGCTGAAGTGGAATTCCAAACACAAAAATCCAGACGTCGCCGGCAGCGGGTGTTACAACCTTCTCCGTCCAAAGAGAGAGTTTGATCGAGAAGACTCCGAACTTCAGGCAGTTTAGATCTCTGATTCTAATGGCCTCCGATACTTTGGGACACACCAATAACCAATTCCCGTCAGCTAGATCCAATATCTCAGACCTCCCGTCTATAGCCCAGTGTTTTGTAGCCCAATTCCTGAAATCTGGAACGTTGCTGTTCTTAAAAACCTCCGTCCCTTCCGAAGAGAAATTGATTTTCAGGCTTCTTCCCAAAAGCTCCTCTCTCTCAAGATTTCCTTCATCTCCCACTTCAATGAATCTTTTTTTGCCATCTCCCTTAATGGTGCTTCTTCCTCCTCCATAAAAACCACCTCCTCTTACAGCGTCTGCGTACGATCTGCCACTATTAGATGAAGTCATGTGAAGAGGCGGCGGCGAAAACGGGAGAGAGGACGAGTCGAGGGACGAACACATCCTGAGCTGAAGTTCACGCTTGTAGAAAGATTGCAGCAATCTGATTAATCCTGCCCATCCCTCACGAGGACCCGAGGACGGGATTAGCACCTTAAACACCCCTCCATTTAGCACTTGTTCGGAAATTTGAAGAACTTCACCCCAACGATTCCTGAACTTTCCGATATGAATGATCCGGCCTCGGAATCTTCTGAGGCAATGTTCAGGGTAGGACCATTTCCTCATGGCAGCCGTTTGTAAAACCCCTTGGAGCCAAGAGATGTGGCACTCAGATAGCACTATGAACCATCGCCTAGTACCATCTTCGACCTGTAGTCTGAACCAAACCTGACTACCTGAAATCTGCCTGCTGATTGAAACCAGTTTCTTACCAAACCTTGACCTCCGCGAACACTTTCCACTTGTGCCTCCGTCGACCTCCGTTCCAGCAGCTCCAGACCTGCAAGAGAAGAGATCGTCGTGAAACCCCCGACTCCCCGGCTGCCTCACCCTCTCAAAGTTTCTCTCTCTACTCATTCTCTATTCCATAACGTGAACGTTATGCTGAGGTCATCAAACATTCCATTATTAACCTCTTATATTAAAAAGCACTTCTAATAGTTTTTCTGCCAAACACTCAACTGTTTTTTTTTTGAAAAGTACTTCTCTAATAGCTCAAGTTAAAAGTTGCTTCTGCAAAAACTATAGTAGAGCCAAACTAGCCATATTTGCGTTTACCTTACTTATACAGCTTCTACGCCATCAAATACACTACAGGAAAACTGGTTTTTAAACACGGTATCTTATTCACGGGATGTTTTCCCGTATTAAGAAGTATGCTTATAATCACGGTAAAAGTTACCGTATTTGATTGTATAGTTCTAAACACGGGAATCAATTTACCTTTTTTTAATCTTCATTTCCCGTGACTAATTGTTAGTCACGGTTAATTACCGTGAACAATATAACAATTTATATTTTATAAAATTCAGATAAAAATAAAGAAAGATTAAAAAAATCTAAATATTTGGAGGGAAGTCCACCCCTTTCACTTTGGCTCTAAAAATTGACAAATGTAATAAAACTTCCCCCGCCTTCATTCACAAAAATTTTGCATTCACCCTATTATTTCCCGCTGATTTTTTATAAAAATTTTGCCTTCCCCGCCTGTTTTACAACGAAGACTAAAACAAGAAAAGGAATTGGGCGGGATATGGGAGTTTTTGGCCGCTCTTTTTTTGGTTTTGGGGGGTCAATTTTTTCGACTCCTTAACAGAGAGAAAGAAGAATCTAGATCCAGATCCCCCACTTCTTTCTCATTCCACTATGTCTCTCTCTCTCCTCTCTTCTGGAAAGCGATCCAAACCAACTCTGTGCTCCATCTCCCTCTCGCCTCTCTCAATCTTCCTTCCCCATCTATCCTTTCATGGAAACAAGCGAAAAATGGAAGAAAAGTTACAATCCATTCCTTCTGAAAGAACTGACAGCGATTACGAACATCATTTTAAAACAAGTTCGATGTTTGATTGATTCTAACCAATTTATTATCTTGCATGTAGTTTCTCTATTCTTACTAGTAAGGTTCAGTTAAGATGAAGGGGTAGGAGTTCCTACGACCTACAAATGCTGCTTTTGTCGCCCTGCGGTGTCCTTCCGTTTCCCAAGTCTTGCGCCGCCGACCAACAACCGGTAGCTACAGTTGTTGCTTCAAAAATGAAAGGGGAAAGCGGACAAAAAAGAAAAGTAAAAGGGGAGAGAAGATGGCGGACTACGAGGTTTGAGATGGTTTAAGGCATACACAATGCTTGGTTTTGGTAATCCATGCTTTCTTATCTTTCTTGCTAATTTTAGATTTTGAAAGTTAGGGTTCTTAAACTAAATTTGGGGATTTCGTGTTTGTTGAATAAGAAGTAATGATGGGGTGGTTGGTTGGAACTGATTATAGAAATAGAAGCTTGCTGAAGCTAAAGGAGAAGAGATTGGTAAATTGAACTACGAATTCTATTTCACTTTTCCTTTGATGAATAACTAAGAGCTAGACTTTGTGAGAGTTCTGCCACATTTTGGATGGCTCTGCCTTTAGGCTTTATATAACAGATGGTTGGGTGGTAAAGGAAAAGAGACTTGAATGTGGCTTAATTTATATATAATCTTCGGTTTATTAACGGTTTCCTGATTCTGTTTAGTTTTAGAACATTTGTAAAACCACAGTAGAAACGAGACTAGATGAAGACATTGCGTCTCTCGATTCCTTTCATTTTTGGTTTCTGGGTTTTATTCTATTCATGTCTCCTTAGTACACTATTATTATTGTTTGGAAATTAAAAGAAGGTCCATTTCTTATTCATGCTTTGCCAGGGTCTTACAGAGAGGGAGTTTGGCAGTGGTGGATGGAAGCCTGATAATGCTCATACTCTTTCTTTGCTTATATGGTTTTCAGATTCCTTCTTTACTGAACGGGCTAATTGCTACTTACGTACGAGCCAACAAACAACAGCTAAAATGGGCTTGGGGGTAACAAGATTTGACTAACAACATTAGTATTCACCTTTCCTTTCTCTTGTAGATAACTCTTTATCTTTGTTCTGTACACAAGTAAAAGATGCAAGGAAGCGGGAGTTTTGCTTTCTCTCCCATTGTGAAAGGATTCATTGGAATCATGATCGTGGAACTTAGTTCAATTATGGTATGATGCTCATTTAGTATTGGGTGATCCTCTCCATGCTAATGCATTCCTCCATTGGTATCCATCCTCTTTTCAACTCTATTCTAAAATAGCTAGAAAACTAAAAAAATCTGCTGCAATTTAGTGAAAATTGTGTTCAAGGGTTAGATTAGTTTAGCTAGAGTGTATAAATATGGTAATGAGCTCAACTCAAACGAAAATAGCAGGTGAGTGCTTCTAAATAGTTCTTCCTTTTGGGTTTTGCCGAATTTGGTTTGCCATTTCAATGATGTAGCTTAAATGACACTTCCATCTTAGACTCTAGTGGTTAAAGGTTAGATTAGTTGGAGTTTAGTGCTTCTGAGATGAAGGAAACTGAATGTGTTGGCTATTATTTCCATTTGCGGTGTGCAGTTTTGCATGCCAATGGTACTGAAGCTTGATCTTTCCCTCATACAAACACTTTTGGAGGTATTATTCTCTTTAAACTCTGTTATAATTTCTTTTTAAATTTAAGAAATTTCAAAGTTAGTAGCTTCATGTTGGCAAATGCATTTTAGTGTTCTCATCTGACTCCTGCAAGGTATAAAACAGAAGAGTTGCTATTTTGAGCTAATGGATTGGTGTTTGGTTTGTGTTAACGTGGCTTGTGTTTGACCTTAAGAGTTATATAGGATTATGTGTTTGAATTCTGTATCAGGGGGACGTGGGAATTTTTTACTGTTACACTTCATCTTTCCATCGAAGCTGTGGGTTTTACTCTCAATCTAATTTTCACTATTGGATTCTAGGGACTTTGATTCTCCACCAAAACTGATGTCCTAGTTTACTCAATTCTAAGTTCTCTTTAAGGCCAAACTTGTTGTCAGCTCAGCAACAACCATATTGAACAAGCCGTTTGAAGAACATGACAAGGAAGAGGGATATGAAAAAGGAAAAGGTTGAGGGAAAGTTTATGAACTAATTTAATGAGGTATAGATTCAGGAGTACATTGTCAATAAAGAAAAAGGTTAGAGGGAAATTTTATGTGTTGAGTGAACTTTTAGTTGAACTAAGTTGTTATTTGACTTTAAGCTCTATTATAACTTCTTTCTGAACACAGGAGAACGCAAATTTAGTGGCTTTCCGTTGGCAAATGCATGTAAGAGTTATAGTGCTCCATCTGAATGTGGTTACCCTGCATTTTAGCCTATTGCTTGCATCTTGGGATGGGCGAGCGGCAACAGCAGAAGTAGTACAGCCACGAGATGTAGTGGCGGGAACAACAATAGAAGTATATTAATATGTGTTCTTCGTTGCAGGTGTATGAAATGGTTTGTTTTTGTGGTTCGTGTTTCCCTGCATTAATATTTTCTCTGTTAGTACTTGAACCCAACTGATGTTGTGCTATTTAATTGCTTATAGTGCGGTGTAGTCATGCAGAGGAGACTATGGTACTGCAACAAATGTTTGTTTGTTGGGCTATATAGAAGAGAAAAGACAGCAAATATTAAACAAGATACTGTTATTGATATCTATAAAAGAAAATGCAGCAAATATTAGATTTTTCTTGTTTCCTTATGCTTTGTTGTAATTTTTAGTGCCATTTCTAGAATTTCAGTTTCTGCTGCGGTTTCTCTAGTGTAAGTGGTTAAGTCACTTATTTTTGGAATTTCTGTTGTAGGGGGTTGGCTGCTCTCTGGTTTTGCTTAAAGCCATGTGTGAAAGTTCTTGCATCTACCTACAGGTACTAGCATTTGATGCCTCAACCTTTGCTTTAGGCTATTGATAGGTAGATTTGTGCTTATCTCAAAATAGTTTCATCTCGATCTTGTACTTCTATGTATCTATGCAGCAAACTCATCTTAAGAGGCAGCACCAGTAACAACAACAATGGGGCAGCATTGTCGAGGGATTTAGAATTCCAGATTTGATAGTCTAGGTCCTCTAGGACACCAAAATAATTAGATATATGTAACTAGTATTTGTTTGGTTAGAGTTGTATCCTACAAGAATATTCGGTCTTTTCACCTATATGTAATCATACCGGAACAAGTTATATTGCCAATAATATTAGAATTTCATTTGGTCTTTTCAATTGTATGTTAATAATATATTATTATTATAGATTTGTGATAGTAGTTTGTAATTAGTTAGGGAAATATGATTACCAATGATTAGTATTTAATCACAGGAGAACCATCCAAAAATAGATATCTAGTCATGGGAAATAATTTAGTCACGGTTTTAATACCATCTTAAAAGAAATACATCCCGTCTTTAAATATTATTTTTTCTTGGATATGTGCTAAAAAATTTGACATTAGGCATGGTTTTTCCCGTGATTGATTGGTACAAGTTATCATGGGAAATTATACCGTGAACAGTAATAACTAGTCACGGTACTCTAACTAGTCACGGTATACAATTAGACACAGAGCTTTATATTACGGTAAAATTCCCGTGACTAAAATTATTAATCACGGGAAACATGCTTTTAAGCACATGATTTCCCATGATTAAAAGACCTTTTTCCTGTAGTGATGTGTTGCTTCCCAATCAACAAATATTAAAAACAAAGACAAAACCTTATGTAGACGAAGGCAACAAGGACACAGGTGCTTAGAAGATCTATATACTAAAAAAATAAGAGCTATGCCGATGTTAAATTCAGACAAATTTTAAATTAAGACAAATTGTCATTAAAAGCGGGAAAATGTCACAATAGAGATATGCCGATGTTTTACGCAAATGGCACAAAAATGTGACTTAATCAAGTGTCATTTTGCATACAAAAATGTCACTTACAACTATCGGTACCACTTTTGTGTGACATTTATTATGCATACTGCGACACTTACAATTGTAGGATAAAACATTTTTGTTGACATTCTAAAGTGTTATAGGTGATGCAAATGGCGACATTTCTTATGACATTTGAGATACTCACGTTGATTATTAGTTCATGGTGATTACCCAATTCCCTATGTTTTCCTCTCTTTGTTCCTTCGCCCATCCCTATCTGCAACTTTTGAACCAAAATCAGAAATTCAAATCCCTCCTTTTCTATTGCTGTTGTTGAGTTCCGGAGAACCCATTTTCTCCCCTTTCCCCCTTCAGCGTTTGGAAACAATAAGAGCATGAAGAGGGGGAAATCGGACACACCCCCATCTATCTTCTTCTTTCTCCTCTCTCTTCTTTCTCTCTCTTTTTTCTCTCCACTATCTGTTAGCGAAAGTAAGCATAACAACTTTTCCCGCCTGATTGGCCCACTACCATCGACGATTCCCGGTTTGGCATCTCGCCGCCGGGACTCCCCTCGTTGGTTCCAGTGGCGTCCCTCGTAGCCGGATTTCTTTTCTCTCTTCTCTTATTTAAGCTTTCTTGAGTTTCTTTTTCAGTTTTCCATGGATTCCACAGCGGGGAAGTCTTGGGAGGATCTATTCACGATAGACGAGACTTGCAGATTACACTATGTGGAGTCTGATTTAATTGATGGTGCATTGCGTCTTCCGAAGGATCTGCTTGACAGAGGAGCTGCACGATGGCAAAATTGTCTGGCATGCCAGTTCATCCCCTCTCCCCCATCTCTCGCAATTATCCGTAGTTGGGCAAACAAGCTTTGGGGAAGAGATGGCAAAATTAGGGTATCTTGGTTCAGCGATAAACTTCTAGTATTTTAGTTTCCTAATGAATCAACTAATTCATGGGTCTTTCGTGGTGGTCCATGGCATCTTTGGGGGAATAATTTGTTCCTGAGAAAATGGGAAAAAGGGATCTTGTCAGTCACTCTAGAGAAGCCAGGTCCGCCAGTTTGGGTGAAGATTTTGGGTCTCGATATGAAATGTATGCTTCCTAAATGCTTCAGCAAGGTGGTTAGTTGGAAGGGCTTTTTTTTCCTAGTTTACAAAAGTGAATGAACAATTAGGGTTTGCGAAATGCTGTGTTGAGATTACAGTGGAGTCAAAGTGTCCTGAGGTTTTGCGATTTGCTCCGGATGAAGGAACTGGTTTTCTCAGCATCTGTTGAATATTCAATTTACCCTCAATCTATCAGAAATGTAGTCGGTTTGGCCATGACTGCAGTAAGGAGGAGTGGAATAAGAGGAAAGTATGGGTTCCAAAGGCTAGATAGCAAAATCAAGAGGAACATGTGGTGCAGACTGAGAAGGTTCAAGAAAAGGTTCAAATGGAGATTGTGGCTCCAGCAGTTGAGAATCATCAGGAAATTTTCTTGGTTGGGTAGAAGGGTGAGAATCTTGGGGTTTGAATGAAGAAAATAGTGGAGGAAGTAGTTGGTACTATGGAAATCAGGAGGAAATAGTAGTGGCTGGTACTGAAGGTTGTAAAATGGAAGAATTCACTGTTACTAATCAGTTTCCCACAGAGGAAGAGTTCCAATAGGTAATTCAGGGTAGGAAAAGTGTTAGCCTTGCAGTGGCTGTAAAATTCTCAAAAGGAAAAGTTGTACTTGTTTCTTAGACAGGGAATGGAGGAAGTATTTCTTTGTCAAATGAATGTCTGTCTGTTCCCTCTCCCATTCGGTTTGATTATATTGCAAAAGGGAGGGGTAAGAAGGAAGGGGGTGCGGGAAGGCCTTCTATGAACAAATGTTTATTGCTTCATGGAACATTAGAGGTTTTAATAAAATCTCTAAACAAATGTTCATCAGTATGTGTCAATGTGCTCAGAATATAGATATTATGGTGGTTCTGGAAACTAGGGGAAAATGGGGAAAATTAACGCCGATTAGTTTTCTTATTGGAAGTACCTGGAGAATTATGACAAGTCAACTAATGGAAGGTTACTCCATTGATAAAAGAAGAGAATTTTAAGCATTTGGAGGTTGGGGGAGAGTGGATAGTCAAATCACAGTGGTATATGGTTCGAATGAGGAAGTTGTAAGGCGAAATTCTTATGCTAAAATGGAGACTATCCAAGTAAATAATGAGGCATGGTTAGTTCATAGAGATTTCACCTTCATACTTACTGCATCAGAAGCATAAAATGGGTCTCATCCTGGGACTAGTGGCCAAGACTTTCAGGACAGTATTGATGGTATGAATCTGGAAGAACACAAAGTAGTTGGGGACCATTTCACATAGGTAAACAAACAAGCTTGTAACCCTATAGCTCGGAAAATTGATCGAATATTCATAAATAGTGCCTGGTTAGCAGGATTTCTTGTTAGTTTTGCAAGCACCGTTATTCCTGGAACTCATTCATATCATTGTGGATTGTTGCTCCATTCTTCACCTGATCAGAAAACCCTGCCTAAACCTTTCAAGTTTTTAAATTTTTTGAGTGATCATCCCAGGTTTAAAGAAATTCTGCAAGAGGTTTGGAGTACTAGGGTCTCTTGTTACCCTTTCTTTAAAATTTGCCATAAGTTGAGGTTGTTGTCGAGAAACTCAAGGAACTTAACAAGGAATTCTACTAGGATATTTCACTAAGAATTCGAAAAGTAGAACATGATTTAAAGGATATTCAGGAGCAAGTATTTTGGGATCCATCTCCTCAGTTGTTTGAAGAAGAGGCTAAGGCTCCAGCAGAATGTATAGCCAAAACTTTCAAACTTGTGTCAATAATAGCCAAATTTGGAGAAATGCCAATTGTAGCCAGAACTTTGAAACTTTCATGACAAATATAGCCATTTTCATTACAAACTTTAACAGTATTAGAGAATCCGTCAATTAGGTTAACGTTAGAGTGACTAAAATGCCAAATCATCGCACACGTCAGCGACAAATCATCATACCATTGCCACGTCATTTAATTTGGAGTTATAAAAATAATTAATTTTGAAACAAAAAAACATAAAATATTTTTTTCTAAATTTCCCATATCATCCCCTATCAGTCGTCCCCTTCCTCTCTAAATTTCCCATAACAAACCTGGCGACGACGGCGAGCATCTTCTCGAAGACCTACAACGAGCAATTTCTTTCCTCTCTAAATGGAGGAAATTCTTGTCCACGCTGGCAAGATGGTGTCGCCAGAAGAAGATGATGGGTTCGAGTGCCTCATTTCTGAAGGAGAAGACCGATCTGAACTATATCCCTCCTTGTCAAGGCCATGTCAGATCTGGCGATTGGAGCTCACTGAGTGACTAGATCTACCGGTTCTCGTCGGCGACGGATATTGAGGGACAAAAGGCCGCTGATGTCTGGCTTGCAACGACGGCACACGACACAGTAGCTAGGTGAAAGCGGCCGCGTGTGCCGCGGTGGCGAGGACTGACCGACGATCTATTGAAGCTGACGAGTGTGTCGTGGCGTCGAAGATGACGCGGAGCCACGTCGCGTGGTGTGGAGCGGGCGCCGACAGGCTGCTGGTCGTCGAGCTAATGGCATCTGCGGATCAAGATATGAGAAACTGGGTTTTGGTATTCTGGGTAGAAAAATGGGAAAGGGGATGCGATTGCAAGCAGGAATGGGTTGGTCGGATTTAAATGGGGAGGCGAAGTGAAGAAGAGGAAGGGATTTCTCTGATCTGGTAAATTTGGGGGAAGATGCGGTTTAGGGATTTGAATGGGTATAGATTTCGGATACCTCGCCATTCTCCTCTGTTAGCATTTTTTTTTTTTTAACTCTCCTCAGCTAGCATGTCTGTTGGGAGGAGATTTTTTATTTAATTTATTTTTTTATATTTAAATCCACGTGACAATGTTATTGACCAAACGTCAACATGTGAGAGTTTCTGTTGGTCCAGTCAGCATGTAAACTCATACCGTTAAAAAATTGGACGAAAGTGTCTATAAGTGGTATTTCTCCAAATTTGACTATTATTGGCACAAACACAAAAGTTTTGGCTATGCAAGTGTACTATGCCTTTTTTAAACAAAAAAACCGGATTCAAGCGATTTCAGAAGGGGATAGTAACACAACTTATTTTCATCAGTACTTGAGGGCGAGACAACAAAGAAACCACATACCTTACTTGAAGAAAGATGATGGCAGTATTGTTACTGAAGTGGATGAAAATAGGCGAGGTTGTAGTTGAGTTCTATAAGAAATTGTTAGTGGAAGAAATTGAAAAGATTTTGGTCCATAAGGTTACATCCTCGGATACTAAAAAGCTATGTAGCCCTACATTGGTATTGATTTTTTGTAGTGGTATTATTTTTCTGCATTGGTATTGATGTTATTGTATTAGTAGTGATCTTTATATATTGGTATTCGTTAATTCTGCAATGGTATTGTAATAAGTGGTATATGTTGTGGCAGTGGTAGAGTTTCTATGTTTTGATATTGAATTCTTGTTTTTTTTTACAATAGTATTGGTGTTTTTTAAAGTGGTAGTGCTTTTCAAATGGATTGTTATTGATATCTTATTTGACTTTTGTAGTGGTATTAGTTCGGCTCAACGGAGATAAGGAAAATATTGAGCAAAAATAAGGAAGAGAGATTTGGCTGGAGATTGTGGAAGTGAGAGAAAGAGAGAGAGAAATAATTAATATGGTTTTGTAACTTCCTAAAATATAATTTATTAAAAAATAATTAATACAATTTTTTTCATACCCAATTTGCCCTTAGTAACTATTGTGAGCACTCCCTGAGGTTGAATGCAACATGAAATGCTTGGGTAAGCTCACGAATATCATCTATATCGTCATCACTTATCACCATATCATCCACATAAATCAAATAGGAAAGTAATATCGTAAACTGTATTGTGAAGAAAAAAGAAGGATGGTTATCACTCTTAGTGAAACCATCATGCACAAATGTATTAATTAAGGAACTTCTCAAACCATTCCTGGGAGCCTATTGAAGGCCATATAAAGAGCGTAAAAGCAAAGAAACTTTTGAGGAATCTACCTTATTATAGCCGGCAGGACACCCATATAAATAGTTTCCTTCAAATAACGGGTAAAAAATACATTATTCACATCCAACTGAGTTAACGTCCAACCCTTCATAACGAAAATGGTCAATAATCTACGAACACTATGCATCTTAACTACTAGTACAAAAGTCTCGACATAGTCAATACCAAACTCCTACTTCAATCTCTAAACCACTAGACGTGCTTTGTAATAATCAGCAGAGTTGTATGGATTCTTTTCCTTAGAAAACTCCACTTGCTTCTGGTTACCGAATATTCTTTGAGCAACAATGGTACCTTCGACAACATCCTAGTCCATGTGCTAGAACAGAGGTGGAAATGGTATAAAAGTTATTCCGCCCAGAGTAGGTTACTCTCAACTCAAAACAACAAATTCATACAAATTCGGGCCAAGTAGCACCGGCAACAATTGATATTCTAAAAGATCTATTGAGGTTACACTACAAAAAAGACAGGCAGAAGTGACGAAATCCTTCTGACGACACTGTTTTTTTGTTGGAAATAAACTTTTTTGTGACAAAAATTTGTCGTCCTCATAAAAACATAAAATATTTGTGATGAACATCAAAAGTCGTCAATAAAGCCCAAAACATTTGTCACTAAAACTCAAAATCGCAAATACGAGGAACACCATCTCAATTTTACTGAGGACATTTCAAATTTTGTCACAAATAGAAATTATTTATGACCAAATTGAAATAGGCGTTAGAAATAATCTATTTTTCTGACGCCAAAAAAGGAGGGGAAAATTCCTGAATTTTATTTTCGAGGACACAAATTTTTCATCAGAAAATATTGTTGGAAATAGTATTATTTGTTAGGAATTTCCCTGTCTCTCAGAAAAACAAAACATTTTTATGAGGGAACGTATTTGGTCGTCGATAGAAGTTTGTTAGAGAAGTGGTTGGACAAAATGGTCATCACAAATGATTATTTCGTTGAAAAAACTTCTTGAGGAAAACACTTTCTGTGAAGATTTTATATGTCGTCAATAATATGCAAACAATCTCGTCACATATAGAACATTATTGACAAATTTCGCTTGTCAGAAACATTTCGTTACATATGAACAAAGTCTTAGTTTTAAGAGATGAAATTAAAATTAACCTTAAAGAAAAGGTCATGGATGTACTCGAACCATGGATCACTTGTTCACAAAACAAAGTCTAGATTAGTTAGACTAATTACATTTTATGTTAAATTCATGTTTCGTTGAGTATTTATTCCTAACCAAAATCTATAAGCATAAGAGTAAGGCTGGCAGTACGATTTCCGGTTAGCGGATAACCGTCGGTTACAACCGAACCGACCGATTTTTGGCTAACCGAAAACCGAGACTAAAATTAATTCGGTCGGTGCACGGAGGAGAATAAAAAGCTTCGGATAACCGAGTAACCGACGATTATTAACCGCGGTTATCCGAAAAAACCGACCAACCCTCATATATTGCCCTCCCATAAAAAAAAACCACATATAAAACCCATAACCCCACTCTGAAACCCTATAATCCCCTCATTAGACCCTCACGAGTCACGACCGCCGCCCAGCTCCCTTCCTCGTCGCCTCACGGCCGCCGCCTTCCTCCGTTCCTCGCCGCCATGCAGATCCTTCCTCGTCGTGTCGCACCCGTCCAGATCCCTTCCTCGCTGCTGCCCAGATCCCGTCCTCATCGCGTCGCCTCACCTCGCGCCGCCGCCTCCATCCTTCCTCTTTCCCGTCCATCCGTCATCGCCGTCGCTGTCCCCTATTGATTAGACCTTAATAAACAGTAACATCAAAACCTCTCTTTTAAATATATAAATAAATAAATATAATAATAATTTACTGACAAAGAAACAAAGTCACTACCACAAATCAATGTGTGGAAAAAAGGATGTCTCCATCACATTATAAAATGTGGGGAAGTGAATTCAAACCCCTTGTAGTTCGTTCTTTTTTGTTTTAATTGTGATTTTTTTAAAACGCTCCACTAACCGTGATTTTTGTATCAAGGATTTTATTGAGAAAAAATATATATGAATCGATAATGATAGGGTTACATAAAGAATAATACATTGGATTTAATCATGAAGAAGGATTTGACATATTAAAAATGAAAGGAGTTAACTTTTACTCAACAATTTTCTTTTTCAAAACTTTGTATTAAGTATGTTTAATGAATAAAGTAAGATGGATACACACTCAAACAATTATTGTCGAGTAGCCCAACTGAACAAGTGACTAAACCTACTTGGGCACAGGCAAGGCCCAATCAATTCCAGGAAACCATATATAAACAACATTCGGAACTAACCTAGCCATTCTAACCCTAAATGGCAGCCGTCAACCTCCCTTCTCTCCTTTCGTTCTCTCTTCTTTCTTATTGCTACTTGAGAAACGAATCCAAATGCAAAAGGTCCTCTCAATCTACTCTTCCCTTTCTCGACCTAATCCTTCACCCATCAAACGGCGACGATGATGAAGAAATCAAAGATCCGGTAAGCTTCCATATACATGCATGCCTATTCTGTAGTTCAATTCTGAGTTTGATTTATGTTTGGCTTTTTTTTATAGCGCTCCGAGTGCAACAACCGGCGATGAGATTTTAGCAGTCTCTGTCGGATGGAGAAGAGGTATTGTCGTGAAGGAGAGCTGGACAGCAGCGAAGGCTATGGAGCCTCGAACCTTTTTCTAGCCGCCATTAACGAAGCAGAGAGCAGCGAGAAAACAGAAGTCATCTCCCTCCGTGCCCTGTTTTGGACTCCTCAGCTGACCAGAGAAAGCATATCCAAAAAGAGACCTCTACCGCCGCGATTCAACCTCTTTGTCGAGCAACGCTCACTGCCTTCGTTAATGTCATCCTAACGATTGAAATTGTAATTTTTTGTTAAATTTTATTTTTTTGTGTTATGTCATTTGTTTCTTGGATTGGATTGAGGTGTTTTGTTCTTGAGGGTTATGTGGGTGAGTGAAAGGAGGCCGATGTTGCCGATGCGACTTTTGGAGTTCCACTTCCGAGTATGGGTTTGCTTTTGCGTTTCCACAGTTTTCATGTAAGATATATTTTATGGCTAGGCCACATATTTAATTTATGCAGTATTCTTCTTTCTTAATATTATACAGTATGATTTATTTTAATTATTTTATATATTTTTCAACCATAACATTTCATTGGAAATTTGTAGGAGTTCTCCATTCATGAGGACTTTTACTTGTCGGAAATAACAAAAGGATATTTTGGGAACAAAATTTTTTGTCAAATTATACAACCTTTTCTTACAATAAACAAATCATCACAAAAACACATAAGGGTATTTTGGGGATGGAAATTTCAAAGTGTTATTAACAAAAAAAAATTTGCTTACAAAAAACTATTTTCACAAATACTTAAACTGACAAAATAATTTCCTTAAAAATTTTATTTTTCTCTCTCACAAAAACTTTTCGTCAAGTTTTTTTCCTCAAGGGTATTTCTTTTCTGACAACGATAAATTGGGTTTTGAGGAAAATTTATCTTCACAAAAAATGTTTTTATGACACCAATTTTTTTTAGACTATTACCCACGGACCTTTACCCCACGACTCGCTAACGACCGTATTTCGTCAGAATAAACTTTTAGTGACGAGAAAAGGCCTTTTGTGACGCCAATCGTCTGGTAACATCTGCCAATCTTTTTTGTAGTGTTACTTCGGTTACTTGAACGAAGAAGTAACCGTGTCCAAGTCCAAGTCATTATGGTTACCTTAGTGTCTTGGGAAAGAAGTAATCGTGTCCAAGTCCAACAAGGGATGTGAAATCCTTGTTAAGCCACTGGATCTGTTCCCATTAGGTTTTGTCAAAGGGTTGTCAACCCTAATTGTATAAATACTTAGCTACCGTGTCATGTGGTATGCAAGTAAGAAAAGAGTCACTCAATAATATCGTCGATCGTGAGCTCGTTTCGAGCTCACCGTAGATTAGTCTCGTTCAATCAAGAACGAGGATACCACGTAAAATTCTTGTGTTGTGTGATTGTTTTTCAATTCAACGTTGTCGATTTCTTCATGGTATCAGAGCTGAATTGATTCCAGCGTCCATCGTTTATCTTCAATCATCATCATGAGTGACGAAGAAAGCTCACCCGTGAAGACCGAAGTCAAGGTCGAAGTCAAGGAGGGACCAGATCCCTCGTCGCCATATTACCTTCATCCGTCAGATCAGCCCGGCCAGGTCTTTGTCGTCGAGGCTCTGACAGAACTCAATTATGGAGAATGGGAATCGGATATGCGCACTGCTATCCTGGCAAAGAACAAAATTGTCTTCGTCACCTGAACGCTACAACGACCTTCATCCGGATGGCAAGTCGATGCTTGGGATAGGTGCAATGCCATGGTCGTTGGATGGCTCAAGAACGCCATGAGCCGTGATGTCAGGCTCAGCGCCAGGTATGCCGAGACAGCTCGTCAAATTTGGTCTGATTTGAAAGAACGTTTTGGTACAGGAAGTATGTCAAGGCTGTATCAATTGCGACGCACCATCGCGCTTCTCCAACAAGAGAAAGCTAGTGTTTCAAGCTTCTTCACGAAACTGAGGAGTCTTTGGGACGAAATTCAGGCGATAGCACCCACAGCTAAGTGCATCTGTGGCGGTTGTACCTGTGACGTGGAGAAACGTATGCGAGATGCGCAGGACAGCAATCGTCTCTTCGACTTTTTGATCGGTCTCGATGACGTGTTCAACACGGTGCGTACACAAGTTCTTTCAATGAAACCCACGCCTACATTAGGTGAAGCTTTTCAGTTGGTAGTAAATGATGAAGCACAAAGGAATATCATCAACCAACGTCGCCCAACAATAGAGGCTGCTGCCCTTCAAGCTCAAGGGGATCGAGGTGCTTCTAGTCAGGGGGAGCGATCATTGTCGGGAGATAGAACCCCTGAAGGACGTCCGAGATGCACTCACTGCCAAAAGGTTGGCCACATGAAGGAGACATGCTACGAGCTAGTAGGATGGCCGTCCCAAGAGTCCATTCGTGGTGGTAGAGGACGTCGAGGTCGTGGACGTGGCAGCAGCAGGTCGAGCAACCGGGATCCTCAAGTAGCTCAGGTTGCTCAGCTACGAGCTTTCTTAAATTCAGAACCCACAACGTCAGCAACACCAGTCTTCAACATGGCAGGTAATCTTTCTGCTTTAAATTCGTGGGTTATTGACTCAGGTTGCAATTAACATATCGCTAAAGATATAAATCTCTTGTTTGGTGAGCTCGAACCGAGCAAGGGTTTGCAGGTAAAAATTCCCAACGGTAATGGAGTGCCAGTTCAGGGCATTGGGAAGGCCAAATTGGATAATGGCTTAATCCTTAATCATGTTCTTTATGTACCGGATTTTCAATGCAACTTGTTGTCAGTAAGTCGACTCACGGCAGATTCATCAGTCGCGTTGGTTTTCATCGATGATTTCTGTGTCGTTCAGGATTGCAAATCCAAGAGGATGATTGGCACAGCTAGACGCATGGATGGTTTGTATCACTTGCAGTTGTTGAAGCATAATCGTCCAGTGGCTTTGGCAGCGACGCGAGCGATACGTGAGACAGAGAGAATGCATTCCAGGCTTGGGCATCCATCGTCGGAGAAACTCTTTCAGTTGTAGTCTTTACTTTCCAGTTCTATTATTCGTCAATCGGCACCTTGTGTTTCGTGTCTTGAAGCAAAACAAACAAGGCTACCTTTTTCGGCTAGTAGCATTAAGACCAATGGTTGTTTTGAATTAATCCACGTGGATATTAGGGGACCATATCAGCAGAGTTCATTTACCGGTGCTCATTATTTTCTTACTATCGTGGATGATTACAGCCGATGTGTTTGGGTTTACTTAATGAAGTATAAATTAGAGACTGCACGATACTTGATCATGTTTTGTCAACAGGTCGTTACTCAGTACAGGATGCAAGTTCGTCGTATACAGTCCGATAATGGACTGGAATTTGTCTCCTCCCCCCTGCGAGATTACTATGAAACTACGGGCATCGTTCTGCAAACGACGTGCACAAATACGCCGCAACAAAATGGAGTTGTTGAGCGTAAACATCGGCACCTTCTCGACACAGTTCGAGCCTTAATGTTTCATGCTGGTTTGCCTCGCCGTTTTTGGGGAGAGTGCATCCTAACGGCTGCCTATCTTATCAATCGTTTACCTCTCATTTCCATCAAGAATCAAAGCCCATACCAAGTACTCCTTGGCCAAACGCCCAAATACAGTCATCTTCGGAGTTTTGGGTGCTTAGTCTTCGCCAAGGATACACACCATCATCTGCGCAAGTTCGATTCGCGTGGCCGTGCAGGGGTCTTCATCGGTTATCCTGCAACGCAACGGGGCTATCGCATTTATGATCTTCAGCACAAGTACATCTACACGTCACGTGACGTTGTCTTCATGGAAAATATCTTTCCATTCAAACAGTGGAGTGTATCCACGTCTCCGTGTCACCATGCAAGGGATGGTAGCACCCCCATGCATGTAATTGACGACCCAAGTGAAGCTCTTATTACTGGGGAGACTAGTAATGATCACACCATCGAGCAAGAGATGGAGTCCCCAGAGGAGCAGCAACTTACCTCATCACCAGCAGGTAATTGTGGTGAATCTCAGGCAAGTCCCAACACATCCAGTCCACCGAATGCAACTGCTCCGCCACAAATTCCCCTTAGGCGTAGCAATAGGCAGACGCAAGGCCAGCTGCCAGTCAGGTTTTCGGGTTTTGATGTGGAATTACCAGAATTGGCATCGTCTCATCAAGTCTTATATCCCATGAGTAATTATGTCACCTACACACGAATTTCAGCCAAGCATCGTGCCTATCTCACACGTATCTCTGAGCTGACTGAACCTCAGTACTTTTTCCAAGCCGTTCGGTACAAATTTTGGCGTGATGCCATGCAGAGGGAGATCCTAGCTTTGGAAGCCAACAATACGTGGACCCTGGTCATATTGCCTCCAGGCAAAAAGGCCATTGAGGGCCGATGGGTTTATAAGATCAAATTTAATCCAGACGGTTCAATTGAGCGATATAAAGCGCGACTCGTTGCAAAGGGATTTACTCAAGTCGAAGGTATAGATTATCATGACACCTTCGCCCCTGTTGCCAAACTGGTCACTGTTCGTTGTCTCATTGCTGTTGCTATCAGCAAGGGCTGGTATCTCCACCAACTATACGTAAATAATGCGTTTTTACATGGTGAGTTACATGAGGAAGTATACATGAAGATTCCTCCTGGTTTCACAGCAAACGGGGACACTCGAGTTTGTCGGTTAAATAAGTCTATTTATGGTCTTCGTCAAGCCTCCAGGAATTGGTATCAAAAGTTTTCAGCCGCATTATTACAGCTTGACTTCCGACAGAGTCGAGCAGATCATTCATTATTCATTTATCAATCGGGTCCTTCCATTGTTGTTGCACTCATCTACGTTGACGACGTTATTCTCGCCGGTGATGATCTCCACTTCATTAAGAAGGTTAAGTCTTTCCTTCATGATCGCTTTACTATCAAAGATTTGGGTGACTTGAAATATTTCTTGGGTATCGAAGTTGCTCGGTCAAGTGAAGGGATCGTCCTCAATCAACGGAAGTACGTCCTAGACATACTTGCCGACTCTGGGCTTCAAGGGACACGTCCTTGTCAGTCGCCAGTTGAACAGAATCATCAGCTAGGACGCCTAGCCTCACCTCCAGCGGCCGATCCTTCTGCTTTCAGTCGACTGGTTGGTCGACACCTCTACCTGACAGTCACACGACCTGACATCGCCTATTCGGTTAATCTGCTCAGTCAAGCTGTTCATGCACCTACACAGGCACATGTTGATGCAGCTAATCGTGTCCTTCGATATCTCAAGCAATCACCAGGCCGCGGGTTATTTTTCCCAGCTCACGACTCGCTCATTCTCACCGCCTTTTGTGATGCAGACTGGGGAGGTTGTCCGACCACTCGGCGATCCACTACTGGTTACTTCATCCAACTGGGCTCAGCACCGATATCTTGGCGAACCAAAAAGCAGTCTGTGGTTGCTCGATCGTCTGCTGAAGCTGAATATCGCGCAATGGCTAGCACAGTCAGTGAGATCGTTTGGTTAAGATGGTTGCTATCTGATCTCGGTGTCCCTCAATCGGCACCCACTACTTTGTTTTGTGACAATCAAGCCGCTCTTCACATAGCAGCCAATCCGGTGTTTCATGAACGTACCAAGCATGTGGAAATGGATTGCTACTTTGTACGTGAGCGGGTTTTGTCACACGATATCTCACCGGCAAAGATTTCTACTCACGATCAACCGGCAGACATCTTCACCAAAGGTCTCTCAGTCTCGATCAGTTTTCTCATCTACTTTCCAAGATGGGCATGATCGATATTCATGCCTCATCTTGAGGGGGAGTATTGAGGTTACTTCGGTTACTTGAACGAAGAAGTAACCGTGTCCAAGTCCAAGTCATTATGGTTACCTTAGTGTCTTGGGAAAGAAGTAATCGTGTCCAAGTCCAACAAGGGATGTGAAATCCTTGTTAAGCCACTGGATCTGTTCCCAGTAGGTTTTGTCAAAGGGTTGTCAACCCTAATTGTATAAATACTTAGCTACCGTGTCATGTGGTATGCAAGTAAGAAAAGAGTCACTCAATAATATCGTCGATCGTGAGCTCGTTTCGAGCTCACCGTGGATTAGTCTCGTTCAATCAAGAACGAGGATACCACGTAAAATTCTTGCGTTGTGTGATTGTTTTTCAATTCAACGTTGTCGATTTCTTCAAGATCACTCGATGCGATCAACCTGAGTATCCACTCCATTACTCGGGCAAAATTGAGAGAACTAGTAGAGGGCCTTCAGTTAAGGGTAGCAAAATAGCTTGCACCGGGAGATAATCCCCAAAATCCGACCTAATTGGATAGTGTAAAATTCAAACCAAAAAGAATTTTAGTGGGCATCGGTAAAACCTGAACCTGAATATTACTTACGATGGGTTAGCATAATTTTCTCACTATCCAACCTAAATTCGCCAAATTAGATATATGTATGATCGATGTATCTGTATTTTGTTTAGAAATAGTCATTATTTTTTTAGCACAATCAATAAGGAACGGATAGGATGCTTACACCACTTAGTGTTAGTACTGTGTTAACACATATATTACAAACACTATGGTACAAACTGACTTGTACCTTTAATGTTATGGTAAAAATTCAGTTTCTACCTATACCTTTAATGGTATAAATTGAATTTATACATCTATTTATCTATCTATCTACACTAATACTATATGGAGGTTCTACTCCAGAACCCCATCAATCTCTATTTCCCTGCTTCCTGCGCAGAGAACGGAAGAGCATTTAGGTAAAAAAAATTAATGTGCACGGGCCATTGAGAGCAAAAAAGGGACAGATGGGCATGGGCCTTATTTCTTATTAGGCTGATGTATATAGGGCTGGAAGTTTGGTACCGGTATTTGGGATATACCGAATATCGTACCAAATTTGTCTATATTTGATATTACCGAATACACGTATTATTTTGTGGGATTGGGATTGGGATTGAATTTCAATTGTTATTTGGTATTAGGGATTACGGGATTGGGATCGGTATATACCGAAATACCGATCAATACCGAAATATAAGCTAGTGTGTATGTAATCCTCTCAACTAGACTCTCTCATTCATTACTACGTGACCATCAACCAACAAATTCGTCATTTAATTATACATAGATCATTACATCACTATTTCACACTAGTATTAGTCGTCTCTCAACCTCAAATTCGTCAAATTAAAGATTACCAATTACAAGAATTTGAGATGTTAGCTCTAGGCAACTCAAGACTATTTGCTTAGTCTCTTTGCCCTAAATTAAAAAATAAAATCTAATTTATATATTTAATTATTAATTATAAAGGTAATTAATTATGTATTCCATAATACCGATTGGGATACCGAGGTACCGATTGGGATACCGAAATTATTTAGGGATTGGGATTGGGATACCGAAATTATTTAGGGATTGGGATTGGGATTGATTTTAGGGTGTAATTCGGTATTCGGGATTTCGGTATTTGGTATTGGGATACCGATACCGTACCGATTTTCACCCTATGTATATGTATATATAGAATAGAACGGTCCAGACAGAAAGTAGAGAGAGGGCGGCGCAATTAGGAGATATATTGGATTTTAAGAGAATAGAAAATTGTAATAATCAAATGGGTACTTGGGAAGGGCTGAGCATAGTGGGTGGGAGACTAAGAGTTTTTTCTTTTTTTTTGCCAAAGGACTAAGAGTTCAATTCACATGGTTTATCAATATTATTCTTATACTGTTGCCATGCCCAATAAGTATTATGAAACGAATGATTGTAAAAGAGTTCTCTATTGATTAGTAAGTCAAATAGTCAATAGCTCAATTTTTACTGAATTCATTTATTTGTTAGAAGTTGGTTTATATGAATTTACTAATATTTAATTGACCAATGCAATCTCACTGATACTTATATGAAGTTGGTTGTGATGTTTTTCGGAAACCAAAATGGTAGGATGACAATTTTGTCACAACCCATGATTAATTAATTATCCAATCCAATTTTTTTGATGGTTTATCTAATCCAATTGAGTTGGGTATAAAACTGAAATACAAGATAAATGTGTCTAAATTTATAGTTTTATACACATACTTACTTATTTGGGTTGATTCGTATTTTTAAATCCTGAATTTGGGTTTATACCCAAAATCATATAAAATCAAGATTTTGGTACCTATAATATTTTCAAAATTTAGTACCTAAACTTATATTCAGTCGAAAAAGTCCGCGAAATCAATGAAAAAATTTAATTATTGCATAAAATTTTCATCCTTACAATTGTCTACCTGAAAATTTTAAATTTTACAAACTGGTCAAATTGTATATGCAATTTGCGATGTAGGTTCATATAGTCTACACAGGCGTAACTCTTTTTTTTTTTTTTGATAACGAGGAACACCCTCCACGGTCACCACATTTTGTGGTGCCGTTAGTCGGGCTAAACCCCGGGACCTCCGCCGGCGGTCCGGGTGATAGCGGGATGCCTCCGGGAACACCATGGTGGCGGTGAGGATCGAACCTGGGACCTTATGGTCACCAGTCCTCCTCCCTTACCACCAGGCTATGTGACCTTTGGCAGGCGTAACTCTTACATAGGCATTTAGCTCAGTAAAGGGGGCCCTTACGAAGGGCATAGTGTAATAAGCCCATATATCCCTATGAAATTATAAAATGAATTTCTTCGATTCAGAAATATCTCCACAAATGTAGCATATTTTCATATCACTTAGAATGATGTTTTTTTTTTTATAAATTCGGGTTGCTATTATATGGGTTAAAAACCGAATCCGAAACACCAAAAAATACCAAATTAAAAAAAAAAGTACCTCATTTAACTACATTGCATTTCTCATGGAATTCCCAATGTACTGTTTTGTTACTGTGTTCTCTACAGATCAAAGGTACATTATTTAATATTATGTGCGGTTAGAATTAATTATTATGCATTACAATTTAAAATAAAATATAATGTATTATAAGATTATCAAACCTAACATATTATAATAACATATATTATTCATATAATGATTATATATCAAGGCTGTCAAATCGGTCTATACCGTTAGGTTAGCAAGTGAAATCTTTCGATAAAGGACAACTGGTTTGTGCCCGTTCATACCGATTTGACAAAATACATAGTATTGTGAAAACTCATTAATATCAAAATTAATTTAATCATATATAACACATATTTCAAGACAGTTTACTTATAATTCATATTCATATTTAAATAAAATATGAATGTCACTGACATGACAACTATGACATTAAAAACGACATCATCAAGGTAATGCAACCAGATTGTCAAAAAAAAAAAAGGTAATGCAACCATTAGTAACATGAAATTTTATTTGATATAATTCGTTAATGAATATCCATGCCAAGTGATTGGATATTTAATTTTCCAAAACATCATTTATATAGTTTTTCCTTAGAATTTAAAGATTATATTACTAAAGAACATTTCTCTTAATAACTAGCAACGCATGGTAATGATACAAGTCCACCTATCTTACCTCATGAGACTATTTTTATATTATTGATTGAAGAATATTGAGATTTTGCATTTACCACAAAAAAATATTGTGTACTTCAAAAAATTTCATTATTTTTTATGTAATTACCATCATCATACTAATTCAGGATCAACCTTCGAGTTGCAGACAAACAGGAAAGGATGACTTTGTTGTCATGGACAGACTGGGAGCTCGACTTTTTGGAATGCCGGCTGAAAGACTATTCCAAGACTGATAGAATTAGAGGACCACCACCTACTCATCTCCTACAAATTGAAGGAATGACGTTGAAGTTCGACATCAAGCTTACAGAATACAACATCACTAACCTAACAAGTGAGTAGACAATTATCAAGATAGGGAAAGGATGAGAAAGAGCAGACCACCAATGATATTCCTCACTTGATCGAGGTAAATTCTATTTTAATCAAAATGATTATCAATATTAATTATAAATTTGTGACATTCTCTATTGGATTTGAAATTTTATACTATGAATAGGTTATAGTTAGTTATGTTATTTAATCTAATTGATAACTTCAATGGTCAGGTGAATAGAGCTGATATTTTAATGAACAAAATTTGCTTAGATGGATTATATTCAAATAATTCAGCTTCCAGTTAAAGGTGGAGAACACCCTTTATTTATTTCACTAACTGTTTGGAAATATAGTGAATTTGTATTCATCTTTGTATTAAGTGTGAAATTTTGCTTCATATCCCACCGACTTGCAATTAATTGTACACGGCTATAAATTTATCTACAATATATTGATCACTTATGTTTCGATAGATTCACCACATATGTAGTACTTTTGAATTTCAATGATCTAAATTAATAATGTTGATGCAGGATAACAAGAATGACACTGCTATTAATAGAGGTAATGAATCCGGTGCTACAGATGATGATGATATTGACAAGAAAGAAATTATTCATGAGGAAGATATAAAAACTGGTGACGGGGAGAAAGAACAAATCTGGAATATTGTTTGTAACTCGGAAGAGGTAAATTCTACTCCAATAAAAAAGATGATTTATTTTACCAAAAAAAAGATTATTTTTATTTGCAAACATATTTTACCATCAATTTTTTGTGTTGATTGAAGTGCATGATAAGAAGGAAGAGATAACTGAAATGCGAGAGAAGAAGGAAGAGTCAATTGATAGTGAAGATAAATGTGTCGCTAATGGAGATGAAAACATTATTAATGGTGAGATTTTAATTTGTTTTTAGAAGGGTCATTTTAATTTGTTTTTAGGAGTCGTTTCCTTGCATGAGATTTTTCTTTCATTTTTCGTAAAATGATTTAGTTGATTAGCATTAAAAAGTCAGAAAACAATATTAGATTTATTTGAATTGTTTAACTATTTTAATAATTTGGATTCTCTTATTCTCCCAATCGATTCGAATGTTTAGAGTATTTGAAGAATTTTGTTTTTCTTATACTACTGCGTAACTCAAAAATACATATTGCTAATGTACGTTATTACAACCAAATCCGGCCAACTGGCTGAGCCCCTAACTAGTTTATATGTTGTATAAATGAAACTTGTCCTATCCTACCAAATATGTATGGAGGTTCTCATCAGAACTCACTCCATCCAAAATTTCCAACGATATGAGTAATTTTAGGAGGGATATTTTTTACACTTTAATTATTAAAAAATATTATTATTTAACTAATTTTAGTGAATGTAAAAAGACACAGCCGAGCACATTATTAATTAAATAATTTCCATAAATCTAGAAGACCCCGTTCCTATATTTTCTATCCATCCCAATTCTTCCGTAAGGAAAAGGTTCCTCATTCTTTAATTTTTACATCACTTGGGATAATTAATAAGGTTAACTTATATTTATCTCATTGTATTCTTAGATAAAATATTTCTATAGCAATATATATATAGCAAAAGATAGTGTACATCCGGGCGTACGCTAGCCTATCGTACGCCCCATTGAGTTTTGCTATTTAGACAAAGAATTAATCGGAGTTTGGGAAATGATACTATACCCTAACCCCTAATGAGTGAATCCCAGCCCCCAATTCACTAACCCAAAGCACGAGATTCGTTTAATCTTAAAAATGAAAATCAACAATTCTGATTTGTCGAAATTTTCATTGGTTTTCATTTTAAGATCAAACGAATCTCATGGTTTGGGTTAGAAAATTAGGAACTGGGGTTCACCCATTAGAGGTTAGGGTATAGCATCATGCCCCAAACTTCGATTAATTCATGATCTATTTAGCAAAACTCAATGGGGCGTACGGTAGCCTGAACCATATATATATATATGGCAAAGGCTAGCGAACGCCCGGACGTACCCTAGCCTACCGTACGCCTGATGAGTTTTGCTATTTAGACAATGAATTAACCGGAGTTTGGGGCATGATATTATACCGTATCCCCTAATGGGTGAACCCCAGTCCGCAATTCACTAACCCAAAGCATAATATTCATTTCAAGATTAAATGTATCTCATGATTTGGGTTAGAAAACTAGGGACTGGGGTTTATCCATTAGTGGTTAGGGTATAGTATCATGCGCAAAACTTCGGTTAATTCATTATCTAAATAGCAAAACTCAAACGGGCGTACGGTAGTCTAACGTACGCCCGGGCGTAAGCTAGCCTAAACCATATATATATATATATATATATATATATATATATATATATATATATATATATATATATATATATAGTGGCTACTTCGGTGCACTCACTTTTTTCTAAAAGTGTCCATAATACATTAAATTTAAAACTTTAATTAGTACTCTCTATCTAATATGATGATATGACATAGAATCATAACAAATCAATCTATGACCCTAATCCCTTAACCTTCAATTTTGAATCCCAACCCAAATCCCAAATTGTAAACTTAAACCCTAACCCTAAATCCCTAAATTCTAAATCCTTCGAATTAAAGTAGATTTTGAATGATTTTTTTTCAAATTCATGTGCTTCTTGTTCATAATATCATAAGCAACAATTGATACCGTTTGACATGAATCGCATGCTCAGAATGACAATTATAAGGCGGGCGCACTCAATGCACCCAAAAAAGTGGGTGCACTGAATACGCCACCATATATATATATATAGGTTCAGGCTAGCGTATGCCCGGGCGTACGCTAACCTAGCGTACGCCCCATTGAGTTTTGCTATATAGATCATGAATTAATCGGAGTTTGGGGCATCATACTATACCATAACCTCTAATCGGTGAACCCCAACCCCTAATTTTCTAATCCAAACCATGAGGTTCGTTTAATCTTAACATGAAAACCAATGAAAATTTCGACGAATCAGAATCGTTGATTTTCATTTTTAAGATTAAACGAATCTTGTGATTTGGGTTATTGAATTGGGGACTGAGATTCACCCATTAGGGGTTAGGGTATAGTATCATGTCCCAAACTCTGATTAATTCTTTGTCTAAATAGCAAAACTCAAGGGGGAGTACGGTAGGCCGGACGTACGCTAGCCTTTGCCATATATATATATATATATATATATATATATATATAATAACATTCATGAGTTATCAATTCTTATATAATGGTATCAGATCTCTGCAACAATTCCTAATCGTAGTGGTTATCACCTTGCTGACTGAACTTTGATCAATAACCTAATCTTTGTAAAGTCAATTTAGAATGATCATGCTACTTCCCACTTAATTCATGATTTACATATTAAAAATAAATCACCATATATAGAAGATGGCATTTGTGTTGGTCAACCAAGTTTGCATATGTATAAGAAGAAGAAAAAAAGAACGTATCTACTAGAGAATAGTCAATGCATATTGTTTATTTATTAAGTTTCCAATCTATATATTATCAAATTTTGTGTTGGTCGTAGGGTTGTTTACTAAAATTTAATGTGTGTAATGTCCAGTGTTTTCAATTATTTTACCATTAAAGATTGACTTCCAATGAAAAAATAAGTAGGAATAGCCTATTGTGAATAAAAAAGTTTACGTTAAGGAAGACAAAGACATTGGTAATTGGTGGAGATGATTGTGCTTTAGAAGGCGAAGGCAGAGCAATAACAAGAAATTCAAAATAAACTTTCAAATATTTATTGGCATCGAGTAGCAAATAATGTAACGTCTAATTAAATTTTTAGAAGTCAATTTCCTTGCAAGAATTTTCTTTTTTTTACTTTGAGTAAGGACTTCAGTCAGTAAATCGGGTCAGCATTTTGAAAATTATATGAGTATGATATTTCCAATAACTAAATTATTTAAAAATTTTATGGTATGAAATAAAATATCTTGCTTCGAACAATTACTAAGGTTATTTATACTATTAACGAAATTCATCCGGCCAACGGGCGGGCCTTGACCTAATATCATAATATAAAGGTACAAATTCTCTTATGGTACAAACTGTACGTATACCTTTAACTCTATAGTACAAGTTCAATTTGTATTTCGATACAAGTTCAATTTGTATTTCGAAAGAAGAGTCCCACTTTGGAGGGTTACAAAGCGTAAGGTTTATAAACTCTTATTTACCGTGGTATGTGAATATTAACTTGATAAGAAGCTCGTTTAGTTGGTTTATTGGGACTGAACAAATTAAACTTCCAAGAGAAAGAAAGAGTTTAAGGGATCCATCCCCTTACTTACCGCATCAAGAATTGTCTTGGATTGGACAAGTAACGGTTCAATTACAACGATCCGCAAGGTGCGAGGATCATTAATGAGGACATAGGGTCAATGATGAAGTATCCAGTTGCCCTCCTAGCCTAGCTTGGGTTGCCAAATGCTTGCAAGTTTTCGATTATTGTAACATACTTGGTTTTGTCGTTAGTTGGGAAATTAAGAAAGATGTGTCAGCTGGTTTGATTTGATTGGTTTATTTTATAGGATGGAGGTTCCCGCAAAACTCGAGTTTGCCTTGTAGTGAATAGTAATTTGCAGACGGGCCTCCGATCCGCACAAATTTGGGAAAGAAAGGAAATGTAAATTAGATCGACGAGAGAGAGAGAGAGAAGAAAGATAGACAGGGTAACTAACCAACTAATTAATAATAATCTAATAGAATTAACGAATGATGGCATATTTGGGTAGTCGGACACTTAGTATATAAACGCATTTGCTGCACCCATTTTTCTTCAAAGTGATCATCAATCATCAATACCATAACTAATGAAGAACATCACCATGATCACCTTCTCCCGTTCGCTGCTTCTTGTCGCCGCCGTCGTGATCTGCCTGCAGGCCGTCCGACCGGCCTCGACTAGCGACCCAGCTTGTAACTCTTATCAGCAAGCACTGTCGGGTAGCTGCATGGACTACTTCACCGGCAAAACCGACGGCGACCATGTGCCTCCTCAGTGCTGCCAAGTCCTCGCAGCCTATCACTCCAAGTTGGGAACCAAAGGGGAAAAGCAACAAGCTTGCAAATGCTCCCACGACTTATTCACTGCCTCTGGGGTGAAGCAGGACCGCCTCTACAAAGTTCCAGCAGACTGCAAACTACCAGTGCAAGCCGACTGCAGCAAGTAAGAAAACTCCACCCATTTTTTTCTGTTCCTAATTGATTCGATCGCATTATTAGTTATTCATATCTCTAACATCGTCGACCATGCTAGCTAGCTAGTGTTCCTTAATTATTGTATCTAAAATTATTAATTCCCCCCTGCAGGATTAATTAAGTGGATGATCCCTGCATGCATAACATTATTGTTCACCAATCAATCGCGCGCACACATGCAAGGAGTTCATTTTCCAGGAAGAAGAATATTTATGAGAAACAACATATATACTATTATAGATCGTTTTTAAGTAAGCTCATCTAAATGTCGCAATTTGAAGGTTTCTTTCTTTTGTACCACGTACAATAAGTGGTTAACCCACAACTTTACTTATATGCTACTTTCTTAATAAATCAAATATTACCTATATTGACAACTAAACCCTTGCTATATAATAGTCCGACAATATTAATTACCTATGTGCATATGAACAATGACAAAGTCAGGATTAATTAGGTGGATGATATTGATTGCTCTACTAGCTCCCTCTTATATAACATTATTGTTAGGGGTGGCTATACGGTCCGGTCCGGTTAAATTGGCCCAAATTGATTCAGTTCAGTCCGGTCTTTTTGAAAATATAAGGACCAAAGATTGGATTGTATACAGTCCTGTCTTGATTCGGTCCGGTCCCAATTCGGTCTTGATTTTATATTGAGTTTGTGGGGATTTGAGTGGCCTAAGGTCTGAAAGAGTGAGGAGTTGGTTAAGTTTTGTACTAAGTGCAAAAGTTTGTGACCATTTATGCAAATTACCCTTAAGTTTTGGGTGTTGAGCTCTCTTATCTGGTCTTTATCCAATTTTCTATCCGGTCCCGAACGGTTTTTTACCTCAAATCTAAGCCCAAATATTGGATTGGATTGTTTACTATCCGGTCCCGGTCCGATCTTGGTCCGGGTTATACGGTCCGATTTCGGGTAAAACCAAAAAACCCGGACCAAATAGCCAGCCCTAATTATTGTTCACCATTCAGCCACACACATGCAAGGAGTTTATTTTCTAGAAAGAAGAAAATTATATGAAACAACATATCTATATGACTATATCGCAATGTTTCTTTCTTTCATGACACAAAATAACTGGCTCCTCCACAACTATACATACATGTGTTGCTTAATAACTCCAAGATTATCTATATCTACAACGAAACTTTTGCTCGATCGAGAACCAAGAGTGCCAATTACCTATGTACGTATGGACAGTCATGACAAGGTCCGGATGTAAAATGACAGTGAAAAGGGGTTAGAAATAAATAACAAAATACAATAGTATATATTCTAATATCTCAGCTCTAATCTTGGATGACAACTAACACTAACCACATTCTTAGCCTAAGAAAATAGAGGTGTTGATTAATTTTTGTCACCGAAACTGCTTTCCATTAAAAAATATCAAGCAAGTTAACGTCACAAGATCCTGATCTAGTCAGATATCAATAATCGACGCGAGTGACTGTGTGTTTGTATTAGTTGGTGAATCTATTATACAAGTTTGAAGAATGAATTCAAGTTTCATTAAGAATGTAAAATAAAGGGTCCAAAATTTATGTGCTAATTAAGAAATGGACACATGCCCATCCCTCTAGTGCACAAAGTTTTGATGGACATTATCTGATGACCAGTACGCGTACCAGCAGAAAAAAAACATCGAAGCATGATAAGTTTGGAGTCGGCTATAATTAATGATTTACTTGATTGATTGTGATTTGGGCGGTTGGCGACGCCCGTGCGAACTCCAACATTTCTTTACAACTCAACCAGCGATCTTGAAGTCCATGGCGGGCTGAAAACTGGATTTCCATCTTGTCAAGTGCTGGTGATGCGGCCAACAAGGATCGTACGAAAGCCATATCCAACTTTGTAGCCTCAAATTGCTCCATCTTCACGCGGTTGAGTTTCGGCCAGCTACTTTTCTTGTCATTTATAAGCTTTAGAGCCCACTCGTCTACGGCATCATATATGTGTTGCTTCCCAATCTGCAAACATTCATACACAGGAGAAAACCCTTACTTCGATGAAAATATCCAAACATGCAGTTTCGTGTAAAACACAACGGAATGAAATACATATACTCACGTACGTTGATGATTAGTTCATCCAAGTTTGAAGAAATGTTGAGGAAGCTAATGGCACACCACACATAGGCATAACACAGTGTGGTGTGTGGCAGTTCATTCAGTCTTAGCTGCTTAATGCTACTCCAGAGGCCGCCAGTACGTAACAAATCTCCATGTTCAGATCCGGTCAACAAGTACTGAAACAGACACCAAACATATAAAATCGTCAGAAGAATTCAATTCGTCTACCCAGTTGCCTGCCAATTGAAGTTCTTACGCTGTAGAAATAACCAGACAGAGAAAGCTGCTCCACTGCTGGAAGGCCGTCTTTAAATCTCGACAAGTTAAAGTATCCTTTGTCCTCGACGAAGCTGATATCTTGATGAACATGCACATTTTTGAGGAGTGGAGTATGCTTGAACTCCAGCAAGCTGAAGCTCCCCGCGACACGAAAATATTCGAGTTTAGGAGCCTCGATGACGATGCTGATCTTGTCGTTAAAATCGCCGCAGCCTACCATGGTCAATGCAGAAAGCGACGGGCAGTTAAAGCTGAAACGAGCTTCTTCACCACCGCCAATTTTGGGTACTGCCAAACCTCGAAGCTCGAGAACATCGAGCTCAGCGCTGTCGAACGCCACGTTGGAGGATCTGAACTGGCAGCCACACAGTTTCAAGTTCTTGAGCCCGGCGAAGGAGAAAATGCACCTCGGCAGCACATAGTCTTTGATGTCAATGGACAGGGACTCGATGCGTCGGTCGGTCAGAGAGCCGATGATCTGGCCGATCCGATGGTCGGGAAACGCGCTTCTTAGGTCCGGGATCGAGAGGGAGAAGTTTGTCAGGCAAGCACGGTGGCGCATGAGGACGTAGAAAACGTTCAGCATCAGTTTTCTGTTGGCAGCAGATGCTAGTTCCCCTGCAACTGGGTTCACTACCATACCAAATTTGTCATCGAAAACAAGGGAGGGCATGTTCATCCAAATGTTCAGCCATTCACTTGACAGAACACTTGTCTTCGCTGCTTCTCGTAGGGGCAAAAACGTCAGGATGTGCTCCACAACATTGCCTGGCAACTCACTGATTCTGTCTCTACCCGTCATCCTATAAACCCAACCAAACCACAATTAATTTAGCACGTCTAACACGTAAGAAGTTGGTACGTACGTACATACACTTGGTTGCTAAGCCTGATAATAGCTTTCACGTTAAGATATATAGCATTCGGTGAATAGCAAAAAGACAAGGAAGAAAATTGAAGCGATGAAGCAAAAATAGCCACAAACCCTAATGTACGTCATCTATACGCTGACTACTTAAGAAAAGAAAATGAGGGTAGTAATTAAACTCGGCGCTCACCGTGTAGTGGTTATTACGCAGCCTACGACTGCCGATTGCGGCAGCTAGTTTCAGGAGAAGAAGAGGAAGTCGGGGACAGAGTTTACTGAGTTCGAATTCTTTGTATTTGCTTCTGATTTGGTGATTTCCAATCGACTACAAGGAATAATATCTTGTGTATTATTATGAACATAGTGAGGGTATTTATACCCACAAGTGTACAGGTTTACATATAGGACAAGGAAATAGAGTTACATATGAACAAAGAAACTTAAGATGACTTGGATAAAGACTTATCCCTAATACACCCCCGCAAGATGGAGGCGGCGTTAGCTAGCCCAATTTTGGAACGTAACAAGTGATACCGTGTAGACGAAAGCAGCTTGGTAAGTACATCAGCAAGTTGAGTCACAGTGGGAAGATGACGGACATGAAGCTGACGAGCTTGGACCAGCTGACGGACGAAATGGTAGTCAAGAGCAAGGTGTTTCATGCGCGAATGAAACACGGGGTTGGAGCTGAAGTTAACGGCCCCAAGATTATCACAAAACAAGGGCGGCGCAGCGGGCAAACGGTGATGCAGTTCAGTCAGAAGATTCCGCACCCATTGGGCTTCCGATGTGGTCAACGTAATGGCACGGTACTCAGCCTCCGTGCTTGACCGAGAAACCGTTCCCTGCTTTTTAGACTTTCAGGAGATCAACGTATCGCCGAAGTAGATCAAGAGCCGGGCGTGGAGGTGCGATCATCAGCCCAGTCCGAGAAGACACGAAGGAAAAGTGGAGAGGACTGGCGACGTATATGCAGGCCAAGAGTGCGAGTACCAGCAAGTACCGGAGCAGGCGCTTGACGTGCTGATAGTGCAGAGAAGTGGGTGCGTGCATATACTGGGAGAGTTTGTTCACTGCAAACGCAATGTCAGGGCGAGTGGTGAGGATGTACTGGAGAGACCCAAGAGCCTGACGATAGAGTTTGCCATCAGCAGCGGTTGTGCCATCTCGAAGAAGAAGCCGAGCAGTAGAAGCCAGGGGGGTCGAGGATGGCTTCGCCTCATGCATTTGGAACCGAGTATGTCCTGAACATACTTATGCTGGGAGAGAATGTAGCCAGTGGTAGTAGGAAGGACTTCAATGCCAAGGAAGTAATTAACTTGACCCAGGTGCTTGAGAGCAAACCGCGCGGACAGTTGATCCTAGAACTGCTGAAGAAACTCAGAGTTGTTGCCGGTGAGGAGCAGGTCATCGACATACATGACGAAGTAGGGGAGCACACCGTGGCGATGATAGAAAAAGAGTGAAGCATCCAAGTGTGTCTTGACGAACCCACACTTGACAAGGAAGGAGCTCAACTCGTCGTACCAGGCTCGAGGTGCTTGGCGCAAGCCATAAATGGCCTGGCGGAGACGTCACACGTGATTAGGATACTAGGGTCCTTGAAATCAGGAGGTTGAGCCATATAGACCTTCCCTTGAAGAGGACCCTGCAGAAATGCATTATTAACATCGAACTGAAAAATTGGCCAGCTGTGAGAGAGAGTAATGGTAAAGACTGTGTGAACTGTAATAGGCTTGAGAACAGGGCTGAATGTCTCATGAAAATCGACCGCAAGGCGCTGATGAAACCCTTTAGCAACCAGTCTTGTTTTAAAATGCTCAATCTCACCAGTGGGCAGGAGTTTGATAGGATATAGCCACCAATTACCAATGACGTTGTAGTGGGGCAGCCGGGGCACATGATCCCATGTCATGTTGGCGCGGAGCACATTAAACTCAACATCGAGGGCACGATTTCAGTCCTCATGTAGGAGGGCCTCCTTGACTGAGGTGGGCTCGAGTGGAGGAGTGACTGAAGATGCGGTCACAACCTGCACATATTTACGGTGAGGCTTCACGATATTATTTCTTGACCGTGTTACCATGGGATATGGTGGTGCAGCAGTGCTGGCTGCAGTAGTGACCAGCGGTGGTGCCACGGGTGCGGGTGAGGTGCGCACCAGGGAAGCGACCTGCACAGGGGAGCGAGGAGAGGTGGAGGCTAGACGGGCAAGAGGCGTTGGTGGAAGCTGTGACACCACAGGAAGACATGCGGCCATCCATGACGTAGAGGACATAGGGGACGAGGGACTGGGTGGCCCGGTCGAGAGTCCAGGGAACTCATGTTCTACAAAAACAACATGGCGAGACAAAAAAAGCCATTCGGTAGCTGGATCATAGCACTTATAGGCACTTTGTTGATGGGAGTAACCTAGGAAGACACATGGTCGTGAACGTGGAAGAAGTTTGTGAGAACTGTAGGGACGGAGCCAGGGGAAACAAAGAAAGCCAAAAACACAGAGTTTGGAATAGTTGGGAGGCACATTAAACAGGACAGTGAAGGGAATGCGACCACGGAGAGAGGAGGATGGTATCCGATTGATGAGGTATGTGGCTGTAACAAAGGCATACAACCAGAAGGTGAGGGGTAAGGATGTCACATCCCGATCTTTAAAACCTTTAAATAACAGTTTTGCTCCGGAGCACATTTAAAATTTTGAAAGAAAGAAACGATAATGTGCTTGAAATACCAATACTGAAAATACATCTTATAATTTAAAAGCAAAGCCCTAACAGTTGGGCAAACCTCAATCCATAAAGTCTTATCCTTTTAAATCTCCAGTCATTACTCATAATCATAAAGCAAATAACTAAAGATTACAAATGCTGCTTACTCCGATCCGTGGTCAGACATCTTCAGAAGTGCTCACGTGGTCCTCCTCGGGTAGCCTGCTCTCTCGCTGGATGCTCCTCGACTGGATGCTCTCTAGCTCCTTCTCTACGACCTGGTGAGTGGGTTGGGGTCAGTCTACGCCATTACTTAAACTTGAAGCACTTACGGGTATTCCCTTAAGTGTTCACCTCAAAAACCCGTGGAAGTTATTTATACTTCCACCCTTTAAACTTTAACTCTTAAAACGTGGGAGTTGCTGTTACTTGCCACTCTCAAAAATATTAAACCCTTGACCGACACTGGGATCCCCTCACTAACTAGTCCAACCGCCCAGCTCATACGTATGAGGGCCAACATAGGCCTTTCCTTAAACCTTTTTATGGGAGTAATCTATTCAACCCCATAAACCTTAAGAGTATATCATACTCTTCCTTTAAACTTCATGTGATGTCTAAGTGATTCATCCACATGTTCCTTAAGAGCAAACTTGCTCTTCCTTTAAACTTTCACTGGGCGGGGGACTGTCGTTAGTGAACTATCTTTAAATCTTTTCACCCTAATTTAATTAGGAGTGAAATACCTCTTAAATATTGATCCTTAAAGATCAAACAACCTTCATTAAATAAACATAAATATAAAAGTTTCAAGTAAATACTGAAAGCTCAACTAATCATGTACTTCACAATCATACTCAAATAGAGCATCTCGGATAATACCTTAAATAAAACATGCTTTATCAATCACGACATAAATCAATCACTGGCATACGATTCACATAAACACACATACTTAAAACTCGTAATTCAAATACTTGAAAATACGTAAGGCGTAGAATTTACCCCCTTAAACCACTCACCTCTCAAATGACGATTCTTAGTTCCCTTGATGTGAAATCCTTAATCCGATCGCTTCCTCAATCCTATAAACTGAAATTATCTTCCCTTAGTCGGTAATCCTCAGATTTAGTCCCTTTAACGTATTGGGAAAATTTCCCTCATTGGTTACTTAGTCCCAAAATCCTTTAAAAATGACCCTCAATCTCTTTTAAATCATTTCCTCAAAACTAAACTTTTCAACCCTTTAATCAAAATAACTCTTAAAATAAATATAATAAAATCCTCATAAGTTTCTCAAAGTATATTTTCCACTTAAAAATCCAAATTCTGACCTTAGGTATTTCAACTCATTACACAAACTTAGTAACCATAAATGACCCTTTAAATAACCTCATTTTCCTATTACAATTTAGCATATATAATTTTTTAAACCAAGTCACGAACACTAATAATTTTGATCCATAATTTTATAATATCAATACAAAACCTTAGTTTCATGAGAAATTATCAAATCCCAAAATAAACTTCGAACAGTATTTTATTTAATTAAACCTAACATTCGTTCATTTTTTTATAAATACCAATACAGATCCAAAAATTATAAAATTAATATACAAGTATCATACGAATTTTCAAAAATTTATAAAATTATTACATCATGTAAACACATATGGAAAGCATCGGAACTAAACATCATTATTAAGAAAATACAATTTTCGGGTCAATTTGTCAAAACTCAAAACTCTGAGGGACTAAGCTGTTTATACTGAACACTTGAGCGACTGGTCTGGAAAATTGCTCAACAGTGTTTAGCGACAGAACCTATTTTGTCACTAAAAGACTGCAATATTCGTCGCTAAATAAAACAACAACGTATATACGTATAGATCAAACCATAACTCGGCTTTAATCGATGAGGTCGAACTCCTTACCTCCAGAACGAGCCTAAAGCTAGATTTGTTGGGTTGAAACGTCGTTTCCCCTTTGTCGAACGCCGTTCAAGTCCCTCGCGATGTTGTCGTCAAACTATGAGCATACATACATGAGTTGGGTTATTTGCTGTTTAAACTAAGCTCGGAGTTCGACTGGGATCGAGAGCCTTACCCACGGGAGTGCAAAGATGAGTGCCTGATCGTGGGTTTTGGTGGAATCGACGCGAACAGGGAATTCCCGATGGCGTTCTCGGTCGAGTGGCCGATGCTGCTCCCTTTGGTCGAGGAAAACTCACGGAGAGCTTCTTTTCTCCACCGGCCGGGTCTTTGTGCGAGAAGAAAAGGAGTCGGGCGGGAGGCTGGTGCTTGTTAGTGAAGTGGCTCTTACTTCCTTCTTTCTAGCACCCGAGAATGACAGAGAGTGAGAGATCCGAGTAGTCTGAAAACCGAGCGGCGAAAGGAGAGGCTGCTCTATTTTGGTCTGCGTTTACGTCAAGGGAAAATGGGGTGTAATGGTGTATTTTGCAGGATTGGTAAGGATTGGAACAAGCATGGCTTTCCCCACTCTATTCCTTGGATTTAATTTAAGGACTAAGGGCGTTCAGGGAGTGGGAGGTAGTTGTCATGGGTTGTCTAGCTAGCTGTCTCTCATTAAAGTGTTTCACTGGTCTGATGGGATAAGGGAAATGGCAGTGTAAATGGATTGTTGGTGGGTGAGTTGATAAATGGTGTAAATGAGATCAATCAATTATGCTTGGAAGGGTAATTACTAATTAGAGAAAATCTCATCTAAGTGTAATTTGGGGTGGGTGTGTAACGAGTGAGAGTAAGATTGATTCTCACTTTCTTTTATAATAATAATAATAACACTCATTAATGTTATTCCTAATTCATGTACGATTGTAACTCTTCGTACGTAATCGTTACTCCAAACGTTCATTTAGTATGGTCGAACCTGAACCAAATATCGGGGTGTTACATTTCCTCCACCCTTATATAAATTTCGTCCCCGAAATTGGAACTGTTGGTTGGGAAATAAGATGCCCCTAATTGTGCCGAGGTAAATCGTATTCAATTAGAATTGGATAGAGTGGGATGTAAGAAAGGATGCCTGATGCAACAAGGTGAGACCGGTCTCTACAATATGACGATGTTTTCTTTCAGCTAAGCCATTGTGTTCTGGGGTGTATGGGGGTGTCAATAGATGTGTAATGCCATGGTCGCTAAGAGTGGAGCAAAGCTTAACAAATTTTCCACCACCATAAGTGTATAGGCGGCGAATGGAGGTTGTAAAGAAGTTGGCAACAAGTCGGGTAAAAGCAATGAACGTAGGCAACACATCTGATTTTAGGCGAAGAGGATAAATCCATGTATACCGAGTAAATTGATCAACTAGGACAAGATAATATTGAAATCCATCAACCGACAGTACAGGAGCAGGGCCCCAAACATCCGAATATAACAAATCAAAAGGTCGACTACTAGCAAGACTCGAATCTCCAAAAGGTAGTTTGCGACTCTTATGAGATAGACATGACGGGCAATGCGACATAACTGACGATTTAGACACGGGTAGGGAATTGACACGAAGTAAACGAGTGAGAGACTTGGAGGAGGGATGACCGAGTCGCTGGTGCCATGATTGAGCAGAATGTCGAGCTGTCACCAACGCCAACCGAACCGCCGATGCCCCTCCTGGAAGTTCATAGGTATCACCCTTGTTCCTTCCTCTCAGTAGTGGCGCCCCCGTGCGAAGGTCCTTCACAAGAAAAAACCAGAGAAGAATTCCACCGAAATCGGGTTAGTGCGACATAGTTTAGCAACATAGATTAACTGTTGCTTGATAGAAGGAACATACAACACATCTTTAAGGGCAAGGGAGTGAGTAAATGTAGACAGTTTGGAGGAACAGATATGAGTGATACGCAAACCTGAACCATCACCAAGATAAACCTCATCAGGATCCGTGTAGTCAGAGTAGCGGCCAAGATTTCCGAGATCATTGTTCACATGATGAGTAGCTGCCGAGTCCATTAGCCAGGAGCCATCACGTGCAGAAGAGTTGGATTGCGTGTTGTGAGCCTGAGGACGCTTGTGAGGATGAAGTTGATAGCACTGTTTTGCGGTATGGCCAGGTTTGTCGCAGGACTGACAAAGAACACGAGAGGTACGTCGAGACTCCCCATCATCAGCATTGCGAGGGGGCTCCCTGGACGACTACGAGTCGCCATAACATGGCGAGGAGCCACGGCCACCACCACGACCGGAGTTGCCACCACGCCATCCACGAGCTCCACCACGACCACGTTGAGTGTTGTACGCGGTCGCAGGAGACAGGTGAGAAGCACGGTGAGCCTTGATGTCCGCTTCCAAGGACAGCAGGCGGTCGAGAAGATCCTCAAGGGTGGGCGGAGTTTCGCGAGCCCTAACACCAACGGTGAATTCATTATAGTCGTCGCCAAGGCCGCGAAGCCATAGGGAAACAAGTTCCTCATCATGAACGATCGTGCCAGCAAGAGCCATCTCAGATGCCGTAGAGCGAAGGGATTGGACGAACGTGGAGACATCACGATCACCCTTCTTCTCCGCGAGTAAACTATCACGCAGAGACATGGCGCGCGATCGGGAGGAGTTTGCATACAACCGGACGAGGGTTTGCCATGCGTGGGCTGTTGTCGAGGCGGCTGATAAACGGGCATACGCCTTCAGAGACAGAGGCCAGAAGAGAATTGAGGAGCAGCTTGTCCTGTCGAAACCAGTGAGTGTAGGCTGGATTGCGGACAACAATACCATCAACTTGAGTTGTCTCGACTGGTGGCGGAGTCGTACCATCGAGGTAGCCTACAAGATCAAGGACTTGTAGGAGAGAGAGCAGCTAGGCACGCCACGAAGGAAAGTTGGAGGACGTGAGCTTCAAGGGAAGGCTCGTTGCGGGGTTGATGGTGACCAGCGACGGCAGCGTCGCATCGAAGGTGTCAGTAGATGTGACGGAGCTGTTGGATGACATGCTGAACACGAATGGAGGCTGACGACTTGAGAAGCAACGCTGAACTGCAAGTCGTCGACGAGGAGCTAGGGTTTTGAGATCAAAGCTTTGAAGCAAGAGGCTCTGATACCATGTAAGGAATAATATCTTGTGTATTATTATGAACATAGTGAGGGATATTTATACCCACAAGTGTACAGGTTTACATGTAGGACAAGGAAACGAAGTTACTTATGAACAAGGAAACTTAAGATGACTTGGATAAAGACTTATCCCTAATACTACAGGAATATCTGTTTGTATTTTGTAACAACACAAAATGGAAGACGGTGGGTACCCTAACCCAACCTTAGTTTGTGAGGCCCTAATGCAAGCCTGTTTAGTAAAAGCCCAATGTAATTGGCCAAGCTCTCTACCTCAGCTCTAACCCATCAAAGACGGTCCAAATTTCAAGGATCGATCTCGTTTTCATCTTCGGGTTCGGTCCATCTTATTTCAAAACTTAAATCATAAAGTATATTAAATAGGGAAATGATATTTTGTGAAAACTTTTAATATTTTAAGTTAAAACATGTTGACCTGGCAGTTTAGTGGCGTGTTGACCATTATGTTGGATCGTTAGTGAACGATTTTGACCGTCCAACATAACGGTCAACTCTCGGGTTTGGCCAATTTAGTAAAGGTTAGGGTTACGATAGGCTATAATGTTATATATTGAATAGATTGACTATAATGTTAAATATGAGAAAAGTTCGAGGCAGACAAATATATTAACCCTAGAAAATTCATTAATTTGACTTGTTAATATTCACTGAAACTGGTGTAAGCATCATGCAAACAGACTAGGTGTAAGCACACTAACGTTTGCCTAATCAATATATGTTATAATTATAATAAATATATAGTTGTTTTATGAAATTAGTGCTCTTTTTAACTATTCTTTTAGATTTGGTGATTTATTATTGTACTTTTTTCATTTATATTATGTTAATATATGTGTTAACATTAATATCTTTGAAGTAATATATAGAGAAAATATTATACGAATCACGATTGGGTATGGATATGATATTGATTTTCTACAATATTTTTATGTGAGTATATATGTGTCAAAACAGAACCCGAATCGAGTAACCCATCCGTTCAACCCGACACGCAACCCGACCATAACGCGAACCGACTAAAAGTCAATTATCTGTAACCTGATTGAACTCGAACTCGATGAACACGTATCCGATGAAACCACAAACCGATGAACCCGAAACTCGATTAACCCGCAACCCAATTGAACCCAACCCAAACCCGCCCGATTGACAAGTATATGTGAGTATATGAGTATATGTATGAATAAAACCTTAACTATATTTTGTAGGCCAACGAATATTCACTATCCGTCTCTGAACTGTTGCCAACCCAACTCTCCGTTGGCATGGGACGCTGGACATAAACGAGTCGGAGTCCATTTGGATTCCCGTTATGGAGTTCATATGCTCTATACCACTTATAGGAATGATCACCAGCACACATCAGTTATACCACGATTTGGAAGCTGCTTGAAAGATATAGGAAAGCTGTGAATGTGATCTCTCTTATTTACGGCGAGAATAATAAGTGTGCAGATTACTTAGCTAGTAAAGGCTTCATTTCGTTCAGGTCGCCAATCTTATGTTAAGTTATTGAACTTCGTATGATTTGTACTTTATGCCGCGTCCCAAACCATGATAGATTAACTAGATTTCAATATAAAAGCAGGCACAATTGGATGTCAATATACCGTGCAATTCTCTATTCAGAAATTTATAGCCATCATTCATGAGCTCTCTGCTGCAACACCTCGGGAAAGTTATCACTGCCAATCTGCAACACGATATCACTTCTCATCGGGAAACTAAAAGTCTAAAATTCTTACCACAATCCCAACCCACGAGGCTCCATTCCACCTCTATAAATCGTCCGCCTCCTCCACTCTTCCCGGCAACTCGCCGCAGCTCCAACACACAGCAACTCAAAAGCAAGCAACTAGTTTAAACTATACAGCCACCAACAGAAAAAGCCAACAACCATGAAGAACTTGGCACTGCCCGTTCTCTTCCTCCTTTCTTTCCTCTTCGTTGTAGCCAACGTCAGCGAAGCAGCCGGAATCACCTGCCCTACTGTGACCTCTAAGGCCGTTCCTTGTGCTGGATTCGCCACCGGCCATGCTCCGAGCCCTGCCCCTGCTTGCTGTGCCGGGCTGAAACAGCTAGCAGGGATGGTTAGAACGTTGGATGACAAGAAGGCCATTTGTCGGTGTCTCAAGGCCACCTCCAAGTCCATGGGAGTGAAGGATCAGTTCCTGAGCAGGATCCCTTCAGCATGCAAGATCAATGTCGGGTTCACTGTCTCGGTCAACACCAACTGCGAGACGTCAGTAATTCCATATGAAAAAATATATAAAATTCGCATTATGTTCTCCTTTCATTAAGCCCTTTTCAAGTTTCTGTTCTCGACTAATCTGTCGACAATTCTTGGTATCTGCAGGATCCAATAAACAGCAGCAGACGAAGTGGAGTGTGGATCAGAAGGGGGAGGGACTTCGGTTGCGGCCCTTACCAGTTTGTAGCAGTTAGCCAGTGTCGAGTTGAATAAAACATAGATGAGGGGAATGTATCAATACGATCCTTCAGAGGATCATGTTTTTCTACTTCACGAACACAAATAATAAGAAAGCTTTTTCCTTATATAAGGGTGAAACCATTTTATTCATAAGAGTAAGGCAGGAACATACATGGAAAAGCAAACGCCAAAAGCAGGGGAAACCCTTGCAAGATGTCAAAAGAATAAGGGAAAACGATAAGAAAGCAAACTGCTAAGCTCAGGTGAGTATTACAAACACTAACAGATGCCCTCAGGCCAAACAGCAAGAGCAAAAGCAGCATGGAGGCAGGACAGCAATCATCCAAAATAGTTCACGATCTCTAAACTATAGGGTGTTTTTTTCTCGATTCTTGAACTATTAGTCTATTACGCATCTTTAGTCCCATGATTTAGGCAGAAAATATAAAACTCCAAACTCACAACTATAAATTCATCAGCAGCTGTAAATTGCCATGTTGGAAGAAAGGCAGCCTGCGATGTAGACTGTGACCAAACAAACTGTGCCCGAGGGCACTGGGATGAAGGTGGGAGACTACCAAGGAATTTCCTGGCCATCCCAGGCAAAGAATTTGCCATTATCGTTCGCCTTTGCATTGTTGATGATGCTTAGGAGCTTCTGCACCGAGAACTCGGTGGTGAAAAGCTTTTCTTTCGGGACATTTTTCTGGAATGGTCTTGAAAGGTCGGTATCAACAGTCCCCGGATGAAGAACCAGGCATACTATTGGATCCTTCTTTCGCCCGAACTCCACCGACGCATTCTTGGACACTGCGTTTTGTTTTGCATCGAAACAGAATGCCAGCCAGCATTGTAAACAATCAATTAATGATGTCAGTACATGACACACAACGAATTGCTCTAGGGAGCTTCAGAGGAGGAGCCATACACTGATTTAGGGCAGACTTGGAGCTGCGGTAAGAGTGCCAACCCCCAAGTTTGTTATCTCCAATGGATCCCACTCTGGCACTCAAACTTGCCACAACTGCAAAATCTCTTTCCGTACCTTGCCCTCCTCCAGCCTTCAGCAGAGGCCACATGTGCTGCATACAAATTGGCAACAACGGTGGCTCCTGAGTATACTGAATTCTTCCCCCATTTCTCAATACATTTTATATCTTGATAGGAAGTAATTTCCCTAGCAATCCAAGGAACGAGTAGGGGATGGATGACATTCCTAAGCTCGAATGATTCAGCTAAACTGAAAGCATACGACACTAATCAGCCAGAATGACTGGATCATGACTTCAGAATACCTTGATCACTAGAAAAGGTCCCACGGCGTTGACCTCATAAGCAAGCATCAACGACGACTTCTCTACTTTGCTCAACGTTGTCTCTGCGCTGGAAGCGAAAGAAATTAGAAACTAACTCCCTCCAGAGGTACCATGTACTTGTATCCAAAACAACATACAGACTGCTACCTGGTTGCAACACATTTGGTATAGACAGGATCCCTGATGCATTCACTAGAAGGTTCAGGTAGCCATACTGTTCCCTAATGGACTTTGCAGATGCCTGAAATATGAGACCCCAAAAATAACATGGCAAGCCAAAGAGTCATAACCCAATGACCCATATAGAAGATCCGAGACCAGAAGAGGCAAAGTCCTAATCTTTCACTCTAAAAACGCTAGAAAGGGAAGGATTACAAAAACCTCTATGGTATTTTCAGCAGTGAGATCCAACGGGAAAATGTTGAGCCGATCAGCATACTTATTCTTCAATTCAAGCAAGCCAGTGGCACCATTGGGATTGCGGCAAGTAGCTACAACTCGGCCATTGTCGTTACTTTCCAGGAGTTGTTTCACCTGTAAGTTGTAAGCAGCAACGAAATCGTAACACATTCAAATTCGGATCGGTAAAAGCAAAAGACAATGAACTCACGAATTCCAAGCCGATTCCTCTGGAAGCGCCCTGGACCATAGAGACTCCGCCTTCTGGTTTGGCCGCACTGGCAGATGCAAAAGCAGCACTTCTCACCAATCTCAGAGCCAGCCCTCCCGGCCTGGCCATTGATGGAAGGCGGCTCACCGCGAAACGCTTCATTCCCTTGGAGATAGGGTTCACAACTTTCCAGACTACGCAACGGAACTACTTCATCCTCGTGTCATTAGTCACTACAATGGTATCGCCCTCTTTCCCACCGGCTCGCCATTAATGAAACCTAGAAGAAAATTTTAATGGCGGTACTACTTCCACGGAGGAAGGAGGAGGAGATCAGGCAGGCAGCTCTCGCGCTAACTGTCGTGGTAAATGGCTCTGGTTCGGTCCCCAGACTTCCACGTGTCTGTGGGAAATGTGGACCACTCTTGGCCTATCAATCCAAATCGTGTTATGCTCTCTCAGCCCATAGAATAAATAAAAAGCCCAAACAAATCAGTCAGCTAACTGGTGTTTCAAGCTTGTCACATTCCAGGTGGCCCGTCAATCTTAGAAGTTAGATCCGTAAAAGCCCCCGGTCAAATTACAACTATGGATATAGAGACGGCAAACGTGTGGGCCGGACAAGTATCTTAATATTCATATCAATCTCGCATCAAGTACGGATTAGATTGGGTAATATTTCACCATTTTTTATGACTAGCTTATAACTCGGCCCGTTGGTCGGAATATTCATATATTTTTTTTTTTACGGTAATCTGCATTATGCTTTATTAATCAGTAGAAGCGGATACATCGTCCAACTGAAGCTGATTAACAAGAAAACCCGGAGGGCTATCAAACCAAATCACACTGTCGTTCCATCTCGAAATGGCATGCGCCATTATGTGCGCAGCTTCATTAGCTTCCCTGCGAATATGATGCCAGCTGCCCTCGCCTGATTCCAGCAGCAGCCGCCGCACGTTTCTGCAAATCACCCCTGCTTCATCGTGGAAATCATGCGCCGCCTGTAGCTTATGGACCAGGACTTGACAGTCCGACTCCAGTACAACATTATGGAAATGTCCATGAACCGCCATTTGTGCTCCAAACTCGGCCGCCAACGCTTCAGCTTCCTCCACCTTCCACCTCCCGGGAACTCTTTTTGTTGCCACCAAACAGAACCTGCCACTGGAGTCCCGGATCACGACCCCCAAGCCTGCTCCTTCTTCACCCAAGATGCCTGCATCAGTGCATACTGAGATCCGACCTTGACTCGGCCTTTTCCATCTTGTCCTTTCCTGGGTCACGATCTGCTCAATCTGTCTTCCTTGATGGGTTTTATAGTCTTCTAGTAGGTATTTTGCCCGCACCGCTATCTCCTCTTCGGGTAGTTTAGCCCCATTAAACAAATGGGCGTTTCTCTCCTTCCAGAGATACCAGAGCAGTACACACCAACCTTCAAACTTCTCGTTTTCTCCCTTTTCCAGAGCTTTCTTAACCCAGATGTAGAAAGATTCGTCATCCTTCTTCAGCTGGAACAACCCCAAGAACTCCGATTGCCGCCAAATTCTGGACATCCACTGACACTCGCTGAACGTATGATTCTGGGTTTCTACCAAATCACAGAACGGGCATCTGTCACTTCGTCGCGGGTTACGTTTGTGAACTTGCACACCTGTGGGTAGAATTTCTCTCATAAACCGCCACATAAAATGTCTTATCTTTGGTGGGATATTTAGCTTCCAGATCTCCCTCCAAACTTCCGCTTCACCTTGCGTCTCCACTCCTTTCAGCCGCAGGAAATCCGCCAGCCAGAGTTGGTATCCTTCCTTTACAGTATAATTCCCAGCCTTGCTATTATGCCAAATCAAAGTATCAACCTCCCCATTTCCCCTCAAGGGAATTTGCTTGATAGCCCTCACTACTTCCGATGGGAAGCAGCTCTCGAGAAGCGTCTCATCCCAACATTCCAGCTCCGGATCTATCAACTCCCGAACAGCCGCGTCGACCGGCAAACCCATTGGTGCCGAGGGTATAAACTGACCAGGGAGCCCCGGTACCCAACGATCGCCCCAGATTTTCACGTCGGCTCCAACTCCTATCCGCCATCTTAACCCACGGTTCAGAAGTTCCTGTGCGCTAAGCAAGCTACGCCAAACATAACTCGGCCTGTGCCCCAGAGTTGCATCCAGTATGGACGAATTCTTATGGTATTTCGCCTTAAGGATGCGGGCAATGAGAGAACTTGGACGCTTCAACAGGTTCCACACCTGCTTTGCTAACATAGCCTCATTGAACCCCTTCAAGTCCCTGAACCCCATGCCACCATCCTCCTTCAAATTGACCATCTCCTCTCGTCGCAGTCCGTGCGCCCTTCTTTCCGCTTCTCGCTGCCCCCACCAAAATTTATAATCATGTTGTGGGCTTCATCTATCGTACTATCCGGTATCTTAAACACCGACATGGCATAACTAAACTGCGCTTGCGCCACCGATTTGATCAGGACCTCTCTTGCTGCCACCGACAGAGTTCTCTCCTTCCACCCACTCAGCTTCTTTCGAAGCCGCTCTTTAATTCCTTCGAACAACATTTTCTTCGATCTCCCAGCTTCTGTTGCTAATCCCAAATATTTCTGATGTTTCTCGACACCCTTCATTCCCAGCACACCCCCTATCTCCAATCGCCTATGCGGTAGAACATTCGAGCTAAAGGAAACTTCAGATTTTTCAAAACTCACACACTGGCCTGATTCTCGTTCGTAGTCTTTGAGAATCTTTTTCAGCTCCAAACTTTCCTCCACGGTTGACCTAGCAAAAAAGATACAATCGTCAGCAAAAAATAGATGGGACACCACAGGTGCTCCTCTGGCCGGCTGAATCCCATGGATCCTTTTCTCCTGAACAGCCAACGACGTGTACGCTGAGAGTCCCTCCGCACACAACAGAAACAGGTACGGCGACAGCGGGTCTCCTTGCCTCAGCCCCCTACTCGGCTCAAATGCAGGTGACTGATGGCCATTCACCAACACTGAAAACGTTACCGAGCGCACACAAGTCATAACAACAGCCACCCACTTCTCATCAAAGCCCATTCTCCTCATAACCCCTTCCAAGAAATTCCATTCTACTCGATCATATGCTTTCGCCATGTCTGTCTTTGCCGCGAGAAAACCTCTTCCCTTCTTACCTTTGTTCTTCATCGAATGAAAGCACTCAAAAGCTCCCATGACATTATCAGTAATGAAACGACCGGGCACAAACGCACTTTGTTCCGGAGAAATAACTTTGTTCAGCACCTGTTTTAGCCTGTTCGCTAGTACTTTCGCCACCAACTTATAAAGCACATTGCACAGGCTAATAGGCCGGAACTCTTTAGGGGAAACCGGGTTCTTTACCTTCGGGATTAGAGCGATCAGGGTGTGATTTAATCCCGTTGGCATTGCTGCATTTTCAATGATCTCTTTCATATTTGATTATTTATATTTTCATATTATGTTTAAGTTTATCAATTTATTTAATTTTATTGACAATCCTTCGATCGAGATGATACATAACGAAAGAATATATTTTCATATTACGTTTAAGTTTATCAACTCATTTAATTTTATTGACAGTCCTTCGATCGAGATAATACATAAAGAAAAAATATATAGATAATTAAATGCCCAGTAAAATGCTATTGGTTAGTTGATTGTCAAGAAAGATAGAGTGTAAAAGCGCACTAAAATTCCCTCACGAACCATAAATAGTTTGAAACTAAATCTTAAACCTCGCAATCCTACAAAAAAGTTCAATGCTCTCTTTTTAGGAACAATATGCCACTAATCAAAAAGAAATGAAGAGTTGTTGATTCAAGTCAACCATATGCTAACAACTCAGCTAAGAGAGGACCATCACAACTTGAGAGCAAACGCCAAAATTAGGGTTGCCTCCAATATACTAATAGACTCTATCAAAGTATTAAAGAACAAAATTAGATACTCCTCTATTAGTTCCAGTGGGTTGAATAAAGAATCGACCGACCTACTTCGGTAAATCAATCGATGATTCCTCGTTTTAAGATAGAATTAGGTTGCGACAGCTTCAAAAACCATAAATAGCCATCACTCTCTACTAGGGCTGCAAACGAGCCGAGTCGAGTCGAGTTTTTGCTTAGCTTGAGCTCGGCTCGTTTATAAATTTTTTAGCTCGAGCTCGGCTCGAACTCGAATTTTGATCATCCAGCTCGAGCTCGAGCTCGACTCGATTAAAAATAATCCAGCTCGAGCTCTGCTCGATAGAGCTCGGTAAATGCTCATTAACACAGCTTGTCAAGCTAAGTACAAGCTCAGCTCAAAATAAGCTCGATTTGAAACCATTCTTGCTGAAAAATGTGTACAAATAAGAACATTAGAAATTAAAAATGATAAAAAGAACACTAGAAACTAAAAATAACATCTAACTTCCATACACATCCTTATTAACAAGATAATTTTCATGTTTAGAAGAGTAATTAATCCTTCCACAAGCTTTAAACAAGCCAGCTCGCGAGCTTAGCTCAACAAGCCACCGAGTCAAGCTAGCTCACGAGCTTATCAAGCCGAGCATGGCCTAGCTCAAACTTGGCTCGTTTACGAACGAGCCGGCTCGCGAGTCGGCTTGTTAAACAGCGAGTCAAGTGTCGAACGAGTTTTTTTCGATTCGAACGCCGAGTTCCTCGCGAGCGGCTTGGCTCATTTGCAGCCCTACTCTCTGCTGTACAATAAAATTTGCATACACTCTATCTTCAATCTCAAGAGTCGTATGTTTCAACCAAGAATTCAGTTTTTAATCCTCCTTCTGCACCTCCATTTTTTTAACTCCGTTCTATTCGCCATGGATTGATATCGGAGTTGAAATCTTGTACGCCCAGGTTTAAATCCCCAAAAATAAAATCCTAGTGCCAAGAGATATCGGAATATTGATTTTCAAGGGCGGCCTTGTATTGTGAAGTGAAAGGGGCGTACAAATTTAAATATAAATTGGAAAATGCAAGGACATACAACATGTAGTAATAGAATTAGTTTCTACTATGTTGACAATTACCAAATTTACCTTTAGCGAAAATTAAGAAGAGAGCAGTGATTTTAGAATTGAGAAACTACATGAAACTCTCCTTTGGAAATTGCATTATCAAGCACCATTAAAATACATACGATAGAATTAGTGAGCTTCTAATCATGATGGAAAAAGTTCTTCTTTCTTCGAACATGACTACCAGAGACATTTTAATGAAAATATTTGACATTATGTCAAATATCAATTATATTATATCAATGACATTAAGTGTTGGGATGATGTCCGAAATATATATTTCATGCCATCCCTAATCTAAGTCGGATAGTTATCCCATCAACGAGTTAAGAAAGAAGAAATATTAGGCGACGAAAAACATACTTTGGCTGTGGAACCAACACTGATAACTGGGATCGGTTAACATACTAACCCGGGTTGGAAAAATGACACTCCTATTAATTATAATTATTTTTGTATTAAATTCGTGTTGCATTTAATAATTTTTCGAAATTAAAAACTCATCTTATTAACATTTCTTTTTTTTTTAACTACCATTGCACCTGTATACTGAACTCATATTAATTATGTTCTTTTTTTGGAACTACCATTGCACCTGTACACTAATACCATTGCACTGATACAACTACCAGTGGACTGAAAAAGGGAAAGTAATTAATATGTGTTTTTAATTCATACATATTATTGAATGCAAAACAAATCAATTACCTTACCTATAATTAATAGGGGTGTCATTTTTCCAACCCTTTTAGAGGGCTTAAGATAGGATGCAATAACTAAATCTGGACCCTTCATTTAGAAAATTCAGATCTAAGGATGGAGAATTAAAGATCATTTTATATTTTCCCTAACTTTCTTAATCGACTCATATATTCTTCGTTTTAACTCGGATTTTAATTTTCTTTGCACAGATGGAACGAGTTCGTTGTGCTCTACAAAATAAGATACATTTTCAATATTTTTTTGAGAAAAAAATTTCTTGCCTCGGTACCAATTGCATACTATATGGTATCTTCTTCGTTTTTAATTCGTTTTTGAAAACGGTTGAACAGAAGGAACGAGTTCATCATGATCTATTGGATCTACAAATTTCTGGGTGAACAAATTACAGGACCAAAAAATACCACACAATACCACCCTGGTACGGGGTGGTATCTTGTGGTACACAATGTTAAAAGTCGTAAATGACAGTTAATATACTTCTACTATCATGTATTCAACCATCCTACAGTCTTGGTTTGTTCATACCACCATGATACGCTTTTCAAACCATAGGTATGCTCTTATTTCAATACCAGTCAATACCATATGATATAGACTGGTAAAAAATGGCTCACTTTTTTTGTTCGAAAAATATATCAAAGTGTATATCATTTTGAAGAGCACAATTAATCTGATCTAACTATGCAACAAAAAATTAAATTTCGACTTAAAACGAGTGAGAAATCGTCCGTCAAAGATTAAGGATGGGAAAATTAAAGGCTTTCCAGTAGAGAGGGGGATGTTAATGTCATGCCGATGTGGTCGGGTTACTCATGGTTACTCACCATAAGGTTAATGACCTGATCAGTTCCCCTTATAGGGCTCAAGATAGGGTGCATAGCCATGGGTTATGCATCCATCAATAACTAAATCTGGACCCTTCATTTAAAAAATCCAGATCTAAGGATGGAGAATTAAAGACCATTTTTATTTTCTCTAACTTTTTTAATCGGCTCATATCTTTTTCGTTTTAACTCGGATTTGCCAAATATAGCCACTTTTGGGAAATACCAATAATAGCCACTTTCGCCTAATTCTTTGACGGTGTTAACCAAATAGCTGACTGGACTAACGACATTGCTGAGGTAGTGGTGACATTTTTAAACAACATTGCCACATATATTAATGAAAAACTCAATAAAAAATAAAAAGAAAAATTCCCCAAACCCCACTCCGTCTCTGTTTCAACCTCATCAATAAAAAAAAAATCTATGTTTCCACCTCGTCTCCTCCATCTATGCTCAAGTTCTCTTTCACAGACCCATTCTCACCATAGTCTCCTCAATTGAAACCCAGAAACCACTTCATCTAACAGCCATCTCAAAACTTTGAAACCCCAAATCCATCAAAACTTGAAACCCCACATCCCCATAATTTCTAATCTATTATCTCCACCAATACAGATCTAAATTCCAATCTCCTATTTGCTCAATCAACCGCTGCATACCCGTCGTCGTCGCCATCGCCATCGTCAATCATCCCCGTTGTCAATCGCCGTCGCTTGCTCCAGATCTCAATACTTATCGTCGTCTTTACCATGAGCTTGGGTCGAAGCTAGGGTGATGCCTTACCATTGATCTTCTCGATCCACCCGGCGGAGGAAGAAGCTTGAAGGAGTGAAAGCAAGTAGATCTCCCACTTACCTCTGAAAAGCCCATCGCCTGCTCCAGATCTCAATACCCGTCGTCGTCTCCATCGTCAATCATCGTCGTCGCCTGCCCAGATCTCAATACCCGTCGTCGTCGACATCGTCAATCGACCACTGCATCTCCCAGTCGCCCCCAATCCCCCGCTCTCTTCGTGTTCGTCACATTGCGCAGCGCCCTCTCTTCTCCGGTCATAGATCTGCGATTTCAATTCTCGTCAGTTTTGAAGCTTTGCAAAATAAAATATAAAAAAATCCAGTGGAGATTTCGAACCTGGGTGTATTTGGGAGGATTTCCACTACTGCTACCTGCACTCATGTTGTTCTTCGAATCGCTCTTGCTGTCGTTGCTCGGTTCCTCGGACACGCCGCTCCGGCTGATTTCCTCTCTCTGGTTTTACCTTTTCCCGGGTTGCCCTGCACTTTGGGTTCGGATCTTCATGGAAGGGTTTAGCTGTCAGATGCTATGAGCCAGAGGGAGATCGTATGGTCGGTATGTTGTCGCAGCGGTGTCGGCGGGGTCGGTGGTGTGTTGGATCTGGAACGCTGTCGGAGTGGGAGGAGAGGATATGGGTTTGGGGTTGGGGTCGATGGTGGAAGGAGAGGGAGAAGAGAGAGTTCTTTGACAGCGAGTGGTGGGAGAGGAGAGAGGATGGAAAAAAATAATTTGTCATTTTTTTATTTATTTTTAAATTAAAATATGACATGGCAAGTATTGTTGAGTTGTCAATGATGTGTCCGGTGAGTTGGCAGCCAGGTAAGCGTTTGGTTAAAAGTCATAAATGATAGTTAATATACTTCTATTAGATCTACAAATTTCTGGGTGAACAAATTATAGGACCAAAAAATACCACACAATACCACATTGGTACGGGGTGGTATCTTGTGTTACAAAATGTTAAAAGTCGTAAATGATAGTTAATATACTTCTAATATCATGTATTCAACCATTCTACAGTCTTGATTTGTTCATACCACCATGGTACGCTTTTCAAACCATAGGTATGCTCTTATTTCAATACCAGTCAATAGCATATGGTATAGACTGGTAAAAAATGACTCAAATTTTTTTGTTCAAAAAATATATCAAAGTGGATATCATTTTGAAGAGCACAATTAATCTGATTTAATTGTGCAAAAAAATTAAATTTCGACTTAAAACGAGTGAGAAATCGTCCGTCAAAGATTAAAAAGGGGAAAATTAAAGGTTTTCCAGGAGAGAGGGATGCTGATGTCATGCTGATGTGGTCGGGTTACTCATAGTTACTCACCATAAGGTTACTGACCTGATCCGTTCCCCCTTTTAGGGGTAGGCATGTTATCTCATCCCCTGATAACTCGATTGAATTTCTTTTTCATTTGTCAATTGAGGAATCTGTAACGCACTTTCCAGTTTCCATACTAATACAGGAGAGAATATGATTAGGCTTGACCTGCCGGATGACTTTTATTTCTTTTGTTGACATATGGCATTCAAACTGAGCTTATAGCTCTGATGGACTTTTCAAGGTTGACCGCGTGCACATCGTATCCGTATTGGATAAGGATTACAACACTAGAGCGGTAACTCTAACTTGTCTACCACTTAATTTGACTCAATCTCGTCCTATATATCTGTAAATATGAATATGTGTCACCTACACCGCCACCGAAACTCTGAATTTGGTTTTTTGTACGGTTAGAGCTTTTGTGAAGAAGATCCTTTGCGGTTGCTGTTGTAGGTGTTTGAAGAGGTCGTCCACGTGAAAGGTGAGGTCGACCTAATTTAGCTATCACCGTCAACTTGTCTAATGCGTAATTTGCACCGTTTAGTTTGATGTTTTGTTGTGTGCAGAATACCATTTGGTCGACCCTTATCTCAATCAGGTCGGCCTCTGTTTGACAATTGCTAGAATTTGAATTTAAGGCACAAAATTCGGATTTCTATACCCACAAGGTAAGGAAGATCAAAGCCAATAGGTCAACCTAATTTTTGTCAAGGTCGATCGTTTCTGTTTGTTTTGGTTGTTTATCCTAAATGTCGACTTTGGCTTTGTTTGTAATACTATGTTGTGCTTAAAAGGTCAGTCAGTCAATGGGTATGGTCGACCTATCAGTGGTTCATGGTAGTAATGCACATGTTTTTGTTTGTTAATTGGTATTTTTCTGCTGGATAGGTCGACCTAGGAAGAGCAAAGGTCGACCAAATTGGTTCTGGTACTGACAAATTATGTCTTTAAGGTCGACCAAATAATAGGTCAGGTCGACCACATCTCTGTTGTTGGTCATTAGTACAAAATCGAAGTTGAATTCTGATTTGAATTTTTCTTTAAATTGTTTAGACGATGGCGCATGATGAGAAACAACAAAGCGACAAAAGGGTGAAATAATGAAAGTGTTGAAAGCCACACAAGAGCAGCTGGTGATGTGTCAAATAGAATTCAATGACTATCAGAAGTCCATTCGTGATACACTGGAGCAGTTGTTAATTTGTTTGACAGATATGACTGGGATGATGCATGATGGTTTTGAGCGGCTAGAATTTGCTATCAAAGAAATACGTGCAGAATGAATGGAGAAGGGAGGAAGAGATGGTACCTGCAGAATTTTTTTTTTACTTTGATGGAAAGGAGGAAATCCATGATGACTCTGCAAATTACTATCAGAGCATAGACGATTTATTGAAAGACCACAAGTTAAAGGTAGACAAGTATATTCATATGTGAGTGAAGATATTAGTATTACTATTATTAGTGATAATTTGTTTTGTTTATGTGATTGACATAGTGAAACAACGTTTGTCAGCAAGGGTTCCTCTCCTAAGTACAAGAAACCTCGATCTGAAAGTGACTCCTCCAACACCACTCCCCAGAAGGATCATTTAGTAAGAAAGGATTATTTGGTGCTTATAGCGACGAAGATAAATTTAAGAGTTCTTGGGAAAAGCACGAAGCAAGTTTAGGGAAAAATCCAAAAGTACCGCTGTTAAAAAAAATTACAAATATACCACCTAAATCAAAAAAAATCCAAAAGTACCACCATTATTTTAAAGCTGTCACCCAAGGAGGCGGTTTGCATATGAAACGCGTGCTGAGGTCGCAGTTCATGGGAGAAACGAATGGGGAGGAGGCGTTTTATGGTTTTTGTACAAACTGCCACTTAGAGGTGCGGTTTATTGGTGGCCTGGCAAACAAACCGCCTCTTCAAGGAGAAATTCTATGTGGACAATATAAACCGCTCTTTGATGATGCGGTTTGTGCTGTTGACATCCAAACCGTTCCCTCCCCCCGGTTTGTGTGTCGTCCCCATTCCCTCGACATACGACATGTCGGCATGCAGGGGGTGGGGTTGCATGCATGGCAGACTAACCCCCCCCCCCCCCCCTGCGGTTTTCAGTAAAAAATTTGCCTATAAAATGCAGCTCTGAGAACTTCAGCTCCTCACCTCTCCTTATTCTTCTTCAAATTTCTGTTGTGCAGGTTACTTTTTTTGAGTTTTTGCGATTAACGTTACTTCGTAAGTATGTTTTGTAGTACTTTTTATTGTGATTTGTGATTTTGATGGTATTAATTTAGTTACGAATTTATTGCAAATGTCATTTCAAAAGTTCACGCTTAGGTTACGGTGGAATGACTATATGGAAGAGACCGGAAAGGGTACGTTACGTTAGTAGTAATTTTCATCAAATGTACGCTACGAGACCGAACCTTGAAGAGCTCCATCAAATGTGTAGTGAGGTTACTTGCATGGATGGCACGAAAAGAGTTGATCGTATGGTGTATCGATATCCAAACAGACATGGCGGGTCATTGTGGTATGAGGAATTTATCATAACCACTCAGGAGGGCGTAGATGCCATGGTCGAACTTTCGATTGCCAATAACAAAATCAAGCATAGATGTTTGTTTACACGGAGGCGTTCGAAGGCGATGGAGTTAATTCTAGAGATGGCCAAACATCTAGTATCCACGGTGGACGTGGATTATACGAAGATCATCCCTTCCAAGGTTACCATGATCCTCGTACCTACCATGAGTACCAGGAAGGAGGTGGTGGTCATTAGCAATCCTTCCCATCATATGGAGAAGAAGCCAAAGGGTATCATGACAACCAACAAGAAGGCTACCAGTACCAAAGCAAGTACAACTTCTACCAAGGTAGCAGTTGTATAACAACTACCATTACAGAGCTGATGAAGGTGCCTTTTATGATCTGAATCATATGGAAGGCGCCATACCATGTGCAGTTAGTGACCCTGAGGATGGAGGAGAGGAAGGTCATGTCAGTGCACACAGCTTCGACAATCTTGAAGGTGCTTATGATTCAGGCCCAGATTTAGACGCAGATGTGATGAGGTGTCTCGTGGCCGTGTACCATCTCGTACTACAATCACATTCCAAATGAAAATTGGTATGTTGATGTCGACATGCAGCCTCTAGAGGTTCCAGTATGGGGTCCACTTACAGGGTTTACGAAGGGCCAACAATTTGCTACGGAAAATGAGGTGCACACGTTATTGCCACAGAAGCTATGACTCGGAGTTTCCAATGGCACACAACTCACTCCGACACGAAGAGGCTCATAGTTAGATGTCAAAATCAACACGAGGGATGCAAGGCTAGGGTCTAGGTCATCAAGAGCAAGAAAGTTGGCCATTGGGTCATATCCCGTGCGGTGAACACTCACACATGTGTGTCATCCATAACATCCCAAGGCCATCGACAGTTGAAATCCAGGTTGATCGACGGCTATCAATCATCTAATTGAAGAACAGCCTGAGCTGAAGGTCATAGCCATCATCACCGACATTTCTAGTCGTTATGAACAATGTAGTTAAAAGCGTGATTCTACCTAGCAGCGAAAAATGGATAAAATCGTAAAACGTAGAATCAAAGCGTAAAATCGTAAGTTTTTGACGCACCCTCTAAAATAGCTAAAATAGATTAAGTACAACATATAGTATGTAAAATGTGAGTGTGTAGAATAAAACATAACCTGTTAATGAATAAAACATAACCATATGTTGTTACTATCATAAACTATCATTATATATAGGCAATAATAATAAGATTAACCATCCATGATTATCATCGTCATTCGAGTTAATACATCATTCATCATCTCTGCAGCTAATATAGTTAGCTTACAACAAACCCCTTAGGCTGAGTCCAATGGGCACCCCATTTATGGGGGAATCTGCAAAAATGAAGGAGGAGATGGTCTAATGGGGAGGTTTGGGCCTCCAAAAATGGAGGATCCTGCAAATGGAACCCCAAATTTTGGGATGGAAATGGGGGATACCCCAAATATAGAGACTCACCAAAGCCCGCCACGTGGCTTTTCTTTTTCTTTTTAAGATTTTAGGGGTTAATTGGGAGTTTAATTAGGGGATTAGTTAAGAATTTAATTAGATCAATCATTTTCAAGTGTTGTGTGTAAACTCAAATTAGGTACATAATTTTTTGACAAAAAAATTCGGACTCAGAATTTAACAAAGTTCTATCGAAAATTTGTATTTAAAAATGATGATGAACTATATAAAAATTAACATGAATAAATGATAACATCGTATTTGCACATGTTTGCACCCTCGTTTCTTGATCATTTTGGCTTGAGTTTTTTCTTTCTTGGACTATTTTACGCTAGGTTGTGTTCCTTTGTCACATTTCAGGTCCTAGCATGTAAATTGAAGCATAGGCGCAAGTTTCAAGTCAATCGGAGATCATTTGGCAATTCGGGAGAAGAAACACGAGCATGACCTGAGGAATAATGGACATCTACCTCATATTATGGAAAAATAATCATGGAATTTTGTCATGAAAAGAAAGAGGACGAGACTACGAGCGTCTGGGATCAAACGGCGACTGATTCGGAGTCCAGACGAGGGAGAAATGAAGCATTAAACAGAGGCTGGGTAAGCCACACGGGCATCCTGGAACTCCACACGGCCGTGTGGGTCATGGCCGTGTGGAAATCACCGAGCCTTCACACGGGCAGCTGGGAAAGCCACACGGCCGTGTGGCCTGGCCGCGTGATCGGGAATTTCTGTTTAAAACCCGATTTTCAGCAAAAGGAAAGGGGGGAGTTGGGTTTTTGGTTCCCAAACACCCAAGGGACGAACCCTAGAGAGAGCGACTTGGGAACATTCTTGGAGCTATTTTGGAGGATTTCTTCGCCATTGGAGCTCCGAAATCAAGCTTGGAGATGGAGATTGAAGATCTAGATCAGATTTCTGCAGTCTCTCTCTTCTCTATGGAGTAACTTCCATTCACTTAGGTTTTGAGGAACCCTAGTTCCATGTGTTAGGATCTTTCTTGTATGAAGTTTTGGATGCTATATTGTTTGATTATAATCGATTGAGGCATGATTTATTGAGTCAATTGAATCTTGATCAAATTCTCTTGATTTCTGCTTTAACCTATGATAGATAGAATCTGATTAGGTTAAGAGAGCTTCCTTGATTGATAGTGGTGAATTGGTTATCCGAGAGTTAGTCAATCTACTGCTTTGTACTGGAATCCAATTCCGGTAGTGGAGTTCTGTGTTCATAGCCTCAGCTTTCTATCCTGGTGAAGACTAGTCGTCTGCCGGGTAGTTGGACTGAGAGGGCTTGGTCAGCTTAAGAGATTCCAAGCTACTGTCGGATCTTCCGCAGTTTAATCAACAGTAGATCCACCAAAGGTAATTGAAACTTGGACCTAATTGAAGAGCTAGGGGGAATCATACCTAAGTGAGTTCACAACTTGTAATTAGTAGAGTAGTCAGTAGAGTAGTTTATAAATCAATCCTTAATCTAGTTTGCCAGATAATGAACTGAAGCTGAGTAATAGTAACTCTAAATACCCGTGGATTCGATATTTATTACTTGTGCCACTATACTGCAGTCCCTTTCATTGGTTACACTTGGCCATTGTTAGGTGTTGTGTTTTAGTGTGTCAAGATTTTGGCGCCGTTGCCGGGGACTTTCTAGATTATTAGGAAACGCAGAAGTTTGTTACTTTAGCGTTTTTCTTTTGTTTTCCGCCCTTGCTTTTCACTTGGGTGTTTTTTTTTTTTTTGTTGGTGCAGATCTGAATCATGGACCCTCATGGCTTCTCCAATCATTGGGGGTATCCACCACCATCCGAGTGGTATTACCCCGAGACTCCCTGGAGTAACCAAGGAGGAGAAGGCTATGGAGTCGGGTTTCAGTACCAACCCCCTACTACGAAGAACAATCAGACCCCTGGGTATTTCAAGAACAATCTCCTTATCAAGAAGAATTCCTCCCACAACAAGAAGGGCCATAAGATCTTGAGTTCGCCACAGCCTTCACGGGCGATCCGGCAGAGCCATGCTACACTCCACAGTCAGATCCAAACTATCACTTGATGGTTCTCGTGGAGCAGATTGCTCGAGTACCTGAGAGATCTTTTCCCGAGATGGATCCTCATATCCAGGCCATTGCCCAAACTGACTTCTCTTTTCCCCGTGAAACAGAGGATACCCTTCGGAGCATAAAGAAGGACATAGAGGTCATTGAGAAAGCCTGTTCACAGTTTTCTCAAGACAACCTTTATGCTGCCATACAAGTAGAGGTGGAGGAAGAAGAAGGCAATCGTAAGGATGTTGAGGAGCATACAGAAGTTGTCAAGGAAAGCTCCCATGATAATCATGATCAAGTGTATCCTCTGGTGGCAGATCACAACTTTCCCCATTTCCGCTCTGACATGCTGGGCCCGAGCGAGGAGATGCAAGCTGAACTTATTGAGAACCTTGCATGGCGACTTGCTCTCCAATCAGTTATGGAAGAAGAAGAGAGAGAAAGGGTGAGGAAAGAAGTTGTGGAGGATGAGGAAGAAAGCAAAGAAGAGGTAGTTCTTGATCTTTTTCGAGGAGAGAGACCACATTTTGAAGAAGGAAGGGGGGTTGAAGAAGCGAGTGGTGTCCAGGCTGAGAATGAAGTTGAGGTGGAAGAGGCTTGCACCGGCCCTGTAATACAAGTAATATCCCCACCAAACTTCAAGGAACTGCTTAGCAAGGACCCATTTGAAGTGTCTCTTTGCCAGACCAAGGCCAGATCGACATCGGTCCCTCTTGGTGGACACGATGGTGGTCAATCGATATTGTCATATATGGTTTGGGGCAATGAGACGAGAGAAGAGGTCTCGAGGATGGAGGCTTCATCTGCATCAAGTGCACGAGCTTCCATCACCAGTCATACCACATGCTCGTGACTTGCGACTCCACCTCATTTACGAGAACCTCAACTTCAAGGAGGTTCTAGCATGGACCGAAACTTAGGAGCCATCGTCCGGCTCACGACGTGAAAGAAGCGCTTGTCGGGAGGCAACCCAACCAGTCGGTTTGCATTTCTTTCTCTATTTCTCCTCGGTTGAGTCAGTTTTGTTATTTGATTTTAGAGTCAATAACTCAACCTTTGTGAGATTTTGTGTGGTGTTTGTGTTCTGATTACTCTCTCTTCCTGGAATGCACGACTGACCCGTCCATCATCATTCACCCTTGATCTGGTAACTTTGTTCTACCCTCCTTATCTTTCCTCCATTGAGGACAATGTCGTGCTTAACTTTGGAGGGGTGTTCGATTATGTATGCGGGTGAATGTTTGGCTGTTTGTGTGCTTGGAGCCTAGTTCACTATCCAAATTTTTAAATTTGAGTGCTCCAAGTACGTGTTTCCTTGCAAATTGCCTGCTCAGTATGCTTTGAATCAACAGTCTCTATAGTAATGTGCAATCTAGGGAGGTAGTGTAGCACTATGGAGGATGTTGATGTATAAGATTTTTCCTATCTAGCTCTCTATTGTGCCAGTTGATTTTGTGAATTAGTGGAGCTAAGACCGTTGAATTCATGTGGTAATGGTGACTCTGTTTGGATTGTGTTATGGACTCGTGTATCGAACAGGGTGCTCATATGGAAAATGGGAAGCAGTTGGTCCTCCATGTCGAAATCATTGAAGTCTTAAACATGGGGTAATCCCAACGTGTGTGGCACCGTTCATTGCACAAAATCGGGTTTTGGAAGAGATTTTAGTGATCCTTAGTGGGGTACTCCTACAAGGTGAAGCTAAGTTGTCTCTAGTACAAGTAAAACTTCCACCCGTTGAACGGTTTGCCTACTTGAGGATGTGTTTTTAAGGGCACGGATAGAGCTTTCGACCCCCCTTAATTTCATTAACCCTCCATACGAGTTGAGGAAAAGGAGTTAAAAGAAGTACTCTGGCGAGCGCCAGGTGTACAGAAATTGCTCTTGCTCGACTAATAAGGGTCGACCGTGCCAAAGACTGCAGTTGGAACCCCCGCCAAGTGAATGAAGAAAAAAAGAGAAAAAGAAATGTAAATGAAAGTTCAAAAAGGGGTTCCAACGGTGAAATGAAGTGAAAGAGCACCCCGGTACAACGAGTCCTTGGTTGTGAATTGTGTGAGTTCCTTTATCCATGAATTGGCTGTCTTACTTCCACTTCTTCTCATGATCCTGGCTTGAGTCTAGTACTCGCATTGAGAGAGATAGGGGACGTCTTAGAAGACCAGTTGACCTCGTAAGCTGCTATATGATCTAGGAAATCCTCTACCGACGATCGGGGTTGTTTGTTGCTATAGAGGTCTGGAGAGATGCATTGGTTTGAGTTAGGTTTGCTTGGGGATAAGCAAACGGTTAAGTGTGGGGGAATTTGATAACATCGTATTTGCACATGTTTGCACCCTCGATTCTTGATCATTTTGGCTTGAGTTTTTGCTTTCTTGGACTATTTTATGCTAGGTTGTGTTCCTTTGTCACATTTCAGGTCCTAGCATGTAAATTGAAGCATAGGCGCAAGTTTCAAGTCAATCGGAGATCATTTGGCAATTCGGGAGAAGAAATACGAGCATGACCTGAGGAATAATGGAATTCTAACTCATATTATGGAAAAATAATCATGGAATTTTGTCATGAAAAGAAAGAGGACGAGACTACGAGCGTCTGGGATCAAACGGCGACTGATTCGGAGTCCGGACGAGGGAGAAATGAAGCATTAAACAGATGCTGGGTAAGCCACACGGGCATACTGGAACTCCACACGGCCGTGTGGGGTCGTGGCCATGTGGAAATCACTGAGCCTTCACACGGGAAGCTGGGAAAGCCACACGCCGTGTGGCCTGGCCTCGTGATCGGGAATTTCTGTTTAAAACCCGATTTTCAGCAAAAGGAAAGGGGGGAGTTGGGTTTTTGGTTCACAAACACCCAAGGGACGAACCCAAAGAGAGAGCGACTTGGGAACATTCTTGGAGCTATTTTGGAGGATTTCTTCGCCATTGGAGCTCGGAAATCAAGTTTGGAGATGGAGATTGAAGATCTAGATCAGATTTCTGCAGTCTCTCTCTTCTCTATGGAGTAACTTCCCTTCACTTAGGTTTTGAAGAACCCTAGTTCCATGTGTTAGGATCTTTCTTGTATGAAGTTTTGGATGCTATATTGTTTGATTATAATCGATTGAGGCATGATTTATTGAGTCAATTGAATCTTGATCAAATTCTCTTGATTTCTGCTCTAACCTATGATAGATAGAATCTGATTAGGTTAAGAGAGCTTCCTTGATTGATAGTGGTGAATTGGTTATACGAGACTTAGTCAATCTACTTCTTTGTACTGGAATCCAATTCCGGTTGTGGAGTTCTGTGTTCATAGCCTCAGCTTTCTATCCTGGTGAAGACTAGTCGTCTGCCGGGTAGTTGGACTGAGAGGGCTTGGTCAGCTTAAGAGATTCCAAGCTACTGTCGGATCTTCCGCAGTTTAATCAACAGTAGATCAACCAAAGGTAATTGCAACTTGGACCTAATTGAGGAGCTAGGGGGAATCATACCTAAGTGAGTTCACAACTTGTAATTAGTAGAGTAGTCAGTAGAGTAGTTTATAAATCAATCCTTAATCTAGTTTGCTAGATAATGAACTGAAGCTGAGTAATAGTAACTCTAGAGACCCGGGGATTCGATATTTATTACTTGTGCCACTATACTGCAGTCCCTTTCATTGGTTACACTTGGCCATTGTTAGGTGTTGTGTTTTAGTGTGTCAATAAATTATATTAAGGCTACGATAAGTACATTTATAAGTAAATGGAAAAACTAGAAAAATGAAAATCCCCAAATATGGAGATTGAAGCATTGGAGCAAAAGAAGGGAAAATGGGGATCAATCCCAAAATTTGGGGTTTTGCATTGGACTTGGCCTTAACATAAATACATACCAATACCATTCATCAGGAAGTTGAATCTCTCCTACAAAACACTTAAACTATACGTAGTTTGAGGTGACTATCATAGTATTGTACGTAATCCTAAAGTCTAGTAGTTGTCCAAAATATTTTGGTTTAGTAAATAGGCAGGCCCATTTAATTTTTGACCCATAATGTTTTGGTTTGTTGTGCACATGGAAATAAAACAGCGAATCACGAAAGTTTGGTCTGGTTGGTTGCATGGAAGTATAAATAATTCTGTATATTAGGTGTATTATTAATTGGTCAATTGGTTTCATTGGATAGCAGTGTTGAAACCAAATCAAACCACCTAAACCAAATAAGCTAAATTGTTTAACCAAACCAAACCAATTTTCCAAACTAACCAAACCAAATTAACCGAATACTACTGGTTAATATGGTTACCACGGTAACCAATCCGTTTGAACACTCCTAATTAGGTGTCTTTTCAACCTAATGTGAAGCCTCTTTCGACACTAGTTGTAGAAAGAGTTATGAATCATGTTTTTTTTTTTTGCTGATATGTCTCCAAAATTACATCATTTTTTGCCAATTAGCACATTTTAATGAGATAATCAAAATCGTATAAAAACGCTTTAGAATCGCGATTTTACCGATTTTAAGCGATTTTATCGATTTTACCAATGTTTTTGCCAATTTTTGTGACTAAGCGATTTTAGGTAGAAACTGAAACGTTTTGGTGGCCTGGATACGTAAAAACGTAAGTTTTTACGTTTTAATGCGCGATTTTGACTACACTGGTTATGAATATATTATTAACTATAAGAATGCGTGGCCGGGAAGAATCATATACATTCCTTCCCAGATTGATTTTGGCATTGGAGGCGTCTAACCCTGTCACTATTTTCTCCCCCACTACCAAGATGAAGAAATTCAGCCGTCGGAGCCCGGTAACAAACGCCATTTAAAACGTCTTTTCTGGTCATTCAGACCATCTATTGATGGTTTTCCCTTTTGTGTCCTTGTGATGAAAGTCGATGGAACATTCCTTACCGGCAAGTACAAGGGAACTCTACTCATTGCCGGCAGAGTAGATGCAAACAGAGGTGTCTTTCCTCTAGCCTTTGCCATTATTGAGGGAGAGAATACCGAAAGCTATGGATGGTTTTTCCGACAAATTCAAATCCACGTCACTAAGAGGACGAATCTAACAATCATCTCTAATCGCCACGACGGGATAAGGGCTGCCATCTTAGGCTTGATCCAGCCTGGAAGTGGTCACAGAGATGGTGCATACGACTCTTCAAAAGCAATTGTAACCATCATTTCAAGCGGAGGAAGCTTGCTGATAGTCTATGGTGGACCGGTAAACGTTCTATCATATTGGTATATTAATTTTGTTAACTACAAAAATATGCTTTCAAATGCAATATGCCACTTAAGCGATCATCATAATCCTCCCATTTCTTGGGAAAATCGGGTTCTAAGCGATCCCCAATCCCCCCATTTTTTGTCAAAAAAGTTGTGTTTCTAATGAGATGTATACATATCCTAAGATTCTAACGAGTGTACTTGTATTCCTAAAATTTATTGAAAACAATCAATATATGTATAATTTTTGCTTAGGCTTATTTGTATATTCATCAGCTGTTGCCTACCAAGAGAAGAAATTCAAAGAGAAGATGTAGAAGATCCGTGAGCTATGCCCTGAAGGTGCGTAGTGGCTGGATCAACATGACCTAACCATGTGGAATTTTCATAAGGACGAAGGTAGCAGGTGGGGTATCGCCATAACAAACTCAAGTGAGAGTATAAACAACGTCTACAAGGGGGTTTGTGCATTGCCAATCTCTGCCATTGTTGAGATAACATACTGGAAAACAAACCAATGGTTCGTCAATCGACTCCACTGAGTTGCAATGAGGGAGTCACAGGGTAAGGTACACTCTGATAAAGCCTCACAAATAATGGAAAAGGACAATCTGAAGAGCTCTTGGCACACTGTGACCGTTATGAATCAAAATGCTGGCAAGTATTCAGTCTAGACCGGACATTGAGAGGATGGGAGACGTGGGGTCATCTTCATGAAGCCAAGGTCAACTTTCGGAAAAAAAGGGAGTGATCTTGCTAGAAGTATCATCGGAGAGGTTTTCCTTGTTCTCATGAATTGGTTGTAATCAAACGCAAGAGCAAGGACCCTCGTCACTTCGTCAGTCCGTTCTTCAACATCAACTCACAAAAAAGTTGCTATGGCAGGAGTTTTCGTGATTTGCCTAATGAAGCTTACTAGCCAGTGTATGAAGGAAATGTCATCATCCCACCAATCGGACTAAGGCGTGAAGCAGGTCGGCCGCGAGTAAAGAGGATTCCAAACAAGATCGATCAAAGTGGAAGACCACCACGAGGGCCTAGGCAGTGTTCCATCAGTAAAATTCTAGGGCATGACAAACGAAAATATCCTGGACCAATCGGTCCTCAAAACCGAGGGCCCGAGGTCGTGAAACCAGATAACGGTGCATTAATTCTTATATCGCAATTTGTTTTCAACGTCTTTGGTTATGTAGTTGGCTTTTGTGTGAGGTACAAGTCATTGTAGTTTTGAAAAATCAATCACATTTTGTCGCATTAGTCCAACTTGTTTAGTCAACACATCACTCAAATAAACACACTACATAAATCAACTAAAACATAACTTGAGTCCATCATCATAACTTGAAATAAATACAACTTAATCCACTTAAATAAACACCACTCAAACTTGAAGACACACTCATGCATTAGCGTTAGCTCGACGATTTGCCCTCTGCCTCCTTGTTCGATGGACGACAGGTCCAGTGGGTGTAACCGTGGCTGGAGGCGGTGGGAAAACTGAATTCGCCGTCGCACGGTGTGGTGCTAGGTGGCTTCTCTGTGCGATGACGACACCCATCCACGCTCATACGGTGGGGAGTGTTCTACCATTGATGCTGAGGTTCATGCAACGACTGGAAGTCTTGTTGGGCAGATGAGGAGGAACCATCATTCCAAGTAGACGAGGAGGTGCCGTAGAAATTACTCAGTCGAATATCGTAGTAATTACCCTGGTCGGGGGTGGTACTCGATCGGGGCTCGTAGTGGAAACCAGGTCGGGGATTGTACTGAGTACTCGGGTCGTAGAAAGTACTCGGATGAGGCTTGTAGTGAAAATTTGACAAGGGATCGTACTGAGTAGTCGGGTCATAGAAAGTACTCGGTCGGGGCTCGTAGTGAAAACTCGACCAGGGATCGTACTGAGTACTCGACCCTACATTTCTGCACACCTTCAAAGGATCAGGCACGGGCCACGCCTCAATCGGCTTGATCTCAGGCACGTGAGGTCGGTCTCTTACAGCTTTGTTTTTCTTTCTAATATGCGGCGGTGGCGGGTTGGGGACATCGATAGTCAATTGTGGTGTAGGCAAGGGGGCAGCGGCGGGTATTTATGATGATCACGAGCGGCGGGTATCTATGACTGACCAATTTTTATGTCCAGCCCAACCATCTTTCCTGTGGAACCCCCTCTGACTTTTAGGCACATCTAATGTTTAGCATTGCTCACGTCCAAACTGCCGTAAGCATCGGGTCGGCAAGTGATAACGATGTATTTGCACATATTTGCACCCCTAGTTCTTATCCATTTGCGGCTCGTAGTCGTGTGTTTTGGCCTATTTTACGCCGGGTTGTGCTACTTTGTCATGTTTCAGGTCCCAAACGTCGAAGGAAAGGTGAAGCACGAGTTTTGGGACATTTGGAGGTCATTCTGTTGAGCTGGGGCCAAAGCACAGGCAGGAGGCCTGAAAAGCACGCCGTGTACACGAAAAGAGCACGTTAGTGTTTTTTTTATGCCGAGAGCTGAATTGACGAGGAAGAAAAACACGGGCAGGACTAAATAAAAACACGGCCGTGTTTCGAGACCGTGTTATTTATGCCGAGGGTTGATTTTTGGAGGCTGCTGCGAAGCCCAAAACACGGGCGGAAGTGACAGAAAATACGGTCGTGTCCATCTTTAGGCACAACCGTGTTTTGGCCGACGCGGGCGTGTTTTTAACACGTGGCAAGGGCACGGACGGGCAAAAGCAAAACACGACCGTGCCCTCGACCATGTTTTGCCCAGAATCGGGTTTTTGAGACAGATTCGAGCCAAAGGAGAGGGAATCGACTTTTTGGAGCAAAAACAGAGTTTTAGAGAGAGACAGTACGAAGAACAAACCCTAGGAGCTATTTGGAGTGGATTTCTCACCATTGAACCAGATTGCATCCCCAGGAGTGAAGATTGACATCCAAGAGCAGATTCTTCCCATTGTTATGAGTATGACTGTTTTGTATTCTGTTTCCCTCTCTCTCTCTCTCTATGGAGTAGAACTTTCTCTCACTTGGGTATGAAGAACCCTAGTTCTATGTGTTAGGGATCTTGATTGTAATGACTTGGGATTGTTATACTGTTTGGTTTTAACCGAATGATGCATGATTCATTGAGTCAATTGAAGTCTGATCATCTTTTCTTGATTTCTGCTACAATCTGAGATAGATAGAATCTGATTAGGTTGTTAGAGCTTCATCATTCGGTAGTGGTAGATTGGTTATACGGGAGTTAATCAATCTACGACTTTGTACTGGAACCCGAGTGCCTTTCCCTTTGCTTTAGAAAATCGAACCATTTCCTGCTTTCTTACTTCTTTTACTTAAATCAACAATCACTTGACTTAGTCTGCTAGATAATAGATATACAAGGAGTAGGCAGTAGATCTAGACCCTGGGTTGACAATTAGAGCTTGCATGTTACTGCATTTCCGAACTGCGATTACACTTGGTCGCAATTTGGTGTTGTGTTTTAGCGTGTCATGATGGGACCTTAGTCTTGAGGGATGGCAAGGAGCGAATAACCTTTCCATTGCTAATACTCTCTCTGATTCATCGCCTTTGCATGTTGTTTCTCACCAGGAGCACGAGTCTGTCGTGTAACCTTCTGTGCTTCCCATTTTGCAGGACCCCTCTCACATATCTTCGCCGCCACTCTCATCCACTCCATTACCAAAAGACAAGATCAAGGAGGAGTGGCGGCCGAAGCTGCAGGTAGCTAAGCCTGCTCACAAGAAAAGCGGAGACCACTATGAGCTGGTCTCTCCTCCTGAGCCTCGACCACCTTGGCCATCCGAGTATTCACTCGCTTGCATCCTGACGGATGGCCAGGTTGTGTTGACGAGTGCTGGTGGCCACATTCGTCGTGTGCATGGCCACCACCTGAAGCTGTACCTCAAGAGAGATGTGGATCCGCTCTTGGAGGCACCTGTTCCTTCACCTCTCTGAGCATCCACCCTACTGGCGTCCAGCTAAAATACGGTAAAGAAGCGCTTGTGGGAAGGCAACCTCACCAAGGTTTGTTTTTCTTTCTTTCATTTTTTTTGTCCACTTGGAACTATGGTTTTTATCACCCGGTGTGTTTTGATGACACCAGCCCTGCTTACTGGTCCCATTTCCAGTCCCCCGACAGTCTGTATTCCCGGTAACATCGTTTCCCCTTGTCTTTCCCTCTGCTCCATTGAGGGCAATGTCGCTTAGGTGTGGGGGGTGTTTATCTGTTGTTGACTGCTAGACGAGTTTGTGTGCCTGGAGCCTAGTCCACTGTCCAAATCTCAAGATTTGAGGGCTACAAGTATCACTGTTTGCTTGATCATATTGGCACTGTTGAGTTAAGTGGCGAATCAAATGGATTTTGAATGAATGCATGACAACTAGATTGTGACTAGGACAACCTATAATGATGACTGAGACGTGCAGTAGAGTTGTGCAGGGGGTTCAGTTTTTCAACTATTTTCTTACTAGCTGTGACTTGGATTGATCACTTGTTCTTGACAGTCGCTTATGCATCTAGTTCAGGGAATCAGAATGAGAGATAGAGCATATAGGTAGCCATGTGAGATTTGAGCCTGCTCGTTTCTTTCTTGTGCGATAGTTCCCTCTTCCATGATGTGTGGCATTCACGTTGTCATTAGCTAAGATGATGGAGGCATAGGATTAGCCCACGACCAAATTGACTGTCCTAATGTGTCATACCCCCTAGTCAGCCCTTTGAGCCGTGTGTTATCCTTTCTTTCGGTGTACAATGGAAAATCACCCTTTTGGTTCCACAGATTGGTTTTTACATGTTCTCTGCTGTTTCTGCTAAATATAATGTGAGGGTTGGAGGTAGTTCTTTAAAAGTTGGGCATGTGTTTGAAAAATGTGCATAGGTGGCGGTTCTCTCAAGAAATGAAAAAGAAAAGAAAAAAAAATGAACGAAAGCAAAAGAGAGCCACCACCAAAAATCTGAATAGTTCCCATTAAGTAGTGTTTCTTAGCAGTCTGGCTTGGAAATACTAACATTTATGTATCTCCTTCGCTCTTGTGCTCTACAGAATGGGAGTAATGCAGAATGGCAGAAGGAAAGAGTGGTTTGATTGACTGTGAGTGTGTTTGGTTTGGAATTGTGGAACCTTGTGCTATGAACTTCCACCACCTAAAAGGCCTTTTCCCCATGTCCAAGACCCTAGCCAGTCATTTGAACCTGTGTCTAAGACCTTCTGATTAGTTAGTGGTGACATCCCATATGTGAACTCTAGCATTTAGAGACAGCCTTCATGGTGAAGAGACGTTAGGGATTGAGAGAATAAGCATGCGCATTTTTCGCAACAAATTGTCCTGACCCCACTGGTTAAGAGTGAGCGATTCATTTTCTCATATTCTCTATACTATTTATCCCAGTGAGGACCTAGATTGCTCGATCTCAATTCTGATATCTTGAGTTTTGTGCATAAGGTGACTGTCTTGAGTAAGTGGTTGAGTCAAGTCTATGTTGGTTGATGAACAGAAGGGAGATTCCTCCTTTGCTGCACTCGAATGTCTTCTGTGGTGGTTGTCTAGGTTGCTGTGGAAGTTTTTCATGTGTTGATGTTTGAAAGCCAGTATGATTCCCGTGTTTTGTGCTGATATGATATGTCCCTAAAGCTTGCTTGATTAAAACGTTTTGAGCTTACCTTGTGTTTGACTTGGTTTTCTTGGGGACAAGCAAAAGGTTAAGTGTAGGGGGATTTGATAATGATGTATGACTCACTCCTACTGTCACTCTAGAAAATGGCCAAGTGTAACCACTTCCTAAAGCGTAGTATAGCGAGTTTGGGTTTTAATGTAAACCCGGGTCCTAGATGTGATGACTACTCAGTGAATTCTTATTATCTAGAAGTGAAAATTTAGTGCAGGTCTAAACTAACAACAAGCAAGCGGTTAAACAGTTGTTTTCAAGTCGAGAGAGGTCACCTGGATATGGTTCCCCCTAGACTGCAGTTAAGCCGGATAGCAATATACCAAGTTCAGGTTCAATGATAGTTATGTTGCGGGAGTTTCTTAAACAGCCTGAAGTCTCGACTAAAGGTCTCCAGACCCTCTCAATCTGAGTCTCTAGCGGGTAACTAACCTCCACCGGAGTAAACAGATTGAGGCCCTAATGAACAAAACCTCCACTACTGAAGTGAATTCGGTACAGAATAGTGAGTTGGCTCCTCGACTAAAGTCACCAACTCCCTACCTTCAATCAAGGGTGCTCTATCAATCTATGGCAAATATTCTCTTTCTAGGTTAAAGCAGAAACAACAGGAATTTGATTAGGATTCATGCCAGTCAATAAATCAAACCTCAATTGAATATAATCAAATCACAGAATCTGTACTTGGGTTCATACAATCAGACCTAACATACAAATCTAGGGTTCTTCATACCCAGGTGAATAAAAAGTTTACTCCATAGAGAGAGATGGGAAATCTAGCTCAGATGCGGAAACCATACTGTGAAGGATGAGAATTTGCTTCTGGCGCTCAATCGGATCTTCTCCAAGCTCAAGTCGGGCTCCAATGGTGATGAAGATCAAGCTAGGGCACTTGGGAACTCTGGTTCGTCACTTTCTCTCTCTAGAAATCGCTCTGTCTCTCTAAAACTCGGAACCCCTTCTCCTTTGGCTCAAATCTGCCTAAAAAGGCCGACCCTGGGCAAAACACAGTCGAGGGCATGACCGTGCTTTGCTTTTGCCCGCCCGTGCCCTTGCCAAGTGTTAAAAACACGCCCGCATCTTGGGGAAAACACGATCGTGCCTACAGTTGGACACGACCGTGTTTTATGTCACTCCCGCCCGTGTTTTGGGCTAGCACAGGAACATCTTGGATCAAGCCTCGACAATAAAAACACGGTCCAGGAACACGACCGTGTTTTGGTTTAGTCTAGCCCGTGCTTTGGTCTTCTCACCAGTTCAGCTCTCGGCAATAAAAACACTGGCGTGCTTTGTGGTGTACATGGTCGTGCTCTTCAGGCCTCCTGCCCGTGCTTTGGTCCCAGCTCGACCGAATGACTTCCAAATGCCATGAAACTCATGCTTAGCCTTTCCTTCGACGTCTGGGACATGAAATATGACAAAGTAGCACAACCCAGCGTAAAATAGGCCAAAACACACGACTATGCCCCACAAATGGATAAGAACTAAGGGTACAAACATGTGCAATTACATCGTTATCAAACTCCCCTACACTTAACCGTTTGCTTGTCCCCAAGCAAACCAAGTCAGACACAAGGTAAGCTCAACACATTTCAATCATGCAACCCTTGGGGACAGATCATATAGGCACGAAACATGGGAGTCATACTGGCTTTTAGACATCAACACATGAACAACTTCAACAGCAACCTAGACAACCACCACAGAAGACATTCGAGTGCAGCAAAATCGAGTAAAGGAAAAGTCTCCCTTCTGTTCATCGACCAACATAGACTTGACTCAACCACTTACTCAAGACAGTCACCTTATGCACAAAACTCAAGATATCAGAATTGAGACCGGGCAATCTAGGTCCTCACCGGGATAAAGAGTATAGAGAATATGAGAAAATAAATTGCTCACTCTCGACTAGTGGGGTCAGGACAATTTGATGCGAAAAATGCGCATGCTTATTCTCTCAATCCTAACGTCTCTTCACCATGAATGCAGCCTCTAAATGCTAGAGTTCACATATGGGGTGTCACCACTAACTAATCCGGAGGTCTTAGACACAGGTTCAAATGACTGGCTAGGGTCTTGGACATGGGGAAAAGGCCTTTTAGGTGGTGGAAGTATTCATAGCACAAGGTTCCACAATTCCAACCCAATACAATTACAGCCAATCAAACTACTTACTTTCTTCCTGCCATTCTGCATTACTCAAATTATTTAGAGCACAAGAGCGAAGGAGGTCACAATAATGTTAGTATTTCTAAGCCAGACTACTAAGAAACACTACTTACCGAGCACTATTCAGATTTTTTGTGGTGGCTCTCTTTTGCTTTCATCCATTTTTTTTCTTTTCCTTTGTTTCTTTCATTTCTTGAGATAACCACCACCTATTCACATTTTTCAAACACATGCCCACCTTTTTAAGAACTACCTCCAACCCTCACATTACATTTAGTAGAATAGCAGAAAACATGTAAAAACCACTCTGTGGAACCTTCTAAGAGATCGAAAAGGGTGATTTTTCATTGTAGACCGAAAGAAAGGATAACACACGGCTCAAAGGGGCTGACTAGGGGGTATGACACCCCAGGATAGTCAATTCGGTCGTGGGCTAATCTTATGCCTCCATAATCTTAGCTAATGAAAACGTGAATGTTGCACATCAGGGAAGAGGGAACTGTCACACAAGAAAGAAACGAGCAGGCTCAAATCTCACATGGATACATATATGCTCTATCTCTCATTCTGATTCCCTGAACTAGATGCATAAACGACTGTCAAGAGAAAGTGATCAATTCAAGTCATAGTTGGTAAAGCAAACAATTGAAAAATTGAACCCCTACACAACTCTACTGCACGTCTCAGTCATCATTATAGGTTGTCCTAGTTATAATCAGGTTGTCATGCATTAATTCCAAAGCCATTCGATTCACCAATCAAATCCACAGTGCCAATATGATCAAGCAAACATCAATACTTGGAGCCCTCAAATCTCGAGATTTGGACAGCGGACTAGGCTCCTAGCACACGTATATACGTTCCAATGAATACAAAGAACCCCCCGCCCCACACTTAAATGCGACAGTGTCCTCAATGGAGCAGAGGGAAGGGGAACGATGTTATCGGGAAATGAGATCAGGAACGAGGACTGGAAGGCAGACCAGTCCAAGGCCAAGGCACAGAGCTAAAGTCATCAAAAGACACACACTGGGTCAAAGAACCGGAGTTCCATGTCTACAATCCAAAAGAACAAAACAGAAAGAAACAACAAAAACATGGAGTCTCAGTCTGGAAAAGAAATCAAGTGCAGAACCAGCCACTCTCCACTAGAACGCATCGCCACCATCGCCGGTGGGTGGGGGGTACTTGTCTTCATACCCCGGGGACTGCACGAAGGGTAGTGAACTGCGTTCGGGTCCAGGCCCAGGTAGGACATGATGTTGTGCTGGCCGGACATAAGACGACGGCCGCGGTCCCACTCACGATCGAGGCGGGTGTGAATGCTCTCCTGGCCGGCCAGAATGCGCTCGTTCTGCTGAGCGATGGCCGCCAACTGGTCAGAAATGGAGACCGCGGGGGCGGGAGACCTGGGCGCAGTGGATGGGCTCGCGGGAGCCTGGGCACGAGGAACAGTACGGCGGGGAACCCGGCGTCCCCCAGCCGCGCTCGACTCTGGCTGGTCGCCCTCTGTAGGTTCAGGCGGCCTTGGGAGACGCACAATCCAGTGCAAAGGCCCTTGGCGAGCCACCATGTGCAGATGGAGGAGGGTTGCTTCGCTGAATGGGGTCGGTGGGCGGACCATCGTCATCCCAGTGGTGTCGACCTCGTAGTAGCGGGCTAGGGCTGTGATCACCGGGCCACAGACAAGGTGGCGATCCTGGCTAGCGGAGGCTTTGGTGAATGTCCGGGCGAGCATCGTGCCCAGCTCGATAGTGTCCTTAGAGTGACCCATCGGGTGCATGAAGAACACGGTCCGGAGGGTGACCCGGTTGGACAAGCCCCGGCTGGGAGTGTAGGAACTGGTGAGCAGGTGGTTGAGGATTCGCCACTCCGGACGGAGGAGAGTGGCCCGCGTCTGGCTGGCGATGTACCGCTCATCCACATAGTTCGGTAGGTAGATGCGCTGGAAGTAGGCCTGGTCAGCAAAGTCGGTGGGATCGGTCACCTCCACGTACATGGGGCCGTCGCTGGGGTGCGGGGAGTTGAGCCGAAGTGCAGTGGCCAACTCCCAGTAACTAATGGAGCGCTCCACCCCGCCGAGTGTGAAATCGACCGCATCAGCATGGTCGGCCGACCTCCTCTGGTGTTGCGGAAGGAGGTGTAGAACTCCCAGACGAGCTCCTAGTAGGTCGGCTCGGCGAGGCAAGAAGGCGCCGCCAACCATAGGCGCGAACAACTGCCTCCATCTGCGGCCGGGCATGAAGCGCCTCAAACACCTCAAAATCGAGATGCAGGTGCTCTGCGATATGGCGGGTACGGATGGTCCGCAGCAGATGGCGTTGTGTGATACTCAATTGGTTGAGGTAGGCTTCCATGATCCTGCAAAGCACAAGGATGTACAAATGGCACACGAGAGAACAGGGTCAATGTTAGCCAAAAACCACACCGGGAGCCCTCACATCGAAAGATATGGACAGTGGACTAGGCTCCCGGTGGAACAAGCATACCGATCACATGAGAATCACACAAACACACACACCAGGGATCCTCAAATCGGGCGATTTGGGCTTTGGGCAGTTGAAACACCCCGATCCTTTTAAACAACCGAAATAATCATGGCTCCGGAGCCGGTTAAAAACAAAGCTTAAAAACTTAAACATTCCCAAGAAAAACGTCAAATGCAATGCCCTAAACACGTGGGCAAAACTCAAATGCATAGTTAATAAACCTCAAACTTTGAACCTCCAGTTATACTCATTATCATAAACACAACTGACTAAACAAACTATAACTCCTTGCTTAATTCCGGGACATCTCGTCAATGCTGGTGCGGCTGCTCGCCTTGCCTTGCTCCTCTCAAGCTCGCTGCTCTCTAACTCCTCTTAGTACTCTTCAAACTGGTGAGTGAGATGGGGTCAGTCTACGCCCTTACGTTTATTACTTTTAATACTTGAGCACTCTGCTTAAAACACTTACTTAAACTTATGGAATGGTTTGTACTTCCGCCTTTAAACTTTAACTCTTAAAAACGTATTATTTCTTCCTTTCTCTTATTGTGGGGCCCCTACCTCGACTTAGCTGGCGCCACTACTAGCCTTACTAACTTTCTTATTTCTTAAACATGACTACCCTCACAATGGGGTGCCCCTCAAATGGGTTTGATCACCGCGGAACGAATCACCATTCGGTGTCAAACTACGGTGTGACTACCGCGGAACGTATCACCATCCGGTAGCACACCTAAACCTAGGCAATGGAAACCGCGGAACTCATCACCGTCCGGCTCCAAGCCTGACCAACTACCGCGGAACGTATCACCATCCGGTAGTGATCAACTACCGCGGAACTTATCACCGTCCGGTAGGGATCCATCTAGCTAGTGGCTAGCTAAGCGAGGTTACCTATCTTATTCTTACTCGTGACTTTCTCTTGCTCTTATCACTTTAACTTAATCGTCAAACGAAACGTAAAAGCTTTAATTAAATACTCAAAGCTCATAAACATACCCTTCAAACTATTAATCAAAAGAACACACTTCATCACCCATAAACATAAGCAAGCACACAATTTCACATAAAACAACTTCTTAAACACGCAAGGCAAATACTTGAAAAAAAATACGTAAGGCGTAGAATTTACCCCCTTTACACTCACCTCATTAGCCAAGCTTGACTGATCAATACGACCCCTCTTAATTGCTGATTGATCCTTGTCACCGCCCGAAACTCCACGCTCCAACACCTCGTGATTCGCTTCCTTTTTCATTTCCTCCTCCACGATGTCGCCGTCGCCGCACCAACTCCAGCCACCGTCGAGTTCCTCCTCCGGCTCCGACTCCGGCTCCTCCTCCGGCCCCTCCTCTGGCTCGTCCCCCTCTTCTTTCTCCTCGGACAGGCGCGCCCCGGCGACGAGCTCCATGGAAGATCCGCCACCGCCCTGCCCATCGTTCTTCCTCGGGCCACAATTGGGAGGCCAGTGCCGGATCGCGCTCACTCCCCGCCGTCTCGGAGGATATGGGCGTGGTCTTTCCATCACATTAGTCGTAAGAAACTCCTGCCTTCCTCCCGCGGCCGGCGGCTCCACCTGTTCTACTCACAGGCGTAAACTTCTTCATCAAATCCCCACCCCCACTCGCCTCGTGCTTGGTCTCGTATATGGGAGCGAAGTAGCTCTCCTGCCGTGGTGGGAAACTTGCTCTCGGAAGCAGGCAGGTCTCGTGTATGGGAGAGATGCCGTGGTGGGGAGTTTCGCGGGATGAATGGAATTCGTCTCTAACCCTTGCGGCCCTGTATCCAAATCCATTCCCCGCCCAGTCCGTTTCACCTTGACCCATTTAATTCGTCGTTAATCCCAAATCGCCATTCCGTTACCTCCGATTCCCTCGGAGACCTGTTCGCCTACCACCGCTGCTCTGTTTCCATTTTTTTTTCGAACTCGGGCCTAAAGCCCGCTTCTTCTTCCTTGCTCCCCCACTTCCACGTTGGGCTGATCTTTATTTTTTTTTTCATAACCTTAAACAGACTTCAGCCCACTTCATCCTTCTCTATTTTCTCTTCCTTATACCTACCTCCAGAGCGGGCCTCACTACAGCCCACTTGTGAAACAGAATTGGCCCATCCCTCTCTTCCTTCTTCCAAACTCTAACTTAACCCCACATTACTAACTTTCCATAATGGGCCGCCCATATAACTCAGCCCAGCTCCTTGGCTGGCTCAAGGTCCACCCTCAAAACCCAAACTATGTCCATAACTTCGTCGTTTTACATTGAAATTCGACACCGTTCGAACCAGTAGTTCACATTTTTAACCCTCCTCGATATTACGGTGAAACTTGATAAATTTATCCAAGGATAAAATAGTCATTTTGACACTTAAAAAGATCGGGGTGTAACAGCAGTGGGCTAGGCCCCCGGTGGTACAAACACAAAATCCATCCCAAAAAGTCACTAATCGAGCAATCGCACAAGAGCCACACAAGAGCGCATACAATACCAACATGAAAATGGTAGGCCGAGGAACTGAAATCCCGGGACAAAAACATAACAAGCAAAGAATGCCATCGGCCTACCAAATCATTCCCAATTCATGCCACAATTCCAAGTTCCTCACCTAACTCTAGGTATCGATTCTCCAAAAATAAAACATGAGATCAGGAAAACACACGTGGAGACGCAAGGAGATACCGCAAGGTAGGTGAAGAAGAGGGAAGAAAACACCCCGAAAGCACAGGAAGACCCACCGGAGACTCGCCGGAGAACTCACAGGAGAACTCGCCGCTGGCGACCCAACCTCCTCCAAACAGTCCCAAAACTCTGGGGGAATGTGCTCCTCGACGCCAGGAGTGTAGGGGAGGTCGCGGTTTGTGATTTGGAGGTCGTGAGAGGGAGTTAAGGCCAGAAAACCAGAGGAGAGGAAGAGAGACCCGAAAATCCGGCGAGGGGGCGGTTGATTTTTGAAAAAATGAGGCTGAGGGGGAGAGAGGGGCTGAAAATCGAATTTTATAAGGGGGGCATTGAAACACGGGTGGGCGAAAACACGGCCGTGTTTTCGATGCTCCGCGCCCGTGTTTTTAAGGCTGAGAGCGTGCTCCCCCTCTTGGAAAACACGGGCGGGCTGGGTTCAAAACACGCCCGTGTTTTTGAACCCCAGCGCCCGTGTTTTTAATGCCGAGAACACTTTTGCCCAAAGATGAAAACACGGGCGGGCAGGAGGGAAAACACGGTCGTGTTTTGCTCTCCTGGCGCCCGTGTTTTTACTGCCGACCACACCTCTGCATTTTTTCAAAATCCCAATTTCAAACCACCAAAACTCATTCGTGCCCCAGTTCGAAAAATACCCAATTACGTAATAAAACAAACCACCCAAGGCACGAAATACTTTCCAGACAGACTCCTGACAAACTCAAAGACTCAAAAACTGAGAAAAATGAAAAGGAAAAAGGGTAAAAATGCAAACCGTGGTGGGGTTGCCTCCCCACAAGCGCTTATTTACCGTATTTTAGCTGGACGCCCATGGCGGAACTAAGGGTCCGCGAGTTCCACTACCAACTCCGCACGTTCGACCTCGTCTCCCAAGTAGAGCTTGAGACGATGGCCATTTACTTTGAACGACTCAGTTTGCGGGTTGGCAATCTCACTCGTGCCATACGGGAACACCTGCGTGACCGTGAACGGTCCAGACCACCGGGAACGGAGTTTTCCGGGAAAGAGCTTCAGGCGAGAGTTATAAATGAGAACTCGATCACCAACCTGGAACTCTTTCAGACACCGCAACCGTGCATCGTGCAAGCGCTTAGTGCGCTCCTTGTACAGCTTGGTGTTCTCATAGGCGTGGTAACGCCACTCCTCCAGCTCCAGCATCTGCATTTTGCGCTCAGTACCTGCAACACTAACATCCAAGTTGAGCAGCTTAAGGGCCCAAAAGGCCTTGTGCTCTAGCTCCACGGGCAAATGGCATGCCTTTCCATAGACAAGCCGGTACGGTGAAGTACCAATGGGTGTCTTGTAGACATTGCGATATGTCCAGAGAGCATCATCGAGCTTGGTGGACCAATCCTTGCGGGACTGATCCACCATCTTTTCCAGGATACGCTTGAGCTCCCGGTTCGTCAGCTCGGCATGGCCACTGGTTTGAGGGTGATAGGCCACGGACACCTTGTGAGTCACACCATAGCGAGACAGTAACTTATCAAATTGGCCCTGGAAATGGGTGCCTCGATCGCTTATGATGGTTCTAGGTGTCCCGAACCGGGAGAATAGCTACTTCAGAAAACCACAAACACGTCTAGCATCATTAGTGGGCAAAGCTTGTGCCTCAGCCCACCTAGAGACGTAGTCAACAGCAACCAGGATATAGGTATTGCCAAAAGATGGATGGAAGGTGCCCATGAAGTCGATACCCCAGACATCAAAAATTTCACAAGTTATAAACACATTCTGGGGCATCTCATCACGGGCAGAGATGTTACCTGACCTCTGGCATCGGTCGCACCTGCGTGCGAAGGCGTCTGCATCCTTGAAGAGCGTGGGCAGTAAAAGCCCGATTGGAGCACCTTCCTCGCCGTGCGGTTTCCTCCGTGGTGACCGCCAGTAGTTCCTTCATGATAGGGATATAGAATGCCCTCCATCTAACTCTCCATAAAACAGTGACGGATGATCTCGTCGGCTCCGATCCTGAAGAGATGAGGGTCATCCCAGAAGTAATGCTTCAGGTCGGAGAAGAACTTCCTCTTGGTGTGAGTTTTCATCCCCTTGGGCAGCTGCTGGCCCACCAAATAGTTCGCAAAATCGGAATGCCAGGGGGTGACACTCTCCACCAGGCACATCATCATCAGTCTCTCATCTGGGAAGGAGTCGTTGATCTCCTCCACGAGGTTGTCCTCAGGAGGTGCGTCCAACCGGGAGAGGTGATCAGCTGCAACATTCTCCTCTCCCTTCTTGTTCCGAATCTCAATGTCGAACTCCTGCAGTAATAAGATCCACCGTATGAGCCTAGGCTTGGCATCAGCCTTGTTCATCAGGTATCGAATCGCAGAGTGATCTGTGTACACAGTCACATGGGACAAGACCAGATAAGGACGATATTTGTCGAAGGCAAACACCACCGTGAGCAGCTCCTTCTCTGTGGTGGTGTAGTTCTCCTGGGCATCATTTAGGGTCTTCGAGACGTAATAGATAGGTCGGAAGTGCTGATCTCGCCTCTGCCCCAAGACAGCTCCAACAACAAAGTCACTGGCATCGCACATCAGCTCAAATGGTAAAGACTAGTCAGGAACAACCATGATAGGAGCTTGGGTGAGCTTCTCCTTCAAGGTCATGAATGTCGTTGTGCATGCATCAGTGAACTGGAAGGGGGAATCCTTCTCAAGAAGCTTAGTCAGGGGCAGGGCGATCTTCGAGAAGTCCTTGATGAACCGCCTATAGAACCCTGCATGGCCTAAAAAACTCTGGATCCCCTTAACAGATGTAGGAGGAGGCAGCTTACTGATAGTCTCAATCTTTGCTCTGTCCACCTCAATCCCCATCTTGGAGATCTTATGCCCCAGAACTATGCCTTCACGAACCATGAAGTGACACTTCTCCCCACTCAGTGCCAGGTTCGTTTCTTCACACCATTTAAGGACAAGCTCCAGGTTATGGAGACAGTGAGAGAATGAGTCTCCATAAACCGAGAAATCGTCCATAAACACCTCCATAATCTCGCCGACCAGACGGTCAAAGATGGCGAGCATGCATCGCTGAAAAGTGGTCGGGGCATTGCATAGCCCAAATGGGATCCTCCGGTAGGCAAATGTGCCGAAGGGGCAGGTGAAAGTGGTCTTCGCCTGGTCCTCCGGAGCAATGGGGATCTGAAAGTGCCCGGACATCCCATCCAAGAAACAGTAAAACTCGTGCCCCGCCAATCTCTCCAGCATCTGGTCAATGAACGGCAGCGGGAAGTGGTCCTTCCGAGTGGCGTCGTTGAGACGCCGATAATCAATGCAAACACGGTACCCAGTCACCGTGCGCATCGGGATGAGCTCATTCTTCTCGTTAGGCACCACGGTCATCCCACCCTTTTTGGGTACCACCTGGGTGGGACTGACCCACTCGCTGTCGGAAATGGCGAAGATGATCCCCGCGTCGATCAGCTTCACGATCTCTGCCTGAACCACAGCCTCCAGGTTCGGTGTCAGTCTTCTCTGCGGCTGTATCACTGGCCGCATCTCATCCTCCAGTAGTATCCATTGGGAGCAAAAGGAGGGGCTGATCCCCCGGATATCTGTGATCTTCCACGCTAGAGCTCGCTCGTACTGCTTCAGCAAGGCCACCAGTCTGTCCTTCTGCTCGGGTGTGAGGGTTGAGCTGATGATGACTGGCAGCTTATTTCCCTCCCGGAGAAATGCATACTCCAAATGAGGAGGGAGGGGCTTAAGCTCCAGCTCTGGTGGTTCCTCCAAGGAGGTGGTGATGCGGGGTGAGGATGAGATCGGTTTGAATAGCCTGTCGCCCTCCAGGAATGGGCCACTCTCCAGCGCGGCCAACTGCTCCGCCAGCTGCGGCTCCTGCGATGCCTGCTCACCTAGAAAAATACAACGCTCAAGAGCATCGTCAGTAACGAGTGCGGTCTCAAAATTAGTAAGCACATCACAGTAATCTATGTCATCATGCAAATGAGAGTGCTTCCCATTCTCAGACACAGATAAAGTAGCATGTTCATCACCAGCACGCAGTATCAATTTACCACTATGCACATCAATAAGCGCCTTGGCGGTGGCGAGAAACGGTCTACCCAAAATCAAAGGCACATCAACATCCTCATTTATATCCAGAATAACAAAGTCAACAGGATATGTGAATGCACCAACATTAACAAGCAGATCCTCAATGATACCCCTAGGATGCACGATGGAACGATCAGCTAACTGAATGCTCATCCTAGTAGATCTAGGTTCACCTAGGTCTAGCTTTTTAAACAATTTGTAGGGCATGACATTTATGCTAGCGCCTAGGTCCGCTAAGGACTTTCCTACGTGCATGCTGCCAATAACAAGAGGGATAGTGAAACTACCTGGGTCTTTACGCTTCTCGAGCAGCTTGTTCTGCAGGATAGCATAACACTCCTCGCTCAGCATCACTGTCGAAAGATCCCCAAGTTTCTTCTTGTTGGTGAGGAGGTCCTTCATGAACTTGGCATACTTGGGCATCTTCGACAGTGCATCCACGAACGGCATGCTGATGTTGACCTGCTTCAACATTGCCATGAACTTGGCAAACTCAGTCTCCAACTTGTCTTTATGTAGGCGAGTGGAGAAAGGAAGCTGGGGTACATGCTCCTTAACCACTGGCTGTGGCGTGAGAGCAGGTGCTTCTTTGTCTTCCCCCACTTCTGCATTATCAGCTGGAAGTGTTGAAGCAGGTAGTGGCTCGTCTTGCCTGGGCTGGGCAGGAGTAGCAGATATGGTCCTGCCACTCCTGGTAGTGATGGCATCCAGCTGCTGGTGAGGCTCATGAGGGTTCGGAATAGTGGTGGCAGGCAGAGTCCCCGGTGCCCTGGTAGTGTTTTGGCGAGCTATGCCCCCAATTTGATTCTGTAGATCTTGCAAAATGGCACCTTGGTTTCTCTGGCCTGCCTCCAGTGAGGCTATGTTCTGATCTATACTCGTGAAATTCGCCTAGCTGGTGGTCAAAAATGCCTGCAAAATATTTTTCAGCTCCGTCATCTTATTATCTGGAGCTGCAGCTGCTGGAGGTTAGGCATACTGACGCTGGGGCTGCTGGAATGGCTGCCCCTTCCTAGGCTGGTAGGACTGCTGCTGTGGTGGTGGCCCCTGCCTAGCCTGGAGAGGCTGCCTCTGCTGAAAACCACCTGCTGGTGCTGGGAAACCAGGTGGTTTAGTGGTGTTGCTGTTCCAAGCAAAGTTGGGATGCTGGCGCCACCCCTCATTATATGTATTGATGTAAGGATCAAAGCGTCGAGCATTGACGATGAAGTCCAACTGCTCTTGGGGAGTAGAAGACTCCCGCATAGCCTGGCAGTCTTCCACCAGATGATTCGGGCTCTCACACCACTGACATTGAGCTACTGGAGGTACAGCCGTACCTCTGCCCGGAATAAGACTGTTAGGCTGCTTCAATGTTTGTACTAATTCAGCCACCTGCTGCTCAAGCCCGTACCTGGCCTCCATGGCGTGCACACCACGATCCCATGAATTTCTGCCTCTGCTGCTCAGCCCCCAGGAATGATCTCTGGCAGCCAACATACCGATCATCTGGTTCAGTGTTCGGGTGGAGTCTTAGTAAGAATATCCTCTCCCGGGCATAGAGACTCAATCACCCTCAGGATGTCTGGAGAGAGGGCACTGTACAAGTTCCCCACGGTGAATGCATCACTGAAGCCGTGATGGGAACACTGCCAGAAAAATCCCATGTACCGCTCCCATGCATCACGAAGTGACTCGTCTGGCTCTTGGCGGAAATGAGTGATCTCCCGCTGGATCTCTGTGGTCTTCGATGTCGGATAGTACCGGTGCACGAATTTGTCAGCCAGATCGTCCCAAGAGGTGATGAACAATGGGGGCTGGGTCTCCAACCACCTCTTAGCATTCCCCGCCAGAGAATGGGGGAAGAGGTGAAGGCGGATTGCGTCATCAGGGACACCGTTTAGCTTGAACGCGTTCGTCAGCTGCAGAAAACGGGAAAGATGCACCCTTGCCTCCTCATCCTTCAAGCCATGAAACTGGATAGAGGATGTAATGAGTTGAATCCAGCATGACTTGATCTTGAAGTTGTTTGCTGGGATGGGCGGGTAGAGGATGGCAGGGCGGATATCAACAATCTGTGGAGTGTAGAAGTACTCCAAGGTGGGACCCGGCGGCGGTGGATGATGATGAACCCCATCTGCTTGGGGTATGGGGTTATTACCCAAGAACTGATTCACAGGGGGAACCTGGAGTGGATTCCCCTAGGCTGGGTTGTGTTCGCCTTCCATCTCGTACTCTTCCTCAGAATCGCTGCTCAAGTGGCCGTCTATGCGCTCTTCCGTAGCCAGTCTAGCTCGTTGTTGTCTCCTAAGTTGGCGGCAGGTGCGTTCAAGCTCCGGATCTAACGGCAGTAATAAACCTCGCGACTTACTACGGGTCATGCACTATCTGCACACAGTCAAGCAATGCAAACCTGTGAAGGCACAAGTGGGAAAGAACAAACAGTCAATGCGAAAATGAAAATGCCAAAGTAACAGAAATCACTTTTCTTCAACAACCTAGCCGTCCCCGGCAACGGCGCCAAAAAACTTGACTCACTCCTACCGTCGCTCAAGAAAATGGCCAAGTGTAACCACTTCCTAAAGCGTAGTATAGCGGGTTTGGGTTTTAATGTCAACCCGGGTCCTAGATGTGATGACTACTCAGTGAATTCTTATTATCTAGCGGTGAAACTTTAGTGTAGGTCTAAACTAACAAACAAGCAATTAGTTAAACAGTTGTTTTCAAGTCGAGAGAGGTCACCCGGATATGGTTCCCCCTAGACTGCAGTTAAGCCGGATTGCAATTTACCAAGTTCAGGTTCAATGATAGTTATACTGCGGGAGGTTCTTAAACATCCTGAAGTCTCGACTAAAGGTCACCAGAACCTCTTAATCTGAGTCTCCAGCGGGCGACTAACCTCCACCAGAGTAAACAGATTGAGGCCCTAATGACCAAAACCTCCACTACCGAAGTGAATTCGGTACATAATAGTGAGTTGGCTCCTCGACTAAAGTCACCAACTCCCTACCTTTAATTAAGGGTGCTCTATCAATCCTAGGCAGATATTCTCTTTCTAGGTTAAAGCAGAAACAATAGGAATTTGATCAGGATTCATGGCATTCAATAAATCAAACCTCAATTGAATATAATCAAATCACAGAATCTGTACTTGGGTTCATACAATCAGACCTAACATACAAATCTAGGGTTCTTCATACCCAGGTGAATAAGAAGTTTACTCCATAGAGAGAGATGGGAAATCTAGCTCAGATGCGGAAACCATACTATGAAGGATGAGAATCTGCTTCTGGCGCTCAATCGGATCTTCTCCAAGCTCAAGCCTGACTCCAATGGTGATGAAGATCAATCTAGGGCACTTGGGAACTCTGATTCGTCGCTTTCTCTCTCTAGGAATCGCTCTGTCTCTCTAAAACTCGAAACCCCTTCTCCTTTGGCTCAAATCTGCCAAAAAAGGCCAACCCTGGGCAAAACGCTGTCGAGGGCACGGGCGTGCTTTGATTTTGCCCGCCCGCGTCTTGGGGATAACACGGTCGTGCCTACAGTTGGACACGGCCGTGTTTTATGTCACTCCCGCCCGTGTTTTGGGATAGCACAGGAACATCTTGGATCAAGCCTCGACAATAAAAACACGGTCCAAGAACACGACCGTGTTTTGGTTTAGTCCAGCCCGTGCTTTGGTCTTCTCACCAGTTCAGCTCTCGGAAATAAAAACACTGGCGTGCTTTGTGGTGTACACGGCCGTGCTCTTCAGGCCTCCTGTCCGTGTTTTAGTCCCAGCTCGATCGAATGACTTCAAATGCCCCGAAACTCGTGCTTAGCCTTTCCTTCGACGTCTGGGACCTGAAATATGACAAAGTAGCACAACCCGGCGTAAAATAGGCCAAAACACACGACTATGCCCCGCAAATGGATAAGAACTAAGGGTACAAACATGTGCAATTACATCGTTATCAATGTATTTGCACATGTTGGCACCCCTAGTTCTTATCCGTTTGTGGCTCATAGTCGTGTGTTTTTGGCCTATGTTACGCCGGGTTGTGCTACTTTGTCTTGTTTCAGGTCCCAGATGTTGAAGGAAATGCTAAGCACGAGTTTCGGGGCATTTGGAGGTCATTCTGTTGAGTTGGGGCCAAAGCATGGGCTGGAGGCCTGAAAAGCACGGCCGTGTACACGAAAAGAGCACGCCAGTGTTTTTTATGCCGAGAGCTGAACTGATGAGGAAGAAAAACACGGGCTGGACTAAATAAAAACACGTTCGTGTTTCGAGACTATGTTATTTATGCCGAGGGTTGATTTTTGGAGGCTGCTGCGAAACCCAAAACACAGGCGGAAGTGACAGAAAACATGGTTGTGTCCATCTTTAGGCACGACCGTGTTTTGGCCTACGCGGACGTGTTTTTAACACGTGGCAAGGGCACGGACGGGCAAAAGAAAAACACGGCCGTGCCCTCGACCGTGTTTTGCCCAGAATCGGGTTTTTGAGGCAGATTCGAGCCAAAGGAGAGGGAATCAAATTTTTGGAGCAAAACAGAGTTTTAGAGAGAGAAACTGAGAAGAACAAACCCTAGGAGCTATTTGGAGTGGATTTCTCACCATTGAAGCCCAGATTGACATCTCAGAGCAGATTCTTCCCATTGTTATGAGTATGACTGCTTTGTATTATGTTTCCCTCTCTCTCTCTCTCTCTATGGAGTAGAACTTTCTCTCACTTGGGTATGAAGAACCCTAGTTCCATGTGTTAGGGATCTTGATTGTAATGACTTGGGATTGTTATACTGTTTGGTTTTAATCGAATGATGCATGATTCATTGAGTCAATTGAAGTTTGATCATCTTTTCTTGATTTCTGCTGCAACCTGAGATAGATAGAATCTGATTAGGTTGTTAGAGCTTCATCATTCGGTAGTGGTAGATTGGTTATACGAGAGTTAATCAATCTACTGCTTTGTATTGGAACCCAATTCCAATAGTGGAGTTCTGCGTTCATAGCCTTAGCTTTCTATCCCGGTGAAGACTAGTCGTATGTCGGGTAGTTGGACTGAGAGGGCTTGATCAGCTTAAGAGATTCCAAGCTACTGTCGGATCTTCTGCAGTTTAATCAACAGTAAATCAACCCAGGATAATTACAACTGAGACCTAACTAAGGAGCTAGGGGGACTCATTCCCGAGTGACTCTCCCTTTGCTTTAGAAAATTGAACCATTTCCTGCTTTCTTACTGCTTTTACTTAAATCAACAATCACTTGACTTAGTCTGCTAGATAACAGATATACATGGAGTAGGCAGTAGATCTAGACCTCGGGTTGACAATTAGAGCTTGCAAGTTACTGCATTTCCGGACTGCGATTACACTTGATCGCAGTTTGCTGTTGTGTTTTAGCGTGTCAGCAAGTGCCACTCCAGTATATGGTGACAAATGAGTGGGACTCAGGTGCACCATTGACCCGGATGCAACGAGAATTTGTGGATGTGATGCTAAACAACTTGGTCGGGCTACTGGTTGAATTTGACCTGCAAAGGTGCAGAACAAATTTAACCATCAATAAACATACTAAAGCACGTCGAAAATAGCAAAGGAAGTAGATGTTTATGATGGTTACCTCTGCTTCCCAAAGGCGATCCAGCCTCCTACGATACTCCTCCAACTTATGCTCGCCTAGGTTGTCGCATATTGTTTCACCAAGCCACGTCATTCATGAGTAAAAATACACAATGTTAAAACATAATAACAATTGAACTATAAAATACTGAATTAGTATAAAAAATGTGAGAGCTATGAGTGGGATCGAAGATGTTTACCTACAACCATAAGCTTGGAGTCGTAGGGGATGGTCGGGACCGCATTCCTAGTCAAGATTTCCGCATGGTGCAATCCATGGCAGATGATCCCAAGCCCAAAATTGGACGATGAACATCGCCCCATCAATCTCCTTTACCTCTCTCGATCAGGTTCCCCATATCATCCCATTCACCAAGGAGGATCTTCAACCATCCCTTGCTGATTAAATTGTTGGATTTTTTGGGGAATAACACTCCTCCGATCATGACGATGAGGTAGATACGTGCATAAATTTCTTTATCACGTTCCGAACTTTCCTCCGTGAGGGGATTGCCTCCTTCCTTAGGGTTGTGATTACGCTTGATCTCCGTTGTCAACCAAGTGATGGATACTTGGCCCTTCGACAATGGTGGATGACCATTGGCATCATGGTCTCCCTTTTCTAGCACATGCAACTCCGTGGCACTCCATATGAAATGCTGCCAATCGCTCATATTCTCAACAACTTTAGGTGGTGCAGAAGAGTCCACATAGACAACATCGCCATCGATGGGAAAATGGGTTAGGATGGTGATGTCCTTAAGTGTGATGGTGCACTTGCCTTCACGAAAGTTGAAGCAATGTGTCTCATTTCGCCATCTTTCCACCAATGCTGTGATGAGTTGGCGGTCCTAATGGAATCCAACTTTGCCCTTCTTAGAAAGGGCATGATGACGTCGTTCCATGGGAGCACATTGTTGGTACCCCTATAGCGAATTATATGATATGCATCCTAGTGAAGAATTTAACTTTCACCATAAGTTTATGATTTATAAATATATTATAACAAACAATATCAATTAACAAAATCAATGTTTTATCCAAGATATGTACATAATTTCGTAAAACAAACATATTAAGCATACTAAAATAATTAACTAAAATGAATACCATTTTCAAAAATTAAATAAAACTAATTTTGTACACATACACATAAAATCACTTATATTATTTTGTACTTCGTATTGGTTGTTTTCAATAATTTAAATCAATACAAGTACACTCGTTAGACTCTCAGGAGAGGTATACATCTTTTTAGAAACACAAACTTTATGACATAAAAAGGGGGGATCCGAGGATCGCTTAGAATCATATTTTCCTAGGAAATGGGAGGATCATGAGATTGCTTAACACCCCATTTCCTTAGGCATGTTTCTCTTTATAAAGAGTCTAAAAAAGTGGCACATTGTATTATTTTAAATAATTGAAAACAATCAATATGATTAACCGTTAATAAATTTATTTTACAAACTACTAACTTACGTTAACAAAATAAAAACATACAAGTGATAATAAATTATATGTACCTTGTGATTTTTCCAAACATCCCTTGAACGATGATTATCTTGGTCGTACAACACGGTTGGATCAATCGGTCTTTGATATAATATCTTTGATTGTAGATATCAACGTCCTCCCCAACCTACGATAGCATAAGAACAACATAAATTAATTAGTATACAGATTAAAAAAATCATTATAAAAACAACAAAATTTAGGTTAAATGAGTACGTACCGCTTGATAGTCATCATAATAAATACGCTCCTCTTCAAAAATATCGGCCAATTTTTTTAGGAACCGGACAGAGACGGATTTTGAAGAAAAAACCAAAGAAATGTTTTCTTATGGCAGTTCGGATTTAGCCGCAACCAACAGACCACTATTTCCTAGATTTTTTGGTGGAGAGGGGGATGGATAGAGAGAAATTTAGAGAGAGAAAGAAAAATGGGTTTTGGTGGGAAGAAATGAGGAGGAGGTGGATATTTGTAGTATTGGGACCGCCTGGCCGAGGGGCGGTTCTGTCAATTTACACCAAAGAAAACAGCTCCCCCAGCCAATGGTTTCAGATTCCCAAAGCGCAAACAGCGCGTTCGAGAGGCGGTTACCGCGCAAGAACGCAGATTGCACTCTCATCCGACGGTTTGCAGGACTGACACGTGTCGGTGCCACTGTGTTTTGTTCGATGCCCGAAGCCAAATAGCACTTTCCATGCGCGGTTCAACTTTGAACTATCGCTTCCCCATGCGGTTTTGGTTCAATAGTGGTACTTTTGGAAAATTTTCGGTTTAGATGATATATTTTTTATTTTTTTTAACAGTGGTACTTTTGGATTTTTTCCATAAGTTTACATTACATATTGATCTATAATGAGTGTTTATTTTCATACGTAACTGTTGGGCATATGACTCGGACCTAACCGCGCCAAAGGAACACATCGCGACCGAAGACCCCCCAGTGTGGTTCGCCACGTCCCGGCGCGAGGAGCTCGAGCGCGGAACAAGCCGTGCGCATGTGGAAAGAGCATAGCGCGGGCCAAACCAAAGGGATGGGAAAGCGTCATCTCACTCCCCGAGGGGTAGTCACATCAGGGCCCTAAACATAGCCCTACATAAGTCTCTGACACGTCCTAGGTAGAAGCATGGCCTAAACCCTTAGTGTGTCAGTAGTCACATCACTGTACCCTCATATGAGTCAACCACTCACCCACCACCATGTAGCCTATAAATATGGCATTTACTACGGTGGGTGAGGGGATCGCATTTTGGACATTCTATCTCTATGAATATCGACTTCTCTCTCTAGAAACTGGAATTCTCCCTATCTCATTCCCTCATTTTCATCAGTCTGATTCTCCCAGTCCCCGTCACCCGCAAGATCATAGACTTCCCCCTTTGTTCGTTCTTCTTGACCCACATCATTCCCCGAACCTCACTCGTACACTCAGTTAGGTTCAAACAATTGGTGGTGGAAATGAGACATCGAGGAAGAAGAGCCCGAGTTGACCGCCAAGGAAATGAGACAGCTAATGGCAAAGCAGAACGACGTCATAGCTGACATGCAAAAGCAAATGAGCCAAGTTATAGCGCTCATGATGAACAAGGGAACCGCGACAGCGGCAGAGGCGATGCCAAGCGCACCACAACAAGCACCTGGTGAGGCGTCAGGGACCGCCCCGCTGCCACAGCACCAGCCGCCCGAGCTCCCTGCGCATGAGACGCAACAGGGAGAGTTGCCAGGCAGAGCGGACCTCAGCTTCCTGGAGCAACACCTGTCCCCGCAATACCGACCTAATCCACCGAGGAAAGCGCTCCACCAGCCGCTAAGCGCGGAAATAATGGCGGAGCACCTGAGCGGAATGCCACCCGCCCTCCCCACATACAACGGGACGACCGATCCCGAGGACCACGTGAGCACCTTCTGCTTACGGATGCAACTCCAGACGAATTCCAATGCAGCGCTATGCAGAACCTTCCCTTCCACATTCGCTGGCATATGCCTGGATTGGTATAACAGGCTACCAAACGGAATCATCCGGTCATTCGAAGAATTCATACTCTTATTCACAACGAAGTTCGCATCCCAAAAAAGAAGGCCCCTCTACCTCAAGGCGCTGATAGACATCATACAGAAAGGCGGAGAAAGCCTGCGAGCTTTTTACGCCAGATGGTCGAGGGTGGCAATGACTGTGCGCGATCTCACACCCGAAACCGCCGCCCATCACCTCATGGAAGCCACCACCAACATGGAGCTCAAGCGAGCATTGGCGAAAAGGCCCGTCACACTATCGACGGAGCTGGATATGAAGATTGAGAAGGCAATCACACTGGAAGAAATGCTCGGCGCAGGGTCCGTCAGGCGCTTCGAACCAGCGAAGCCGCCCCAAGAAGAGCAGGGACGGAGGCAGCTGCCGATACCGCGCGAGCAGTTGGCACAACTACACAGCGGTCCAAAGCGCCACCCTCCACCCCCGCCAGAGCAAGCGCGGCGGGGACGATCGCCCGATAGGTTCCCATCAAATGCCTATACGCCGCTCAACGAGTCGGTAAAGAACGTGTTCCACGTTCTTCGCAAGAAGGGTTATAAGATCAATTGGCCCGCGCCTCTGAAGTCCCTGCTGCACATGCGTGACCAAAAAAAGCATTGCGACTTCCACAGAGAAACGGGCCATTGGACGGAAGACTGCAGAGAGCTAAGATACGAAATCGAAGCAGACATATTGTTCAAAAGCACAATCGACCAAATGGACATCGACCCGCGCTTAATCAAGCGCACTTACGGAAATTTGGTCGGATTCTCAGGGGAAAGAGTCCCAGTGATAGGTGTAGTGACCCTCTCGGTCGTCATCGGGGATCAAGAGCCTCGCGTCTCAAAACAAGTCGAATTCACCATAGTCGACTGCAACTCGTCCCACAATGGCATTCTGGGCCGACCATTCCTAGCAAAATTTATGGCCCTTTCATCCACTTGCCACCAGAAACTGAAGTTCCCCACCAAAACGGTAACCGAGGAGGCGCGCGGGACGCCATGGGGAGTTCCAAAGCTCGAATGTGAAGCCCGCCAGACCAACATAGTCGACACACGGCCGGAGAAACCCCGTCCAGAATCGATGGATTCCGATTTTGAAGTCGCGCTTGACCCAGCTGAGCCGACTAGGAAAATACGCATCTCGACTCACGTCCGCGGTGACGCGATTGAGCCGCTGATAGCGCTACTGAAGGAATACAAAGAGCTATTCGCCTGGTGCACGGAAGACATGCCGGGAGTGCCGAGGGATGTGGCACAACATTGCCTCGCAGTCCCGCCAAGCGCACCCCCAAGACAACAAACACGTCGTAGCCTCACCGGCGACAAGCTGAAAGCCATCGAAGAAGAAGTGGCGCGACTGTTGGCGGCAGGGTTGATCCGCCCGGTCAAGTACCCAAAATGGTTGGCAAACGTAGTCCTGGTAAAAAAATCTTCAGGAGTATGGCGAATGTGCGTAGACTACACAACGATCAACAAAGTATGCCCAGGAGACCCATACCCCTTGCCTCGCATTGACCAACTCATCGACGCCACCGCTGATCACGAGACACTGTCTTTCCTCGACATGTTCTCGGGATACCACCAGATCCCAATATCCCGCGATTATGAAGAAAAGACGGCGTTCATGACGCCATTCGGAAACTTCTGCTTTGTCGGAATGCCCTTCGGCCTCAAGAATGCCGGAGCAACGTATCAAAGGATGATTGATTCGGTGTTCGCACAACAGAGAGGACGGAACATTGAAGCGTATGTGGATGATCTCATCGTCAAGACCAAAGCAGGCAACTCACACCTAGAGGACCTGCGCGAGACATTCGAGGCGCTCCGCAAATACAGCCTCCGCCTCAACCCACTGAAGTGCGTCTTCGGAGCAGAAGCGGGTAAATTCCTTGGTTTCATGATAACCAAGCGCGGCATAGAAGTCGACCCCAAGCAGATCACCGCGGTCCAGCAGCTTAGAGCGCCGAGGAGCACTTTAGAGATACAATCCCTGAACGGCAAAATAGCGGCGTTGGGGAGGTTCATACCAAGGTCCGCAGACAAGTGCGCACCTTTCTTCAAAACGCTCAAAAACGGGACACGGTTCGCGTGGTCCGAGGAGTGCGAAGCGGCGTTCCAAGAGCTTAAGGCCTATCTTGTATCTCCCCCTGTACTGTCTTCTCCCAAGCTTAATGAAAAACTTTTTCTGTACCTAGCCGTGTCAACAAGAGCCGTGAGCGCAGTGCTAATATCCAGAAGGTATGGCCAAACCGAACACCCAGTATATTACACCTCCAGAACTTTGGTCAGCGCGGAGACAAGATACTCCCCAATAGAGAAAGCTGCCTTGGCGTTGGTAAGCGCATCTCAGAAGTTGCGCCCCTATTTCCAAGCACACCAAATCACCGTCATGACCAACCTTCCGCTGAAAAAGATCCTAACCTCAATGGAAGTATCGGGGCGCATGGTTAAATGGGCAGTAGAACTGTCAGAGTACGACATCCAATATGCACCAAGGCCAGCAATAAAGGCGCAAATCCTAGCGGACTTCATCGCCGAAGGAGTTACCCTCGAGAATACTCCAGAAGGAATGTGGGAGGTTTACGTCGATGGGGCAGCAAGCAAGCATGGCGCCGGCGCGGGCGTCGTCGTGCGCACTCCAACAGGCGTCATCCACGAAATAGCAATCAGGTTCAGATCACTGAAAACAAACAACGCGGCCGAGTACGAAGCTATCCTAGCAGGAATGACCGCCGCCAATGACCTGGGTGCTAGAACATTCAGAATACTCTCCGACTCCTCACTAGCAGTGAATCAGCTGAATGGCGCCTTCGACGCGAAAGAGGATACGCTCGCGCATTATGTGGAGCGTGTCAAACAGCGGGCAAGCACCTTCGAGATGGTGACTTATGCGCAAATACCCAGGGAAGAAAACATGCACGCAGACGCGCTATCCAAGTTAGCGACCGCCACCGACTTCGAATCCACACGACTCGTGACGGTTCAAAAGGAAGAAGAAGAGAAACGCCAGCAGGTGGCAGTTAACGCCACTCAGCTCGTGACCGACGAAGATTGGAGGGCCCCGATTGTGAAGTACTTACAAGACGGCATCGTACCGGATGATCCCAAGGAGGCATGGGCTTTGAGGCAGAAAGAGGCCCGGTGTACGCTCATCAGTGAAGAGCTGTACCGACGGTCATACTCGGGGGTCTATTTGAAATGCATTGGGAAAGAGGAAGTGCACAACATGGTGCGCGATCTACACGAAGGGTTGTGCGCCATGCACGCCGGGCCACGTACCATGGAGCGCACTATCCTGCTGCACGGATACTATTGGCCACGAGTAAAAAAGGACATGAAGAAATACGCAGACCAATGTCACAAGTGCTAGGTTAATGCGCGCCAACATCACCTCCCATCCACTGAGCTTCAAGAAAACCTGAGTCCATGGCCTTTCGCGCAATGGGGGGTGGACCTCTTAGGGCCCTTCCCAACGGCCAAAGGAAATCGCAAGTACATCATCGTGGCAGTAGACTACTTTACCAAGTGGATTGAAGCCGAGGCGCTAGCCGCAATAACGGCACAGCAGGTCACGCGCTTCCTGAAGAACAATGTACTGGCGCGCTTCGGAGTCTTGAACGCGCTCATCTTCGATCATTGTAAGCAATTCGGTGGCTTACCCTCAAGCAAATGGCCAAGCGGAATCCGCCAACAAAGCAATCTTGCACGGCTTGAACACTCGCTTGAACGAGGCCAAAGGTAACTGGGCAGACGAGCTCCACACAGTGTTATGGGCACATCGAACCACGTACAAGGTGGCCACAGGCGAGACCCCATTCGCGCTCACGTATGGCACTGACGCGGTGATCCCCATTGAGACAACATCCCCAACCTATCGAATCACGATGTACAACGAAGAAACCAACAATGAGGCGCGCCTGTTAGACTTGGAACTGGCGCAGGAAAGACGCGAGCTAGCAGCCATCAAACTAGCCGCGATGAAAGAGCAGGTAGCCAAATACCACAACGCAAGGTTAGTCCCACATAAGCTGATCCTCGGCGACCAAGTGTTGCGAAGAAACTTCCGTCCTGATCCCAGACATGGGAAACTAGCCTCAACATGGGAGGGCCCATACCTAATCCGCGAGGTGGTCGGCGCCAACACCTTCAAGCTCAGCGAGCTGTGCGGCAATAAAATCCCAAGGACATGGAACGCGCAGAATCTCAGGAAATACAACCAGTCCACTTGATGTATCTCCTGTTTACAATAGCGCATTGACGCGCGAATTAATGAAATATTCGGTTCGAAAGAACAAGACAATAGCAATGGGCAAGAACCATTCGCGCACACTCGGTTCGAAAGAACAAAACAATAGCAATAGTCATAAACTATTCGCGCTCACCAAGTTCGAAAGAACAAATGACAGCAACGGGCAAGAACCATTTGCGCGCACTCGGTTTGAAAGGAGCATAACAAATAAGCACCACAAACGAAAACTGTTTGGATTTAATTAAACAGGGAGCACCACACTTGGATAAAAAAAAAAGAGAAAGAAGAAGAGGAGACGAAGAGGCCAACAAAACAAGTTTAAATAGTCCAACAAAACAAGTTTAAGTAGGAAACATGTCAGCGCGATAACACTTCAAACATCATCAGTGTTAGGCTGTACGTCCTCTCGGCTCGTCTTGCGGCGCAGCAGGGGGCGCTCCTCCTCTTCTTCGTCATCATCACTGGCTATCTCGCCATCCCTTCGCGTGCCCTCAGCTTGCTCCCCGTCTGGGCGCTTCTCCGCTTCCTAGCGCTCCTCTTCCCGGCGCTCCCCTCCTTCCTCATCATCATCCTCATCCTCAGACTCGGAGTCGGAATCCAAAGGCCGCTTCTCGCCTATCCACATCTTCACATGTTGGACCATCTCGCGAGTGTCCCAGCGAACCCCAGGGTTCTCCGGACGCACCTTCTTCTCGACCGCGATCACGGCCTTGGTCATGGCGACCGCCAAGATATTCCCGAAAGAAGGAGAAGACTTGAACTGGCAGATAGTTGCAGCCTCGGCCGCGCGAACAGCCTCTGCTTTCGCGACGTTATGAAGGCGGACCAGGTCGTCCTTCTCCTTCTGCAGCCCTTCGCGAGCTTGCCTCAACTTCTCGGCGAACGAGGCCTCCAGCTGTCCCTGGATGGTGGAGCGCTGCTCGTTCCGCACCTGCTCCTTAGCCGCCTCCACGTCGGCAGCTAATTTGCTCTGCAAAACGCCGAGCTCCTCCAGCGCCTCGTTAGCCTTGTCAGTTGCAAGGTCAGCACGATTATTCGCCCCGAGGACCTTCCCCTCCAGCTGGACGATCTTCGCCTCGTCGGCTTTCATCTTCGCGCGCTGTGAGGCGCGCTCTTGCTAAGCCCGAAAGGTTGCCAGCAAGCCCTACAACCACAACGCCAAAAGACTTAGCAAAATATTGCATATAACAGTAAACAAAAAGACTCCCCGAGAATTCAACCTGATCTTACCGCGAAGTGGACCTGAGCCAGGTCATGAAGAGGATCGGATTTCTCCAATCACGGTGTAATGCTGAGGACGGGCCCGAGCACCCGGAGGGCGGTATTTGCGGACGCCAAATTGCAGGCCGCTCCGGTATGAATCCGCACATCGCGGAAGTAGTTGACACCAGCGGTAGCGGGAGCTGCGGGAGTGGGACCAGCAGTAGCGGTAGCGGGAGCAGCAGTAACAGGAGTTCCCCCGAATCCAGCCATCTCTGGCAATCTTTGCTGGACAGTAGCTCCCGACGAGCTGCCAGCCATCTCTCTCTCACGACGAGAGGACCTGTTTACCGGCGCCTCTGGCTCTGAAAGCGTCAGAGCCAACTGTCGCGCAGCGGACGACGGTTGTTGCGCCACCCGATCAGTCGCCTCCGCCAAACGAGCCACCTTACGGGGTTTCTCGACGGCTTGAGGCTGCGGCTGCTCGATTTCCTTCCGCTTCGAAGTTCTTGGCGCCGCGCCAGTCTTCTTCTTCTTCTTCTTGTCAGCGCGCGGCTCGACATCGTCCACCGACATCATGCTGACGAGGCTGGAAAAATCAACACCTGCGCCAATAAATCGTAAGAGAGCGGTTAATAAGATAGAATGCAAAAGAAAAAAATTATAACTAACCATCGCCAAACAGCTCCTCCAAGCAAGCCTCGCGGACACCCTCCGCGTATAAATTAATTCGATGAGGCATGCACGCCTCGTATTCAGCGTTGAGCCCGTCATAGTTGCCGGCATCCGACTCAAACCCGAGCGTACTGCCCTTCTTCCAGGAGGTGGGCTCCTCCATGACCTCGCTCGCCCATTCTCCGGGAGTGGGCTTGACATAGAAGAATCGCTCGAACCAAGTTTTCTTCAACTTGGGCGATCCATACACGAAGCCGTCGGGGCGGTTGTCGCGACGCTTGATGGAAAGGCAGTCGCTTCTTGACGTGGGCTCCTTGATTTTATACATCTTCCTGAACAAACCATAGGTTGGCTCGATGTTAAGCCTTTTGCACGTGAGGCGGAGACAACTCGCGTGCATGATGACCGACGGGGAGAGCCGCCCGACGGAGCAGTTGAGGCGCTTGTACAAAGCGCATAATAGCGGGTCGATGGGGAATTTGAACTCCATCACCCAGTACTCTGTGTATACGCCGAACCACCCCGGGGGGCAATGGCCCACCATGCTTCGCGCCGAAGGAGCAGCGTACTCCCAATGGGGGGGCAAGCCCAGCCCGCGAACTATCTCTGCCACGTCGTTGACATCGTACACAGAGGCGTGCTCGGGCCCGCGCTTGAGGTTGTCATGGGGCGCTGGTTGATCGCCCCACATCTCGGCCCATTCTACCACGGTGTAAGCGGTGCCAACCCCTTGTGGCCCCAATCGGGCCATGGCCTCTGACACGCGTACAACATTGCGCGGCTCGGATTGCGCGCCAGAGTCTTCGCACACTACATCATCGGCAGCCCCCGCCCTATTGTCTTGATCACGCCGGATAATCAGAACTCCTCGAGCTCTTTGCACCGCCTGCCCACTCCCGGAGGCACCCACACCCATCTCGGAAGAACCGCCGGCCTCGTTCTCTGACCCGACGTCGAACGACGGCGTCGCCGGAACCCCACCGCCGCCGTTCCCATCATCAGAACCGCCGTCCCAATCCCCAGAACCGCCGTCTCCATCACCGGAATGATCAGTAGAAGTGTGCGAAAGAGGGGAGAAATTACCTTCTTCGCCTTGCACGACCTCGGCCTCGTTGTTGTTGATGCTAGCCATGATAGTAATCGATCTTTAGCAACAGCAAAAGGAGAATTGAGGTTGTAGAAGGAGGAGAGAAATCTCAGAGAAGGAACGATCGAGAAAATAGGCAACAGTCGAGAGAAACAAGTGAGTCCTAAACCCTCCACAGCAACCCCATATTTATAGTCGGCCAGGGGAAAACGAAGGGTTAAAGTCGGCCAGGGGAATGCGAAGGGTATAGTGCATAGGGATCCGTAACCGTCAGATCCTACCAAATCTTTTCGAAATTCAAAAAATCCCCGCCCAAGTAACCTAGTCACATAGTGACACGTGGACAGCTGCCATCATAAGCACTAGTCGGCGACGCCACAAGTGCCGCGCACCGCCTGGGGGGCACGACACACCCACGAGGAAGAAAAAACACACCCCCAAGCCCAACTCCAGTTGCGCGATCTGTACAACTTCAACCGCAACCGTCACGCGCGACCCACAGCCCAGCGCATCTTCGACCCAAAGCGTCGCGCGCAACAAACAAAAAACCGTGGAAAAGCACAGCTTCAAGAGCGCATAAAAGTCAAACAAGCGCGTGATCAGTTGCACATGACTCATCGCACAACATCACAACTCATCTTCGACTCAAAGTGTCGCGCGCAACAAACAAAAAATCCTGCGGAAAAGCCTAACTGCAAGCGCGCGCAAAGGCCAACCAAACGCGACTCAGGACAACTTCAACCGCAACCGGCGCGCACGCAGGCCCGAGTCAATCAAGCGGAAGGCTAAACAGGTGGTATTCACAGAACACCCCCTGATGGGGGGCAATTGTTGGGCATATGACTCAGACCTAACCGCGCCAAAGGAACACATCGCGACCGAAGACCCCCAGTGTGGTTCGCCACGTCCCGGCGCGAGGAGCTCGAGCGCGGAACAAGCCACGCGCATGTGGAAAGAGCATAGCGCGGGCCAGACCAAAGGGATGGGAAAGCGTCATCTCACTCCCCGAGGGGTAGTCACATCAGGGCCCTAAACATAGCCCTACATAAGTCTCTGACACGTCCTAGGTAGAAGCATGGCCTAAACCCTTAGTGTGTCAGTAGTCACATCACTGTACCCTCATATGAGTCAACCACTCACCCACCACCATGTAGCCTATAAATATGGCATTTACTACGGTGGGTGAGGGGATCGCATTTTGGACATTCTATCTCTATGAATATCGACTTCTCTCTCTATAAACTGGAATTCTCCCTATCTCATTCCCTCATTTTCATCAATCTGATTCTCCCAGTCCCCGTCACCCGCAAGATCACAGACTTCCCCCTTTGTTCGTTCTTCTTGACCCACATCATTCCACGAACCTTACTCCTACACTCAGTTAGGTTCAAACAGTTACTTTAATTTTAACTTTGAGTTGCAGGTCATGAAAGTGGAGGGCCTAGAAGGATTCATAAAAAATCTGCAAAATCTAGTTGAAGACTTGTTTATGTGGTTACTAAAAAGAAGTCTAGAGACACGAAATTGGACAAGTAAGAGAAGTATTATTTTTTAAAAATACTATACGTGGCCGATCGTTTAAATAATGAGTCGACCACACCGTCCTAAAAGGTCGACCTAGTCTGTGAAAAGGTCAACCGATACCGGGCTAGTCACAATTGACATTTCTGCTAGTTTATTGTTTCTTGTTTGGTCTTTATTGAATTTTTTAACAAAAACATACAACAGGAATATTTGAGTTCCATCATTAGCGAGAGTAGATGGATTTGCTCATCCGTAAGTACTCTATTCATTCGACTTTGGTATGAATTGTGCACTATTTCTGTTATGATTTACGATGATTTTGTAGGTAGTTGATTTGTGTGCAGGGGCACTAACAATGTCTAAAAAAATTGAGAAATAGCAGCCAAATGTGTGGTATTTGCCAAATATGTTTTCGATAAGAGCCGTAATTTTATTTATTTGTCATAACCTAGTATTATTATTGTACCTTGTCAATTAGTATGGATAAAAATATGTTGCACAAAATGATACCCAGTAACACGAAGATCAAACAAATTCGTAACAAGTTTATGGATGACGGCGTGGTGTTTAAGCCGTATGTTAGTGCATGGAAGAAGGTTAGTTAATGTCCCTATATCATTAAGCTTAATCAAAGTGCATTTGTTTGTATTCTCATTTTATAACATTTATTTATTTTTTTGCTATATATTTATGCCAGTTATGGACGATGAGGCAGGTCATTGGTTTTTGTATCTTGTCAATGTCCAGCAAAAAACCGCATTTCTGCTTGACAGTCTAGCATCAACTATTGAGGCGGTTCTGAAGCATAAATCAAACCACTCCAAGAAATTGGTAAGTGGTTCCTATAATTTTCTGACTACTAAGTGTCACGTATACTGTTAGAAGCATATAATGTACGTTATTTGTGTGTAATTGACCAAACTGCACAATATTTTCAAACCAAGGCGCATGAGCAATGCAGTTGTACCAAATTTTAGAGATTTCAATATTAATGAGCTACGCGTTCAAGGGCAAAGGAATGTTACCGAGTGTGGTGTGCACGTGATACTTAAAAAATATTTCTCTAGTACTAACAAAGTGTTATATGTCATAATGCAGATAGGAGAAGAACACAAATTACCGGCCGGAAAGGAGATTCTATGGTATCTGGCTACACATTCTGGAAACCGTGCACGAGAAAATGTTTTCGAACACGTAGTAGATGAATGCATGGAACGAGACAAAGAAAGAAAGATTTCAAACAAAAAATCCAAGAAATGATATCATTCAGTTACAATGTTACATTATTTAGACAATACATGAAATTTTGATTTGCGAGGTTGTTTTCTTTTGGATATTCAATGTTTTTCGTTTATTTGATTAGTTATATAATGATGGATTTCAAGGAATTTATAGTATCAATCGTTTACTCAAAGAGGTCGACCACATAATCAAAGAGGCCAACCTCGTAGGCAGAGAACAGGTCGACCTCGTATGAGTACGGTCGACCTGTGATACCTTTACTTAGCTCCTAAACAATGTCGAATAAGGATTCAGTCTTCTTGATTCACCTATAGCAAAAATGGTCGACCATACCCAAAAATAGGCCGATCTGGATGGGTCGAATTAGATTATTGTATACTTCTCCTTGTCGAATTAGGAGTTTGCATACTTCTCCTTGTCGAATAAGGATTTTATGTATCCTGGACTAATTGGGATAAGTGTTCCCCTACTAGTAAGGATACAAAATTCGTCTATATTCTCTATAAATAGATGAAAATCTTAAGACTTTCATCATACTTTGATTTATGCAATTTGTTGGTGTGAAGTTGTAATTTCATCGCTCTTATTGTGATCGTGTGCGGGTGGCTGTTTGTTCTTAATCCGGTCGACCTTAGATCTAAGTGGTCGACCTTATTTGCTAAGGTATGCTTTTAAGTATAATGTGTGCTTGTTTACGATTTTTTGTGGTTCCCTTCTTTCAAATTAGGTCGACCACGTCAACTCCAGCGGTCGATCGGATGTTTGTAATTTTGAGATATGGTCGACCGTACCCTTCATCCAGGTCGACCTAACCAGTCATAATTTCGATTTTATTTGACATACATTTCGTATTCTGATCGTTGCATGATGGATAATAGAGATGAAATAGACGATAGAGATGATGAAAAGATTGTGGATGATGAGGAAACCAAGAATGCTCGAGGTCTAACTACAGATAATGAAGATGATGATGATGATACAAAATGATGAAGAGATTGGGGACGATGAGGAAAGTGAGGTGATGAAGAAGAATTTATGGATGATCAAGAAGCTACTGAATATGAACAAAAATTTCTTTCCATGGAGTTTCAAACATTAGAAGATGCAGAGAAATTTTATGATGCCTATGCTAAAGCGATAGGGTTTAGCGTTCGACGCAGAGATCTTTGAAGGAATCGTCGAGGAGTAGTTATTGGCAGGAAAATGGTAATTTCAAGAGAGAGCATTAGATAGAAGAGGCATATAGATAAAGAAGGTCGAACACAACAACATCGTAAGATGACAAGACATTCTTGCAAGGCGTCCTATAATGTACGCTTTGAACAGGGGAAGAAAATATGGGTTGTTTCTACGTTTGAGAGGAAGCACTCACATCGTTGCTGCAATGAAGAAGAAACTCAATTTCTTCGGTCTCATCAAACTGTGAGTGAAGGATACAAGGCATTGGCGATAGGGATGCGACAGTCAGGAATAAAACAACGCAACATTATTCAGTTCATGAAGAATAAAGTTGGAGGATATGAGAATCGGGGGTACACTCCAAAGAATTTGGATAACGCTGTAGAGAAATCGCGAAAAGATGATGGCGATCTAATATGAGATGTGAACCAAACATTGGGTTACTTGCAAAGTAGACATACTTCTGATGTAGGAAGCTTCTTCAAGTACACAATCGATGATAAAGGTGAATTAAGTAATCACTTTTGGTCGGACTTCACATCTAGAGCAGATTACCATTTTTTTAGGGATGTCTTGGCGTTTGATGCATGACAAGTACAATCGGCCATTTTTTTATGATGGTTGGTGTAAATCACCACCACTGTAACATCATATATGGTTTTTCCCATTTGGATAATGAGACAATCCTCAACTACCTTTGATTGTTGGATACTTTTTGGAGTGTATGAAGTCTAAGATGTCGACTTCAGTGATCACAGACATATGCAAGTCTATGCATGGTGCCATTGCTACGGTACTGGTTGGAGTGCCTCATCGATTGTGTATTTGGCATATTGAGACAAATGCGACAACGACCGTTCGTAACAGATAGTTCGTTAGTGCATTCACCCACTTGGCGAAAGAACATATATCAACTGAGGAGTTTGAGAGCCATTGGGAGCACTTGATTACTGATCATGGTTTGTCTGCAAATAAGTGGTTGCAGGATTTTTACGCTGACAAATTACTTTGGGTAGAGGCATACTTGAAGGATATTTATTTTGGTGGACTCCAATCAACCTCGCGATGTGAGTTATGTAACCATTGGATACATGGGTATGTGGGAACTCAATACAGCTTGCAAGGTTTTGTTCAGGGCATTGATGAAGCATTGGAAGGGATGTGTTTCACGGAGGTGCAGGATTATTATTCTTCTAGGCACACGAGGTTGGTCTACAACCATGCCCTTCGCACATGGGAAATGCAAGCTGAAAGTATCTACACACATCGTACATTTGCTATCTTCAAGTCTGCACTAGAGAACGAAGCTTCTTATGTGTTAGCGGAGAAAAGAACTAAATCAGATGGGACAGAGACATTCATTCTGAAGAACTGCATGAACGCTAATCGGATAAGGAGATTAACATTTACTATGACCAATCAACATCTAAAATGTGAGTGTGCATTATTTGAATCTAAGGGGTTTCCATGCAGACATATGCTTACAGTCATGACAAATAAGGGATTTACAGCACTACCCTCCACGTGGTTCAAGTTTCGATGGACCCAAAATTCAAAGACACTATCTCGTAATCCTGGAGTTGGAGGTGATGTGGCAGAGAAAGTCGGTCTATTGATAAGACATGGGAAATTGTCACTAAAGTGTAAGCGTTTGTGTGACATCTCATGTGGTAGTGAAGCTGTTTTTAATCATGTCTCTAAGGCGTTGGATGACCTTACTCAATGGGCAATTGAGTTCTTGAGGGACATAATGGAACCACTGCACCTGCAAACCCTCCAGCACCCCTTCCAAGTGTGAAAGACCCAAAAATTGGGAAGACGAAGGGAACATTCAAGTCAGCACGAAGTGCTTCGGGCAAAAGTTTAAGAAAGTGTTCGAATTGGGGGAAATATGGTCATTTTTACCCTAAAGTGTCCGAAAAAAAGTCACAAAAAGAGCATAAATTACTAGTACTATTTTTTAGGACTTTATTTTTTTAACTATGATTGTAGTGTTTTATTTTCGCATTTATGTATTTTCAAATTATCTTCATAATATAAGCGTGGTTGATTGTTGGCTTAAATTTACTGGATGGCTAAACGTCGTCCTAGTTTTATTATTATCGCCCTAACTAAAAAAGTAAAACTACTCAATTGTCCTTCATTAATTAATTCAAATTAAATAAAACAAATATCTCCTAAAATCCCTAATTGTTCCTCAAGTACTGCCGCCCTCCTCTCCAAACGCCTTTATTGTTCCTCATCCCCGCCGTCATCTACACACTTCTCCGCAATTCACCCAGCGTCGTTCCTTCTCCCCTGCACTCCGCGTAGCTCCTTCTCCCACGTGCTTTTCCTTTCCCTCTTCGTTGTTCACACGTCAATCAAATAAGGTGAAGGTTACTATCAACAGGGGGAAGAAATCGGTTGTATTCATGGAAGCCGATGCCGAACTGGTGGACGTTCTGCTTAGCTATCTCACGCTATCCATGGCCACCCACCATAATTAACCTCTCCCGAAAGCAGCGGCCGTCGATAACGTTAGGTTGGTATCGAACGTCGAGGGTCTAGAAAATGACTGTCGGGTTCCTTTCCTCTGTCCGGATGTGGTCGATGGTGGCCGACAGGGTCAGGTAGCAGAGGTGAATCGTATTATAATGTCAGAAGGATGCATCCGTCCAAACCCATTCAGAATTTGCCTAGATGGGCGGTGGTGGTGGAATAAATCAATGGCTATGGTAGTTTTTCCTTTGTGTTAAAATAACATATTTTTAATAAAAAAGATTAAAAAAGAAGGGTAAAGAGGTAATTATAATCCAGTAAGTCAGGGCAATTATAAAAACCTAGGGCGACAATTAGCAACTCCCATTTACTGTAACAGAGTAAATGGTCGACCTGATATATGAACAGGTTGACCAGACCACAATAGGTCGACCGCTTGTTGGGCGTAGTCGACAACATTATTGTTATGATGACCAGACCGGTTCTTATCTCAAAATCCGCTCAAACCCTATCCTCCCATCCCCTTTACTCCACTATTTAGCAGCCTCCTCCACTCATTTTCTACCAGAACCTCTTCTTCTTTCTCTCCTTTCCCTTCTTCTTCTTCCACAAAAAAACCTAGAAGAGGAACCAAAACCTCTGTCATATTTCATCTTCAGCTGCTAATAAGAAAAATAAGGTGTATTTCTCATTCGTTCATGTCATTTGGGTTATTTTTCTGTTCATTCATGGTAGATTAGATTGGGTTTACCAAACCCCAAAGCTGGAAAAATTGTATTTTTGTATGTTGTTCGCCAGAATCGGTCGATCGCATCCTTTTCCTAGTCGACCGGATCTATTTACAATTGGAGCATCTGTTACGATTTCATTTGAAACCACAAAAATCTGTTGTTTTTCTCGTCAAAATAGGTCGACCGATGATGAAAAGAGGTCGACCGATAATGAAAAGAGGTCGAACTATTGATGTTTGGAAACGTTGATTTAAGCAAATGTCGATGTTTAGCTTCTACTTGAACCAAAATAGGTCGACCAATGATGAAAAGTGGTCGACCTATTGATGTTTGGTCTCATCGATTTATGCAAATGTCTATGTTTTACTTCAGCTTGAACAAACAAAGGTTGATCGATGATGAAAAGAGGTCGACCTATTAATGTTTAGTCTCGTCGATTTATGCAAATTTCTATGTTTGGCTTCTAGTTGAACCAAAATAGGTTGACCAATGATGAAAAGAGGTCGACCTATTGACGTTTGGTCTCGTCGATTTGTGCATGGTTCGATGTTTAGCTTCTGCTTGAATAAACAAAGGTCGACCGATGATGAAAAAAGGTCGACCTATTGATGTTTGGTCTCATCGATTTATGCAAATGCATATGTTTTGCTTCTACGTGAACCAAAATAGGTCGACCAATGATGAAAAGAGGTCGACCTATTGATGTTTGGTCTCGTCGATTTATGCATGGTTCGATGTTTAGCTTCTTCTTGAACAAACAAAGGTCGACTAATGATGAAAAGAGGTCGGCCTATTGATGTTTGGTCTCGTTGATTTATGCATGGGTCGATATTTTGCTTCTGCTTGAACAAACAAAGATCGGTCGATGATGAAAAGAGGCCGGCCTATTGATGTTTGGTCTCATGGATTTATGCATGGGTCGATGTTTAGCTTCTGCTTGAACAAACCAAGGTCGACCTATTAATGTTTGGTCTCGTCGATTTATGCAAATGTCTATGTTTAGCTTCTGCTTGCAAACAAATGTCGACCTACTTTGGTTGAGGTCGACCTATTGGTGTTCGATTTATACTCTATTGTGTTGATTTTTACAACTGCTTGAAAAAATAGGTCGACCTATAATGTTTGGTTTCGTGATATTTGCAAATTGGACTAAGAACTGTTTGGTTTTAGCTTGTGCTTGCAAACAAAGGTCGACCTAGTTGTGTTGAGGTCGACCTATTGATATTCTGTTTTGTCTATGCATGCAGTGTATAGGTCGACCTATTTAGGGACAGGCCGACCGAGTCTGGTTGGTTTTGTCATTTGGCTAACGTGAATTGTCGCTTGTTTGATCTCAGGATGTTTCTAGGAAAAAATAAATCAGAAAAATAGGCTGCCTCAAGTTCTTAATTGGAAGTGTTCAATCCTACCATGTTCCAGACCAATGATCAAAGTGAAAAATATGAAAAGAGGAGAATGCACAACCACAAGGTGGCTCCTGGAAGGCCATTGACGAACGATGCGTATTTGTGGAGCAAGATTGATTGAAGGTGATATCTCTCTATGTACCATGCTACCCAAAAATGGTACAATACTTCTACCACAACATCGTCTATCAGCCTAATGCAATGGATCGATTCACGCTTTTAAAAGCTATGTGAATAGGGTGGAGATGCGTATCACCAAGAATGTGTTGGCTTCGTACTGGAGACTCCAAACCAGGGGAAGAGAATCAATTCTTATAGTGCTTGGAATGAAACTCATTTCTCGAGAACCAAGCAAATTCAGACTGTATGTGGTCTTACTGAAGAGGAAGATGTTCACGATCGCAGTAGGCCAACGATTCGCCAGATGACAGTTCAAGCCAGAGTTCTTTACCACATGCTCTCCTACAATATTCTGCCAAAGGGTGGACATCGGGAGTGAGTCACCTACTTCGACATGGAGCTCCTCGCCAACCTACTTTCAAATGAGAAGGGGAACTTGTCATACTTGATATTTAAACACATGCTTGCTATTCTAGAGAGTTCAACCAGGAATCTCCCCTATAGGATGATCATGACTTTGCTATTTGAGCATTTTGGTGTGGATTTAAGCGGTGAGGTTGGCTTAAGAATCTCCCCTAAGTTAGCACCACCAATGAGAAAAATGTGGATGAGTGAGAGAGGAGAGAGGTGTGGGAACTCGACGATTTAAGATTGTGTGTTTTTGTTGTTAAGTCTTAAAGACTATTGTGGGTTGATATTATGTGGTTTTCGATTTTAGGTATGTGTGAACAATTATGAGGTGTATTTTATTGTATTTCTTGTTCATGTGTTAAGTTGTTATGTTATTAAGTTATGAGTCTTTGCTATCATGATTTACGACTGATTATGTTGGTTTGAAACGTAATTTGTACGACGAGCCACCTACATCGACATATGTAAGCAAAAAAGGCGTAGGTCATAAGCTGATTTTTCTGTATTCGATCGGCCTCTTACTGTATTCGGTCAATCTCGAAACCAACACTCTTGATCTTCATTTTATGTCAAAGGGGGATGGATAAATGATAGAACACTTTACTCTTCTATCTGGTCGACCTCTTTCTGTAAATGGTCGACCATTCTGGTAATGACCGCCATCAAGTGGTCGACCTAATTACCTTTACGGTCCACCATTTTTGCTTCTGACTCCAATGAAAAGTGCGACCGATATTTTATTGTGGTCGACCGGTAATGTCTCAACTTAACTGAAAACGGTTGACCATTACATTTTTAAGGTCTGCCGTGATAAGTTATCAGAGTGTCCACATTAATGTATTAGGTCGATCTCAGTTAGGAATAGGAAGACCGAAAAGTGCAAGTTACGGTGACTTGCAAGGCACCATAAGCGCACCCTAGTGTTTATAACTTAAAAACACAATGGATTTTGGAAGGTTTGCTGGAAAATGTCCCACTATCCTCATAAAATCTACGGGTATTTTAATTTATTAGTAGAAAGAATGATATATAGAGCTCGAATTAATTAGAGTTCGAGACATAATAATATATTCAAATTCTAAAAGTGAAACTTTAGTTTTAATTCTCTAATTCATATATTCTAAGATAGTTTTAATTAATTAGAAATAACTAGAGCTGATTTTGATTTGTCAATATATATCCAACATATTAGATGCATCATCTTAGGGTTTATGGTTAGGGTTTATATTATTTTGTACTAAGATTTACATATTGTGTTATGATCCAAAATTCGGTTAATTCAAGTTTTTTATAGTGTTTTCTTACTGTTTACACCTAATAATTAATACCATACCACATTGATTAATTATCAGATATTTAATGGATTTTAATATCAACTCAATATTAGCAATTAACTGAGCTAACTGGGTCTTATTGAGTTGGTTTTTTGGGCTTAAGTGGCCAAGCTCCCTCTCCATGGCCTAAGCAGTGGCGGACCTAAGGCTAGTAAGGGTGTGTCGTCCGACACACCCTCACTCCAGAATTTTGCGAAGAACCTATATATTTTTGGTACAAATTTTTTTACTTCGGGATCGCCGACACTCCTTCAATAATTATAGCTGACACACCTTCATTATAGTCGAAGAATTTATTGTCGAAATGAATCAATCTTAATCATAATCTTTTTTAATTTTGTATAAAATAACTCATAAATCATAATCTATCACTTCCTATTAAAAAAAAAACAGACTCTCAGCCCATACAATATATATGTGTGATGTGTGTTGGGTATGGGCCTATAATTAAAAGAGAGAAAAAAATCCACAGACCAAATGGCCAATAGCCCAGGCTGACACTCTTTATCCTTTAGTTTACTTGATGTTGAAGTTGGTGTTGACATTACCTGTTGCAACTGCAAGCTGCGAAAGAGCATTTTCAGCTATGAAGATAATCAAGAACGATCTTCGAAATCGGTTGAGTGACCAATTTATGAATGATTGTTTAGGTGTGTATATTGAAAAAGATGTGCTTTGGAGCATAAGTGATGAATATATTTTAGAGACATTTCAACATATGAAAAGTCGTCGCAGTTCGTTGTAAACATGACATTGTAAACTTTATGAATTGATTTTTTTTTAATTTCTACTTAATTTTTTTATTTAATTTAATTATTATTGGATTTTATCGGCGACACAACTCTCCAACAATCCTGGGTCCGCCACTGGGCCTAAGTGGTCGATTGCCCCTATGGCCTCCATGATCGATGTCGCTTCTCCATTGTAACAAGCCGACAAAACATGGAGCCAAATGATAGGTTACCAAGCCGACAAAACAGGGAGCCAAATGACAGGTTACCAAGTCGACGAAAGAGGCTTGGTAGGTTGAGTGCAAAATAGGCTAGGTAGGCAAGCAAGTGGGTACCAAGGCGACAACGCAGGCCTGGTACACAAACACCAAGAGGGTATCAAGCCGACAAGGAAGGCTTGATACCAAGAGAATAGAAATTTGGCTAAGTCTGGATACCAATCATAGCAACAGGGGGCCAAACGACAGGGTACCAGCCGAGCGAGATAGGAAGTTTGGCTAAGTATGGAATCTTAATGATTGCTAATCATGACGCTAAGCTAAAAGCGTATCAACTTGATGGGAAATTGGGATCGAACCCCTTAGGGGGACATATGGAGACTAAGTCCCAAGACAGGCTTGGTAGCCCCCTAAAGAGGGTACCAAGCCGGCAGGGCGGCAAGGTACCAGCTACTCCCTAAGACTAAGTGTGGATACTTAGTGGGGAAAGAAGCCAAGTTCTCATGGTACCAGCCGACATGGAGGGAGCTCTCTCTCATATAATCAAGGTGGTAGCGGTCTCAAGACAACAAGAGCTCGGAGTCATCACGACTGTCGAGGGTGTGATCAAGACTTCATCATGGAGGGTGTATTCAAGACTTCATCATGGAGGCTAAGGCAAAAATCTTCAACCCCATCCAGCCAGCACAAGGTAACAACACTCAACACCAACCTGACCCGGCCTCGAGGGTATCAAGTACCAATCAGCACCAAGACAGGATAAGGGCCCCCCAAGGAGGTTGGAGCAGACGACTCGTTAGCGGTTACCAAGATGTAATAAGGGGTCCCTAAGGCGGTTGGAGCAACAGGCCGGCTGGCAGTTATTATGGCGGTTAGCAAGACAGTTACACCTAGAGGCTATAAATAGGAGAAACGAAGAAGAAGCAGGGGTCCACAACCAAACATTTGACACCACTTGTCAAACTTTATCCTTTCTCTGCAATTTAGTCATAGTTGTAGCCCTTAGTTTTTGGAGCTCTCACTGAACCTCCATAGGAGTAACGTAACTTATTTTTCTCAACCATCAAAAATATCAAACACCCCTCGTTCGAACATTGTTCGGAGAGGTGTGAACCGTGTTATTAATCGTTGTTCAAAAAGTCAAGATGCAATCATTGAAATCAAATACTAGAGATTTTTCTCGTCGGAAAACACTTACTAAAGGTATGCGGTACCCCTAGATTTATTTGGGTATGATAGAAGCCATCATGTTTTGTTTTTACTAATACATAAATTGTCACCAAGGGTGACCATAGACGAAGGGAGAGGGTTTTAGATTTGTCTCAGGATACAAGTAAGTTATGGTACAAAATCTCCCCATATATTTATTTAGGCAAAATACACTTTCGTAGCCATAACTATTCGCGTTGTGACAAATATAGCCAGATTTTGAAAAATACACTCGTATAGCCACTTTTGAAAACTTGCTTGATAACTATAGCCATTTCCGTTACAAATTTTAACACCGTTAACTTTTCAATGATGTGGATATACATGTCATCAAATGTATACCACATGTCAGCCACGTGTCAGTTTAAATCATTATTTTAAATAATTTCCCTAATATTGTTTTGACCATAATTCTAATAAGAAGGAAAAATCATTTAATTTTTTTTTCTCAATTCTGCTTTCCCCTTTTTCAATGGAGAGAGCAGAGAACGGGATCCGATCTCCAATCTCCGTCTGTCACTTTCCGATCTCCGTCTGTTGAAACCAGTTCCGGTGCTGAATTCCGTCGTCCCCTCGTCACTCTTCGTCCTCTCCCTACGACTTCGTCACTCCGACAGCTGCTGTGAAATTACGGCGACTATGGACGACTGGAGATTGGGGATCTCGATCGACGAATGGGTAAATAGAATAGTCTTTTCTCTCCTTCTCTCTCAACTCTCCGACTAGATCTACACAACAACCACTGCCATCTTCTGAAATACCACCACCACCAGCACTTCTTCATCCTCAATCACAGTCATCGTCTCCCTTTACCCCTGCAATGGAGATGAGAGTTGGGTAAGAGGAGAATAGCGGAAACAGAGGTAAGGAGGAGCGGCGGTGGATCAAAGGGAGCGGCACTGGAGGAGGATAGGCGGATGACGGCGATAGAGGGTTTCAGATTTGGGGATTCTTTTTTTGTTTTCCATGGGGATGGTTTCGTGAGAAATACAGGGTTCCCATCTGGAGGTAATGAGCTCTAACGGCCGGAATCGAGGGAGATCTTCACGCCCGCTCTCTCCTCTTTTTGTTCTCCCTCTGCCATTGTCGTTGCCGTTCCGTCGGACATCATCCTTTCTTCTGCTTCTAGCGACGGTGCAGCCTAGAGTGGGATGGATGTGATTGACGAAAGGAGATCTGGAATGAATGAAAGGATTGATCGATAGAGGGAATGATGGTCTGATGAAGTGGTTGGGTTCGTTGACTGGTCTAGGTGAACGAAGAAGAAGAAGAAGAAGAAGAAGAGCGATGGAAGGTGGGGGATCTTGGAAAGTGGAATAGATGATAATTCATCTCTCTTTTTCCATTTTTTTATTTTGTTTTTTTCCTTCACTTAATAAAAATAGGTGTAATAGGGCCATATACACGTGACAAAGCTTTTGACAAAAATTTGTCACATCACACAAACAACCGTTTGTCTAGTCAGCAGTTGTGATACTGCCGTTAATTTTATAGACGGAATGGCTATACGATTTGGTCACTGAGATTACAAAATCGGGACATGTCTAGTCAGCAGTTGTGATACTGCCGTTTGTCTAGTCAGCAGTTGTGTAACAATACAATTTTCAAATACATAAAACAATAAATCCATCACAAATCCCTTTTTTGGTTTGCTCAAAATCCTCATTTTTTCAAATTCTACAAACAAATGACTCCCAAATTTCTCAAGATTATTGCTCCGAACCATATAATAAACTCAATAGAGACAACATAAGAGATGAACTAATCTCACACTCACATTATGAAAGGAACCCTATGAAAAGGCACGACAGAGTTCCAATCGTGCTATAGCTAGGGATGGGATCTGACTGAACTCTCTCCAATTATGATGGGCTTTGAAAGCTTCTTTTCGGATAGGGAAAATTTTTATGGCCAAGAAGCCTCTAATCGCAATTGGGAGACTGTTATTATCGCGATGATGATCAATAGGACGACGACGATGGGGAGAGTTGTATGATCATGTCGATGGAGGGTTGATGAGACTGAGCAATTGCCGGGCGGAAAATTTTTATTATTGTTTGGTCCCACTGATCAATAATGGAGAAAACAACTTACTTGGCGCTGGCCTGGCCTGGCCTGCCTGGGTAAGCCAAAAAAATTCTTCCCATCAACAACTTGGACGGTTGCTGTGCCACATTCATATATATATATTATTATTTCTCCGGTATTAAAATTTTGTCTATTGTGCTTCAGCCTGTTCAATCCCCAGTTGTTCTTGCCCACTAGCTAATACACGTTCTAATCTCAAACTCATAAATAATTATAAAAAAAAAAGGATTTAGAAGAGAAAGGGTTTGGTACGAACCTCAAATATGTAAGACCTCATAAAATTCATATTAGGGATGATAAGATGCGAGATTTGTAAGTTTAATTTCATTGGTACGAGTTTTAAACTTTTATATCGAAATTCAAGTTGTTTGAAAGCTAAGATAGGAATCGCACATAGTGGACTATATGCATAGCCTATATCTATTAAGAGAAGAATCATGTTGCAGACTAAGCTAATAAAGGCCATGACCTACTATTGGATCCTTGGTTACAAACTTTACCGATCCTGCTCTCTACAATTGGATAACTTATTATGTCATGGGGATCACTGAATCACGCTTGATTGATGATAATAATTTGAGTTAGAGCACCACTCTGCGTTCCTTTTTTTTTTACCTAAATAAATAAAAATTGAGGAGACAGTCGACCCATTGTTTTCATCATTTGGTAAAGAATAGTACAGATTGAGCTTGAATCATGTGAAGAATTTAGAATTAACGAAGAAAAAGACAGCTAGAGACTTTTTAGTTATTTTTTTCCTCCTCATTTGCACATTAATTGCTTGGTATTATTTTATTTGCCATAAGTGAGATCATGATCAGGATTTATTGCTTTTATTAATATACTAATCAAGACTCAGATTCTCTGCATTATTGATTACTCATTGCATTATATATTAATAAGAAGCTTAATTTTTAATTAATAACCCATCTCTTTCAGATCTATGCCATTGTCACCCCTCATTGCCTTAAAACTTTTGTTATAACTAGTATTTAATTTTGAGGACTGGATTATTAATGTTTTAGAACAAGGGGGGAGATGGGTGATGGGAAGGTGGAGGATATTCTCTGATTTGATGGAATGACAACCTTAAGATTTATGATTAGAATTTGACCAAACATCTTCAACAAAGGAACTGGAGTTTGAAATGATGTTACAAGATATCCATACTCAATTAAGGGCAATGATTTCCTTTGATTGGATAATGGAAAGAAGAAAAAATGCAATACGGGCTGAAGTTGAAAGAAGAAGAAAAAAATAGACGATTAGACCATCATGAGTAGTGGCACCATTACTGGAAATCTCTGGAAGTTATAGTTCGAATCGTCTAAATGATAAATCTGATATTTAATGGTTTCTTGTTCAATTTATGTTTTAAGTGAAACAGTGCAAGTGAGATGTAGTTAGAGTTACTACAGATATGTCATGGATAAGGAACACAAAGGATTGTGTAGTTGTCTTGTTAGGGGAAATGAAGGATGATCGTAACTCTGTTTACAACCCAATCCATTCAGTAAAATATCAAATTAATCCAATAAGTTTGAACCAAATGCAATTGCATTGGTGGATTCATGAATTGGATTCCGAAATCGTTGTCAAATTATAGTTGAGCACATTTGTCAAGAACCAGTTGATCTCAATAACTCGAGTTGTGTGTTGGGAGGAGACGTTCACTTATGGATCTTATATCATATACTAACACGCCCTCTCAAACAAAAGCCACTCATAAGGGCCTGAAGTTTGCACATGTCTGAATACCATGCGTTTACCATACGGAGGTAGTAGATTCGAAAACAAGACCTCTCGATCACAGAAGACTTTGATACCATGTCAAAAACCAATTGATCTCAATAACTCGAGTGTTTAGCCTCAAGATTTGAACTTAACGTGTTGTGGATATTCTCATTCCCACATTACAACTATACCAACCCATTGAGGTTGCTTTATTAAGAAGCTTTTTGTTCTGAGGACACATGAAACATTTTATATTCAAATCGAATGACATGGTATGATACTATTAAAATTCAAAAGGTTAGCAACCCTTTATGTATTTAACCCATAAAATTTCATTTTATATGATATTCGAACCAAATGATAAAAGAATAATAATACAAATGGAGAAGCTTGAAAGCCAACCTCGAAAAATTTCTTCAGCCCTACGACATTAATTCTAGATTTCTAGTAGCAATCATCCCGTCGTTCAAAAAGAAAAGAGAGAATCGAAAGGAGTGGGGGGAAAAACGAGGGAAGCTCGTAATGCCATTTGGAACTTTAAACTGTTCGTTTTGCCGATGAAGTGACTTTCAATTGATAGGATATGAATGAAGGAAAATGTTCAGAAATTAATAAAAGTTGATGGATTTGACAGAACTAAGGGTCACTATTTGGTAAAAGAAGAGCAAATTGCTTTATGATAAAAAGGAGGGAAAAGAGAAAAAGTTATGAAGCAGCCAATTCTGTTATTTGGTAGGGGGCGGAAGTTGGCTTAGTAGTTTGGTCAATTACAGTATGTTTTGTAGTTAATAGTTTGTTCAGTAAAATGGTGAGTTTTGTGGTGATAATTAGCTAATTGCAATAATTTATGGCCAATTAGAATGACTGACACTAAATCATAAAATCCCACTAGCTAGTAAAAAATTTGTTTTCCGTTGTTTAGTAGTTAATCGTTACTAGATAATTGGGTCGCGCTTCGCTGCGGCTTATCTAAAAATGTATATGTTAATTAGAAGTGAAGAACACGTTAATTTAAATGAAGATTGGTGATATTAGAATAAGAAATAAGCTTTTAAATAATCGTTAACTTTTGGAACCGAAGCTAATGATACTTAACAAATAGGTTTTTTTTAAATATACTTAATATATAGTTAGGTAGTAAGTCATTAAATTTCTATATGTAATCACCTTTAAACTTGGACAATGAACATACCATAATTGATTTGGCCAGGATAGTTTAGCTACTTTAATTCATTAGTAGTGTTTTTTATTTTGACGCTGGTTGATTAGGGGTAATCGAAAGTTAATGGGCATATTAAATCTCATTAAGGATGAAAATACTTACTTATTCCATGTAACCATGTCCATGTGCATATTTGTATTATCTCTATTTAATGAGTAGCGATTTAAGTTTATTAGTAGTTAATCATTACTTGGAAAGTCAGTGACCAACACCGGGAAGGGTTACGGTGGTTACTAAGGGTAAGAAGGGTATTTTGCTACTATTATAGTTCAAACTACCATTTTAATTATGCAGAGAATTCGGAATGTATAATTACGAAAACTAATTATAAAGAGGTTCCCTGTCCTCTCTTGTCGGCCGCCCACTATCTCCCCTCACCCTCCACGCCCCTCCCTCCCGTCGGCTACCATGCCGCCTCCCCTCCCACTCTCTCTCTCTCTCTCTCTCTCTCTCTCTCTCTCTCACACACACACACACACACACACATGAAAGAATGTTAAAAGCGAGCAAATTTAAAGTTATGCAATACAAACACTACCAAAGCACAATGGAAACACTACCAAACCAAATGAAGATAACTACCAAAGCATACCGCTCCTTCTAACTAAAGCAAATGCATGTAACAACCAAAGCGTAATGCACACACTACCAAAGAAAATGCAGTTAATTACCAAAGCATAATGCAAACACTCACCAAAGCATAATGCAAACAGTACCAAAACAAAATGCAAGGTAGCTACCAAAGAAAATTCTTTATCAATGCAAACACTAGCAATCTAGATTACCTACAGAAGCAAGCTATAATCAACGTCGATTGCGATGGAGAACGAAACAAGAACGTTGAAAGAGCTAAAATCAATGTTGTCAGCACCGTGTTCCGTCGGAGTGGGAGAAATTAGAAACGAAACTCAACCATTACAGATTGGATAGTTGAGATGTTACATATATATATCATTCCATCTGAACTGTCAAAGTACCTATACCATTACATAACTGATACCATAACATTTTAGTCTAAAACCTATACCATTCCAGTAACGTAGTCACATTACTTATACCATTATGTTTATTCAATCTATACGATTCCACAATAACATAGGCATATCTTTATCGGTATAAATGTTTGGTTGGATTGGTATTCGGCGGCTCCTCCGCGCCGCCGTACCGACGACAAAGCCGCACCGAGAGAGAGAGAGAGAGAGAGAGAGAGAGAGAGATGGAACAGAGGGAGGGTAGGTATGGGTAGACGAGGAGATAGAGAGATGGAGAGGGTGGACTCCGTCGGCGAGTGAAGAACGAAACGTGGCTAGAGAAGACGATGTGGGTTCGCCAGCTGAAGCGATCGTCGGTGCGAATGGGGCTACGCCAGTTTCCTTTCTAATGTTGTGGGAAAGTGGATGCAGAACAACGGTCATCGCGGCGCTGCTGCAGGGAGATTGAAGAAGGAGAGAAAAGGGACGGACGAAATACGAGAAGGCCTAGCGTAATTGACATAGGATGGGTTTTGATCCTGTGTGCGGCTCCCGAATTTGCCATTGACAAATCTGGGCCACAAGATGGGTGGGATGGGATATGGATGGCCGATCCCTAAGTAGCCACGGTGACAACTTGAAAATCAGTTGACACCCTAACCCATTCTGACCAACACCCAAGGATTGCCATATAAAAAATATTGTTCCAAGCTAGGGGTGGAAGTTTGGTTTAACTGTTTGGGATTCATCAAATACCACACAAAATTTATCATTGTTTGGTATTATCGATGACTGAGTTAATTTTTTGGGTTTGTGATTGAGATTGATTTTTAGTAGTATTCAATATTCTAGATATGCAATTGGAATTGATATATACCAAGATATATATTAATAAACTTGCCTAATCTACGGCAGAAAAATGTGGGAGGAAAGAGGAAACTTGGGATCGGTTAGCATGCTAACCCTTCAAAAAGGTTGGAAAAATGACACCGCTATTAATTATAGTTATTTTTTGTATTAATTTCGTGTTGCATTTAATAATCTTTGGAAATTAAAAACTCATCTTAATTACATTCCTTTTTTAACTACCATTGCACCTATATACTGAACTCATATTAATTACGTTCCTTTTTTGGAACTAACATTGCACTAATACATCTACCATTGCACCTGTACACTAATACCATTGCACTGATACAACTACCAGTGCACTGAAAAAAGAAAAGTAATTAATATGTGTTTTTAATTCATACAGATTATTAAATGTAACACAAATTAATTACCTTAAAAATCTATAATTAATAGGGGGTGTCATTTTTTCAGCCCTTTTAGGGGTAGGCATGCTATCTCATCCCAGGAAACTTTCATAATCGACAGCTGGAAAAATTGTGGGTTAAAAAGAAAAGAAAAACTCATACGCGAGAAAGAAAAAAAAAACTCAAATAAGGTAAGTCCTAGCGAAAGGGTGAAACTTGTCTAATCGACAGCTAGAAAAACGTAGGTTAAAAAGTAAAAAATAAAACTCATACGTGAGAATAAAAAATGCTCATTAAAGGTAAGTACTAGCGAAAGGGGAAACTTGCCTAATCGACAGTTAGTAAAACGTGGGTTATGGAAAAAAAATATTTTTAAGGTAAGAAATGACTAGTTTTTATCGACTTGTGTGTATGCTCTATCTTAGTAGAATGAGTTGTTTAGTTGTATTGGTGAGTAATTATAATTTAACTAAATTGAGATTTAGAGAATTATGAGTGGTTTAATAATATTGAAGTGTAAGTTTATTAGTTTAATCCATTGTACATATGATTGTAATAAATGACTAATTCTTATTAACTGATGTTTATGTTGATGATGAAATATTTTAGAAGAATGAATTATTTAGTTATATTGATGAATGATTAAAGTGAAACTAAAGAGAATTATGAGTTATTTAATAATAGGGAAGTATATGTTTAGTCAATTGAACATAATACCCCACTATTTATATACACAAAGAGAAAGTTTTCAATATCTCGTGTTCAATTCAAACAACTTTTTTTTTTGTAATATGACCTTATTTAATTTAGTATTTGGTATATAACTATTTGCTGACCTTGCTACCTTTGTGCAAAAAAAAAAAAAAATTTGTTGTGTTACACTTGCCCCTCCTAACCCAGTTTGTATGTTTGGGAGTATAAGTTGCTATACTAATATCATATCAAACTATTTCAGATTGAGATTGATGTGATCGGTATTTAGCATTTGAGATACCAATAAACTTATTTTTCCTAGTTATAGCAAAGTCCATACACTGATTAATGACTAATGACATGTAAAAATTGCAACTAAGTATAACATTTAATTAGTCATGAATCTTGAACTTGAGGATTCATTGACTATAGAACATATGTACACTAATATAACCCCTTAGAAATTGAGAAAGGGAAAACTTTTCTAATCTACGACAGAAAAAATGTAGGAGAAGAAAAAACCTGTTTAACATAAGTCCTTGTGAAAGAGGAAACTTTCCTAATCGACAGCTTGAAAAATGTGGGTTAAAAAGAAAAAAAATTCATACATCAGAAGGAAATAAAAAAGCTCAATTAAGGTAAGTCCTAGCAAAAGAGAAAAACTTTCCTAATCGACAGCTAAAAGAACGTGAGTTAAAAAGTAAAAAAAACTCATACGTGAGAAGAAAAAAAAACTCGTTTAAGGTAAGTCATAGCGAAAGTGAAAAAAAATTATTTTTAAGGTAAGTATTAGGTGGTTTTACAGTACACCCTCCCACATCCCATTAGACCCCTTAAATATACGTGCACTTTATATATACTAACTATTAAAATATATTTCTACCACATTTTGGAGATCTACTTCATTTTAGTAGTTTATATTTTATAAATTTTTTAATAATATTGATAAATAAGTTACGAAAAATTACACACCATACAAAATGTCTAATTAATATGTAATGACATATACAAATGATGATGTTTATTTTTTTTATAAGAGTGATATATATTTTGCTTTTTTTATTCATGTACTATTTAAGGGATTGAAATCATTCGATGCTATATGTGAACATACTCAATTACTACTCACTATCCTCGATGGTCGATGCAATACAGTTTGTTCACCGAATCCAAGAATTCGCCTCCGCCCGTCCTTTCCATTGCTCCACCGTTCCTTCATCTACATCATTTGTTGCCCCTTGTAACGCTGGTCTCTTGTTTCTCTTGGGAATCTCAAGTCGAACTACGATGTTGTGGTTCTATCCTCACAAAGTTGTGTTTCGATCTAGTTTTTAGTAGGGGTGGCAGTTCGGTTATTTCGGTTATAACCGGTAATCGATCGGCCAGTTATCGGTTAACCGAAATAACCACCTTCTCTACCGAAAACCGACCGAAATAGGCTTCGATTTCTCGGTTATCTCGATTATCGGTTAACCGAACCACTTTTAAGACCAAAAACCATTTTATCCAGCCTCCGATAACAGACCAAAGTTCGATTACTTCGGTTACCGGTTAGTCGATAATCGGCCGGTTATTGGTTTAACCGGCTGGTTAACCGGTAACCAAACGGCCACCCCTAGTTTTTAGCATATATACTAGTATAGGTTACCCTTACATTGCTACGTTGCTAGTTGTGATCTGAATGGCTTCTTCATGGTTCTCAACTTTCGTCGTGAAAGTGACTCTGAAGTGGTGATTCATCAGCTCACTCGTGGAATGGAGGTGAATGTGGCAGGTGGCTCAGCGCTTCGAGATGATCTTCATATTGTTGTAGTTTTAGATATAGATTAAAGTTTAAAAAAAAAAAACCACGGGATATCCAATATGGCTTAGAGTTGCATTTAAGTGACATTTCTACCATAGGGATGGTCAATGTGTGGTCCGAACTGTCATACAAAAAGTTGTTTCCCTTAATAAACCGGTGATTTGCAACAAATGATTTACAACCACATTTCCTAAGCCAGCTGAAGACCATGCAAAATCTTCATCAGCTCAACTTGTATGATTGTTTCAGCTTCGAGTTTGACTACGAACTCTTCAATGAAACGACCATCATCTCCCGTTGTAACGCATCAAACTCTATTTTGATTGATTTTGAAGAGTGATCGACAAAGTTATGAATATTATTATTGATCTATCCTCTTAGATATCCAAGCCATAAATCCAATATAACTTTTTTCTCTATCTAAAACTTCCATTCCTTCTGAAGTGTTTTAGCTACTATCCCAACTTGTTAATTGTACTCAACAGAAACGAAATTATATATACAGCTAAATGAATCATGTCTAGTTGCTCTGGGCGAATCTGCCATTAATTCCGTACACACAGGGCGTGAGAGCTCACATTATAATTACACATGTTCATACAGATAGACAAACCCATGTAATCCATATAAATATTGCTACAAGATTCCTCTCATTAATAGCAAACTTTTGGGAAGTATATTATATTAATAATTATGTAACCAAAACCATGTTGAATTATAAAGAACTCAAATATATTGATGTATCTATAATAGTGAATGAAAGGAAATGCATCACAAAGGATGGAACCCAAAGCATGTGACAATTTGTAAAGAAGTGGTTAAAATAAATACATGAACTTCTCTCAAATCCCAATAATTCAAATATTGAGACTAACAAATTGTTGGCATGGTATCAGAGTTGGTTTGTCATTGAAGTCACGTGTTTAAGTTCTCACGACCTCTAATATTAACTGTCCTAAATTACATGATATGACTTACATGTGCAAATTTCAAGCTCATAAGTAGGGGTGTTCAAACCGGTTTTAACCGGTACTATTTGGATAATTTGGTTTGGTTAATTTGGATAATTGGTTTGGTTTGGTTAAAGTTTTTAGCTTGTTTGGTTTAGGTGGTTTGGTTTGGTTTCAGACACCCCTAACCAGTCAAACCAAATTAACCAGTTAAATAATTAGTCATGTATCTAACATATGTTATATACACATACTTAATACTTTGCATAACCACTCAAGAGTTAACGTTCATCCCTTTTAGACTCATAAAATATAAAGCTCAATATTGCTCATATAGTGTATATTTGTATATGTAAAGTGTAGACCACAACATATGGACGCCGAATTTAGATAAATTTCATATATTATGATGGATGGAAACTTGAAAGGAATATCATTTCCAGCCTATGATTATTGTTAAGAGACTAAGTCAATTTACACAAACACAAAAATTCATTAACTCATGCCATTGTCATAAATGTTTGTTAGGTGAATACTTCTATACTAATCGTAAGATAATTGTCTTAGTTGCATGTATTTTTGTTAAGGGTCAACTATAACTAAGTGGTGATTGTTATGTTTTATTCATTATATAAATTGCGAATTGTTGCATTAACCGGAAAATTTCATCGTCAATGATAATGTGATTTAAATTGGTTAATCTGGTTAACCAATTAACCAAACCGATTAAACATTAGTTTGGTTAATTTGGTTGTTGTATTAGTTTGGACGGTTTGGTAATGATATTGTATTCCATGGTTAATGGAATTTAGCCTTATTTGGTTTGGTTATAACCATGGTAACCATTTGAACACCCCTACTGTCATAAGTTAGCTTCCATTTGTTGTCAAACAAGAAAGTAGTTAAATTCATACAGGAGATCCCAACAACTCGAGTTATTGTAACCAACGAGTTTTCATAGCAGAATTGTCCCAAATAAACTTGATTCATGTGAGAGCTTCAGTGATTAGTCTTGCTCAAGAAGACCACACAACTGTGCATATATAGAACAGGAGGGAGATTGAAAAGAAAATTCAAGCATTTTTTCCTTTGTTTGATGGCTATTTTGAAACAAGTATTTTCTCTTCACCCTGAATTTGACGTATGAATCATATATAAATAAACTAGATATTCCGTTGTCATGTGTGTTGTTTCCGAGTATTACCCATCAAAGCCACAGGCACAAGCAAAGCAATCAAAGAAGGTATGTGAAGACTTTTACCCACAAACGAGTATAGATAGAGCAGTAGAGGAAATGGCAAAGGTGAAAGGCCCAACATGCAAAGAAGAGTGTTGATGACCGTATTTATGTGACACAGAGAGAGGATGAATAATTCTGCCCACTACAGGATTGGAAAAGATGGAAGGGCAGAAAGCAGCTAGCAGGGGAAGTCCCATCCCATTATATTTGTGGCTATGCTCGTCGTTGTTAGGAGCATTCAAGGAATGAATAACCGTGAATTGTGAGATGCGTGATCCAAATGCGTAAGAACGAAGAACTGACCCCATAATGTTGCTAACAGAATTGACAGAGTGCGCGCGGGGTGGAGGGAGAGGGAGAGGGCCGGCTTGAGCTTCCCAGTGGTCATGTCCATCTATCTATTTGTAAGTAATTGTTTGTAGGTAGAATAGAAACAACAAGTGCTACTAGCTAGCTAGTAGCATAGTACTCCGCATCCAATCAACTGTTACGACCCTTCTGTTCCTCAGCTTTCTGTCCCATCTTCCCCCCCAACCCAACCCCCAGTCTATCATTTTTGCCCAAAACGAATGTAGTGTGGGGTCTATCTCTCTCTCATTTTGCTAGCCTTTGCTCCCTATACTGCTCCCAATCATCCAACACTCTTTTTCACTTTTTGCACTCTCTTTTCCTCCCCACGCCATCTACTTTGTGCCTTGAGTTCTCACTCGAGAAGTTAACTCCCAAGTTACCCACCTTTTCTCCCACACTCTTAAACAAGATCTGATAAGCACAAATAATGACTTGATCTAGTGGTATTAATTGTTGTTGCTCTTCAATCTAGATGTCCCTAATTAGTTGAATCCCGTAAGTAAGTAAGTAAGTAGTACTAACAATAAAAACAAACGCGACACTAATGATCAGCTTGCTAAGAGCTCCTTTCTTTGACTGCATGACTCCATCTCTCTTATATATCGTGTAAGGGGCAAAAAAATTAGAGAAAGAAGAGAAACAACAAGAGTATCATCAGAAAGTAAACCACAATGTAAAAGGGTAAAAAATAGCTTCTTTTTTTCTCCCATGACATGTTGTATATATCTGATTATCATCACCTATAGGCTATAGCTAGTCCCTCTTACTGGCAGCAGCAGCAGCAGCTTCCTGACCCCCAAACGAAGCAGCAGTAATGTTGTTGTATTGGTTGTCCGTGGCAAGTGATGAGGTGGACCAATCAAACATGCTGAACAAAGAAGGCTCCAACCCACCGCCACCACCTTTCTCATCCTTCCGCTCATCTCCACCGCCTCCCTGGCTGAACAGCAGCTCCAGAGGGTCCACGTCAGCATCTATCTCCCCCAAGTCGGAGAAGAAATCCGAAGGAGCAGCGAGTGCGGGCCGGTAACTGTCCGTCGAGAAACCTCCGCTGAACTCGGCGCACTCGTGGTTCATCTCCAACTCCATCTCCATCATCTGCTTCGTCGTATCCCGATCATCGTCATCCACGTCAGCCTGCTCCTCTTTCACTGCCGCACAGCTGGCAGCAGGAGCGAGGAGGCCGGCCGAGTCCTCGTCACCCTCGCCCTCCTCGCTGCTCATGCTAACACCAGCAGCGTGATCCTTGCTGTGATTTTCCTTGATATTAATATTATTATTGTTGTTGGCGTTGGCGTTGGCGTTGGAGGAGGAGTTCTTTGACCCGGCGGAGGATGATGACGTGGCGTTGTTGTTGTGGTTGTGGTGGTGCTTGAGCGGGTGGGTCCGGGTCGAGCCGGCGAGGGCGTTGCGCTGGGTGGGCCAGGGGTGGTTGTGCTCCGACGTGTAGGTGATGACCAGCATGTTGGGGTCGGTTCGGCTGCGCTCCACCTGCTTCCTCGCCGAGCACCCCTTCGAGCTGCTGCATCTGTAGTATCCCCTGCGCGCCAACGACAACAACAAGTGTAAATACAGACAGGCACAAAGAAGAAGGCTGTTTTAATTTAATTTAATTTAATTTTGCAGGAAAATGAATATATCAGTACTCTCAGTCATATGACCGAGGAAATTCCGCGAAAAATAGAACACCCATCGAGTAAACTGGCAGTTTCAGGAGTAGTGTTGTATATCTACATGCATAGTATTCCATGCCATGCGCAATCACAACAAGTGGACGAGACGGAGGTAAATTCATTCATTCATAGTACACAACAGTTAAAAAAAACCCCAAAAGAGAAAAAGGGAGAAATTAAAGAAGCTGATTCAGGGCCCTAGGAGAAAATGGTAAAAAAATGAGGAAATGAAGAAATCACGCACCTGGGATAAGGGGAGCCCTTGATGGGTTTCTGGCCGTACTTCCTCCAAGCCCACAGATCGGAGGGCACCACTTCCCCACTTGGCCGGCTGTTGGCAGCCGCCGGCGCAGGGATGCACACCACCTTCTTCGCCTGGCTCTTCCTGCATGCGCAAATTATATTCATCCATCCATATATATATATATATGCGTCAACAGTTAGTTAATTGCAGAATGGGAAGAAATCAAAAGAAATTAGTAACATTTAATCCGAACCAGATAATTGTAATTTGCAAAGGAGAGTAAGGATCGAGTTGCAAAAAAAATGAAGTAAGCTTGGGCAGATGGAGATGTCATCTTTTGCCATAAATGGGATGGGCGTAGAGGAAATTGATGAGTACGTAGTTGAGAGGCAACTGTCAGTCGGGGAGGGTAGCTATTGGCAAAACGCTTCACGCCACCAAACAGTACTTGCAATCACAACAGTGGTCGGCGATGGATAGATAGATAGACAGACAGACAGATTTCTTTTATCTCGGTGGTCGTCGTCATCGTCATCAGAATGGGTTGGTAGCTTTGTTTCCAGGTGGGTTAGGCAGGAAAAAAAAGGAAAGGGAGAAAGAGAAATTGATAAAAAGAGTTGGGATGATGAGATAACTGCATGAAAGCTAAGTCTGTGAATGCAAGCTAGCTAGTACTCCTCCGCCACCACCACCGATGCATCCCTTTCCCTTTTTCCTTTATGAATTGCTGAAAGTAACCACCCATCTAACAGTTAACCGAATTTTCTCCTGAGATCAGTGACCGATCGATCCATCCATCAATATACACTGTACAGATCATAGTCCATTTCCTCCTTCCCAATTTCCAAACCCTAGCTATATATAGAGGGCTATGTCCATGTATTGTATTGTATGTATAAAATTTCCTTCTCCATCAAGCTAATTAATTACAAACAACTACTAATCTATTCCTTTCCTCCTCCTCCTCCTCATCATCAATTCGTTAGTAAATTGGTTGAAAGCTTCAATGAATTAAACCAAGTAATAAATCAACAAAGACGGTGCAGAGAATTTTAATTTCCGGATCAAACCCATCAAAATATAGGTTTTTATTTTATGGAAGTAAGTGAACTAACCATCCCCACAAAAACATAAACAATCATAGATAGATATAAACCCAAGGAATAATAGGCGGACAGAAGGAAAACAAAATTAATAATAATATGATAATATAGTTACCGTCGTTTGATACCCAGATTCCGCGGGGACGAGATCTGCAGCGGCGGGCCAGCAGAGGCGGTGGTCGTAGTTGCACTAGTATTTTGATTTTCAATCAAGCAACTTGCAGTCGCCGTGGTTGTAGCTGTAGCTGTACTAGTAGCCTTGGAGGAGGAGGAGGAGGAGATATTATTAATATTATTATTGTTACTGTTTTTATTACTATGCCCGTTGATCAGGTCGGTCGCCTTGTTGAAACCTATCCTGGGGGAAGCCACCCCCGCAAAACCCGGAGATGAATCGCACCCCGCCGCTGACTTGGGCGACGAGATCTGAATCCGTGAGAAGATGTTATTGCTATGGTGGTGGTGGACGTGCTGCAGAGTAGGAGTGCTTCCGTTGCTTGCACCGGTCAGCAAGCTTCTGTATCCCTGGTCGCCGCCGGCGGGTAGCAGATGAGGAGGGGAGAAGTAAGGCGGCGTAGGGGCGGGTGGAGGGGAGGCGGCCGGAACGAAGTCGTGGAGCTCGTGGAGGAGCGGATCTCGGAAGTTGAAGAACGGGTCGCCGAAGCCGCCACCGTCGTTGTCGTCGTCGTGGTCAAGTAATAGAGCGGAGGAGAAAGTGGCGGTGGTGGTGGTGGTGTGGAGTAGTGGATCGGGGGGAGGGAATTCCCAGTTGACGGAGACCAGACCTTCTGAGAGGAGAGTTCCGACCGACGGCGACCCGGTTGTTGTTGTGGCGCCGGCGCCGGCGCGGATTATGTCGGTTAAATCACCTTGATAATTCTCCATTTCCGTAAAACATAAGGACTAATGAGTAAGCTGGGTTTTTGGAGGTAGAGAGAGAGAGAAAGGGTTTGGAGGTGTGGAGATGGGGCGAATGATGGACGGAGAAGAACAAAGGAACAGACAAAAAGGAAGGGACGAAGAAGAGAGAGAGAGAGAGAGAGAGAAGGGGACGCTGACTTTTGATATAGAGGAAAAAGGAATGGGAGAGAGGAGAGGAGAGGAGGTTTTGAGTTTTAAGTTTAAATAAAATTGTTAATTACTTAATTTTTTGGTAATTAATTGCTTAATAATTTACTTTTCTTTCTCCGGCTACTACTAGTCTGCTGGTACTACTTCCTCATTACGCACGAAAGGTGAATTTTTTGACCAGGGAGGGTGATGAGGTGGCGGTTGTAGATATATATCTTTCTTTTTTGGTTTGTATAAAAGTGAGGAAGAGACGATTAAACAACAAACCAACATGTTAAGCAAAGCGACAAATTGATTCACACAATTGCAAACTGAAAGAATGATCCCACCATTATATACAAAATTTCTCCTTTTAACCGTACGTACTGGATTCTGTGGGGAGAAGTGAAGAAAAATGACACATCTTTAATTTTTTAATCAAACATAGAAATTTTTTAATGTGAGATTTAATGGAATTTATGTGAAAAAATAGATGATGTGGGTGAATTATACAAATGAGTTATTTATTTTATTTTTTGTTGTCGTATGGTAGGACGAAGAAATCTCACTTTCGACTTGTACCCTTGCTAGTGTTTGAGAAATGTACTTTTGTGAATAAGTTTTTTTTTACGGGTAATTATTTCTTCCATTAAGCTTACTTGATCAACACGATCAAGTCGCACAAAAACTCAGATTCACATCTTATAGTGGAAAACTCTCAAAATCAAAAGTGTAGATTTAATCTTCCTACCACTCTACTCTACCTAACAGCTTCTTAAAATCTTAAATTTCTTTGGGCTAATAACCAAACCTCCTCACATAATTGCAAGAAGACAACCTCCCATGGCTTGGGAATCTCTCCAAAAACACGTCTACGTCTCTCCTTCCAAACCAAATTGCAAACCCAACACCAAGCAACACTCATCACAGAACCATATTTACCATTCTTAGCCACTGAACACACCTCTTGTAGCATCTGCTCCCAATCAGAACCCCAGCTTCGCAGCAGACTTCCAAATACCACAGCAAACAAGTGCCCAGTATACTCACAACTACAGAACAAATGAGCAATGTAGTCAAAAGCGCGATTCTACCTAAAAGCGGAAAAGGGGTAAAATCGAAAAGCGGTGAATCAAAGCGTAAAAGCGTAAAAGCGTAAGTTTTTATACATCTTGTATAATAGTTAAAAATATGTTAAGTGCGATATAAACTATGTAAAATATGAGTGCACATAATTTAGCTAAAAGAATAAATACCTGCAATTCATGTCTAAATTAAAATAAACTATTATCGATCCATGACCACATAGCTCTTCCGCTGTACTCTTCGATCCATCGATCTCCCACCACTACAACAACCACCGCCGTTTCCGCCTCCGCCTCTATATTAATTACATCGTACAATCCAACTCTTTGTCCTAGGAACTAATAAAAAGAATTGATTTCCCCTTCATTGACTAGACGAAGAATCTTCATAGTTATTGATGTAGAATGAAACACAACTGCTCAAATTGGTGAAGACTGAAGTGGCGATGGGCTAGGACAAGAAAGAGAAAGAAACTAACCGGTTGTGTCACCGGCGAGTGGCGAAAGGCGATGACGAGTCCGACGGGTGACAGGCGACGAGCGCTGCCGCGTTGGTGGCCTGGAGCCTTGTAACAGCTGCAAATTCTGCGGTGGAAGGGGGCGGACTGGCGGCAACGGTTGTGAAGCCTTGTAGCAGCTACGGATTCTTCGCTGGAGCCTGGAAGGCCTGCCTCGCAACGACATTGACAGGCGATGACGAGTAATGAGGGCGGCGGCGGGGCCTGCCTTCGTTGGAGTACTGGAGACAAGAGACAACGATTAGGAATTTTGGAAGAGTTTGGCAGCCCCAGCCCGATATCCACCCTATTCCTTTTTTTTTTTTGTCCGAAGGGCTCAAAACGGCGTTGTTTTGGTTTGGTGGAGGCAGTTTTCTCCTTTGCTTAATATCGGATAAAATCGGTCTGAAAACGCGATTTTATACGATTTCACCGATTTTAACGATTCTACTAACGCTTTTGACCGATTTTGAGTGAAAACAATTTTATTAGTGATTTGAAACGTTTTCCTACCCTAGAAACGTAAAATCGTACGATTTTACGCTTTAAAGCGCGATTTTGACTGACTGCAAATGAGAGCGGCTTTCTTCCTCTAAATCACAAAGTACAAATACTGCCTCATTGATCTTACCCCACATCTTGAACTTGTCACGAGTCACTATTCGATTTAAAATGACAAGCCACACAATAACTCTGTTTTTGGGGAGAGTGTACTTACCCCAAATCACCTGCCACCAGGGAGCCAGAGGTCTATGCACCCGAATGGAATCCCAGACTTGTTGCACCGAAAACCTTTGCATAAGTTTGCCCTCCCAGAAGATCTGCTTAAGTAGTTGTCTCCATAGCTAGGATCCAGCAATGACATGATTCACCTCCCAAATAGATCGAGCTCGCAGCCTATAACGCCTCACCCACGCCACCCAAAAGATCCCCCCTGCAGAAACAACAACCATAAGAGACGAGCTAAACAGGCAACATTCCAAGTTCGGAGGTCATGCAATCCCATACCTCCCTCTTTCTTTGGTGTAGCCAATAAGTCCCACGCAACCTTTGCTTTCCTTGTGCCATTCCCATGCCACAAAAAAGAACAGAAGAAATCAGTTGGAGGCGGTCTGCATAGGATAGCTTACTAGCCCTCCATGAAAATTGTCATCCAATATTGACATAGGGAATAAATAATAGAAGAAATCAGTTGGAGGCGGTCTGCATAGGATAGCTTACTAGCCTTCCATGCCCTGATCCGACTTATCAATTTATCCACCAGTATATCACATTCTCTACTAGTAAATTTGCTAGAGATCAAAGGTACACCAAGATAATGAATAGGCAAGTGACCCTCGTGAAACCCTGTGAGAAGAAGTGCATTCGACTTGTATTGAATTGTCTGACCACCAAAGAAAACTTCACACTTCTATGGGTTACACTTCAGCCAGGACATCCAATAAAACTCATCAAGCAGGCTCTTTACTCTAGCTAAAGCTTGCGCCGATCCCTTAGTGAAAATGAGCAGATCATCCACGAAACAAAGGAGCGTCAAATGCAACTCTTTACACTGAGGGTGGTAAGGTAGACTGGAGTCCTATGCTATTGCTTTTAATGAACATGTTAATGGTTCCAGAGCAAGAGTAAACAAGTAGGGGGAGAGTTTTATAGTATAGTGCTAATATTAATTTCAGCCAATAGAAAGTTTTCTTTTTTGCTGCCTTTATATGTTAAAGGGGACAACATTGATTTCAAAGGCATGGGCAAATAAAAAATACAACAAACTACAACACAAAAAATATAAAGTAGACAAGAGAGCTTACAACCTTACCAGAATTTTACCACACCATAAAACTTATAAAGCAGATCGAAAAACTAATAAAATTGACCTTAAGCATCATGAAAAATACTAGAAAACTCAAACCATACCAGAAACACAACAAAATACACCATAAAACTCATAAAGTAGAGGAGAGAATGTAGAAAGCACATCACAAACGGTGCGGTCTGGTCCAGACCAGACTATATATACGGTCTATGGTCTTGACCGAGAGGCTAGAGTATAGACCACATACCAAATCATAGACTATACAGTCTAGACCAGACCACGGTCTGATCCAGATAAACCACACTCAACGAAAAATGATCAATTTGTTTGGTCAAACACACGAAAAATTGAACTAATAACCAAGAAAAAATTATTATTTTTGCCAAAATATAAATTCTAACATGCATGAATAATTTTTACACCCTAAATCTCAGTATGCAACAAAGACACAAAGTCAAAGCATCCCAACTTGCGCCATAATGTCATAAACATTAACATAATGTTATATGAAGACACAATTGTCTCTACTCTCTAGAGAAAATTCTCAAAATTAAATTAAGATTGAGCCTTGATTCTCATTGTGGGAGTTGGGATAGTGATTGAGTGTACGTGTTGCTAACACATATTGAAAAGTCAGCTGAATCCACGGTTTGGTCCGGTAAATTGCGGTCTAGACCAGGTCAGACCAATAAATCAAAACATTATATAATATAGATCATGGACCAAACCAAATCATACTTAACGATCAACGGTCCGAACCAAACTGGGTTGTCTGGTTTGGACCACAGTTTTTCCAACGGTCTGATCTATTTTCCCAACCTTGCAAAATTCACACCACAAAAGCTTTTTGAACCTAAAAATAGATAAACAAAAGCATAATGTCGCTTTCCAAAAAAAAGTATATACATGTGTCGCTTTCAAAAGCGATATAAATATGTCGCCAGTCTGAAAGCGACGTACCCTATATCGCCTTTCTAGATGGCGACATTTGTCTTTCCCTGCCAGTTCAACAAAAAAACTCTAATGTATTGAAAATAGTTGTGAAATACTACTATTTTTATTAGGGATGACAAAAATATCTATAACTATGGATAGCCGCCAGAATCCGACCTAATCGGGTAGGGTAAAACTTGAACCCGGAGGATTTTTCATGGGTATGGGGTAAAACCTGAACCCAAATATTGTGGGTAATAGGTGGACATGATTTTCTCACTATTCAATCCGAACCCGCCTGATTATACACATACATATGTATTTTTCCTAGAAATCATTATTATTTTTCTCTAACATATTTTATGTTTAGCATAAAATATGATATTTTTCATGAAATTGTGTTGCTTTAATTTATTTTCTTCATCTAGTGATTTATTTTTGTACATTTCATCTTATGTAATGTGAGTATACATGTGAAGGTTAACATGTGAGTTGAAGTTGTAAAGAGAAATTATTACCCATGGATAACCGTGGATACTCGAAAGTCGAACAAGTATGGGCATGATTTTGATTTTCTACCCGATTCTTATGTGGGTATGGGTAAAATTCGAACTGTTTAGGGTAGGGTAACCAATATGTACTATCCGCCCTCGACTCGACCCATTGTCATCCCTAACTATTTTAGATACAAATTTAAAATAAACTGTTTATTAATTTTTTGAAAATAAAAACAATCCTTTTTTCTAGGCTTTCATCATGTGGGAAGGGTTTGACAAGAAAACACAAAATGGGAAAGGAGCACCCACCCAGACCCAGCCAGACTTATTATTCTTCTTTTGATGGGATACCTCCAAGTCCCATACAACTGATCCATCATTCATGAGTAGTGTAGTGATCCAAACCCAAAAAATTAAAGGTCCATACAACTCAAGTTCAAGTATCTATCAAACAGCTCCTGAATGGTATGGACCTCTTTAATTTCAGGACGTGTCAGATCATCAAGAACCTCAACACTAAGCTGGCCTGGCGGTCAATTCGCTCGATCTTCAATTTACCCACCACGAGGCTTTAGATAATTGACAAAAATGTAGGGGTGTCAGTTTGGTTCGGGTTCGGTTACCAAACCGAAATTTGAAAATACCCGAAACCGAAATAACTGGAAACCAAATCCGAACCCGATAAGGACTTTCGGTTTCCGATTACCCGAAACGTGAAAATTCCTTATCGGGTTCGGGTTCGGTTAAAGCAAAACCGAAACCCAAAAACCCAAATGCCTAAGAATACGGGTTGAGTTCTATTCCTTGGCGGTTTTCAGACGGAACCCAAAAACCCGATAAGTAAAACCGAACCCGAAAATGTATTTAATTGGGTCGGTTTCGGGTAAACCCGAAAAACCGAACCCAAATGGACACCCCTACAAAGATGTAACGGAAAATATTTCCTCCCGATCGAACCGAGTAGGTGCATAATCCAAATATAGTGAAACTTATATCATGCACATATACTTATTCTCTATCAATTTTTGATAAATTATATCTTATTAATTTTGATTTGGATTTCACATTTTTTATTCTAAAAAAATTGGTTTACATATGCTCTCAGATAAACTCCAACCCTCCCACTCAAATTTAGCACTTCATCCTTTCAAATAGTACACAATTTAACTTTTCCCTTCACTTTTCTACTCCAATTCTACACCTCTCAAATTTAAATTCCTTTTTTTTATTTCTTTCACATAAACCATAAGTATAAGAGTGCTATTTAATATTTCTCTTTAATCTTTTTACATCTCGTCGCCATTTTCTAAAATAAGTTTTCGCTAAATTTTTTAAATTTTGAGATAATTTTTTTTGGCATATAATACTTGGCAAACCAAACTCAATCGGAAAGAACAACACCAAATTAACGTGGTATTTCAACGTGTATTGTTGAGACTAATCCACGAAGAGGACCAAACCTCTCGGAGTCAATCGTATAATCTTGCAGAATAGAGTTCTATCGTACATCAGAGGCGGCTGCCAACATATATATACTTAGCGGCCCTAATATGTCTAATGCTCTAAACGTAATTAATTAAGTAAAAGACTTAATAATTACATATTTCTACATACACTTGTAACTTCTAACATATATAATCTCCAACATTATATTGGTTAGGGGCTTGCGATTTGATTGTCAAGTGAACTAGCTAGTGTTATATCTCTAAGAAGACCAATACGTACCTCTACCATACTATATATCAATCTGTTTTCCGGCGAGGAAAAACTTGTGTTTGAACGCAATCAATGCACCTTTGACTTCTCGAACAACGATTAATTACACGGTTCACTCCTCTCCGAACAATGTTCGAACGAGGGTGTTTGATATTTTTGATGGTTTTTGGGAATAATCTAAGTTACTCTACTCCTATGGAGGTTCAGTGAGAGCTCCGAAAAACTAAAAACTGATTTGCAGAGAAAAGATAAATTTTGACATTGTGTGTCAAATGATTGGTTGTGGAACCCCTGCTTCTTCTTCGTTTCTTCTATTTATAGCCACTAGGTGTAACTGCCTTGGTAACCGCCTTGGTAACTGCTAGCTGGCCTCTTGCTCCAAACCGCCTCGGGGTCCTTGTCGCCGCCTTGGTGACTAGTTGGTAACCGTCGCCTTGAGGCCCTTGTCCCGTCTTGGGGTTGGTGGGTACTTGATGGCCTCGATGCCGGGTCGGGTTGGTGTTGAGCCTTGTCGCCTTGTCATAACTGGATGGGGTTGAGGTTATTTGCCTTAGCCTCCATGATGAAGTCTTGATCACATCCTCGACATCCCTGTGTCGCCTTGTTTCCAAGACTTAGTTTTTGGATGGCCTCCTATTTGGTATTCGGCTTGGTACCCGACCGTTTGGCACCCCGTTGTGTCGCCTTGTTTCCAAGACTTAGTTTTTGGATGGCCTCCTATTTGGTATTCGGCTTGGTACCCGGCCGTTTGGCACCCCGTTGGACGGTGTCATGCTTGACACCCTTGTGGTTGGATCTCCATACTTAGCCAATTCTCACCTCGGCATCATGTTTGACACCCTTAGACGAGACCCCCTTGGACGAGATCCTGCATGACCCCCTTTGTGCTTGACCCCCTTGGACGGTGTCATGCATGACCCCCCTTGTGCTGTGGGTCTCAACACTTAGCCAAATTTTGGCCTTCCTTGCACAACACAGCGAAAGGGTACTCGTGATGACCTCCTTGTGCTGTGGATCTCAACACTTAGCCAAATTTTGGCTCTCTTTACCACCACAGCTAGGGGTACTAGCGATGACCCCCTTGGACGATATCATGCACGACCCCCTTGGACGAGACCCCTTTGGTCGAGGTCATGCATGATCCCCTTGTGGTTGGGTCTCAATACTTAGTCAAATTTCATACCAAGGGGTGGAGGCATCGTCCGGCTATGGGGTCACGGAGACGGGTCGGCCATCGTATAGAGGAGAAGGGGTTTGGCCACTTAGGCCCAAAAACCCAACCCAACAAGGCCCAGCTATCTCTTTTAATCATTAATGTTGAGCTGGCCTTATAAATCACTACCACTCCTTGAAAATAATCAATGTGGTATTAAGTTATTTTTTTAGTGGTAAACAAATGCCCCCCAACTACTTAGTGCATAAGGATTATGGACTAAGTAGTTAACATCAACTAAACCACTTAGCTTCACACCTCGTACGTATCAAGCTCACCTCTCAAACACTCCTGCATTTGAGCTTTGGCTTTATCAAAGTCGATTAAAAGATAAGAAGCCATACTTTTCTCATTAAACCATCAGTAGGACTGCGATCTACTTGCCCCCCAAGACAAGTTAACTCCTCATTGCCTTAGTAGCAAATTTTATTTTTATTATTGATGAAGTGTGATACCAATCTACTTGGCTTCATTGCCCCCATATCAATGTTATACTTTTATCTCAATATACCCTCCATGTCATGGCTAGATATTCAAGCCATACTTCCTCATGGGGTGTCATGCCATGCCTTAGGGTGTGGGAGGCTTGGCATGTCGGCCACCAAGGTGGCCTACTAACATTGAACCCCTTGACACCCCACATCCCAAAGAGAAGGGACGTAGGGCTTGAGATACTTACCATTGATCAATCGATCATGACACACACCATCTAAATCTTTTAACAAGTAGGCCCCATTGGGCCGGGTGGCATGGACAATGAAGGGTCCACGCCAGTTGGGAGACCATTTGCCAAACTTGGGATCCTTTTCCCCAATCGGCAAGTGTAGTTTCCATACCAACTCTCCTTCTTCAAAGGACTTGTGTTTAACCCTCTTGTTGTAAGAGCGAGCTACTTTGTCCTTTTGCACCCTGATGTTATCGAGTGCTTTGAGTTGGAGTTCATCAAGATCACACAATTCCAACATCATGGACTCGTAGTACTCTGAGGGTGTTAGCTCATGTTGTCTCATGTATCTCAATGACTTGACTGTTATTTCGAGTGGCAGGAAGGCCTCATGGCCATATGTCAGAGAGAAAGGGGTCACCTTCGTACTACTACGTGGTGACATCCGATAAGCCAATAAGGCTTCCGACAAGACTTCATGCCACTTTCTCGGGTTATCTTCAATCATCTTAGACAATATACCCTTCACCACCTTGTTGGATGCTTCAGCTTGACCATTGGCTTGAGCGTAGTAAGGAGTGGAGTGTATGATTTTGATGCCGTGTTCTTCGGCAAAAGCCATCACTTCCCCTCCCGTGAACACGGTACCCTGGTCAGCTGTTATGGTAGCTGGCAAGCCGAACATATGTATTATATTCTCTTTGATGAACTTGATGATTTCTCCTTGATTGACCACTGTCATTGGCTTGGCCTCCACCCACTTGGTGAAGTAATCAGTTGCCAAGATGACAAATGTATGTCTATCAGAAGATGGTGGATAAATCTTCCCAATCAAGTCCATGGCCCATCCAATGAAAGGTCGAGGCTTGATGATAGACTTCAAATCGATGGCCGGAGCTCTTTGCACCGGGCCATGTCGTTGACAAGCCTCACACCCCTTAGCAAAAGCGGCACAATCTTCCCCGATGGATGGCCAGTAGTACCCATACCGGTGGAGTACCCATCTCATAGAAGGGCCTGCTTGATGAGCACCACATATCCCTTCATGAACCTCACCCATGGCTTGTAGGGCCTCCTTGCCCCCCAAGCACTTCAACAGTAAACCGTCTGGTCTCCTTTTGAATAAGACCTCATCCAACAGGACGTAGTTCCTTGCTTTGAATTTGATGGCCCGATCCACATCCCCTGTTGGATTCTTCAAGTATGCTATCAAGGGGGTACGCCAGTCACTGGCATCCTCTTCAATCGTAAACACATCTACCCTTTGCTTAAGTCTCGCATGTAGTGGGTTGAGCGTTCGCACAAAAATTTGCTCTCCCCCTTCATGAGCAAACTCTTTGAACCCCGAAGCTAGTTGTGCTAAGTAGTTGTCCTTGCCATTGTCCTGGCGGGGAACATACTTGATGGAGACATTATCAAAGTGGGTAATTAATATTTGGACATAATCAAGATATGTCTCTAGTATGCAATTGATGCATCGAAATTCACCAAGTACTTGGTAGACTACCAGTTGGGAGTCCCCTTGGATGTTAACATTTTTGACTTTCAAGTCAACAAGCATCTCCAGCCCCACCACTAAAGCCTCATACTCGGCTTGATTGTTAGTGCATGGGAGATCAAGTGTAAAGGCAAAGTGCATGGCATGCCCTGATGGGGAAGTGAGGACCACGCCAGCACCGGCTCCAGATCGTGTTTTTGATCCGTCAAAGTACAAGGTCCAAGGGGCCTCCTCCACCATGGCTACTTCTACCAACTCAGCTGGCACATCCACACATGGGTGGTCAGCTAAGAAGTCAGCCAATGCTTGGCCCTTTATGGCCTTTTGAGGCACATATAGCAAGTTGAACTCAGATAGTGCAAGTGTCCACTTACCAATCCTCCCATGGATGATTGGCCGGGACAACATGTACTTTATTATATCAGTCTTACATATGAGTTGCACTTGAACAGGCATCAAGTAGTACCTTAGCTTCATACAAGAAAAATATAAGGCTAAACATAACTTCTCTACAGGAGAGTACTTTTGTTCTGCCTCATTTAACAGCCTACTTAAGTAGTACACGGCCTGCTCATGGCCAGAGTCACTATCTTGAGCCAACAGACACGCTACAGAGGTGTTAGTGGCTGAAAGGTACAACTTCAATGGCCGACGTGGTATTGGAGAGTTGAGTACCGGCGGGGTTGCCAGGTACTTCTTGATGTCATCAAAGGCTTGTTGATGCTCTTGACGCCATACAAACTAATCTTCCTGCTTCAACTTCAACAAAGGAGAGAAGACTTGGGTTCGGCCAGCACAGTTCGAGATAAAACGTCGAATGTAGTTAACTTGGCCGAGGAATCTTTGAAGCTCCTTCTTATTACTTGGTGCCATGGCCTCAATGATGGCCTTGGTTTTGCTCTTATCAACCTCAATGCCACGTTGGCTCACAAGGAACCCTAAGAAGTCACCTGCAGACACACCAAATGCACACTTAAGTGGATTTAGCTTCAAGTTATGGCCTCTCATACGTAAGAAGGCCATGCGAAGATGAGATAAGTGTTGACTTGTTACCTTAGACTTGACAACAATGTCATCCAAATAGACCTCAACCAACTCACCAATCAAGTCATGAAAGATAGTATTCATGGCTCGTTGGTAAGTGGCACCAGCATTCTTCAACCCAAAGAGCATGACGAGCCACTCATAGCACCCTATGGCTCCAGGACATCTGAATGCGGTCTTGTGGATGTCTTCCTCGGCTAAGTAGATCTGATTATAGCCTGAGTAACAATCCATGAAAGAAAAAATCTTATGCCTAGTTACCGCATCAAGCAACATGTCTGCTACTGGCATTGGGTACTCATCCTTAGGAGTGGCTAAGTTTAAATTTCTAAAATCTACACATACACGTATCTTGCCATTCTTCTTTCTAACTGGCACTACGTTGGATAACCACTCCACATACCTGGCTGTCCTGATGAAGCCAGCCTTCAACAATCTTTCAATTTCTTTCTTAATCTCTGGCAAGACCTCATAAGCAAACCGTCTAGGCGGTTGTTTAAAGGGTTTGAAACCATCACTAATTGGCAATCTATGCTCTACTAACTTTCTATCTAGACCAGGCATCTCGTGATAATCCCATGCAAAACAATCCTTAAATTCTTTTAACAAATTAATTAACTCATACCTCTCGGCTTCGGGGAGCATGGCACTGATGAAAGTAGGACGTGGGTCGTCCTCGGTGCCAAGATTGATCTCCTCCAACACATCACGTGATGTCATAGGCCTTTGGTCTTCTCCAGCTATACCCGGTACCTCGCCTTCTTCAGGCAAGTCATCTTCGGGAACACAGTCAGCCATCAACACCGCTTCCTCACAAGCTAACCTCTGCTCGCATTGATAGATGGCTAACTTCTCCAACAAGGCCGTCACTTCGGCCTTGCCCACCACCTCATCTCGAAGTGGTCTACTCATCATTGACACTCGCTTCAGCTTTAGGTGGACCATCCAACGCAATCATAGATGGTCTCACAATGTCGGCAAGGGGGTCGAGGCATGCCATGCTCAATATCTTCGCACTTGACATCACCACTGTGCATGACCCTCCATCCATACTCCTCACTTGTAGAGGCCCGAAGTCTCCATGATAGAGTGGAGCCTCGGCCACGTTAGCACCAACTGCAAAGGGGTTGGTGTCTGCTTGTACTACTTCCACCATTCCTTCTTTATTCCAAAACATCAAGCATTGATGAAGTGAGGATGGGACACACTTGTTGGAATGGATCCAATCCCTTCCTAGCAAGGCATTGTAGCTTATCGCCCCATCCACCACAAAGAAAGCAGACATTTTCTCTTGACTACCAACTCCAATTAAGACTGGTAGTATCCCACTTGCTGATGTTGATCCCCCATTGAAGCTAGTAACGAAGATATCAGTGGGAATCAAATCGCTTGTAGTCTTTCCCAGTTTTCTTAACAGCCTAGTGGGCATCACATTGACAGCAGCTCCATTGTCAACGAGAATTCTTGACATCGGCATACCATCCAATCTAGCCTTGATATAGAGGGGCCTCAAATGCCTTAGCATACTTGGCTCCGGCTCCTTGAAAACCACTAAGTGACTTAACTCATCACTTGTGTTCACCTCCTTCATGACCCCTTTCCCTTTCAAGGTGGCCAGTTGCAAGACTTCCTCTTCATTCGTCGAACTTTCTTCCTTTGCTGCCGAACCCTCAACCTCACCATCAAACTCCCAACCCCAAGCAGGGTTATGGATGGGTGCGGACGATGAAGCTTCAGGACCTTGGTATAACACATAAAAAGGGTATCTTCCATCATCTTCACCAAGTAAACCAACACTCTTATGGCCTGCTTCATGGAGCTCCTTCAAAATTTTCTGAGAACTCTTTCCTTGTCTCGCCACCTCAGCAGCTAGATCGATTCTACTTCCCAATCGAGCCATCCTAACACCCCATGGCTCATCACTTGCTTCCAAACGAGCAAATGCCTCGGTCAACTCAGCAACGGACCCGTCTGTATCTTCGGCCTCTTCTATTACCTCTTCTTCCTCCACATATCTATCCCGGTCTTCCTCATTGAATTGGAAGACCATAGGTAGTATGTAGTTTGTGACCACCACTGGCGGCAAACTTCCAAACTGGATTGTCAAAGGGGGTCCTTGGTCATCTCCTTCATCATCCTTGTTGCTTCTATCAAATTTGGGATTGGGATGCTCATCTTCTAGCATGTCATCTTCAGCATACTCATCTTCATATTCACCTCCTTCTTCCTGGAAGTCATCCTCAACCCCTTTATGAACTTTGACATCACCTTGAACTTGGACTTGCTTCCCTTTGTCAGTCATTGTCACCTTGAGCCCGGTAGTCATTGAGTTGTCCACCTCGATATTTGGTGGAACGAAATCATTCTGTGGTGGTGGTCTGATCGTCGCACCAAGTATGACTGGGTACCTCCCCTGCCGTGCTTCGGCATTCTTACGTAGGAATCTCCTCCTTTGAGTCCTTGTCATCCCCCCAATGGCTACTGGTTGTTGACGACGCATGTCATAAGTATGCCACCCTCCTTGTGGCACATTGGGCATCTTAAAAGTTCTCGCGGGAGGAATTCTAACGGGAGGACTTCTAACGGGAGGACTTCGCATGGAAGGAATTCCGTGTGCTATCCACTGCCTTCATTGCCCCCAAGCTGGCTGGACGACCCCCTCCACTTGTCTCTGATAAGAAGGGTATCTCGGCCTGTTGGGTGGGCCAAGTCTTTGGTGAGCGGAAGGCCTCGCCTCATCAAGTTTGAGGCTCTTCTTGCACTGAGCACACAACTTCTCAATTTCATCTGTCATCATTGCGGCCGGGCTAACCTGCTTTGTACCTGACGAGCTCCCTTGTTCATGAGTGACATTGGAGCTCCCATGTTGAGGTGGCGTTGTATCCAACACCAACTTGAAACGGGGCAACTCAATTTTGGAGAGATCCGGGTTAACCATGTTGATGCCTACCACGTTGGGAAATGGGTCAGTATCCACCAACATGGCATCCTTCTTTGGTTCCGGGAACTTGATACGCCCCTTCTCAATAGCATCCTGCAAGATATTACGGAAAATCACACATGAGTCAGTGGCATGTGACATGCTGTTATGCCACTTACAATACTTCTTTCCTTTTAATTTCTCGGGGTGGTGGTATGTTATGCCCCCCAGTTAACTTGATCTGACCATCCTTGTAGAGTTGGTCGAAAATCAAGTCAGCCTTCGAGACATCAAAGGAGTACTTGCGTGGCTGGATGGGGGCCCTATTGGGTCTACCCCCTTGTGGCTCGTTTTCAGCCTTAGTCAAAGAAGCACAAACATATGGCTTCCCCGGAGCTAACTCAGCCAGGTCTACTTCCACCTCAATGGCCTCTTGGCCGACCTGGTTGACAGGGTAGTTAATTGAGGGGAAGTATTGCCCCCTTGATGCACTCCTCCTATTCTCCTATTCTTGGAGAAGAGACTCATATCTCACAGCACAAGACATGAGTTGGAACAAGTCCGAGAACTCTCTGTCTTGGAGTTTCTTCCTTAACTCAAAACTCAAGCCCCCTTGAGCAAGCTTGACAAATTCCCTCTCTGTCAAGTTGACAAAGCAACGGTTACGAGCATTCTTGAAGTTAGTCAAAAAATGCTCGACCGACTCCCCTGGCTGCTGGCGCATGCGTGCCAAGTCAGCCATTGAGACCTCAGGCTCAGATCTATAGAACTGGGCATGGAAGATTTGTTCCATCTGTTGCCAAGTTTGGACAGAGTTAGACGGCAAGTTGACATACCATGCAAAAGCTGGCCCTGTCAACGAGTTGCCAAAAAGTCTTAGCTTGACAAAGTCTCCCACGTCTCCACATTGGACAGTAAACCGTCCCACATGTTCAACAGTGGACTGGTCACCAGTACCCGTGAAGGTGGCAAACTCGGGCACCCTAAACCCTCTTGGGAATGGGTATAGCCTATCTACCCATTCCGGGTAAGGCTTACGGTACACAGGTGGCATGGTGGGCCTTACTCCTAAACCAAACTGCTCGGTAAGGAGTTGAGCCACCTGATCCCTTAGGGCATTAGCATCATGCCCCCCTTGCCCCCCTGGCGGTACGAACCCCATGGGGTCCACACCATGCCCATGGACTTGGGGTGGTATGGGTGCTGGATAAGCACGTGGAGGAACTTGATCCCCAACACCTAACCTTCCTCCCCCACCCATGTTAGGAGGAGCTACGTAGGGTCTCGCCACCGGGATGGATGGCGGTTGTTCAACATGGGTGTTGAACATAGTGGCGAAATTTTTGCCACGTGGGGGAAATTCCTCAACTCCCACGTTAACTAAAGCCTCCACTTGAGTGGTGGCGGGAATCTCGCCGCGATTCACGTGGTGAGAGGTTGGTTGGGTTGTCACCGGCGGCGGTAGGTTATCTTGCCGTAGTTGGCCATTCCGGCCACCGACAGGAGAAAAATTTGCATTGTTTGGAGTTGAACTTGTGCCATCAATTGGCAAAGCTCGTGATTGTACCACTGGTGTGGTCAAAATTCTCCTAAACTCATCAAAATCATTCCTATTTTTAGTTACAATTTCAAAAAGTTGACTTAAACGCCTATCTACACAGGAGTTAAGACAATCAATTTGAGAATTTACCTGAAGAGTGTTGCCAGCCAAAGCTTCTCCCATGAATTGGCGAAGTGACCCAATGGCAGCAACTACATCAACGTTGGAGTTTGGTGCCGGCGGCGGCAAGGCTTCCCCGCCGTCATTGTCACCGGAAACCGCTTCAGCTAACTGGCCATGTTCAATGTTGGCCACTTGCTCCTCCACAAACCCTGGCGGAGCATCACTTTCCTGATTCTTTCGCCTAGGAGCCATCGAATCAAACACACAGTCGTCCCACCAGGTGTGCCAATTTGTTTTCCGGCGAGGAAAAACTTGTGTTTGAACGCAATCAATGCACCTTTGACTTCTCGAACAACGATTAATTACACGGTTCACTCCTCTCCGAACAATGTTCGAACGAGGGTGTTTGATATTTTTGATGGTTTTTGGGAATAATCTAAGTTACTCTACTCCTATGGAGGTTCAGTGAGAGCTCCGAAAAACTAAAAACTGATTTGCAGAGAAAAGATAAATTTTGACATTGTGTGTCAAATGATTGGTTGTGGAACCCCTGCTTCTTCTTCGTTTCTTCTATTTATAGCCACTAGGTGTAACTGCCTTGGTAACCGCCTTGGTAACTGCTAGCTGGCCTCTTGCTCCAAACCGCCTCGGGGTCCTTGTCGCCGCCTTGGTGACTAGTTGGTAACCGTCGCCTTGAGGCCCTTGTCCCGTCTTGGGGTTGGTGGGTACTTGATGGCCTCGATGCCGGGTCGGGTTGGTGTTGAGCCTTGTCGCCTTGTCATAACTGGATGGGGTTGAGGTTATTTGCCTTAGCCTCCATGATGAAGTCTTGATCACATCCTCGACATCCCTGATGGCTCCATGCTCCTCGTCTTGATAGCCACCTCGATGAACCGTCTTGATAGCTAGGCCATATTACCCTCCTAGGCAGGACGAGAATTTGGCCCCTTTACCCCCAGGTCTCCACACTTAGTCTTAGAGTGATTGTCATGGCACTAACATGTCATCTTGGTATCTTGCACTCGGCCAGCTTGGTACCCCGTTAGGGGCCATCATGCCCATCTTGGGACTTAGTCTCCATATGGCCCCAAGGGGCTCTGTTTGATACCATTGTTGGCTTGATACCTGATGTCTTGCTATCAAGCCCGTCTTGCTTGGCCCCTTGTTGCCTGGCCATCAAGTCAGTCTCGCCGGCTTGATACCCCCTTCGGCTTGATACCCCCTTGGGGTCATGGTACCCTGTCGCCTTGCTTGGCTGCCAAGCCTGTCGGCTTGATACCCCTATGGCTCTATACTTAGCCAATTCTCATATACTTTGGTACCAAGACCTCCTTGAGGGCTTGGTACCCGGTCGTTTGGCACCCCATTGTGTCGCCTTGTTTCCAAGACTTAGCTTTTTGGATGGCATCCTATTTGGTATTCGGCTTGGTACCCGACCGTTTGGCACCCCGTTGTGTCGCCTTGTTTCAAAGACTTAGTTTTTGGATGGCCTCCTATTTGGTATTCGGCTTGGTACCCGACCGTTTGGCACCCCGTTGTGTCGCCTTGTTTCCAAGACTTAGTTTTTGGATGGCCTCCTATTTGGTATTCGGCTTGGTACCCGGCCGTTTGGCACCCCGTTGGACGGTGTCATGCTTGACACCCTTGTGGTTGGATCTCCATACTTAGCCAATTCTCACCTCGGCATCATGTTTGACACCCTTAGACGAGACCCCCTTGGACGAGATCCACCTTTGTGCTTGACCCCCTTGGACGGTGTCATGCATGACCCCCCTTGTGCTGTGGGTCTCAACACTTAGCCAAATTTTGGCCTTCCTTGCACCACACAGCGAAAGGGTACTCGCGATGACCTCCTTGTGCTGTGGATCTCAACACTTAGCCAAATTTTGGCTCTCTTTACCACCACAGCTAGGGGTACTAGCGATGACCCCCTTGGACGATATCATGCACGACCCCCTTGGACGAGACCCCCTTGGCCGAGGTTATGCATGACCCCCTTGTGGTTGGGTCTCAATACTTAGTCAAATTTCATACCAAGGGGTGGAGGCATCGTCCGGCTATGGGGTCACGGAGACGGGTCGGCCATCGTATAGAGGAGAAGGGGTTTGGCCACTTAGGCCCAAAAACCCAACCCAACAAGGCCCAGCTATCTCTTTTAATCATTAATGTTGAGCTGACCTTATAAATCACTACCACTCCTTGAAAATAATCAATGTGGTATTAAGTTATTTTTTTAGTGGTAAACAAAATCCCAAGGCTGTCTACCAATGTTTGCATTAGGGTATCATATAATATAACCAGTTCTTTAATTTCCACATACACCTTAACCACTCAGATTCCATGATTTGCTTGCAAACCCTAATACATCTTCACCACGCGAGTGAACTTGGCTCGGCGTATAAGAACTTCTCATTAATGACATTTGACATCTAGTAGGTCATTTTTTAACCTTCTGACGACTCCATTTTAAAGTTTCTTCTGTTTATGAGTTCGCCAAGGGTAAATCTTTGTGTCATAGCAATTTGTTTGGACAACCAAACAACGAAAGCCGATGCCGAATTGTGGATTTTTTACAGTTTGCACAGGTCATGAGGATTCGAAACCATGACCTTTCGGTTCTAGGCTCTGATAACATGTTAGCGAACTAACCACTTGGTCCCAATAACTCGAGTTGTTGGGAAAGGAATAGTTAAGCCTTTTAACCTCTTATACATCTCGCCGTCCTAACGATACAAAGTTTGAATTACTAATCACAACAGCAATTCAAAAGAATAACCCATGATGTTAACCGGATACTTAAGCCAAATAGGTAATAGCAAGAGTTTAATTCTAGCCCTAACCTGACTTTCATAGGTGGAACCCGACATTGGACACATTAGATAGTTCACATCATCGTGGCAATCGAGAATCTCATCCTATGCAAAGGAAACTAACTCTTGTCATCATTGTCTGGCTATGAGGTACATGACTAAGGTGTATACACAAGACCGCAACTAATTCTCCTTGGTCGATTGACCCCTAATATAGAATGCTGCCGGGAATCAAAAAGAAAAAGAACAAGTGAAGATCCCGGATTCCAGGCGTATTAAATTCTACACATGATCAAATTAATTGAGTTGGCTTGGCTGAAGGGAAAATCAAAGGAAAAAGAGCAACTTGGAACAACAAATTAAGAGGGAGGGCCGGCCAGAGCTGGCCCTAGCTAGCTAGCTGCCTTTATTAACCCCCACGATGTGCACGATTCAGATCCAGAGAGAGAGAGAGAGAGAGAGGACTTGAGTCTTCAGTCTTCACCCATTTTGCCAGATATATAAAATTGAGAATCTCCAACTGGGCAGAAAAGAAGATGGTGGTCCTCTCCTCTCCTCTATTATCTCAGTCAGTGTTTACTGAACTGAATATTCTTCTTCTTCTTTCTCTGGTTCAAATTTTTGTCTCTCTCGCTCTATCTCCATCAAATGAAACTGTTTTGTCCTTATCTATCTTCATATTGTGTCTCCTTTCACCTCCGGAATGAAAAGCAACTAATAAAGTAAAGTGAACTGAAGTTCATATCGGTCCATGGGGGAAAAAGAACAGGTGGTTATTCAGTTCAATTCATATTGAAAGAAACAGCTTCTATGAGGGGGAAAAAAAACAGATAGTAATTCACAGTCACTCGTTATATACCTGGCGACAATATACGCCACAAAATGTTAGAGTTTAATCAAGCGCTGCAGAGAAAAAACCAACGAGTTCAATATAGTATGATAGTTCATTCAAAAAATAGCATTTCTACTATGCTATATAGCATTGATATTTTAATGTACAACTTGAAATTACACCATAACATTAAATGTATAAGTTTATGTTGTACCATAAAGGAATTTGTATCATTATGTTATGGTACAATTTTACAACTTGAAGTTATACCATCACATAAGGTACAAGTTTAAGTTGTACCATAAAAAAATTTGTACAAAAAGTATAGGTACAATATGAAGTTGTACCATAACGTAAAATGTACAATTTCAAGTTGTACCATAAAAGCAAAAACCTATAGCACCAATGCTATATGATGCTATATAGCATTGTAAAATTTCTCTCAAAAATTTTCTTCAGACAAATTTCAAAGTTTCTTTTTAAAACACGAGTGGTTTAATTTGGTAACTGGATGTAAATAGGTCGACAAAATTTACACCTACAATTAATTGTATAATAATTGTATTTTTTACAGCCGTTATAATTAGTTAGCCTTAGGGCCTGTTGACTTCTCATTCCGTTTTCTGTCATTTTGGCAACGGAAAATGAAATCTGGAGAAATGGAAACTAGGGGTGTACATGGGTCGGGTGGTTCGGATTCGGTCATTTTAATCACCCGATTCATACATCACGAATTTGAAAAATCCAAATCCAAACCCATCCAAAAAATTTAGAATCCTACGGTTTGTTTATAGTTGGATTGGGTCGGGTTGGAGATACTTTTAATTAAAAACCCAACCCAACATAAAAAAGACAATTATTATACACCACAAAATATTATATAACTGATTAAAATCTTAAACAAATAAATTAAAATCTTAAACAAATAAATCAAAGCGAAAAGTATCAAAATGCATAAATGGTGTTTGCATTTTAATGAAATACAAATTGCTTAAACATAAGTCTAGTTTTTCCCTCTATAAAATAAAGTCTAGTTTTTCCCACAAACATTTGCTTAAACATAAGTGAACTTATTCATATATATTATTTTTCTAAAATCGTACACACACTAAATTATATGAATGGTAGCCTATATTAATATAGGTCTAAATTCGAATTAGAATAATGCATTAGACAAGGAAAATCACAAGAGAAAAGTATGATAAAATATTTTAATTTTCTCATGAATATGCTTATATACTACACAAATATGTTTTGTATACGAACATTTATGAGAATAGTTGGAACATGGGTTGGATCAGTTTCTACGGGTTGCGCAACCCAAAATCCGCACCCAACCCAATCGAGGCGGGTTGTACAAATTAAAACCCTCACCCAACCTTAAATATTAATTTTGACGATAAATACGGGTGGGTTGGATCGGGTTGGACGGTTGGGTCGGTTTGTGGGTGGTTTGTTCACCCCTAATGGAAACTGCCATTTTCTGAAAAACGATTCCTGAAAACCTGTTTAGCTGGGATTTTTGTGAAACCGGAAACTGTAAACTGAAAATGAAAACCTGTTTAGTTGGTTACTAGACCTGGAAATGAGAATTTGCCAAATTTCCTGACACTAGTACATAATTCAGTATCAAATAAGTAGAAGTACAATCACAAATGTCAAAGGAGTCCAGCTTGGAAGTCATCCCACAACTTTTCCGCTATTCCGTCACGTCGAATTTCCATTTGTCGTGTTCGGCTTTAACTCATACGATACTCCTCTCTTTCCAGAACTCCTTGCACTCCATTAACTCCCTCCTCCATATAATAATTCTGATATTCTTCAAATAGTACATCTTCACAAGAGTGAATCCTAATAAAGTTATGTAGAGCACATGTAGCAATAACAATTTGTGCTTGTTTCTTTAGTGAAAAAGAAGGCATATGTTTCAGAATTGGGAACCTGGTCTTCAAAACTCCAAAGCAACGTTCGATGACATTGCGTAGGGATGAGTGATAATAGTTGAATAGTTGTTTACGAGTTTTAGGTCCACCACCTCGATTGATTTCTTGAAAATGAGTAGGCTCCTTTGTTCGATATGGTGCTAGGAACCCAGGCATGTTCGCAAATCTTGAGTCAACAACAGAATACTTACCTACATTGCATATAGCAAGTCAATTAGTATATAATTACATGAGATTTATTTATGTACAAACAATAATAAGTACCTCGTGGTGGCATCGGGAACTTGTTATCTGGATTTGAAACTGTTTCACTGAGAATTCTAGCATCATTTGTCGTGCCTTCCCATCCAGCCACCACAAAAGTAAAAAGCATATCAAAGGAGCATACACACACCACAGTTTGATTTGTTGTCGCCTTGCGTCCTCGATATGGAATTTGTTCAGCAGTAGGAACAGATGCATCAATATGCACTCCATCTATAGCTCCAATAAAATCCTATGTAATCACAAAAGTGGACATGATCAACAAACATGTGTAAATATTGTACTAGTAACTATGGAGTAAGTATTTATTTACCTTGAAATATGGATCATGTCTAGAACCAACAATTTTGTCAGGGACGTTATCGAAATTTGGTGGAACAATAATCTTGTTTGCAAGCTTGACCACAGCTTTCAATACTTTGTCAAAGTACTTTGAGATGGTGGTTGTAGAATGTTGAAACCTTTCGGCAATATCGCGAAAGTCATTAGCGTGACCTATAGTCTTGAGGAATATGGCAACTTTTTCTTCAACTGTGACTCTCGTAGTGGACTTTAACCCTCCATTTTGTTTCAACTCCTCACAAAGAGCAAGAAACGTATCTTTGTCCATCCGAAGTTGCTCATATATCCGTGTTGGATTACCATGAAGAAGCTCTTTAACCTAGGCATGCCTAGTTTTGTCTGAGGTTCTACATGGCACTTTAGACACATTGGATCTCTCTTTCTCCAACAACCACAAATGCATCATGAAGATCCCCAAATAATCATCAGAATCAGCATCAGAACCAGAAGCCATATGTCTGCATTGCAGAATAATAAATTACAATCAAACTTTATTGAAATTGTGCTTACACCATAATCACTCAAACATTCAACTCAACAACATTGTTCAACTAAAACATACATAGCTCAAACACTCAAACACAAACACACAATGTCGGCGTTGTACAATCACACCAAACCTTCCAGCCATTCTTTCTTTCTCTTCTCTGTCATGCGCAGAAAGAGACCGCGCTTTAGTGGATTATCATGGAGAACATCAATAGCCTTGACAAACACACTACCATCCATCTCATCTAAAACCTTCATACACTCTGTCATAATATCTAGGTCCTTGTCCTGCGAAGATACTTCATTCATAGGGCCTTTCACAGAAGATGCAGCAGTCTTGGCATCATGCCTATCATTCTTCCTTTTAGCACTCTCCGCCATGCTAATTATTGCCATCTCTACCGCAGTTGAATAGGTAGATTTGTTTGCTTTCCTCTTCTTGCCTTTGACCTTTGATTTGACCTTTGCTTCCTTGGCGTGATCAGTGGCATCATCAGCAAGAACAAAACCTTCCTCGTTGTCCTCTCGACTTTTTCCACCACTGCTATCTGAGACTTCTTGAGTAGAGACAAAAGCATTGACACCAGAAGCAGTAGTGTCACCAAATATGATGCAAAGGTTGTTGTATTCTGGACAACCATACTTCCTAAACCCGGTACAACCTTTTAGACCCTACACATTAACGTTCTAATCAATTCTAAGTTCAAAATCGAAACACATATTTATTGAAATTGAACGAAATGTTCAATTACCTGCTTACTCCATTTCTCCCAACGATCCTCAGAAGCGCTCACCTTTCCCATTGCAGTAATGTAACAAACTCCCGTCTCACTAATCATGCCCTTGAAATCCCTATGCCTTCTTCTAAATTAGTTAAATTTGTTCTTCAGTTGGTAATCGTTATAGTCTCTGTTAAACTTACTCATTATTCCATTTTTTATGTTGGCCCATCCTAATTTTGTGAAGGTATTAGTAATCTTGCTACCCTTCTTCAATTCCTCGACCATCAATTCAATCATAAAATTCTAAACTTGTTCGGGCCATACATCTTTTCCTTCTACCACCACACAATCATTATCATTGGCAGCTTCTGTATTCTCCATGAGTGAAACTATACAAGAAACAACAATCACGATATTATAACCAACAAACAGAACAATTGATAACCACAACAAACAACTACAATCACTAGCCCTACTCCATAATAAAATGAAATTCCAAACAACAAATTAACAACACACAACAAATAAATTCAACTAATCCACATAAAACCATCTGCTACCAAAATAAATTGCAAAAATAGAAGAAGAAAAAAGAACAGTGGACTTACTCGTCAGTTCGTCGAGTTGTGGCTGGAGGGGAGTTGCTAGCCGTAGGGGAGAGAAGCTGGGTCGGCGGGTAACAACAACTTGTGAATGTGAGAACTGAAAACCCTGTTGTTCTCATTAGTTTTGGCAGCTTATATAGCTGTATCAAAGTTGTAGAACAAGACAACCTTGCATCAGAAGCAAGTACAATGCATAAATGGAAAAGTGTCTAAAAACATAACATTTGGACTTAAAACGAAATTTGACAAAGTGGTCTTGAGACGTTGTCGTTCCATTCCTTTCTTCAGCTTGTTTTGAGACGCTGTCGTTCCAATCCGTTCTTCAAGTCGTGCCTGATACGACGTCACTCCAAGTTCTGTTCTTCTTCTTCTGTTCAGAAAGCGGGAGAATCAATTCTTTTGAATTCTCCCCTGATACCCCCCGCAAGCTGGTGGGCAGAGTTCATGGACACCAAGCTTGGAGAGGAGAAGAGCAAAGGTCGCCGGCGGCAGTGGTTTGGTGAAGAGGTCGGCCAGCTGGTGGACAGTGGAGATGTGGAGAAGTTTGATGATGTTCGCCTGGATTTTGTCCCGGACGAAGTGGCAGTCAAGCTCAATGTGCTTGGTGCGCTCATGGAAGGTGGGGTTTTGGGCGATGTAAATTGCAGACTGATTGTCGCAATAGAGGGAGACTGGCTGCGGGTGTGGAATGCGGAAGTCATGGAGAAGATAGAGCAGCCATTGTCCCTCACAGGAAGTGTATGCGAGGGCGCGGTACTCAGCTTCACAAGATGAGCGAGAAACGGTGCTTTGTTTCTTGCTTTTCCACGAGACAAGGGAGGAGCCAAGGTAGACACAGTAGCCAGTGATTCAGGGTCGTGAGTTGACACAGGCAGCCCAGTTTGAGTCACTGAAGGCTTGCAATTGGAGTGATGAAGATGAGGAGAACAAGAGGCCAGTTGATGGGGCATGCTTCAGGTAACGAAGAATTCTTGTAACTGCCTTGTAGTGGGAAATTGTAGGTTGTGACATGAATTGACTGACCTGTTGTGTGGCAAAGCTGATGTTGGGTCTTGTTGTAGTGAGGTAAATTAGCTTGCCAACTAGGTGTCTGTAATGTTATGGATGGGGGTAGGGTTCATCAATAGAGGCTGAAAGATGGGACTTGTTGTCAATGGAGTGCTGACTGGCTTGTTGTGAAGCAGGTCTGCATGTTCAATTATCTCAAGAGTGTATTTTCTTTGAGAGATGTGAATTCCAGAATCTGTTCTGGCAACCTCAATTCCAAGAAAGTAGTGCAATTCCCCCATATCTTTGATGCTGAATTGTTGATGTAGAAATGATTTCAAAGCTGTGATCTCATTAATGTCAGTGCCACCCACCACTAGGTCATCGGCATATACAAGAACACAGGTGTAGGAGGTTGGTGTGGCTTTGTAGAAGAGAGAGTGATCTACCTGGCTAGGAATGTAACCTTTTTGTCTTAGCTTCTCTGCTAGTTTGGCAAACCATTGGCGAGAAGACTGTTTTAGACCATATAGGGATTTCCTTAGCTTGCAGATAGGATTGGTAAAACCAGGAGGGGCTATGTATCCTTCAGACGGCTTCATATAGACATCTTCTTGCAACTCACCATGTAGAAATGCATTGTTGATGTCAAGTTGATGAATGTGCCATCTTTGTGAAGCTGCAATGGCTAAGAACAGTCTGATGGTGGTCATTTTGACTACTGGGGCGAAAGTATCCTGGTAGTCTACACCCTCTTGTTGGGTGTATCCTTTAGCAACAAGGCGAGCCTTGTGCCTTTCAATAATCCCTGCAGATAGAAACTTCAGTCTGTATATCCATTTGTTGCCAACAAGTCTGACACCCTCTGGTTTTTTAACTATGTCCCATGTATGGTTCTTTTCTAGAGCCTGTTTCTCAATCTCCATAGCAGCATTCCATTCAGGAGATAAGATGGCTTCTTCGTTAGTAGCTGGCTCTTTGTAAGAAGAGATACTTAGCACAAATTTTCTGTGAGAGGGCTCTAGAGAATCATAGTGAATAACATTACTCAGAGGATGAGAGATACCTGGAGTATGCAGTGGGGAAGAATGACTGGTGGAAGCCTGCTGCTGTAAGAGGTTGCAGTGGTAGGATTGTAGTTTGGATGGGGGTTTAACAACACGGGTAGATTTTCTGGTTGGGGCTGGAGGAGGTGGAGGAGGGGGTGGAGATGGTACTGGGGATGATTGTGGTGGAGGAGATGGGTGAGGGGTGGTTGTTTCTAAATCAGAGTCAGGATCAGTTGGTGATGGGGAAGGAGGTGGATTGGGAGGGAATGTGGGAGAGGGATGGGGAGAGAGTGTGAAATCATCAAAGTGAGAGGGGTTGGGAGTGTTGGGAAAAAGGTTAGGATAGTCTGTAGTGAGTGATGATGGTGAGGATTGGAAGGGAAAGTGTTGTTCATGGAACTTGACATCTCTTGAAGTAAACATTTCATGAGTTGTCAAGTCATATATCCTGTAGCCTTTGATTCCTAGAGTGAAACCAATGAACACACCCGTTATGTGGCTAGTGATTGTGCTGGCAAAACACAAACAACCAAAGACCCTAAGATCTGTGAGATCAGGGGGTTTGTTGTGTAGTTTTTCATATGGGGTCAGGTTGTTTAGAACTGTTGTAGGGACCCTATTGATGAGGTAAACAGCATGCTTTACACAATCCCCCCAAAAAGCAGTAGGTAGATGTGATTGAAACATTAAGGCTCTGGCAATAGCTAAGATGTGTTGGTGTTTCCTCTCAACTTTGATGTTTTGTTGAGGGGTTTCCACACCAGCCTGTTCATGAAAGATGCCAGTTTGTTGGAAAAAATATGTCATTTGGAATTCCCTACCTTGGTCACTCCTTATCCTTCTAACTGGTGTTTCAAACTGTCTTTCAGTGTAAGTGCAGAAGCTTTGTAGTTTTGGTCTTGCTTCTGACTTAGCAGTTAGAAGAATGATCTATGTCATTCTGGTGTAATCATCAACTATAGTTAGGAAGTATCTAAACCCATCATGACTAGGAATTGAATTTGGACCCCAAATATCAACATGTATCAACTGAAAAGGTTTGACAGAAACAGTTGAGCTAGTAGGAAAGGGAAGCCTTTTTTGCTTAGCAAAATGGCAGACATCACATGGTAATGATCTCTAAGTTTCTATGGATGTACATAGTTGTTGCAAAATAGGAACTTTGGAATGAGAAACATGTCCTAGTCTGTAATGCCAAAGATTAAAACCCTGTGTAGTGGCTGCTGTGATGTGGTTTGGTTTACTGTCTATAGGGGGGTTGTCAATTAGGTAGAGGCCATGAAAAAGTTTAGCAGAACCAGTCATCTTCCTCAGCTGCATGTCCTGAATCAAACATACATCACAGAAGAATGTTAAGCATAGGGACTTGTTCTTGGTCAGTTTATTTATTGACACAAGATTGAAACTGAACTGAGGAACAAATAAAACTTCCTCAAGAGTGAGACCATCGATGTAATGGACTGTCCCAACATGAGTAGCTTGAACTTGTTGTCCAGTTGGGAGGGTGATATAAACAGCATTGATAGGTCTGGAATTGGCTAGATGATTGAGGGAGCAGACTATGTGGTCTGATGTCCCTGTGTCAAGTATCCAGGTCTCATTGTAGGGTGATGCAACTTGATTGCTTAAGGAATATTTACCTGAAGACTGAGGTGGGTTGGAACAAAATGTGGCACCTGAGAAGCCAGAACTTGTAGATGATTGAGAGGTGGATGCCATCAGCTTCATCAGTTTGTCATAGTCAGCCTTAGTAAGTTTGAATTCCTCCTGTGGTGCATCAGTGGTGGAGGTGGCATCAGAAGCAAGTACAATGCATAAATGGAAAAGTGTCTAAAAACATAACATTTGGACTTAAAACGAAATTTGACAAAGTGGTCTTGAGACGTTGTCGTTCCATTCCTTTCTTCAGCTTGTCTTGAGACGTTGTCGTTCCAGTCCGTTCTTCAAGTCGTGCCTGATACGACGTCACTCCAAGTTATGTTCTTCTTCTTCTGCTCGGAAAGCGGGAGAATCAATTCTTTTGAATTCTCCCCTGATAGCGGGAGGAGCAGCCGGCGGGGAGGAGCAGGAGGCTGGAAGGAGCAGGGGCGCGTCGCCTCGGCCGTCGTTCACCTGGGAGATGGGTCGCCGAGAGGAGCTGTTGTGGGGAGAAGCAAGCGGCGGATATGCAGGGCCTCGACGACGAGAGGAGCAGCTGCGGGGAGAAGCTCGGCGAGAGGAGAAAAGCTGAGGCCGCCTCGAAGAAGCTCTTCAGCTGAGGAGAAGATGGTTGCTGTTAGATGCTAGCTGCGGCTGGACTTAGAGATGGTAGGGTTTTGTTCTTTCAATTGAAACGAAAAAAAACAGAAATGCGGTCGCTAGGTCTCAAAGACCCGATCTCATTAATGAAAACGGAAGAAAACCCATCCTCTACCTTTCGGGAAAACCAATTCTTTTCGTTTTCGTCAGTTGCCTCTTTTCCTTGTCATTCGGTTGCCATTAATTAAAATGACAACAAAAATGAACACGTTTTCTCTTCTTTGTTTTCAAATTTTTGTTTTGACAATAGAAAACAGGAAACGAAATGGAAAATAAACAGGGCCTAGAGTTCATTGGGTTGCGGAGCATAAACACTCTTTTATATTTTTTCCTATGTGGACTATCAAGAAGTTAACATAATCAGAGAGTTTCATGATCAAAATCCTAATTCTCTCAATTGTATTGTTTTTAAATCTTAATTCTTATTACCAAAGATAATAGTCTAATTGTAAAGGTACCGTGACAGTGAAGGTTTGGGAGTTGCAGATTCCAAGTTTGAATCCAAGTGAGGCCAATTTGGTGTTCCCATAGGTATAAGGTTGTTGGGAACGAAGCCGCTTTGGTGTCGAATTGATTGCAGGTGCCTCAAATTTAATAGGCACCGTTGTCACAAGTGACACGTGGGGTTGAGATTTATGAATAATAAAAAAAATCTTAATTCTTATCATAATTTCCCTTAAATCTTTATCCAGTGTCTCTTCAAATCCCTAATGCTATTGCAGAACCCATTGTTGTTGTGTAACAACCAAACCGTAGTGTTGTATCATCACGACTTTGGATAAACAATCTGGTGGGTAATGAGATTATTATCATCCATCTCCTTGGGATGCATATATATAAAAAAAGAGTTAATGTTGCGTTATACACCATGCCCAACATCATTATTGTAATTAGAAACATGGTCACTGATTCTGAGTTACAGCCTTTCAGATCTTAATTTCTTCTGCTGTCCTGTGGTTTTTTTTTTTTTTTTAATTAGGGCAGACTGCAGAGAAATGAATGATGGAAGCGGGGCACGTTCCTGCATGACAATCCCAACACATAACATAACATATTACTCCTAAGTCCTAAACCCAAACACACCCAAATTACTTATATTTTATCCCAATTACATAAAACACAATTGTAGAACCGAATAAACTTTATTGTGCATAAATTAAATTTATCTCCAGTCTCCTCCCTGACTGCACTCAAAGGTAGGGGAGGTTATAGCTCCTCTCAACTCTAAAATCATGTAAAATTATATATAAATTTTATAATAAATTGACAAAATATAATAATTGATAAGATGTTAGCTTCCCTCAACAGTTCAAATTCTATGTACATAAATTTTTAGCCCTCATTCAAATTTGTAGCTCCGCAACTACTGCACCACGTACCCTACTACTGAGATTCTCTGCCTCCCTCCCTCTTCTTATTTGGCGCGCAAAAGGTAAGGGTGTTCAAATGGTTACCATGGTTATTGCTAAATCAAATAAGGCTAAATTTCATTAACCATGGAATACAATATCATAACCAAACCATCCAAACTAATACAACAACAAAATTAACGAAATTAAAATTTAATCGGTTTGGTTAATTGGTTAACCAGATTAGCCAATATAAAATGACATTATCATTAAGTGAGAAAATTTCGGTTAATTTATTAATTCACAATTTATATAATGAATAAAACATAACTAACAACACATAGTTATAGTTGACCCTTAACATAAATACATGCAACTAAGACAATTATCTTACGGTTTGTATAGAAGTATTCACCTAATAAAAATTTATCACAATGGTATGGGTTAATGTATTTTTGTGTTTGTTTGAATTGACTTAGTCTTTTAGCAATTTTCATAGGCTGAAAAGGACCTTGATTTCAAGTTTTCATCTAACATAATGTATGAGATATATCTAAATTAGACGTTCATATGTTGTGGTATACACTCTACATATACAAATATAGATTATAGGAGCAATATCAAACTTTATATTTTATGAGTCTAAAATGGATGAAAGTTTAACTCTTGAGTGGTTATTCAAAGTATTAAGTATGTGTATATATTAGATATATGGCTAATTATTTATCTGGTTAATTTGGTTTGGCTGGTTAGAAGTGTCTGAAACCAAAGTAAACCACCTAAATCAAACAAGCTAAAAACTTTAACCAAACCAAACCAAACCAATTATCCAAATTAACCAAACCAAATTATCCAAATAGTACTGGTTAAAACGATTACCATGGTAACCACACTGTTTCAACACCTTTGAAACACCTCTATCCAAAGGGCCGGCCGGAAATGGCCATAAAACAAGCTTATAATATAGGTAAAGCAGAGGAGGAAGATCCCAGTAGTTCAAAAAGACAAAAACCCAATTGATTTGTGTGTACATATATATACACATCCAATCCATCATCCCCATGTGAACAGCGCCAATTGTGCCGCCCAGGCCCAGCGTCATTCATCAGTTCATATTTTCATTCCATCTGCTGTATATTTTATTCCATACATATACATATACACATAAGCATATACTCATTAGTCATTCATCATTCGTATATAATAATAAAAAAAATGTTGAACAAATATATATAAACACAAGGAGAAGGGGCAAGGCCAACCCTCCTCCTCCTGTTCCCTCGCTGACGCCGTTTGCCTCCTCTTAATCTCTTGCCGCTTCCTTCATCGTCATCTCGTATGACTAGCTTTGCTAGCTACTCAATAGTATTTAATGCGCGAAACGCCAACCTTCTTATCCTTATTTAGTTATTTAATCTCGCCCTATATTGTATAAACATGATTAATTAACTGTTCAATATGATATTAGAAAAATGATATATCTTCCCTTGCCTGCCTCTTAGTCTTTGTTACTCGGTCTATGTACATACTTGGCGTGACATTGCCATTCGACATGCCACGCCACCACCACTCCTCACGTCACCTTTCTACCGGCCGGCGTGCCTCTTCTTATTTTGCTGATATCACCATTGGAATCACATTATCTATCAATCAAAGTATTTATATATATGTGGGTACATTCCAATTCCAATCCATGGTGCTCTCCGTCAATTTCAAGTATTATATATTTTGAGTGGTTTATTGCTATATGATATATGTTTCGATAAATTATAGGTTCGATCATTATTATTCAATTAATTTGATATTAGAATTTAAAATTTTAGGGTTTCACATTGGAGATCATACTGTAATACCATATTTCATAATGTTAGTTAATCAATTGTCTAAATATTGCCACCTCACTAATCAGTATGTAACCTACCTCTAAAATCATTGGAGATATTGCAAAAGTCACCCAGAATAATTTTCGTACAATGATATATGTGCAGTTTGTCACTTAGTAGGGCTTCCCCGTACAATTCGGGGGGAGGGATGAAAAGGGAATCGGTCGGTCCGCATCAAGTTGAATTCCTAAACCACCAAAACGCAAGCTGGACCGGAATGTGATCATTCAAATCACGCATTAATTAAGTGCGGAAGTTGTGATTAATTAATTAAGAAATGGTTCTGTGGGTTGATTCAATTTTATTACGCCCTCTTCTTATCCAACAAAGGGTACAAAACGACAACCAAACTTCTTGCATAATATCGTCTTCTTTTTCTTTTTGGTGACAGCAAAAAAAAAAAAAAAAAAAACAAGTGCACTTTTCTATACGTATATTAATATATAGAGAAGACTACCGGTGGGGAAAAAGTCAAGGCGAGATGACGATGAATGAATGAATGTGAATCAAAGTTAATTAATGATCGTCGTCTCCGTAAAGATTGGGAAAAGGTCGGAAGGGAAGTTGGCCGTTAAGTGCTGCAAAGGGTCCCGGCCCGGGTGGAAGTGGCCGGCCGGTGGGGCTCTCCTACCTCACCACCAATCACAGTGCGTCTCCCTGTACTGTATCCTACACTTTCCATTTCATCAAAGAAATCAAGGCTCTCTCAGTCATCGATAGTTCCACTATTTATCGATTGTCGCATTTGGTTGTGTAGTATTTTGTAACTATATATTTACATAAAATCATCACAATTTTGACTGGTTTGATCCGGAGTACTACTCCAATATAGTTTCTTGTTCTTTCTATCATATCTAAGTGTGTAGAGAGAGCTCAAAGTTCACCAACCTTACGTTTTGTGTTAATAATGTAAATGACCAAGCTAAGCTAGGTGCCGGATATTAATTAATTGAGCCATCCAATCCAAAACAACCGAACAAGAACTACTGGCGGCCTTTCCTTCCAGACAAGACAACTCGATCGTATACATATTTGAATTCTATCTACAGCGCAGTCGTCGGCTCGGCCGCCTGTTTTCAAGACGTGGGTTGTGGACGGATTGTGATGGATCTTGAGAACGCGCAAGCCTTGATCCTCTATATCTCTATCTCACTTGCGCGCGCATAAAATAATACATACCATCGGGAATTGCCAACTGGCCGGGACACACAACCAAAAACAAATATTTTTTGAAAACAATTACAATCAGCGCACGTCCTTAATTAATTTAATAATTAAACTAATAGTAATGGAGATTCAGAAAGGCATTTCTTGTAGGTGGATTAAGGGCAGCCGGTCTGGGGCTCTGCGCCACGTGTCCCATGTGTGAACTTTACTTGCAACGAGGAGCAAGCAAAGCAAGGGCAAGGCTTTGGAAGAAGGATATCAATCTTTGGGGGTTGCCTTCAGTTTAGGGATCATTTGAAGATCCCAATTAATTAGGACTCCAGGACCCAATACCTTTAACTGCAGTTCAATCAAGTTTGGGTTCCAAAGTTAGACGAACCAACCACAGTCATGGGGATGTTCATCCTGTCTGTTTTCTTTGCTTGGGAAAAGATTTCAGGGAAACCCCTAATTCGCTTACATACTCAGCCAAATCTCTTTTCACTCATATATTTCTTATTTGCTGCTCGGATTAATTACATAAGTTATGGTTAGTCTTTTTTTTCTTCTTCTTCTTAGTTTACATACTATGAAACATCATCTATGTTGAGACACCGTTGCGATCTTCGTAAGTTAAATGTTTTGTGCTCGAGTGTTAATATGATAGGTTACTTGTGTAGATTATTTGTCCAATTCTGCGTTAATATGAGTGTAGTTTAATGTAACATGCAATGCCCATCACAAAAGATGAGAGATGTATAAACCGGCTCAGTATAAACAGCAGTTTCAAGAAATATACTGACTATAAATCAATTCACGCTATTGGCAGGTTCATGGGCCATGGCCCAAACATGGAAAACCCAAATATATTCTCGGACCAAATTTGTGGTTTGTGACTGTAGGAAGGTCGGGTTAAGTGGCCCGGCCCAAGTGCACTGAACTCTTTTGTACTGAAGAGCTGAGTTGAATCAGGAATTCGAGTTAGTAACTAATAAACTCACGACTCAAGTTCAATAAAAAGGAGCAGAATTTTGTCCCTGCCGTGCAGCTTCATTCATATTATTGAGTAGTAGATATTAGTATCGGAAAAAATCTAAAACTACCACTATAAAAAAAATTATAAAAATACCACACATTCCCAACAATTTCCAAAAATATCATCCTTCCACACAAAATGCACCTCGAAGGCGCGGTTATAAAACAAAACGCGCCTTTAAAGCGCAGTTAAAGCACAAAACGCACCTCCAAGGCGCGGTTTGACTCTACCTGGCTGTCAAACCGCGTTGCACGTGGCGGTACATGCAACCGCTGGATGGGGGAGCGATCCGCGTCGCTCAGTCAAACCACTCCCCCGAAGCGCGGTTTGACTGTTGGGGAACGCTAACCGCGCGCTGGAGGCGCGATTTTAGGCGGGATAAAAGGACGAAACCGCCCCTCCCTCACACGGTTTCGTCCCTATATACACCCCCTTCCCCCCTCCCATTTTCTGCACACCAAACTCATTCCCCCCTCTCTCCCTCTAACTCCTCACTCTACCCACCCCCCTCCCCACCCAAAAACCTTAGAATTAGTTATTTTCTTGGGTGCGGCTAAGTCTGATCCGCCTTCAAAAAACTTTTTCTTTGGTTTTCACTAAAAACCCGACGAATCTCTGTCCGGATTCGGAAAAAATGGCCGATTTCATCCAAGAAGATGGCATTTTCAATGATGATTATCAAGCGGTACGTACTCATTTTACCCAATTGTTGTTGTTGTTATAATGATTTATTTAATTTATATACTAATTGATTTATGTTGTTGTTATGCTATCGTAGGATGGGCCGGATGTTGATATTTACAATCAACGATATTATGTTGATCAAGGACCGATTGATCCGACTGTTTTATACGATCAAGCGAATCATCGTTTAAGAGACATTTGGAACGACCACAAGGTACATATTATTTATCATCACTTGTAATTTGTATTTTGTTAAAATAATTTATTTGTTTGTACAGTAATTTACTTAATTGTTAATCGTATTGATTATTTTCAATAATTTAAATCAATACAATACAACACTTATTTAGACTCTTTATAAAGAAATGCATGTCTAAGGAAATGGGGACTTAAGCGATCATCATGATCCCCCCATGACCTGGGAAAATCGGGTTCTAAGCGATCCTCGGATCCCCCCTTTTTCTGTCAAAAAGACTGTGTTTCTAAGGAGATGTATACCTCTCCTAAGAGTCTTACGAGTGTACTTGTATTGCTTTAAATTATTGAAAATAATCAATACGATTAACAAAATAATATATTTGATTTTATGTGTATGTGTACAAAAAATAATTATACTTAAATTTCGAAAAAAAAATTAAGTTATGTTAAAATTAATGTTTATTAGATAATGTATATTTCTCTAAAACAACCTTGATTTAATTAATATTGCATCTTAGAAAATTATTTTAGTTATGTTAAAATTAATGTTTATTAGATCATGTATATTCTCTAAAACGTGAACCTTGATTTAATTAATATTGCATCTTATAATATTATTTAGTTATGTTAAAATTAATAAATATTAGATAATGTATATTTCTATAAAAAAAACCTTGATTTAATTAATATTGCATCTTATAATATAGGCAAAATACACTTGTGTAGCCAAAACTTTGACGTTTTGGCCAAACATAGCCACTTTTGGCGAAATACCAAAAATAGCCACTTCCGTCCAATTGTTTGATGGCGTGAGTTAACGTACAGACTGGACTAACGGATTGTCTGATCTAGCATTTTTTGTTCTATATGTATTTCCTACGTGGATTTAATTAGAAAATTAAATAAAAGAACCATAATTAAAATTTAAAATATTCAAATGGCTGGGTCTTTGATTTATGAAAAATAAAAAGAAATACCGAGATTCTCTCGTTGGCCAAAAAAATCCCCAATCTCAACCTACTCCCCACTCTCCATTTGTTCACGAAACCCTTTCTCTCAACCTGGAATAACCATCGTCGAAGGAGCAATATAAGGAGTAATACCAAGTCGAGCAAGAAGAATTGGAATCGGAGGTCTCCTGGAGAAAGACAACCGCAATGGTTTGTACCATGAATATCACTGTATCTGGACTTCTCTCTGTATGCATTCAATTGAAAGACGATTTGTTGGGTCTAGGGATGCAGGGCCAGAGACGCAAGATGAGAGTGGCGGCGCAGCTGCAGCTTGGAAAAGGGAGAAGGGTTTGAAGGGTAAGCAAATCTCCAAGTGAGGGTTTATCTTCTTGCCCTGAATCTGTACGATTATTTCCCCTGAGAGTTTTCAGCTTGTTCTATCGTCTTCGGGCAATCAGCGGAGGCATGCTCATCTAATTGCCACTGGACAGAAAGGGGGAATCGCACACCACGAGTTCACCTTCTTCCCAATTTGCCTCATACCCTTCATGCGTCAAAAGGAGCAACAACGAGTAGTCTTCTTCCTCCTCGTCCCGGCGAGCGCGTTGTGAAGCTTTCATTCGGCTTCATTCTCTGCTCGACGGATATGCTCGACGACACGAGGGACGGGTGAGTAGTGTTTGGGTTGAACAGAGGTAGGTGGCGGCCCTTTATTCTCATATCCCCAAACCCAGATCTGGGCGGCGGCATAGGAACAGCAGCGTCAGCGACCTAGACGACCACATATTTTCAGAAGGCGGTCGAGTCGAAGGTGATGGAGATGCTAGTCGATCAATGTTGCCCACGACGCCGATGATGGGATGAATCAGCAAAGGATTTAAGGAAGGAAGTCGTCGTTTGCTCAATTCTTTCTTTTTTGGGGAAATCGATATTGAGATTTAGGGATTTCTGGTTTTTGGTGTTTTTGTTGCAGAAAAGGGGGAAATCAAGAAGGACGGGCAAGGGATTCTTCTTGCTGGGAAGATGAAGAGAGGGGTTCAGATCCAATCCCTAGAATTTTTGGATCTAGATTTGGGGGAAAATGAAAGGCAAAAGAATGGGCGACGTTGAGTGTAACAAGAAAGGAAACTAAGAGAATAATTTAAGATTTTTTATTTATTTTTAAATTAAAATATGGCATGGCATCCATGTGGCAAGTGTTGTTGAGTTGTCAAAGATGTGTCCGGTGACTTGGCAGCCATGTAAGTGTTCCGTTAATTTGACTAACGGTGTCACTGACCTCGTTAAAATATGTAACGAAAATGGCTATATTTGTCATGAAACTTTCAAAACTCTGGCTATATTTGGTATTTCGCCTAAAGTGGCTATTATTGTCACAAACGTGAAATTTTTGGCTACACAGATGAATTTTGCCTATAATATATTTATATATGTATAAATCATCAACTTATAGTGAAATTTAAATTCTTCTCTAGGATGCATACCATATAGTCCGCTATAGGGTCACGACGAATGTGCTTGAATGGAACGACGTCATCTTGCCCTTTCTAAAAAGGGCAAGATTGGATTCGATTAGGCATTTTAATGGAATCAAAATCGACCGCCAACTCATCACAGCATTGGTAGAGAGATGGCGAAAGGAGACACACTGCTTCAATTTTCGTGAAGGCGAGTGCACCATCACACTTAAGGACATCGTCATCCTAACCGATTTACCCATCGATGGTGATCTTGTTTGTGTGGACTCTACGCCACCACCTAAAGTTGTTGCCAATATGAGTGGTTGGCAGCATTTTATATGGACGGTCACCGGGTTGTGTCCGCCAAAAAAGGAGATCACGATGCGGATGGTCATCCACCGTTGTCCAAGGGCCAAGTACCCATCACGTGGTTGACAGCGGAGATCAGGCGTAAGCACAACCCTGAGGTCGGAGGCATTCCTCTCACGGAGGAAAGTTCGGAGCGTGATAAAGACATTTATCCACGTATCTACATCCTCGGTATGATCAAAGGAGTTTTCTTCCCCAAGAAATCCAACAATCTAATCAGCAATTCATGGTTGAAGATCATACTTGGGAGTTGGGATGATATGGGAAACCTGAGCTGGGCATCTGCTTGCCTAGCTCATCTCTATCGATCCCTCTGTAATGCTAGTGCGAGAGCGGTGAAGGAGATTGATGGGGCCATGTTCATCGTCCAATTTTGGGCTTGGGAGCATTTGCCATGGATTGCGCCGAAGGTAGACCCCGACAAGGAATGGGGTCTCGACCATCCCCTACGACATGAGGCTTATGGTTGTAGGTAAATGTTTTCTATCCCACTCATAGTTCTCACCTTTTTTTACTAATTGGGTATTTTATAACAAACCGCCTATTATGTATTAACACCCCATACTTTTTTGATTGAATAGGTGGCTTGGTGAAAAAACATGCGACAACCTAGGAGCGCATAAGTTGGAGGAGTATCGTAGGAAGCTTGATCACCTTTGGGAAGCAGAGGTGAGCATCATAATACGCTATTAATTCCTACTTTTTCAACTTATATTATTATGTTGATTAATGGTCTATTTTTTATGCACCTTTGTAGCTTAAGTTCGATCCGTATCCAGAACGCATTGTTGTGCATCACGTCCACGAGTTCCCGTTACATCCCGGTCAATGGTGCACCCGAGTTCCACTAATCTGCCACCATATAGTGGAGTGGCACTTGCCGGATCGATGTCTACGACAATTTGGACGTGAGCAATGCCTACCATTGGCAGTCCCGGAGAGTCAGAGGAGGTACCACGGGAAAGATGGTCGACAAGGAGCTACTAATTGGCCGGAGGAGTATGCAAAATTGATCCGCCTGTGGAATGTTAGGCAAGATCAGGATATTGTGACGGGATCTCATGTGGGGTGGATGGGCTACCATGACCCATACATGGAAACATACCGAAGACAATCTGTTCGTTACATGACCCCCGAAGGTGCGGCGGACGGAGCTTTGGTAAGTAATTCAGTTTTTATTTATTTATTCATGCGATGCATTACTTTTTAAATGGATCACGCTTTTATTTTCTTAGATTTAGTTTGATGGCATCGAGCGAATACACGACCTCGCGCGGACGGCAGATCATTCGGCTGCGGGTCGAGAGGTGGGGCTCATTCGAAGGATAGCGAGCCGTCTCCTTGGCTGTATGCGAGCGCGCGGACGTGACCATCATAGATACCCGCCAGTTCCCCCAGTGAGACCGCCGCCGGTGACGGAGGATGTTGACCCCGTGACTCCGCTGGTCAATAGAAGGCCAAACAAAGCTACAAGGGATCGACCTCGCGTGCCGGAGATCAAGCCGTTTGAGGCGTGGAAGGTGCCTACTCCCTTGGAGGTGTGCCACGGTGCAGGGGGGAGTGCTCAGTATGATCCCCGGTCGAGTTTTCACTATGATCCCCGACCAAGTGCTTTCTACGACCCCAGTACTCAACATGATCCTCGCCCCAGTTTCCACTACGATCTGACACCCGGAAGCCAGTATGATCCGCGGTCGAGTTTCCAATACAATCTCCAGCCTAGTTTCCAGTATGGACAACGGCCAAGTACATTTCATGGCGCCACATCCTCAGCTACTTGGCCCGAGGGTTCATACTCAAGTCCCCACCAAGACTTCTCACCATTGCATCGACCACAACAACAATGGCAACAACAATGGCAGTCCACTCCCACCGTATGAGCATGGATAGCCCTCGACCGCACACGGAGAGGCCACCTACCACGGCACCGAGGCGGCATAACACGGAGGATCGCCCTTCTACGGCGAATAGGAATCTGCCACCCGTTCCTCCATCAGCTACACCCGGTGGACCAGTCGCCCATCGCACAAGGAAACAGAGGGAAAATCGTCGAAATAATGCATGAGTGTGACAAGTTGTGTTTATTTCAAGTTATGCTTTGTTTAAAGTAAGTTGAACAATTTGTTTTTAGTTAAAGTTATTTTTTAGTTTTTCATGTAGTGTGTTTGTGTTCGTGATGTGTTTTATTCAAAAGGATGGAAAATTGCATCGAAGTTTGTTAATTGTGCAAATCTCCAATGTCATTTAAGCACACAAAATACAAGTAGAGTAACCATTTAAATTAATACTCAAAGATGGAACAAATGCATGAAATCAATCTATGCGCCATTATCCGGGGTCACCACATCGGGCCCTGGATTTTGATGACCAATTGGTCCGGGACAATTTCGTTTATCATGCCCGAGTACTTTGCATATGGAACACCGCCTTGGCCCTCGCGGTGGTCTTCGACTTTGATCCATCTCATTTGGAATCCTTTTTACCCGCGGGCGCCCTATTTCCCGCCTAAGACCGATTGGTGGAATGATGACCATACCCTCATAAACTGGCCAGTAAGCTTCATCCGGCAATGCACGGAAACTAGTACGATAACTGCTCTTTTGTGAGTCAATGTTGAAGAATGGACTGACGAAATGACGAGGGTCTTTGCTCCTGTGCTTTATTACAGCCATTGCATGGGAACATGGTATCCCTCTACCCTGATACTTCTGACAATAGCACTCCCCCTTTTTAGTACTAAAGTTGACGGTGACTTCATGGCGATGACCCCCACGTCTCCCATCCTCCCAGTTCCCAGTCTCGACCGAATACTCGCCAGCATTTCGGTTCATCATAGTGACTTTGTGACGAGAGCTCTTTCGATTATCTTTTTCCATTATTTTTGTGGCATGATCGGAGTGTACCTTACCCTGTGGCTCCCTCTTCTCACACCAGTGGAGACGGTTGACGAACCATCCGTTTTTTTTCCAGAATGTCATCTCAATAATTGCAGAGATGGGGAGTGCACGAAATTCCATGTAGACGTTGTTGATACTCTCGCTTGAGTTTGTTGTGGCAATACCCCATCTGGTACCTCCGTCCTTATGAAATGTCCACATTTCAAGGTCATGTTGATCAAGCCACTGCGCACCTTCAGGGCATAGCTGACGTATATTCTGCATATTCTCTTTAAATTTCTTCTCTTGGTACGCGACAGCTGATGAACATAAAAAAACAAACATAAGGTAAACAAGACCGACCTTACCCTCAATACAAGTACACTCGTAAGACTCTTAGGAGAGGTATACATCTCCTTAGAAACATAGTCTTATTGACAGAAAAAGGGGGGATGCGAGGATCTCTTAGAACCCGATTTTCCCAGGTCATGGGGGGATCATGATGATCGGTTAAGTCTCCATTTTCTTAGACATGCATTTCTTTATAAAGAGTCTAAATAAGTGTTGTATTGTATTGATTTAATCCTCGTTTTATACAGTTGACAAAATTTATATAACAATTAATTAGAACGCTTACCGATCCACCATAGACTATCAGCAAGCTTCTTTCGCTTGAAATGATGGTTCCAGTTGCTCTTGAAATGTCGTATGTACCATCTCTGTGGCCAGTTCCAGGCTGGATCCAAGCCAAAGATAGCAGCCCGTATACCGGCGTGGCGATCTGAGATGATAGTCAGGTTCGTCCTCATAGTGACATGGAGCTGAATTTGTCTGAGGAACCATCCATAGCTATCGGTATTCTCTCCCTCCATAATGGCAAAGGCTAATGGATATACTGCTCTATTTGCATCTGCTCCGCTGGTGATCAGTAGAGAACCCTTGTACTTGCCGGTAAGGAATGTTCCATCAACTTGAATCACAGGAACACAGTATGGAAAACCATCAATACATGGCTTGAATGCCCAGAAAAGACGCTTGAATTGGCGCTTGTTACCAGGCACCGGCGGTTGAATTTCTTCATCTTGGTAGCGAGACGGGAAAATGGTGCCAGGGTTAGACACCTCCAACGCCAAAATCAATTTGGGAAGGAATTCATATGATTCTTCCCAGTCACCAAACACGGAAACCATTGCTTTCTGTTTCCCATGCCACACTTTCTTGTAGTTAATGATATAACCATAACGACTAGAAATGTCGGCGATGATGGTTTTCACCTTCAGGTCGGGCTCCTCCTCAATTAGATGTTTGATAGCCGCGGCAACCACCCTTGATTTCAACTGCCGATGGCCTTGGGATGTTATTGATGACACACATGTGTGTGTGTTCACCGCACGGGATATGACCCAATGGCCGACTCTCTTGCTCTTGATGGCCTGGACCCTAGCTTTGCATCCCTCATTTTCATTTTTTGCATCGAACCATCAGCCTCTTTGTGTCGGAATGGGTAGTTTGCCATTCAAAACTCCGAGTCATTGCTTCAATGGCAATAGCGTGCCAGACCTCATTCTTTGTTCCAAATTGTTGGCCCTTCGTAAAGCTAGTGAGTGGACCCCATACTGGCACCTCTGGCGGGTCCATGTCGGCATCAACATACCAATCTTCATTTTGAATGTGATTGTATTATGGAATAGGTACACGGTCGCGAGGTACCTCATCACCCTGAATCTGGACCGGAATCATCAGCACCTTCCAGCGAATCGAAGCTGTCTGCACTAACTTCGCCTTCCTCTTCTTCAACCTCAAGGTCACTAACTAGACTTGGATTGACCTCTTCTTCCATCTGATTATCATCATGAAAGGCACCTTCACTTTCACCAGCTCCGTAATGGTAGTTGTGGTAACTAACACAGCTTTGATAGATGTTGTACTCGGGTGGGTACTGGTAGCCTGCTTGTTGGTTGTGATCCTCTTGTTGAGCTTCTTCTTCTAATGAAGGGAAGGATTGATGATGACCTCCAGTTCCATGATGAGACTCCTGCCTCCAGCTCGAGTCGTGGAAATCCTGGTGGGGATGATCTTCGTATAATACACTTCCACCGTGGATACCAGATGTTTGGCCATCTCCAGAATGACCTACACTGCCTTCGACGGCCTGGTGTAAACGAACATCTCCGCTTGCTTAATTTTATTGGTGGTCAAAAATTGGACCATGGCATCAACGTCCTCCTGAGTGGTAAGGAGGAATTCCTCATTCACAGCGACCCGTCATGTCTGTTTGGATATTGATACACCATTTGATCAACCTTCTAATGCCATCCATGCAGGTAATCTGAGTGCACATTTGATGGAGCTCTTCAAGCATCGATCTCGTACGGACCTTCATTTAAAAATTGCCACTGACGTAACTTACACCCTTTTCGGTCTCTTCGGTGTAACCATTCCACCGCAACCCATGCGTGAACCTTTGGAATGCCATCTGCAATAAAAATGTAATTAAGTTACTAACATTAAATCACAAAGGACAATGAAAAATAATACAAGAGGGACATGACAATGAAAGGTAATTAAGTTACTAACATAAAATCACAAAGGACAATGAAAAGTAATTAAGTTACTAACATAAAATCACAAAGGACAATGAAAAGTAATACAAAACAAACATACGAATTAACATTAATCGCAAAAACTAAATAATTTAAAGGTGCAAACGGAAATTTGAAGTAGGAAGAGGAGGAGTGTGAAGAATTTGAGTTCTCTGAATTAGCCTTTTATAGGCTTTTTTTGCAGCACAAACCGCGGGTGGGGGAGCGGTTTTAGGTCTGCCATGCAGCCCCATCCCCTGCATGCCGATGCTGTCGGGTGACCAGGCACAAACCGCGCCTTGGGGCAGCGGTTTATGTCTGCTGTCGACCACAAAACGTGCCTTAAGGCAGCGGTTTATGTCTGGACATGGTAAACCGCGCCCTGGTGGGGCGGTTTATCATACCGACATTTAAACGCTTCCTCTTCAAGCGTTTTGTGGTAGAGTTAGTATATAAACCGCGCCTTCGAGGAGCGGTTTTAGCTGGATTTTAAAAACGCCTGTTGGCGAGGCGGTTATAATGTAAACCGCTGTCAGGATGCGCGGTTTGTATATTAACCGCCCCTTAGAAGCGCGGTTTTTAATAAACGATGGTATTTTTGGAAATTGTTGGGAATGGGTGGTATTTTTGTATATTTTTTTTTAAACAGTGGTAGTTTTGGATTTTTTCCATTAGGAACTGGGAAAAGCAAATCAAGTAGAATGGAATAGGTTAATAGAAAATTGTAACTTTTAAAAAATATAATTCACAATTTTTCTTTTTTCATACTCAGATTGGCCTTAGTTTGCAATATGCAACCTTCTATATGATTTGCACTATATCCCGTCCCTGGTTCCAGTAGAATGGAAAATTGGAAATCACTTTTGTCTTTGTTCTGTTGTTGTCAGCGAGGGAGGGAACATGGACCAAGGCCCAGATCCCAACTCAACCCAGCAGATCGATCTTGGTTAAGAGCACAATCTTGTAACAAGGCCAGGCGGCCCAAATATTTTTTTTTTTTTTAGAGGAATGACTGGTGATTGTTGAGCAGTGGCGAACCGAATGGGATGTTGACTTCATAAATTAAGGGGTAAATATCTCTCTAAATCTATACATTAACAATCATACGAAGAATTTGGCTCCGTTTATTTTTCATTCTGTTTTCTGTTATTTTGGCAACAGAAAACAAAATACGGAGAAAAACAAGTTGTCATTTTCTGAAAAACGATTTCTAAAGACCTGATTTGAAAATCTGTTTAGCTGGGATTTTTGGTGAATCTGGAAACTGTAATATGAAAATAAAACTTGTTTAGTTGGATACTTGACCTAAAAATAATAATTTGTTTAACTTTCTGACACAAATAAGTAGAAGTACAATCACAAATGTCAAGGGTGTCCATTTTGGAAGTCATCCTACAATTTGTCCACCATTCCATCACGTCGAGTACTCATTTGACGTGTTCCATAAGTCACAAGTCAAGCTAGCTCATGAGTTGAGTTCAACAAGTCATAAGTCGACTAGCTTGCTAGCTACACAAATAGGGCTGCAAATGAGCCAAGCCGCTCGCGAGCAACTCGGCGTTCGAATCGAAAAAAACTCGTTCGACACTTGACTCGCTGTTTAACAAGCCGACTCGCGAGCCGGCTCGTTCGTAAACGAGCCAAGTTTGAGCTAGGCCATGCTCGGCTTGATAAGCTCGTGAGCTAGCTTGACTCGGTGGCTTGTTGAGCTAAGCTCGCGAGCTGGCTTGTTTAAAGCTTGTGGAAGGATTAATTACTCTTCTAAACATGAAAATTATCTTGTTAATAAGGATGTGTATGGAAGTTAGATGTTATTTTTAGTTTCTAGTGTTCTTTTTATCATTTTTAATTTCTAATGTTCTTATTTGTACACATTTTTCAGCAAGAATGGTTTCAAATCGAGCTTATTTTGAGCCGAGCTTGTACTTAGCTTGACAAGCTGTGTTAATGAGCATTTACCGAGCTCTATCGAGCCGAGCTCGAGCTGGATTATTTTTAATCGAGTCGAGCTCGAGCTCGAGCTGGATGATCAAAATTCGAGTTCGAGCCGAGCTCGAGCTAAAAAATTTATAAACGAGCCGAGCTCAAGCTAAGCAAAAACTCGACTCGACTCGGCTCGTTTGCAGCCCTATACACAATACATAGCTCAAACTCAGGTTGTTAGTAAATGAGTTACATATCGAACCATGTTTTCCCGAACTGAGTCGAGCTCCTCATGAGCAGTCCTGACTGTGATATATAATTTAACATATCTATGAATTATAATCAATTCACCTATAAATCGGTAATTGACCTAGCTCGCTAACCACACTATTGAACTAATTCATGAGCTCAAAATGATCCAACTAACAGTTGAATTCAACAAGATATCGGGTTGACCTGTCTCGCTAGAGAATACTTCCCTCAGGTGTGGTTCATCAATACGTAAGCAAAATGTCAAACATTTTTTTTTCGAATTCAACACCGAACTGCTATGAGCGTTTAACCGATGAAACAGGAATGAGTTAGGGTGGCTACTTGTTTTTTAGTAATCACGGTGATAACCTCTTTATATACCATTTGATTTTCTATTTTTCCTTCTTTTTATCTTACGGTCAATATTCTTTTAGGATAATTTTGGAAATAAAAAATTACCGCATCTGATTGCTATTTCCTTTAATCTCCTTCTCTCTTTCCAACCCTAACAATATACATCTTCTCCGGCTCTCCCAGCCACGTCCTTGCCTCTCTTCCCGGCGACGGCTGCCGCACGGCGCCTGCCTCGCCCCCTCTCTCTCATCGGCTATGGATGTCGCCTACCGCCCTCCATCCCTCTCTCTCCCCTTGTCTCCCCGTTGTTACCCTCCCTCCGTCGCGGGCTAAGGGGATGATCTGGTGCAGTCACGGTTGTTCATCAACTGCGAAGGCTTCTTCTTCATCAACATGACGTTGCCGCTGAGCGGTGGAGGGTCGTTCGTGGACCAGTGGTAGTCGGGGTGTGGAGAAAGAACCAGAGGTTGGGGTTGGGGTCCACGATGACGTCGATGGAGGAGGCGTCGTTGGAGCGGCGAGGATGAGAATTCCGGCGACGATGTCATTGTCTTCTTTGTGTGCTCGCAATTGGTTTTTGAAAGTCCACATTTGCTTTTCATAGTGGTATGGAATGGTATTGATTTGTTCTTCAGAGTGGTAGTGATTTTATTTATGGAATGGATTGTTTTGTTTTTATTGTAGTAGTGGTGTAGGTTGATTTTGGTATTAGTTGGATTTTTATAATGGTATAGATTGTTTATATTCGTAGTTTTTGCCGTGTAATTGTACTATTTTTTTGTAGTTGTATTGGTATAGTTTTCTTTATGTTTTGGCATTGATTTCTTGTTTTATTTCTACAATGATATTGATATTTTTGGAAGTGGTAGTGTATTTTCACTAGTTTGATATTGATTTATGGTTTTATTTGTACAATGGTAGTGATATTTTTGAAGTGGTTTTGTATTGTTATAGGTTTGCTATTGATTTCTTGTTTGATTTTTTCAGTGGTATTAGCTCGACAACGGGGACAAGAAAAGTACACATCTATTAACAACGTATGACCACACCAATACCTATCAAACCAAACATATATACTGATAAAGATACGTATCAATACCGAAACAATACTAAATCATACTCCTATGACGTCTGATGAAGATCGACGTCAACAATATGTTTACCAACACATAACTACAGACACTAATACCATTAAAACAAAGGGACAAGCAAAACAACTGATTTTAATAGTACTGATACTGAACCAATGCCAAACCATGCATATCCTACAACCATTACGCAGCACATCTAACTCATTTTAAATATTGAATATCAATCCATCAAAACAGATATACACCAATACCATAATGTAAACATTACCAATAAAACATAACATCACTACCAAAATCATAAGCACCAAAATACCATTTTTACTCTATCCCGTAACTGCTCCCGATAAAACCCTCACTGATACTAATTGAAGCGTGGTCATAACACACCCTAGTCGTGACAACAACTCTGGGCCGATGATTTTATGACATTATTAAACTCTGATATAATTTTACAATGACCTCTCGCTATTGAGTCCACCTGCATCCATCGCCGTCCATACATGTAAAATTAAATTGCTGTAACAAATAATGTACCCTTTTCCAGAAATTAAAAAAAAAAAAAAAAAGGTTGATTGGACAGGAGCGGAAGGGTGGTTGTGGTGCTGTGGAAGTCTTGCAGGCGGAGGCACGGCACGGCGGGGCCAGAAAGGTCAGCTAAGATCATGGAACGCCCACGTGTGTGTGCGTCTCTCTGTCATCTTCTTCAACAGATCGAGTACTACGACTGCTACTACTCTACTCTGCTCTCTTTACTAGTTTTACTGCTGCAACAAAACGATTCAATGGCTCAAGCCACGAGCCCACGACCGAGTCCATTCCGGGTAAATACTAGGGTTACAAACAAGGTTGGCAAACCGGTTAATATCAGTGTGTCGGTTTAACAAGTGGAATGGTTCAATCGGTGGCACATACCGGTTCATGTCGGTCAATATTACAAATAAAATTATAAATACTCATATTTAAACATGACATTTAACGTCAATACCTAAACATTTATACTTGAATCTAACAAATAACATCAATATTTAACTTTTATGCTCATAAAATAAATAATAAAATAATTTTTATCATTAAATTCTCTAAAATAAGTTCATTTTACTTAGAGATTCGTATATCGATCATGCCGGTCATACCGGTGGTGTCACGCCGGTTTTATGACCGGTACCAGTTGAACCCGGTACAACCGGTGGCACGCCGACCGGCGTGACAACCATGGTTACAAATAAGTCGAGATGAGTGAGTTTTGACATATAGTTTAAGCTTTGTTCGTTAACATATGAGTCCAGTTCGAGTTTGGCTTCTATTTAACCCTAGTTCAACTCTCGATCGGCTCATTAATGAGCTCACGAGCTTCACTTGAGCTCGGTTCATAGATTAGCTGATGATATTGGCTCGAACTCATATATTATATCATTTAATCTATAATTTATAATTCTTCATATCATGTTCTTTGTTAGTAATTAGTAAACGAGCAATTTATAATACATATTTTTCCTTTTAAATTAGGAATGATACATATTTGATCACATGCTTAAATTATTAAAAAACATACTTGGTGAGATATATAATCTAACAAATTTAGGGGGGAATCTAAAAGTACCATCGTTTAAAAAAAATTACAAAACTACCAACCAACCCAAAATATTTACAAAAATACCACCATCAATCGAAAACCGCACCCCTAAGGGGAGGCTCTCCTTCAAACCGTACCCCTAAGAAGCGGTTTACATATAAACCGCATCCTAAGGTGGCGGTTTACTATATATGGGAAAACCGCCATATGAAGGAGCGGTTCATGTGGCTGCCTAGCACAAACCGCATCCTTGGGATGCGGTTTTTCGTCGGCAGCATAAACCGCACCACAAGCACGCGATTTACATTGTCGAGGTACAAACCGCACCCCCCTCCCCCTGTGGTTTATGCCTTCTCCTTATTCACCCGACATCCGACATGTCGGCATGTAGGAGGTTGCAGGGGTGGGGGCTGCAAGGCAGACTGCAAACCGTTCCCCCTGTAATTTTTGTGTCAAATTTGCCTATAAAAGGAACCCCAGAACACTCAAATCTTCAATCTTCACTCCTCTCCTTAATCTTCTTCAAATTTCAGTTGTGCACCATTAATTTTTTGAGTTTTTGCGATTAACGTTAATTCGTAAGTTTATTTTGTATTAGTTTCTATTGTGATTTGTGATTTTTATGGTAATAACTTAATTACGGTGTTATTGCAGATGGCATTCCAAAAGTTCACGCTTGGGTTACGGTTGAATGGTTACAAGGAAGAGACCGGAAAGGGGGTACGTTACATCGGTGGCAATTTTTATAAATTGAAGGTCGCTACGAGACCGATCCTTGAAGAGCTCCATCAAATGTGTACAGAGGTTACCTGCATAGATGACACGAGAAGAGTTGATCGTATGGGGTATCGATATCCAAACAGGCATGGCAGGTCGTTATGGAATGAGGAATTTCTCCTTACCACTCAAGGAGACGTTGATGCCATGCTCCAATTTTTGATGACAAACAACATTAAACAGGCAGAGATGTTCGTTTACACCGAGGCGGTTGATGGAGGTGGAGGTCATTCTGGATATGGCCAAACATCTGGTATCCACGGTGGAGTGGATTATACGAAAATCATCCCCACCAGGAGTACCAATCTCCTCTTTCATACCAGGAGTATCATGATGGAGGTGGAGGTCATCATCAATCATTCCCATCATATCAAGAAGAAGCTCAATGGTACCATGGCAACCAACAAGAAGGCTACCAATACTAACCCGAGTACAACTTCTACCAAGACGGTGGTAGTTACCACAACTACCATTACGGAGCTGATGAAGGTGCATTTCATGATCTGGATCAGATGGAAGATGTCCTCCCAATTCCAGATAGTGACCCTGAGGATGAAGAAGAGGATGGCGATGTCAGTGTAAACAGTTTCGATCCTCTTGAAGGTGCTGATGATTTTGGTCCAGATTTAGACGCAGGCGGTGCCAAGGTGTCTCGTGACCGTGTACCTATACCGTACTAGAATCACATTCCAAATGAAGATTGGTATGTTGATGCCGACATGGAGCCACCAGAGGTGCCAGTATAGGGTCCGCTAACTGCGTTTACGAAGGGCCAACAATTTGGAACGAAGAATGAGGTGCGACATGCTATTGCCACTAAAGCAATGACTCGGAGTTTTGAATGGCACACAACTCATTCCGACACGAAGAGGCTCATGGTTAGATACCAAAATCATCACGAGGGATGCAAAACTAGGGTCCGGGCCATCAAGAGAAAGAGAGTCGGCCATTGGGTCATATCCCGTGCGGTGAACACTCACACATGTGTGTCATCCATAACATCCCAAGGCCATCGATAGTTAAAATTCAGGATGGTTGTCGCGACTATTAAGCATCTAATTGAGCAAGAGCCTGGCCTGAAGGTTAAAACCATCATCGCCGACATTTCTAGTCATTATGGATATATTATTAATTACAAGAAGGCGTGGCAAGGAAAGCAGAAAGCAATGACTGTCGTGTTTGGTGACTGGGAAGAATCATATGCATTCCTTCCCCGATTAATTTTGGCATTGGAGGTGTCTAACCCTGAGATTGTTTCTTCCCCCCCCCCCCTCCCCCCTCCCGCTACAAAGATGAAGAAATTCAGCCGTCGGAGCCCGGTAACAAACGTCATTTCAAGCGTCTTTTCTGGTCATTCAAGTCATCTATTTATGGCTTTCCATTATGTGTACCTGTGATTCAAGTGGGTGGAACATTTCTTACCGGCAAGTACAATGCTACTCCACTCTTCGCCAGCGGAGCAGATGCAAACAGATGTGTCTTTCCATTAGCCTTTGCCATTGTTGAGGGAGAGAATGCCGACAGCTATGGATGGTTCTTCGGATAAATTCAACTCCACATCACCAGGCAGACGAACCTAACAATCATCTCTGATTGCCACACCGGGATCAGGGCGCCATCTTAGGCTTGGATCCAGCATGGAGGTGGACACAGAGATGGTGCATAGGACACTTCATGAGTAACTGAAGCGGAGGAAGCTTGCTGATAGTATATGGTGGATTGGTAAGCGTTCTATTTCATTGGTGAAGTATTTTTGCTAATACTTATTTAGACTCTTTATAAAGAGATGCATGCCTAAGGAGAAGGAGTTTTAAGTGATCACGTGGTCCTCCCTTCTCCTGTAAAAATCGGGTATTAAAAGATCCTCAGATCCCCTCTTTTTGTGTCAAAAATGTTGTGTTTCTAAGGGGATGTATACCTCTCCTAAGAGTCTAACGAGTGTACTTTATGATCCCAAATTATGTAAAACAATCAATACATTTATGAACTTACCTTGCGCTTCTTTCTGTATCCTCATCAGTTTTAGCCTACTAGGAGAAAAAAATTCAAAGACATGTTGCAGAAGATCCGTGAGCTATGTCCTGAAGGTGCGTTGTGGCTGGATCAACATGACATAGCCATGTGGACTTTTTACAAAGACGGAGGGACCAGGTGGGGTATTGCCACAACAATTCAAGTGAGAGTATAAACAACGTATACAAAGAAGTTCGTGGACTACCAATTTCTGCCATTGTGGAGATGAATTTTTGGAAAACGAACCAATGGGTCATCTATCGACTCCATTGGGCTGCAAAGCGGGAGGCACAGGGTAAGGTGCACTCAAATAAAACCACAGAAATTATGGAAAAGGACAACATGAAGAGCTCTCGGCGCACTGTAACAGTTATGAATCACAATGCTGGCGAGGTGTAGTGGTAGGGCGCTCGTCCATGCTATGGCGACGAGGTGCAGTGCTTGGTATCCCATCCGTGTGCGGACGGCTACCATTCATGCTCATACGGTGGGGAGTGGTAGGCCATTGAGACTGAGGTCTTGGCAAAGGCTGGAATTCTTGAGGGATACTCGTGGAGGAATCGTCTTGCCAAGTAGCCGATGATGTTTCGTCATGGTACGTACTCGAACGAGGATTGTACTTCCAAGTCGGTCGGGCCTCATTGTAAGGACTCGAATCGTACGGTTCACTGGGACGGGGATCGTACTACCAACTCGGCATGGGATCGTATTGAGTACTCGGGTCGTAATACGTACTCGATCGTGGATTGTACTGAAACATCGACCGGGGATCGTACTGAGTACTCGGTCTGGGCTCGTACTGCCAACTCGACTGGGCATGTTGTTGAGTACTCGGCCCATGGTACACTTCCGGCGGAGTAGGCACGCACCGCACTTCAATCGATTTGATCTCGGGCACATGAGGTCGATCCCTAATAGCATTGTTTTGCCTTCTCTCGTCCGGGTGTCTATGATGGTCATCTAGCGTTACCTCGGGTGTAGGAACAGGGGGCATCGGCGGGTATCTATGATGGTCATGCCCACGTGGTCTAACACGGCCTAGGAGACTGTTTGTTATCTTATGGATGATCCCCACATCTCGCCTCAACAAATCATTCACAGTACGAGCTATACTATAAATACGCTTGAGTCCCTCAACCTAAACAACAACAATTAACAAAGGTAGCCATTTTAAGTAATGATATATAGCCTACCAACTTGACGCCAAAAGTTAAATAAATGAATTAATGTAACGAAATTACTTACCAAAGCACCGACCGTCGCACCATCAGGCGTCATGTAACGAATAGATTTTCTTCGGTATGTTTCCAGATATGGGTCATGATACCTCATCCACCCCACCATAGTTGGAGTGACAATATCTTCATCTTGCCTACTATTCCAAATCTTGATGTAGTCCCTCAGCTCATGCGGCCAATTAGTAGCTCCTTGGCGACCATCTTTCTCGTGGTAAGCCCTTTGACTAGCGGGGACTGTACGTGGGCACCAGGCGGGCCGCCCATGGATTAGCACGACACGACACGGCTAGAGCACGACACGATCACAGACACGAAATAAATGGGCCAGCCCGGCACGAGCACGAAAAATTTATGGGCCGTGCCGGGCCTAAACTTCATGGGCACGGGCACGAGCACAGGCACGGGCACGAGCACGGGCACGACACGATATATAAGTGGACCATGTTTTTATTGAGCATAAGAACGAACATGGCACAAAAATAACATTTATTTGATAGAAAATAAATATAGAAAGAAGGGCAATGTCTATTTTTTACCCAAACCTTTTTCAGATTCTTTTATTTTAACCAAACCTATAGAAATTCTATTTATTATCCAAACATATTATAATTTATCAAAGTCTGGGCATTCATTCTGTTACCGTTACTTATTTCGTCCACGTGAGAGGTGGGATTTTGTTTTGTTTTTGATAATCTTTTTTATTAAAAATAGTAAATGATGGTATTCTGACCGCCACGTAGGAAGTCAACTCATTATGGTCATACTTAGTCAGCATTACTAACAGAAAAGTTGACGGAGAGTTAACGCTTGGATAATTTTTAGGAATTCAATAGGTTTGGTTAAAATAAAAGAATCCGAAAAAAGTTTGGGTAAAAAATAGACATTGCCCTAGAAAGAATTATAGGTTCAAATATTACAAATACAAGTAGAAAAATAATTATTTGTTGTTATTAGAAGTGTCATAAAGATACATACGTAATTACTACCATAAGTAAAAATTGAAGAAGAATTCAACAAAGCCAAATCACACCCGTTATATTTCCAATTTTCTTTTCCCCCTTATTTGTTACTTTTCTCAAACATTCTCGTTTAATACTATCTTTCTCCGTCCAATTTTTCACCTTCCTTTTCATTCTCTATTTTATTTTCTTACTTTTATTTAGACACGAATACGAGCACGACACAATCACGAATAGGCACGACACGATTCGAGCCATGCTCGGGCCTGGGCCTAGGCCTAGCAAAGTTAACAAATGGGCTTTCTCGGCACGACACGAAAACTGACTGGCCATGCCAAGCACGACACGAAATAAATGGGCCCGAAGTGTGCCCGGGCCTTGCCGGCCCAAGCACAGCCCAACACCCATGTACAACAGGGACCTCAATGGGCATGCACTGCTCACGTCCAAATTGTCGTAAGCATCGATCCGGCAAGTGCCACTCCAATATTAAGTGACAGATGAGTGGGACTCTCGTCCACCATTGATGTGGATGCAACGGGAATTCGTGGACGTGATGGTGAACGACGTTCTCTGGATACGGTCGAAAACGACCTACAATGATGGATACCAAATTAATGAACAATTAATAAACATATTAAATAACTTTGAAAATATCAAAGGAAGTAGAAGTAGTATGATTGTTACATGTGCTTCCCAAAGATGATCCAGCCTCGTACGATACTTTTCCATCTAGTGCTCACCAAAGTTCTCGCATGTTGTTTGACCAAGCCACCTTATTCATGGATCAAATTATTCAATGTTAAAACATAGTAACAATTAAACTACATAATAATGAAGCAGTAAAAAAAATGAGTGGAGATATGAGTGGGATCGAAGAAGTTTAACTACAACCATAAGCTTCGAGTCTTAAGGTATAATCGGGTCCCCATTCCTTGTTGGGTTTTTCGACCGGCGCAATCCATTACAGATGCTCCCAAGCCCAAAATTGGACGATGAACGCCCCATCAATATCCCTCACCCCTTTCTCACTTGCATTACAGAGAGAGCGGTAGATATTAGCTAGGCAAGCGGATGCCCAACTCAGGTTCCCCATAGCATCCCAATCTCTAAGGAGGATCTTCAACCATCCATTGCTGATTATGTTGTTGGATTTTTTGGGGAAGAAAACTCCACCTATCATGCCGATGAGGTAGACACGGGCATAAATTTCCTTGTCCTCGTTTGAACTTTCCGCCGTGAGGGGAATGCCTCCATCATTAGGGTTGTGCTTACGCTTGATCTTTGATGTCAACCAAGTGATGGAACATTGGCCCTTGGTCAATGGTGCGTTACCCTCCTCATCATGTTCTCCATTTTCTGGCACTTTCAACTTAGTTGTTGTCCATATCAAATGCTGTCAATCGCTCATATTCCAAACTTTATCTGATGCATGAGAGTTCACACACACAACATCGCCATCGATGGGCAAATCAGTTAGGAAGGCGATGTCCTTCAGTATGATCGTCATCTCGCCTTCAGGAAAGTTGAAGCAATGTGTCTCCTTCCCCCACCTCTCGAACAGTGCTGTGATTAGTTGGCGGTCGATCTTTATCCCATTAAAATGCCTAATCGAATCCAACTTTCGCCTTTTTAGAAAGGGCAAGATGACTTTGTTCCATGCGAGCACATTGCTCGTACCCCTATAGCGAACTATATGGTATGCATCCTAGCGAATAATTGAAAGTTACCATAAGTTTATTATTTATAATTAATAAATCTATTATAAGAAACAATATAAATTAACAAACATATGGAGTTAACTAAAATTCATTATATTATTTTGTAAAACCATATTGATTGTTTTCAATAATTTAAAGCAATACAAGTACACTCATTAGACTCTTAGGAGAGGTATACATCTCTTTAGAAACACAACCTTTTTTACAGAAAAAGGGGAGATCCGAGAATCTCTTAATACCCGATTTTCCCAGGTCATGGGAGGATCATGTGATCGCTTAAAACGCCATTTCCTTAGGCATGAATCTCTTTATAAAGAGTCTAAATAAATGACACATTGTATTATTCTAAACAATTGAAAATGATCAATACGATTAACAATTAACATATTTATTTTACACTCCACTTGAACGATGATTAACAAATAATTAGCAATTAAAAAATTTATTTTACGTTAACAAAATAAAGAATATCAAATGATAATAAATTATATGTACCTTGTGATCATTACAAACATCCCTCGAACAATGATTAGCTTGGTGTATAGCACAGATGGATCAATCGGTCATTGATCAACATAATATCTTCGGTTGTATATATCCACGTCCTCAACCTACGATAGCATCAAAACAACATAAATTAATTAGTATAGATATTAAATAAAACAATTATAACAACAACAAAATTTAGGTAAGATGAGTACGTATCGTTTGATAGTTATCTTAATAAATACTCTCTTCTGCGACCAGACGCGGATCGCTCCGCTGGCGCGCGGTTGACAATCGGATCGTGTTTCCATCCAACGATTGCATGGGCCGCCACGTGGAGGAGCGGTTTTCAGGCTGCCCTAGCGGGTACCGCTCCTTCCCCGCGCGGTTTGAAGGAGAACCGCCCCTTAGGGGTGCGGTTTTCGATTAATGGTGATATTTTTGTAAATATTTAAGGGTTGGGTGGTAGTTTTGTAAAAGAAAAATGATTTAAACAATGGTAGTTTTGGATTTTTTCCAAACTTATGAGTAATCAACAAGCGATCTAGCTCACGAGTTGAACTCAACAAGCCACCCAGTAAAGCTGGCTCACGAGACTTGCGAGCCGAACAAGATTTAGTTCAATCTCAACTCATTAGCAAATGGGTAGAGTATAGACGAATTTTTCCTAGGGATGATAACAAAGCCCGAACCCACGGGTACCCTACCCGACCCAACCCTATCAATGAGGGTAAAACCCGCGTTTGGGTTTAAACTCGTACACTGTTCACCGGTGGGTTTGGGTTTAGGGATATCCGACCCATGGATACCCGCCCACACTTATTTCGTCGCCCTACTCTCCCCCAAACCCTACCCTAATTCTAATTTCCTCAAATCTAACTCTCACTACACTTATTCCGTGTGCTTTTATTTAATGTAATTGTGATTTGTTTGAATTTTTTAGACTGATATTTTATGTATCGATAATTTGTACTGGATAATTGATGTTTGAATTTTATTTTGATAAAAACTTGGTATTATAAATTTTTTACCACAATAACTCATGAATATCCATGAACATGCGAATACCCAACGAATTGAGTTGGGTTTGGGTTTTTCTTTTATCTCTTTTCTTTCGCTTTTCTTTGCTTCGTTTTTGGCTTGTGAGTTGATGATTGATGAAATCTAAGCCACAAGACAAAACAAGAAAGAAGATAAGAAAAGAAAAGGGGAAAAAGGGCTTGCTGCAGAGGAGATTAGACGTTTGACAAGATATGACATTGCCCGACTAGCTAGGCAGCAGTAGCCAGTAGGCAGTGAGTGCTCTGTTTTTCTTTTGCTCTCAGCTGGATCAGCCAAAAACTATACGAACTTTGCTGCCACTGCTGGCTATTAAAGGCAAACGCCAGATTATGTACACCACCACCGCCCCTTGTCTCCCTCTTCTTTCACCGACCGGTCAATCAACAGATACAGCCCTCTTTCACAGGGTGAAAACCCAAAAACATAAACAAAAGGGGTTGGGACTTCGGGAGGATTATTACTTCTTACTCAGTTTTTACTATTTACCCCTCTCCTACATTTCTAGGTCGCTTGCCGACTATATTCGTTCTAATTTGGTACGTGTCCCATTTTACCATAGTTGATTTCATAACATGCATGCTTAATCATCATGCATAAAGTAACGATGCTCAAGTCTTTTTTTAATGGGTTTCTCTATTTGATTTGGAGAGTCAAATTCGCAATATCATGCCATGCAACAAATACATGAAATTTACCGCAGCAGTGGAGTAAGAATGGATAGAGTCTTTCAATTTGTTCAATCCATAGATTTACGACAAAATTTATGTACATTTCTATCTATTTTGGGAATTTGATGAGTCTCATGGTCATCCTAACAACAACATAGCTCTACTACGGACCAATCCGCAATTTACAGAGAATTACAAAAGAACATTTATGTAACAGGGAATTAAAAAAGAACATTTATGTAACGACCGCTTACAAAATTGTAAGATTAGTTGTGTATCTCACATTAATTTATTGAGTATTCATTAAGAAAAACGTAGTGTAAGACTTATGTGCCTAGACACTGATATAAGAAAGAATGTTAGCTTGTTATTTGTGGGTAAATGTTCTATTTTCTTTTATAAGAGTGATATAAGTTTATTTTTTGTGGTTAGTGATTTCTTAAGGGATAATAAATCTGCAACCTCTAAATTCCAGACTAATGATATTCTCACTGAACCAAGCCTTTCTTCGTGAGGAAAAATACTCTAGCTAAATGAAAGTTTGTCTCTGCCTTGACTCCACCACAACTGTGACCATCATAAGAACAACCATAATGTTGAGCATCGACATAGTCTGTTAGCTCTGGAAATCAAACGTGTTTTGCACAAGATTGGGGTGTTCATATCTTACATATATCTATAGAGAATGTAATAGTGTTGCTAACTTTTTGGTCAAAAAAGACCCTTACCTTTATTTTTGTACACATCCGATCAAAGTGTACGATCCAAAACTATGCTACTGGATCTCTTCTCTTGAGATGTAATGAGAATTTTTGGAATGGGTCTTATTTCTAAATTCTAAGGAAAGTTGTCTGTCATTTAAAAAAAATGCGTAACTTATTTGTGGGGGGGGGGAAAGCATTGGGATTGTGTAAGGAAATTGGCACAAAGAGTGGGAATAATCATTGTGACATTCAGGTTGAGTAGAAAGCTCCTTTAATCTCTCTCTTCGTTCTTTGGTGCAGTGCAGATTGCAGAATACTGGAAGCGAATTGATAAGAAATGGGCTATTATGGATTCTTTGAATGATGGTCTGATCAGGGCACCAAATAAGCAAAACAGTTGACAAGTGACTAAACCATACAAAATTCTCTTCCTTTTTTTCCTGATTTTACCTCATAAGTCTTCCTGTTTTCGGAATTCTCTCCCTCTTGCCAGTTGCCTGAACTGGGAGATCACTGTGCCCTTATTATAACAATAATAATAATTGGTAATAATTAAATTTGGCCCAGATTTATCAGAAGCAAACGATAGTCCACTGTACCTTTCCTTTTCTTTCTAAAAGGATTCTGTTTTTTCTTCCCCAAAACAGCGACTGAATCCAACCCCAAAACAACATGGGAAAGCAACCGGCCAGGGGCAGACCCAGAAGAGCGCTTAGGCAGGCAGATAGATAGGGCCAGGTAGGTGGCTGCAGGAACAAAAGGTTGAGCATTACAACTACAAGTAAACTTACTATATGGCATTAGACCAAACCAACCGTACGTGTATGTGATGGAACGATGATGTTTATGGAAGAAAAGAAAGAACCCCATGGTTTGTGGTACCCAAAAATATAACGTCTAGCTATCATTACTGATACTGGTTCGACATATACATATTAGTACTGGCTGGCAAGTGAATCAAACTGTACTAGTAACATGTGACCCAATTTTGTTGGTCTTGGAGTGACAATCTTAATCCATGTTGAGCTCATTCCACACCGTTTGAATGACCAACTATGGCGTGTCAAAACAAGCTCACTCATCTCTTCCACTCATCCCTATCCACAAGGCCAACACTAATTCTCAAACTGTGGAGGCAATGCAAATGAGGTGGAAATGGATGTGAGACTTACATTACACCTCCCTTCCAAATTTAAAAACTCTTCATTTGGAGGTGCTCCACGAATGGCTTGGCAACGAAGGAGAAACTTATCCATTTTAAGTACTCTCCAAACTCTTCATGTGTGCCAGAATCCGAATGTGTCTATGTTTTCAATGTCTCTTTGCCTGCACTCACACAGTTAGGTCTTGGAATAACATTTTCCCGCACATCTCTTTGCGTTCCCGGTCCACCTCTTTTTTTCCTACTGGTTATCCAACTTAGAAGTCTCATTCACACAATATTTCTCTTATGAAATATTTGGAATGTGAGAAATGAATATGTCATCTTAAACTGTACCCCTTGGCCCTAGAATATTTGTATGTAAACCTCCAGGGATTTCATTGAGTGGACGTCATGCCCGAGAGTCCCCTATCCCTCGCTCGCTCCTCTTCCTTCTAATCAGCTCAAGGGAACTGAAATTTCTCTGTGATCCACCGTCAAGCAATATCACTCAATAGTGATTCATTGTGATGGGTGATTCCTAAGCGAATCCCAACCGATGACTTATGGTGTTGTGGTAGTTGACCACCATGGACATGTCTGCGATGGACGAGCTAATACAGTCCTTTGTTCTACCCCCAATTGAAGTGAAAACGAAGACCGTTTTGGAAGGTCTCAAAATAGCGCTAGAATATGCATTTGAATGTTTGGTCCAATCAGGTACTAGTTCAACCACTATCCGAAGATTCATCAAGATGATATTGGAGGGTTGCGGCTTGGATATGATCAATCATCTCAATCCTTTGTATGGAATCTCAAATTAAGATAAAAGAAATGGCTAGGAAGTTTAACTCTAGGGGTTATTGGGTAGCTCGTTCGCTAGTGACATTTTCTCTTACAGATAACTGAATCTATATTCTATATGTACTCTATAATTTTCTATAACTTTTATTTCTTGTTTATTATTAGTCGTGGGTGACTTAGAAGTGGAATTCACTGTAAAAAAATATCTTCCACACGATTGGATCACTATTTTGATCTAATTTTACACCATATCTAATGGTTCCCTTACTTGTATATCCACTTATCATGAATAAAAGATCCATTTGGTGTAGAAAAATCATGTGATATTGATTGTGTAACGTGAATAAATATCATGTTTCACTTCATTGGGAATACACGACCTTCTCATTGAGCCTTGCTGTCAATGCATGTCATGAGCTTTGGATTGCCTCCTTGAGGACACCCAAAACCCAACTTCATCACATGACTTATTCTTGTTCTTGAAGTAATTGGATTGAAGTACTTTGACTCTAGTCAACGCAAGAACTCTAGATAATAACCATGAAAATGTCTTAGCATGTGCATGTCATGTACTTTACTGAAAACCTATGTTTCTTACCTTGATTATGTTTACGTTGTCAACACCAAAGTACAATAATAATAATACACGTACTTAATTAATTAAGTGATGAATTCAGTAGTTAGGTATAAAACATAGTATTAATATTCTATTTAAAAAAAAAATAGTTATAACGGGTGGGGTAGGGAGAGGGAGAGGGAGAGGGAGAGGGAGAGAGGGACGTGAGTGGGCGTTTTCTTTTGCATGGGTCCCTCCCTCTTTTGTCTCCTTTCCTTTCCTTTCCTTCTTTACCCTCTCTCGTCTCTTCCCTTCCCTTCCAACGCTTCATAATCATACATAGCTACCGATCTCCACATCTCTCTCTCTGGAACCCCTCTTCTCCTCTCATTTCTTCATCTCCTTTCTTCCTCGGCGGTTTTCCAGTCCATTGCTAGCTTCATGTCCGCCGCCGTAGCAGCCGCCGCAGCCGCCGCCGCCGCGGGATCCATGGGGAGCAACTCCACCAGCAGCGGCTCCTCCTCATCAGGATCAGGCACCAACGACCACCACCACCACCACCAGTACTACCAGGTGGCGGCAGTGGCGCCGCAGCCCCCGCAGCCGCTGAGCCGGTACGAGTCGCAGAAGCGGCGGGACTGGAACACGTTCGGGCAGTACCTGAGGAACCACAGGCCGCCGCTGGCGCTGTCGCGGTGCAGCGGGGCCCACGTGCTGGAGTTCCTGAGGTACCTGGACCAGTTCGGGAAGACCAAAGTCCACACCCCCAACTGCCCCTTCTTCGGCCACCCGCACCCTCCGGCCCCATGCCCCTGCCCGCTCAAGCAGGCCTGGGGCAGCCTCGACGCGCTCATCGGCCGCCTGCGGGCAGCCTTCGAGGAGAACGGCGGGCTGCCCGAGACCAACCCGTTCGGGGCACGCGCCGTGAGGCTGTACCTGAGGGAAGTGAGGGACGAGCAGTCAAAGGCCAGGGGGATCACCTACGAGAAGAAGAAGCGCAAGAAGCCCCCTTCCTCCTCATCCGCCGCCAATCTGGCTCCCGTTGGCGGTGTTAATGGGAATAAACTGGCGGCCGACAGAGGCGGCGGCGTCGTGGTCGGTAATAATCCTCATCACCTGGATTTCTCCGCTTTGAGAGAGTTGGCTTGATTTTATATATGTAATGTAATGTGATTAGGTCCTCATTTGCTGCTGGGTTTGGATATCCTGATAATAAACTACAAATGAAGATCGTGGTAGGTTTCTACTCTTTTTTTTTTTCTTCCTTTCTCTACTGTTATTGCTGTGGTAGGCATTAAGTATGTATGTTTTCCGTCGAAATTATGAAGAAATGAAGAATCGGTTTGCTGAATTAATATGTTGTTATTACAATGGTTTTACCATGGAGGGAGGGTACTAGTGATTCGATCTTACCTCTTAATTGAGGATTAGCCCTAATTAATTGCGAGCCTTGATGGGTTACATGTTCAATGTGGTCTATGCAAATTAGTGTGATTGCCAAACCCTAATTCAGGTAGTGTGTGTGTGTGTATGCATATGGTCTCTTCTGCAGTTCTGCCTACTGCTGCCTTGTGAATTGTGATTCTTTCTCAATACAATGATAGAAGAATTGTTAATTAATAATCATATATATATATATATGTGTGTGTATATATATATATGGTTGTAATTCTTCTCGCTTTAGTTTGATGTCTTGTCTGTTTTAATTTTGTCATGTACTGTCGAAAGCCATTAATCTATTTGTTTATTTATTATATTGTTTTCCATTCTATCACATTTTCAATCAATTTAAATCAAAATCTCATCTCAAAATAAATATATTTTCGACAATCAAGTATAATAATTTATTCATAAAAAAAAAGTATATAATAATTTGTTTCTATTATCTGTTGTGCTCTTCTCTTCCATGTTAACTTATTCTTCTTTTCAAGACCCCAAGTGGTACGCTAGCTTTAATTGAAGATACTGTTCACGCCAGAAGCAAGAGAATCTGTTCACTGTTCATAATAATAATAATAAAGAAAGAGAATCTGTTCTGTGCTAGTACCAAGATAGCAAACTAACAGGTTGTTTGCATCATTGTTACTATAATGAATGAAGAGGGAATTTTTTTAGTATAGAAAGCTCGAAAGATTCAGGATATATACTCATCTTAAAAGACGTTTGATTATGAGTATACGTACTGTATACTGGTCATCATTAGTGGATATTGTTTGTCCCTCAAATATTCTTCTAAGTTTCCGATTTCAGGATCTTAATTTTCTCCAATTGGGGCAATATAAATAGCATAGTATACAGCTACAGTGTTCTTCCATTCCATTTGAATGCATGTGATTAACGTGTCAACTAGAGGGTGCGAAAGTTGCTCGAGAACAGAACACAGGTGGCTGTCTGCAGTCACAACATCATCAGTAGTGTCTCATTCATAATCATCCTTAAAAACTTTTTTTATGAAAAAAATGACTCGCTAGATGGATATTGATGAATCGATGCAACTTTTTAATGACTTCCATGTTCCAAAGAGGCTAGTAGTTACATTAGAGCCTTAGTTTAGGAATACTACTGTTTTCTTGCCATGTAAGAAGACCTAAAAATCAAAATTTTAATCTCAAAGGGATGGCCTTGTGGTAATGTGAGATGTAACATTCACCACATTCTGAATTCGAATCTTGGGACTAAAAGCCACGAAAAGAAAATCAAATTGTTAGAGCTGATATTAGGGGTTGAGGAGTAGTTCAAGACCTATCTAAACAAGTTCTAGTAAGCAAATGGTGAGCTTTGGAATATTCTTTTTCATAAAGGATGAATTGTAACTAGAAATAAAGCCAGAATAGTGGGAAGGGCTATAATCAAGAAGGAATAAAATTTGATGAGAAATTTGCCATTGCGTTCCTGTTGCTTTTAGAACGATACTGATAGAAAATTACAGTTTGTCTGACGAATGTAGAAAGTCGATTTTTAACAAGATACTAAACGAGGAGGTGTTAATGTAGAACAAACTCCTACCACATTGGTAAGGACAAGATCATATTTGAGATTTAAGTTAATGACATTTCATGTGGAGCTTGTAGGCTGTAAAGAGCTTATGTGCAAACAATTCTGCTACAAATGTAAATAGTATATTTGAAATGAGTATGATAGGCGAAGTCACATACTTTCTTGAAAACACTTGTCCAACTCTTGCCTCTTCTTCACCTATTAGCACCAGCACCATGATGAAAAATTGAAAACACGCTATATATACGAAAGGATTTATTGTTGGAATTATATGATCTTTACATTATTTATTTAAGTTTTAGAGTAAACAGAAAATCGAGTTATTTGTGTCAGATTATAATTAATAAAAAGCAATTCAATCCCATTGGTATAAAACGAATTCTTAGGTATCACATTATATTCGGCTTAATTGCAAGTTTGGTCACTCGAATTGCTATAAAATTTCACGTTTGCCACTCAAATTAATTTATTCCATTTATAGTCACTCGAATTAGTTGAACAGTTCAAGTTCGGTCACTCTCCGTTAACTTTAACTGACGTGGCGGTCAACTCTGACAGTTGACCGTTAAATGTGTGACGTGGCAAATAAAAATTAATTAAAAAATAAAAATTAAATTTTTAGAAATTACACATCATTATCCCAAAAAATTATAATTATAAAAAATGAAAAAAAAGAAATTCTAAATATCACAAAAACAAACAACACAAACTCCAAAGTATAAAGAACCTATACTAAAACGTAAAAAAGCCATCTGCTTTTCCACCTGCACGATCAGCCAGCTTTCGTTCACCAATAACCATCATGCACTTTCTTACCTATCCCGAAGTGCTTTTCTTCTGCTTTACCGGCGGCCGATTCAGGTCACGAAGTCCGGCAAAAGCTGTGCAGCAAACTCCTTCCTATTCTATATATTGATGCTCTCAAACGTCGTCGTCGACGAGTGAGGCGCAGAGGTGGTAATAGCCCCAAACTCGCTCTCTTCTCCCAGGTCTAGCCTCCTCCCTAGAGGAATGTTCTGGTTGGGGAGAAATGTGTGGTGGGTAGCTGGCAGCGCGAGGTTTTCACAGTGTGGAAGGCTGAGACTAAGCGAGACTCCATTGCCGGAGAATCTCTGAGTGAACTGTTCCGCGTTGAATCTTTCAATCTCTGCAATTGGGTACTGTCCAAATGCTGCTCCCATGAAGTTCGTTTGGGCGCCCATGAACAAGTACCCGCCATGATCTCTGCTCTGCCTCTCGTCCACGAACTTAATCAGTTGATCGTCGCTTGAATCATGGCCGGGCTTCACATCCATGGTGGACACCACGCTGGTGGGCGATGGCAGCGGCAGCAGATCGATGTGGTGGTTTCTTGGCTTCTTGGGGGAACCTTGAGTGATCCCTTCGAGCTCCGATGAGGCTGTTAGGGAGAAAGCTAAGTGCTGGTTTCGGAGGATGACATCTACTCCTCTCTATTGTGATAACCAGACAGCTCTCCACATAGCTGCCAACCTGGTGTATCATGAACGCATCAAGCACGTAGAAATGGATTGCTACTTTGTACAGGAGCGTGTCCAGGGTAATAACATTGCGCCCGTGAAGGTCCGCTTCCATCATCAACTCGCAAACATGTTCACGAAAGGTCTTGGTGCTGAACGTTTTCTCTTCCTCTTGTCCAAGCTGCGCGTTCGTCATCTCCACGCTCCAACTTGCAGGGGAATATTGGACCCGGTACATCACCCCGGCCAGCCCACTCAAGCCTGACTTGCTACCATTGCTGCACATGCTTGTGTCTTGTTTACATGCCCTAGTTGCTTTGCATTATATGATAATTGTTGTAATAAAAGCAAGTGTAAGGCCTTCGGTCATAACCAACGAATTGATAATAATATATCAGCCGAAAGTTTGAGCTCCCCCGTGGACTAGTCTCGTCAATCGGGGATACCAAAGTATATCAAAAATAATCTCAAAATACACAAGTTATTAAAAAAAATCTCAAAATACATACGTTATAAAAAAATATTGACAATCTAAATATGTTTGGGCATCACCGCAGTGAAGGCGTGACATAAGGCTGAAACTTCAAACGAAAATAACTTCAAACGAAAAAAAATTGCTACAATCAAATAACGGACTGCAAAGTTACGTTTGTTTGAAGTTTTAGCCTTAGGTCAGGCCTTTACCGCGCTCGTCGACTGCGATGATGCATTTATTGCGGTCGTCGACTGCGATAAACCCAAACATGTGTAGATTGCAAAATTTAGTATGTATTCACTATTTTGGGAATTTGATTAATAATGGGTGCATTTTGGGATTTTTTCCTCGTATATCGTGGTCTGTATTCGTTATAGCCTTCCACAAATTTTACAGATCTAATTAACTTACGTTTAGCTATCTTTTAATTTGTTTAATTATTTTATTATTTATGTTAGAAAAACCAAACCCCTAAAGTAATCCAGAAGTACCGATCGCTCGTCTCCCTGAAGTCTCCCCTGACGCCTGCTCCCGCATCTCCTCGCCGGTGGCGGCTGGAGTAGAGAGAATAAATAAATTTACAGTAGTGGTTAACGATTGCAAGCCGGCTGGTCACGGGTGATGGAGTTACATCGCAGAAGGAAGTTGGTAGTGCAGAGAATGAGGGCGGCCGCCAGCAAAATTGCGAAGGGATTCATCTTGCTCATGGGGTTTGGAAGGAAGGAGAGATGGTTCTGCTTACCATCCAGCAGTGGTCCGGTCTCATTATTAGCATGGTGGAGGTGGGGCTCTAATGTGTTTGTTGGGAGCCGGCGCAGGGGAGATTTTAGGGAGACGAGCTGAACGTGCTTCCGAATTAGTTTAGGGTTTTTGTTTTAACAATTAATTGATTTTGGACATATATAATAATAAAATATTACATACCGTTTGGTATAACTAAATGCCATAAATTTTAAAGAATTCATTTTGAAATAAAATCTTTTTTTGTTTGGTATCAATGTGGGATTGAAAAGAACATGATAACACGGAGAACTGAAAGATTAACTCATCACTTAAATTACTTTTCTAGTTATTTGTACTAAATGAGCAAATTTTAATTTGCGATAATATCAAAACACCAATTTAATTTTAGGAACCGATGTTGTATTGTAAAACACATAATAATATAATCAAATTACACAACCCAAAATTTTAATCCAAATGGATGTACGTGATAGAATATCAATGGATGGAATACTACGAGAAAAGAGTAGAATCCATCTTAATATATTGGAACGAGATAATCTCACCACAAAGAAGAAAATAAGATATGAAAGAAGACGAAGATTTGCATACCTTGATCATATTGTGATCTTACTCCAATATACTAGATTGTGTAGAGAGACAATGACCAACCATGATGCTAAAAGAGCTTCGTGCTGATAACGTGTTGTGAAACTAATGAAAAATATAAACAACTACAAGAGAAGATTAGAGAGGGAAAGACACAAAGAAGAGAGGGGGAAGTGAGCTTTCTTATTCATTGCTCTCTTTTGATATAATGGAGTGCTTTATTTATAAGCACACCTTGGTAACCACTACATACTTATATCAATGAGAGATAGGGCTGTCAATTTGGTTTGGTTTGGTTAACCAAACCATTAAGTATGAAAAACCAAAAACCAAAAACCTTTGGCTCGTTTCATAGACGGTATTTAACATTGGTTTTTAAACGGTTTCAAAAACTTGTACTACATATGTTAGATGTATTTACAATTTTTTGTGATTATAAATTATATAATTTAGAAATAAATTATATTCGGCTAGTGAAATCCAAATTTCCGTATTCATATTTCTTACAAAAGTTAGATTGATACTCCACGAGAGCACAAATACACAATCCCCACCTTTCACATTATTATCACGTGGACTAATCTCTCGAACTCTTCCTCATTGGAACTATTTTTTGTCCTCATCTATTTACAAGACAAAACTTGTGGGACTATATAAGCCCCATGCCCCTTCATTCATTCTCCATCAAACTCACAAACACAACTTTCCCTCAAAACCCATACATATATATTGCTAGCAACGTACCATCAAAACAACAACATGATGATGATGATGAAGAAGGCAATCATCTCAAACATTGTCATCATATTTGGAATCTCCGCCGTCCTCTTCATTTGCGTTGCAGAGAGCAGACAGCCAACGCCAAAGGCTGTCCAATGCAGCACGGTGGAAATCGATGCCATGCCATGCCTGCAGTTCGCTCAAGGAGGTCAGGACAAAGTTCCACAGACCTGCTGCAACGGCCTACACAACCTCGCCGATAGCGCAACTACGGTCGACGACAAGACCGCCGCCTGCAAGTGCTTGGCTACTGCTTTTCAGAAGTTCCCTACCATCAAAGACGAGGATTTGCAGAAAATTCCTGGGCTGTGCAACGTTACTGTTCCCTTTCCCCTCTCTAAGAACCTCAAATGTGACAAGTAAGTGGAATCAGCTGGTAGCATCAGTTTTGAACTTCTTTTTTCTTCATTACGCCACTTTCATTTGCACCACTGATTATTTTAACTTCCCATTCTTCAATTTTGATTGCAGCATCAAGCAGTTCACTATTGCCTATTAGAAGCGAAATGATGATCGAAAGATCGAAAAGTTGAATTCGTCTACAAGAATGTTTATTGTGTCATGATGACGAATTACATTAATCATATACTCTCTATCTAAGCGCTATATACATACCTTTGATTCATGCGATATATAGCCAGAAACATCACAAACTAAGTCACTCCTTGTTTCCGAAACACCCATTCAATCAGCCTGTTAAAAAAACACACTCTTCATTCTCGTAAAGCTTGTACTTTCAAAATTTTATATCCATTTGTAATATTATTCCTACTCTCGCTATACTATTTAAGTTCAAAAGTTTCGAAGATTTATGTTTATGCATTGTGATACTCATTCAAGAAGGTCGGCATAATATCGTTCACTTGGATATAGGGTTCAATCTATAACATGAGCGCAGATTGTCGTAGTTTGGCATGGGATGGATGGAAATGAGTACAAATCAATTGATTTGACTAAAAATTACGGAAGTTAACGTAATTATATATGTTCAAAATTCGATAGTTGTAATCAGATTAGTCAAAGTCGATTTAAAATGCTTAGAGAAACTCGTGATATCATTACCGGAGAAGAAAAGAAAGAAAGACCATGAGAAAGTGATTTTGCGATGAAAGGATAGTTTTTATTCATTGGGATACGTGCTTGTCTGCAGCGACGTCAATGTTCGTCGCAAAAAAATATATTTGCGACGAATTGGCTGTCTCAAATATTCTAGCATGAGCGACCAAGGACCCATCAGAATGTAGAAAAACCGCCATCGTTTAATAACTTAGTTTGGCCATGTTGTAGCTTTTGTAGAAGCAGCTTCTTGCTGGAGCTTTTAGATAAGTACTTAAAAAAAAAAAATAGTTGAGTGTTTGTTTGTAAAACTATTAGAAGTGCTTTTTAATATAAAATGACTGTAAATGACTTATAATATAAAATATGAAAAAAATTCAAACAATAAAAGTAGTCAAAATGGATCTTATTAGATTTCTTTTATATTAAATAATATTATTTTATAATTTATTTTATTTTTAAAATGATATAAATGACAGAAAATTATATTTTCTGAAATAAAATTAAAATATGGTAAGGATAATCTTGTATTTTCAAAATATCTTTTCGCAGAAGCTCGAATCGGAGCAGCTTTTATGTTACACAAAAGCGTTTTTCGGCTTTTCAAAAGCCGAGCTTTTAGAGGTGTTTGACCGTACTTCAGCTTTTGAAGCCGAAAAGCACTTCTAAAAAGGCGGGCCAAACATAGGTAATATTACACAGCTTAGACAAATATGTTGTAAGAAAATCCACTAGTGCATATATATGCCACCGTCTGAAAACCCAAAATTGAAAATTCCTATAATTTGGCTAGCTTTCAGATCTACAAAATCTCTCCTTCCCATCTCCGAATCTAGAGTCGAATCTCTCATATCATGACCATTTAGTCTTATAACCCCCTAGGTAGGTGATTTTCATCTGAGAAGCACGGCAAAGGTTCAATTCAAAGATTGAATTGAAACCCGGGGAAGAACACAAAACAAGGTTTTGAGTTCGTGTTTGGGATGGTAAATTTCGTGCAACTTTCTTGTTGGGAAAGAGACTCAAAAACTTTAGGTAGATGCTTGGCCACGATCAGTGGGGATAACTGAACGATACAAGTTCGAAATCTTACATAGAATCGACTAGGAAGATCTCCAAATTCACAAAGCAAGAAGCTATGGAACCAACCCTCATGTTTATTCAATTGAACATCAAAATCTGAAAATTACAACGAATCAAAGCGACTTAAAGAGACCTAGTTAATCCTAATAACTCGTAGAGAAGAGAACTGGTGGAGGAGCATGAGTCTCGTTTTGGCATGAGCATTGGATGTCGGATGTGATTCTTGCAGACGCCTTCCCGAGAGTTGCTGCAGCCGCCTCGTTACCCAATGCTTGGATCTCGAACATTGCCATCATCAAGGTGAGAACTTAAACTGGAATGTTGACTTGATTTTTAGTGTGGGGGGTGCATGGTGGGGGGCAGAGAGAGCGGTTGGATTTGATTAATGCTCTTAATTCTGTTGAGTGTCATCGTGTAACCAGCGGACCGAGTTGGCTTGTGGGGTCTCCACAACCCGATTCTTCTTTCTCTGTTAAAACAATGTACAAGTACCTAATTAATATCAACCATCCAGGAGTGCCCCATTTCCCTGCTGCCTCGGTCTGGAGACAGGTTATTCCATCCAAGATCAACGCCTTTATGTGGACCATCTGTTTGTGAACTGTGATTACACCAAATGTATTTGGAATGCTGCAAAGTACGATCGCAGTGGCATTGTCCCGCGTCAGAGGATATCTACGATACGATTAGAAGATGGAGTTATGACAAGCCGGACCACATGAATGGTTGGATTGGTTTCTGTTGGGAGGCGTGGTTGGAAAGAAACCAATGTAGTTTCGGGGATTCCGGAAGCACTCCCAGAGTGGTGTTCAAAAGGGCTTCAAAAGTAGCCCTGTTGATATTTTTCTGTAGGAGGTTTGATGGTTGGGTTCTGTGGTAGCGTTTTGCTCAGGAGCCTTGAGGTGTTGTGCATTGGGGTGGTTGGGACCCGTAGATTTTAGTTTCATTTTCTCATTGTTTTGGAGGAAAGAGTTTATGCAGATGCTTTTTGTTGGCATCTGGTTCCTCCCTGGTTGATGTTAGCTATTTTTTTTTTCTTTTTCCAACCATGTTGCTATTGGTTCTGTTGGAAGGGGAGGTCTGGTCCTCCAAGCCGAGTCATTGGTTTTGTTTCAGCTTTTCTTTTCCCAACTCTCGGCTTCCTTGTTTTAGGTTCAATACTTGTGAACGCTGCCGGTTGAGCTGGTTTCTTCGTTCTGTACTGGATTTTTCTGTTCTGGTTTTTTTCCTCTTTAATAAGATTTCCTCACCATCATCAAAAAAGTAACTCGTAGAGATGTTCTATGTATGATACAACTCGATCGAAAAGGAAGTCTAAACCAACTATAAAAAGGAATTAAAGTACAAACAAAAAACTAATCCTAATCCAAGAAGGATTCGGATTTGTTGAATTCCGAAGGCAGAAAAAACTGTCTTCATACGATTTTGCCAGCCTTCATTCGATGTCTTCCAGGAACCAAATCAATCACCCAATTCCTCATCGTTGTGGAAGGAAACCTGTACTTCCATGGCATGTAAACCTCAAGCTTCGAATTGAGCTCCAAAGTACCCTTCCCGAACACGCTCCATGCCTTCGCCATTTTCAGGCTTTCTTCTCGGTTTGACATACACTTTTTGTCAGCTTCGAAAACCACCTTTCTGGTTTCTCTTGGATATTCCAAGCACTTCAATGGATAGATAAACCCTTCATCTTCAAAATGAGACCTTAAACTCCCATTTTCACTGAGAAAATTAAGAGAGCAAGACATGCAAAGTTGGGTACCTGAAATAGAAAAATAACTTGGCCAAATATTGGGGTTCTTCAAGTTGTTTGGGAGGCCTTATTGATCAATCAATCCAAACTTGTTTAATGACCAATTTGAGATTGTATCATAGTCTCTCTCTCAATATGCTCAAATTGGAGATCGTCTGCTTGCATGCTTCGGCTTGCCTGCTTTGGCTTGCCTCTCCAACATGTAGCCGAACCGAAGCTTTACGGCCAAAGACGTCGTCCGGTGCTTCGCTCACGGCTTCGCAGATTTCTGATGACGACATGGCCATTCTCTCCATTGCAACGCTTAATTCGGAACAACAGAAATTATTAATTTATACTAGATTATTAATTTATCGAGTATTAATTTATATTCGTTTTACTACAGTTGATGTTTTGACCACATGGTAATAACCAGTGTTAGTAACTAAGACCAACTCGGACCAGCCATTCCAACCGGTAAACTGGCACCCGACCACCAAATTACTTCGAGTTAGTGTAGAAGTTGCAGCGGTTAGATTTCTCGGTCGGTGAGCGACCGAGACGGTTAACAGCTCAGGCTACTTGAGTCGCTCGACCAAATTTTGACCCCTATCCGTCTAATTAAAAAAAATGAGGTTTCATATGTAAATTGCAGTTTGGTACCTGTTGAGGGTATGGCGCGGGTAGAATCGCGTCAACTATGGTGTGAGAAGAAACGGAAGGGATGAGGGCGTCAAGGCAAGGAGCGGCCGAAGATGGTTACTCACTGAAGGAAGAACGAGGAATGACGTTGTACTACCAACAATGATGGCCGTCAGAGGAAGGAAGAATCGGAAACGATGTCGTACTACTGATAAGGGCTCATGTCTCGAGAAGGATGTGGACGGAGACCATACCTCCCACTTGCTCGAACGTCACATCGCATTGATTGCTCGCCCACCAAAGTGAAGACTATAAATAGAGCATTTACTACGGTGGGTGAGAGGATGAATTTTTTTAGACTCTCTCTAGAACTGTAAATAGGGACGACAATGGGTCTGGTTTGGGCGGCTTATGCCAAACCTAAACCCATGGGTTTATCCACAAAAAAATAAGAAGGAAAAAAAAAACACGTGGTAAAACCCACTGGATTTGAAAAACTCAAACCCAACCCATCGAGCTGGGTATCCGCGGGTTCATGCGTACCCATGGGTTCATTCATACTAATTGTTCAATGTTAAAGATAAACATCCACAAACAATATGATTAATTAAACGTGTGAGGAATTAGTTTAAAAATTATAGTTAATTAGTTAAGGGTTTCGTGGGTCGTGGGGGTATGCACTTGGGTTCGGGTATCCACGGATTGGATATGGCTAAACCCAAACCCAGTCACCAAAAAGTATAGCGGGTTTAAACCTGAACTCGGCCCCCAAATCCGTCAAAACGGGTTTTACCTGCGTTGACCGGGTTGGGTTGGGTTGGGTACCCGCGAATTCAGGTTTTACTTCCATCCCTCTGTAAGCTTCTCTCTCTAGAAATTCTCTCCCAAAATTCTATTGTAACCCCGTCATTGTTAAAGGAAAAGAGCAGGCGTTCTCTCACTCGCACGACGGATTCTATAGTGCAGTGACTGCACTAGTGTCGTCTTCAATCAACCGATTATTGTCGGTTGTCTCCCCACTTTCGGTTTCTTTTTTTTATGGCAATATATTGCTCTATGAAAAAAATAAAAAGCCAAAACATGTTCAACGGGTTCCATTTGTTTCAATTATTTTAATTATGGTGTTTCAATAAAATTAAGCATATACAATGATGTTATAGTGCATCAACAATAAAATTAAGAGCATAAGGTGTATTTTAAGGTTAAAGTAATTTAGACCTGATAGTCGGTTTCAGTTAACAGTTGAATTAATTATCGAATATGGTTTAATTGATACTCGATAATTCTAATGGTTCAATTTCCCGTAGTAAAAAAAATGGATAACGATTAAAGGTGAGCAAACAACACTGAAAACGGACCCAACTATTTAACAACCCAAACCGCCCATCAAGAAAATCCAATTTTACTTGTGGATGCGAATTTGAATTTTTGAAAACCATAGAATTGTGGTTGAGTACGGGTTTTTATGGTTACAAACAGAGAGTACCCAAACTAACAAGTAATACTACATTATAGATCAAAGTCTTATAAATTATTATATATATAATCCTCTGATCCACATGTCATTTGTCTAGATAGTATTGATAAATTATAAAGTTAAATTCATCAAAATTTTCACTTAAATAAAATATTATTTGAATTCTTTGATTGGACTTCCATCTAAGCCGATCCAAACCATTTCTCAAGAAATTTGTATGAATATGAAATTAATGGGTGGATTTGGGTTTACCATAATTCAAATTAGTGATGGCAATTGGACCTCAATACTAGGGGTGGCTATACGGTCCGGTCCGGTTAAATTGGCCCAAATTGATCCGGTCCAGTCCGGGTTTTTTGAAAATATAAGGACCGAAGATTGGATTGGATACAGTCCGGTCTTGATCCGGTCCGGTCTTGACCCGGTCCGGTCCCAATTCGGTCTTGATTTTATATTGAGATTGTGGGAATTTGAGTGGCCTAAGGCCTAAAAGGGTGAGGAGTTGGTTAAGTTTTGCACTAAGTGCAAAGGTTTGTGACCGTTTATGCAAATTACCCTTAAGTTTTGGGTGTTGAGCTCTTTTATCCGGTCTTTATCCGGTTTTTTACCTCAAATCTAAGCCCAAAGATTGGATTGGATTGTTTACTATCCGGTCCCGGTCCGGTCTCGGTCCGGATTATACGGTCCGGTTTCCGGTTTTTCATCCGGTCCCGGTCCAAATAGCCAGCCCTACTCAATACCCATACACCTCCCATGCTATTATTGGTCAGGGCCGGTAATATCCTCCTGGATACAGGGGTTGGTAGACCCACTTTGACATTTTATTCGATAAAAATAAACGCAATTTTTTTAACGATGAAACGAATGGGAAAACACTTTATGAATGAAGAAAAGTGATAATAGAATGGGTAATTGACTCTAATTAGTTGAAAAATTAAATCTAACTAGTTGAACAAAATTCAAAATAGAAAAAAATATGAATAAATACGGTAAGAAATCGAGATAGAATGGGCCAAGAACGGGGCGGGGCAAGGTGGGTCGGAAGTAGATACCCAAACCCCGCCCCACGCTTGCGGGTCGGGTGATACTCGCCCCATCGCTGGTCAGGTCGGATAATACTAGACGTGACGGGTTCAAATTGTCATCCCTAATTAATTCAACCCGTGATGAATTGGTTGTGTTGTTAAAATTCTCGAAACCGGCCGAACTGACCCATGTATACCCACATTGAAAAATAATGAGTAATCGACTAATCAATTATGAGTATAAGTTTATAACTGAACTGAACCAAATATCACCCTCACTAACCGTCATAGTAACTTTTTAAAATTTTGATAGTTAATTTGCTATTTTCAATACCGGATTTAGGTATGACAAATATTAATGTTACTGTGGATTGCACGATTGTGTTGGATACAATAAAAAGTGTGTTAAGATTTACAGAATTTGAATATTGATACGAGGCTTGGCTGGTATTTTGTTTAAATTATAAGACTTGGCTAATATTTTCTTAGAATAGAATGGTGTGAATCGGAGTTGAAGAAGGGGAAGAAGAAGGAGCCCTCGACCCTCGATAGAGGAGGATTTTGGCTAATAACTGTATTTTTCAGAAAATAAATTAACACGCTTTTGTCAAAGGTTTACTAACGATAATATATCAAACACTAGAATTTATAATTTTATAAAGGTTTATGAGTGAGCCAAGTAGATAACAAATTGACAGGTTTCACCGAAACGACTGGGTAGCCCAGTTTCTAGAAATTGTTGATTCTTATTCTTGAATTGGTGAATATTTTATATTTTAAAATTTTGACGAATATTTTGCCAACGCTACAAATTTTTTTGGCTAACATATGTCATTACCGTTTTAGTTATAACAATGATTAGCTTTTGTATATAGTAGAATGAGAAACAATTTAGGTTGTGGATTATAAGATTTTTAATGTTATATTGTTGATACAATTCTAGAATTCCGATCTCTCGTTCTACTAAAATTATAGCGTATCTATATACAAATAACCATTTTTCCAGTGGCGAGGACTTGTTTTGGATTGGATTCTTTTCATAGAGCAATATCCAACAATTAGAAAAGAAAACTAAAAAGGGAGGACAACCGGCAATATTCGGTGGATTGTGAACGGCATGGATGTAGTGCCGGCATAGTAGAATGTCCGCACTCGCACTCGCACCCCCAATCGCTCGTGTCTCATTGCTACACTCAGTTAGACACAAACAGTACCTAAATTCAATAGATTTACTGTTAAGTATCTAAAATTAGTTTTTTCATATAAGTCCTATAATATTGATGAAAAATTACATTTCGTACAAAAAATTTATCTCATACATTTGGTACTTAAAGTTTTTCAAATTTAAAAATAGAGCGTACTCCTAATTTTTTTTTAAAAACGAGCTGTTTCTATTAACAAAAAAGTATTAGGACCCTAACCTTTGCCCTAATTACTAACCCTTTTAATAGGCCATTGATTTCTTACGGAAATTCAAATAGTCATAGTTATATTACTAGCATTTTTTACCCGGCCTGTTGGCCGGATGAATTTTGGCATCCCCACTTATATGTGTAACACGGCAATGTCTTCAAACTGACTTAAACAGCCAAACCAATCACGTAAATGATGTAAGAAGCAACAGTCAAATACTCAAATCAAGCTCCAACATGCTTAACCTGTATTAAACATATTGTAAAACAATATGCTAATAAAGTATATATAACAAACTTTCTCACACAACCCCTTCTTCCTATGCTCACTTTGTCTCCCTCCCCCTTTCTTCTTTTGTCTCTATCGCTCTATATCTTTAAACCTCTCTCGTTCATTGATTTTCTATCGGGCTTGAAGTTTATAGATGATAATTTATCTTCACTAAGCCCAATGTAATGTTCAAATATTTTTTGTTGTTGTACTGATTACAACTTTTTTGGCCTTTCAAACAGTTGCTACAGTTTAATAGAAATGCTCCTCCAAAAATTTCCTAGGGTTGTTTATGGTGTGGATTTTCTCTCACAATAGCATAGAATATGTGATTGTCCCAATTTCCGGGTCTGGAAAGGGACTCTCGAATGAGAGATTTAGAGGTCTGGAAATTTTGAAACCCACAAAATATGGAATTTATAGTTTAGTTATTCAAAACTCACATTTCCCATTCATTACTTCCAAACTTATCATTGCTACTTTTCTTTCGTCTTCCTCCTAGATCTTCTCTTTTCCCGACAAACCTGCTAAAGTTTCGAGATTTCCCTGATGAACATTCTTCAGTAGATTCTTTGTTATCCCTTTCCCTTCCCGATCCACTCACCACTCTCTATCCATCTCCTATCTCCATCCACCATATCATCTATTGTTCATGTCATTTGTTTTTCTTTGATCCGTTTTGTTTTCAAGAGAGTAGTCCTTAGTACAATTTTATGTATAATATTGGGTTTCTGATGATATTGTCGGCAACCATGTTATAACTGAAACATTGGCGTCCGTGTTCATTAAATCATGTACTTTATGCCACTTAATTCCATCCTACCAAATATAATTTCTCCAATGAATTTGTTAACGATCGTGTACATTTTTGCATGTATTGGAATGTGAGTGTTCATCTCATTGAATCATTGCGTAGTGAGCTCTTTCAAACTTATAACCACAGTTTGTCTTCTTGCTGCTTTGTTTATTCTTTCGTAATTTGTAGTCAACAACGTTTATTTTCTTTTGGTTCATTTCTTGAGGGAGGCTAGTGTGACTGGGATGTCATCACTCGTATGAATTAGCCTCTATATTTTTCTTGCCGCTAGCTTTCTTCCGTTTGGTGCCAGCTTGAGAATCCGCGAATTCCTTTTTTATGTTTTAGTGGGCCTAAATAAACGGCCCATAAATTGATAGAGTGCTGAAAAGTTTTATTTTGCGGTAAATAACATATAATTGTGGTTTGTCCTAAATGCCCCTCCGTAAATTAGGGTTTGTTTTCCGGTAGCTGACATGGCAGAAATCTCATATACTCTCCTGTATATATATTGGTATGGATGGATACATACACTGTACAAGAGTTAGATTGATAGTCTATGAACACGATGCCCATCTTTCACATTATTATCACGTGGACTAATCTCTCAAACTCTTCCGCATTGGAACTATTTTTTGTTCTCATTTATGTAATCCTGAACCTTAACGTAAAGCTTATTTACTTAAAATGTGTTGATATATAGGAAGACAAAACTTGTGGGACTATATAAGCCCCATCCCCCTTCTTTCATTCTCCATCAAACTCACAAAGACAACTTCTTTCCCTCAAAACCCATACATATATATTGCTAGCAACGTACCATCAAAACAACAACATGATGATGATGAAGAAGGCGATCATCTCAAACATTGTCATCATATTTGGAATCTCCGCCGTCCTCTTCATTTGCGTTGCAGACAGCAGACAGCCAACGCCAAAGGCTGTCCAATGCAGCACGGTGGAAATCGATGCCATGCCATGCCTGCAGTTCGCTCAAGGAGGTCAGGACAAAGTTCCACAGACCTGCTGCAACGGCCTACACAACCTCGCCGATAGCGCAACGACGGTCGACGACAAGACCGCCGCCTGCAAGTGCTTGGCTACTGCTTTTCAGAAGTTCCCTACCATCAAAGACGAGGATTTGCAGAAAATTCCTGGGCTGTGCAACGTTACTGTTCCCTTTCCCCTCTCTAAGAACCTCAAATGTGACAAGTAAGTGGAATCACCTGTTAATATCGACTTGGAATTTCTTCTTCATTGTGCCATTTTTTGGACCACATATAATTTTGACTTCATTCTTGAATTTTGATTTGCAGCATCAAGCAGTTCACTATTGCCTATTAGAGCGACATGATCATGATCGATCGATAAGTTTGATATGGCTACAAGAATTAATGTTTATTGTTCCTTTGATTCATGTTATATATGTACGCTGAAACATCACACACAATTCACTGCTTCCCTACCAACTATATTTTAATCAACCTGTAACAAAAAAACTATTCAAACTCAAACATCTTGTACTTTATAAATTTTATGCATTTGTAATATCATCCCTACCCTGGCTATACAATTTATGTCCGAAAATCTCGCTGTAATATATTTATGCATTGTGATTGGATGATGTTAGACAAGAGCATCGACAAGATAGTCATTCAGTTGGATATAGGGTTTATTCTACTATATATGCGAGCTCAGAGCTGTGATTCTCATCATAGAGGATAATGTCTGGTGGTGATTCCTCTCTCCAGATGGCGCCTATGTCGAAGTCTGCTAGCTCTGGTTCTGGTGACAAAGACATCGACGTTCACAACCCGTTTTTCATTCATAATTCTGATTCCATAGGACATCTTAAGGTCAGTACGTAGCATGTTGACCTCATCGAATTATGGCGAGTTGTTACTTGAGATGACGGATGCCCTTGTGACTAGGGGTGGCTATACGGTCCGGTCCGGTTAAATTCACCAAAATTGATTCGGTCCAGTCCGGTCCTTTTGAAAATATAATGACCAAAGCTTGGATTGGATACAATCCGGTCTTGATCTGGTCCGATCTTGACCCGGTCCGGTCCCAATTCGGTTTTGATTTTATATTGAGCTTGTGGGGATTTGAGTGACCTAAGGCTTGAAAGGGTGAGGAGTTGGTTAAGTTTTGTACTAAGTGCAAAGGTTTGTGACCGTTTATGCAAATTACATTTAAGTTTTGGGTGTTGATCTCTCTTTTTCGGTCTTTATACAGTTTTCGATCCGGTCCCGAACGGTTTTTTACCTCAAATCCAAGCCCAAAGATTGGATTGGATTGTTTACTATCCGGTCCCGGTCCGGTCTCGGTCTGGGATATACGGTCCAGTTTTGGGTAAAACCAAAAAACCCGGACCAAATAGCTAGCCCTACTTGTGACCAAGAATAAGGTTGGTTTCGTTGATGGTTCTGTTCCTCGTCCGCCCGATGGGTCCCCGTAATCTCTTACTTGGCTGCGTTGTGATGCGCTAGTAAAGGGGTGGCTTCTGACGACGATGGAGGCCGAGCTTCGCAGCAGTGTTATGCATGCTAAGATCGCTTGAGTTATTTGGGAAGATCTAAGGGATTGGTTTAGCAAAGGTAATCTACCGCGCGCCTATGAGTTGCATCGTCATGTGAGTCTGCTCCTACAAGAGAACAAAAATTTATTTCTGGTTTTTACACACTAAGTTGCGGAAGATCTGGGAGCAAACACAAATGATCTTGTCGTCGCCAAACTACATTGTGAGAGGCTTAGTCGAGACCATAATGAAAGCCTCCAGTTACTTGATATTCTTTTAGGGCTAGATGAATCATTTGCCACAGTTTGAATCCAAATACTTTCTATGATATCTCCGTCGTCTCTTCCGGAAGCTTTTCGGATCTTATTCAATGATGAACAGCTGCGGAGTCTCACCCAAATCCGAAACCCTTCACTTGAGGCTGCCGCTTTTATTCCTCATGGTGAGGCTGATCTCACGACATCCGACGTTCGTCTTCCTCGGGATCATGGGTCTGGTGAGAGGGATAAGATGATCTGCACGCACTGCCTCAAGCCTGATGGTCACCTTCAGGAGACTTGTTATCAGCTCATTGGCTATCCTTTGCGAGACAAGCAAGGTTATCGGCGCCTCGTCGACGCAGTTGAGATTCTGGGCGTGATTCTATGCCTGATGGCGACCCATCTCGCGGTCACAGCCGAGAACCTAGTGCTTCCCAGGCGGAGAGTGACGTGAGCCTAGTCACCGGCTTTACCATTCACCAGCTAGACCAACTCAAAAAGTTTTTTGGTTCGCAATTTGGCTGCGTCACCGATCTCACGAGTCACATAGCTAGTACATTTACCTTCTCTACTGAATTCGAATGGCTTATTGACTTTGGATGCAATGAGCATATCATGATTGATGGTAATCTCTTGAGTTCACATAGTTCTTTTTTACCTAGCCAGCAAGTACGTATTCCGAATGGGGCTAGCATTCCTGTTAAACAGATAGGGTCCATTCAGTTGGGTAACGAGTTGGTTCTTGCCCGGGCACTACATGTACCCGAATTCATTTGCAACCACTTATCTGTCAACTGCGTGTAAGGAACACCATGTTGACTTTATTTTTCTGGTGATTTTTTCATTATACAGGACTTACTCTCCAAGAACGTTATTGGGAAGGGGGAGATACGTGATGGACTTTACTTCTTGAAGATTTTTGGGTTTTGATAAGCTTCATAAACATACATGTATTATGTGCATAAATGATTGATCCTTATGTATCTATGTGTTTAAATTGCTCTAAATTAGTTCATATTGACCATAGAATGAGCCTAGTGTCATTACCAAGACATGTAGCGATTTACCGCAGATTGAAACTAAGATTGTGAAGAAAACAAAGTGCAGTGGACGAATGCATGTTGATAGACCATTATTTACACATGTTTTCACCCCTGTTCTTACTCCGTTTGAGGTATTGATTCTCGTGTTTTAGGCCGATTTCACGCTAGGTTGTGCTTGTTTATGATATTTCAGGTCCTAGTACGTGAATGGAGGCTTGAGAGCGAGTTTGACGTCGATTGGACAAGGATCGGACGCATGGCGAGGTTCTGAGGAAGTCGCGTGGGCACGCACGGGATTGTGCGTGGGCACGCACGGGATTGTGCGTGGCCACGCACGGCCGTGCAAGTGACCAGTTTGGCCGTGCGGGATTGTGCGTGGGCACGCACGGGCAGAGCAGAAATCCGCACGGCCGTGCAACATATAATCCTGGCCGTGCGGGATTGTGCGTGGGCACGCACGGGATTGTGCGTGGCCACGCACGGCCGTGCACCTGGCCGTGCACCCAGGCGTGAGGCAGACTTAATGATACGGCGCGTTTCAGGGTGCACGGCCAGAATGGTGTTGTGCACGGCCGTGCACCTGGCCGTGCAACTCGGGGAAACCGGTTTTAAAGCCTAATCCGAGCCAAAAGTGGGAGAATCGTGTTTTGAGAGCAAAAACAAAGCCCTAGAGAGAGAAAGTGCGAAGAACACATCCTAGAAGCTGTCCTAGAGCTGGATTTCATCGAATCGAGCCTGGAGATCGTCATAGGAGTGGAAATCATCGTCCCGGAGCAGATTATCCTCATCGTTATGAGTATGACTAATCCGATTCTTGTTTTCTCTTCTCTCTCTATGGAGTAGAACCCTTCTCTCACTTGGGTATGAAGAACCCTAGTTCCTTGTGTTAGGGATTTGATTGTAATGACTTGAGATGATATTACTGCTTGATTTTAATCGAATGACGCATGTTTCATGAATTGATTTGAGTCTGATCAGCTTGTCTCAATTTCTGCTGCAACCTGAGATAGATAGAATCTGATTAGGTTGTTAGAGCCTCTTCATTCGATAGTAGGAGAGTGGCTATACGAGAGTTAGCCAGTTGACTGCTTTGTACTGGTGTTCTTGGCGCCAGTAGTGGAGTTCTGTGTTCATAGCCTCAGCTTTCTATCCCGGTGAAGACTAGTCGTCTGCCGGGTAGTTAGACTGAGAGGGCTTGGTCAGCTTAAGAGATTCCAAGCTACTGTCGGATCTTCCGCAGTCTAATCAACAGTAAATCAACCCAGGGAATTGCAATTGAACCTAACTAAGGGGCTAGGGGGACTCAATCCCGAGTGACTCTTGCCTGCTTTAGAAACCCGAACAATTTACTGCTTTCTTGTTGCTTTTACTTTTTACAACAACCACTCGATTGAGTTTGCTAGATAATAGAGAATCACGGAGTAAGCAGTAGATCTAGACCCCGGGTTGATAATTAAACTTGCCTATACTGCAGTCCCTTTCATTGGTTACACTTGGCCATTGTTAGGTGTTGTGTTTTAGCGTGTCAAGTTTTTGGCGCCGTTGCCGGGGAACCCTCTAGGTTATTGGGGAAACGTGAGAATTTGTTACTCTAGCTTTTATTTACTGCATTTTATCTCTTCCACCTGTGTGCCTTCACGGGTTGCTTCTGCTGATTGTGTGCAGGTAGTGCATGACCCGTAGCCAGTCGGGAGATCTACTACCACTTGACCAGGAGCTTGAACGAACCTGCAGGAACTCCAAGCGGGTCCTAAAGGCGCGACTGGCTGCGGAGAAGGCGCTGTCACAGCTACAGATCGGAGAAGAAGAAGAAGGCGAGATGGGTGATCCGCAGAACAACAATGTGATCCCCGGGGAGCAGACCATGGGATCCTACTGGACCGCTAGGGCTGCGGACATGAGGTCACCTATTCAACACCCTCAGGTCCCAGCCAACAACTTTGAGGTGAGCACCTCCGTGATCACCATGCTGCGCGGTTCAGTAGTGTTCCGTGGTAAGGAGGGAGAGTGCCCTCGATCACACCTCAGGCGATTCCACGAGCTCATCGATGGAATCAAGATCAACGGGGTCCCAGCAGATGCCATCCAGCTGCGGTACTTCCCTTTCACTCTGGAGGAGCAGGCCAAGGAGTGGCTAGACACTCGACCTCCGGGCCCCATCACCACGTTCGCCAACCTGGCGGACAAGTTCCTCACCCGCTACCATCCTCCATCCAAGACTGCTGATCTCCAGAAGCAGATTACACACTTTTCTCAGGATGAGGATAAGACCATCAGGGATGCATGGGAGAGGTACAACAGTCTTTTCCTCAGGTGTCCCAATCATGGTTTCAACGATGCGTTCAAGGTGGGCACCTTCTATCACGCCCTCTTCCCAGAGGACAAGCAGCTGATCGATTCGGTTTGTGGCGGGAACATGCTGACAAAAACCCCGCCACAGCTGAATCAACTCTTTGAAGAGATGGCGGAGAATGGTTATGATTGGGGCACTGCCAGGAGATCGAGGAGAGCACCAGGCCGGGGTGTGCATGCTGTGGGCACCCAGTCATCTGATTTGGTGCAGGTAGTATCGAAGCTGGTCTCAGCTATCGATCGTTCCGGGATGATTCCAGGGACCGGATAGCAGCAGGCGATGCTCTGCCAGTGGTGAGAGAGCACCCATCATATGGTGGAAGACTGCCAGGCGATGAAGGAATCGACCACACCCCAGGAGCAGGTGAACTTCATCAACAATGTCAGGCGCAATGACCCCTACAGCAACACGTACAATGACGGGTGGCGCCAGCATCCTAACTTCTCCTGGGCTGGGCCAAATCCCAGACCACCAGCTCCACAGGGACCACCGGGCTTCCAGAGGCCACCATATCAGCCCAGACAGGGGCAATTCCAGCAACCAGGTGAAGCCCCTGCTGCCCCAGTGCAGAATGATCAGATGGCTGAACTGCAGGACTTGGGGGGTTCTCTCGCCAGTGTTAGTGCTCAGAAATTCAACACCTTTGAGCAGTTCATGGAGAAGGCCTCGGGTCAACTCCTGGCCCTGGAAGCTGGTCAGAGGAATACACAGGCTGTTTTGCAGGATATCCAGACCCAGCTGGGGAGCGTGGCCCAGTCAGTGGCTAAAAGGGCTCCTGGTACTTTACCAGCGCAGACCATTCCTCACCCGCCGACCCCGAATGAGCGCTGCAATGCCATCATGACCAGGAGTGGCAAGATGACTGTTGATCCCCCTGCTCGGGAACCGGAGAGAGAAAGCCCTGTTGCAGCATCTCCAGCGGTTGAACAGGAAGTAGAGAAGGAGGTTGAGGTGCCTGCACCTAAACCGCAACCAGTAGTGAAGGAGTATGTCCCTAAACTCCCTTTCCCTACTCGGTTGCACAAAGACAGGCTGGAGACAGAGTTCGAGAACTTCATGGCCATGCTCAAGAAGCTGAATGTCCAAGTGCCCTTCCTGGAGGCACTATCGCAAATGCCGAAGTATGCGAAGTTTCTGAAAGAGCTTCTCTCAAAGAAGCAGAAGCTGAGTGAGCTGGCCACTGTGGAGCTCAGCGAGGAGTGCTCGGCTATTCTGCAGAACAAGCTTCCGCAGAAGAAAAAGGACCCAGGTAGTTTCACTATCCCGTGCTCTATTGGTAAATTGCATGTAGAGAAGTCCTTGGCGGATTTAGGTGCTAGTATCAATGTTATTCCATACAAATTGTTCATGAAACTAGGCCTAGGTGAACCCCGTGCTACTAGGATGACCCTTCAATTAGCTGACAGATCGGTAGTGCATCCTAGGGGTATAGTGGAAGACCTTCTGGTCAAGGTTGGCAAATTCACATATCCTGTGGATTTTGTTATCCTGGACATCAGTGAGGACACAGAAGTGCCTCTTATACTGGGAAGGCCTTTCCTGGCCACCGCCAAGGCTCTCATAGATGTGCATGATGGGACCTTAGTACTGAGGGATGGCGAGGAGCGAATAACATTTTCTGTTGCTAACACTATACCTGCTTCGTTACCTCTGCATGCTGTATCTCACCAGGAGCACGAGTCTGTCGTGTATCCTTCTGTGCTGCCTATTTTGCAGGACCCGCCTCCCCCACCTTCGCCGCCACTCCGGACCACTCCGTCACCCAAAGAACAGATCAAGGAGGAGTGGCGGCCGAAACTGCAGGCAGCTAAGCCCGCTCGAAAGAAAGCCGGAGACCACTATGAGCTGGTCCCGCCCCCACCTTGGCCATCCGAGTATTCACTCGCTTGCATCCTGCCGGATGGCCAAGTCGAGCTGGCAAATGCAGGTGGCCACATTCGTCGCGTCCATGGCCACCAGTTGAAGCTGTACCTCAAGAGCGATGTGGATCCGCTCTTGAAGGCACCTGATCCTACACTTCCCTAAGCATCCATACTGGCGTCCAGCTAAAAGACGGTAAAGAAGCGCTTGTGGGGAGGCAACCCCACCAAGGTTTGTTTTTCTTTCGTTTGTTTTTGTCCGTTTGTCCACTTGGAACTATGGTTTCTATCACCCAGTGTGTTTTGCTGATGCTAGCCCGCTGACTGGTCCACTTCCAGTCCCCCAGCAGTGTTCTTACCCGGTAACATCGTTCCCCTTATCTTTCCCTCTGCTCCATTGAGGGCAATGTCGTGCTTAAGTGTGGGGGGATGCTTTGTATCGGTTGGACTATTTATGATGGTGCTTGGAGCCTAGTCCGCTGTCCGAATCTTACGATTTGAGGGCTCCAAGTACTGCTGTTTGATCATATTGGCACTGTGTTTTGATGGATGAATTGATTGGTTTTCGGATTAATGCATGACAACTTGTTTGCGACTAGGACAACCTATGATGAGGACTGAGATGTGCAGTAGAACGATGTAGGGATTCAGTTTTTCAACTGTTTGCTTGCCAACTGTGACTTGATCTGACTTGATCTGATTACTTGTTCTTGACAGTCGTTTATGCATCTAGTTCAAGGTATCAGAATGTGAGATAGAGCATATAGGTAGCCATGTGAGATTTGAGCCTGCTCGTTTCTTTCTTGTGCGATAGATCCCTCTTCCATGATGTGTAGCATTCACGTTGTCACTAGCTAAGATGATGGGGGCATAGGATTAGCCCACGCCCAAAACTGACTGTCCTGATGTGTCATATCCCCTAGTCAGCCCCTTTGAGCCGTGTGTTATCCTTTCTTTTGGTCTATAATGGAAAAAATCACCCTTGTTGCATCTTTTAGAAGGTTCCACAGAGTGGTTTTTACATATTCTCTGCTGTTTCTGCTAAAGTCTATGTGAGTGTTGGAAGTAGTGCTTAAAAGTTGGGCAGGTGTTTGAAATTTATGCAGAAGTGGTGGCTCTCTTAGAAAAAAAAAGAAAAATGAAAGTGAAACAAAGAAAAAATTGAAAGCAAAAGAGAGCCACTACCAAAAATCTGAATAATGCCCAGTAAGTAGTGTTTCTTAGCAGTCTGGCTTGGAAATGCTGATGTTTATGCCTCCTTCGCTCTTGTGCTCTTAAGATATTGAGAATGCAGAATAGCAGAAAGAAAATACCGGGTTGTTTGACTGTGATTGTGTGTTTGGAAAATGTGGAACCTTTTGCTATGAATACTTCCACCACCTAAAAGGCCTTTTCCCCATGTCCAAGACACTAGCCAGTCATTTGAACCTGTGTCTAAGACCTCCTGATTAGTTAGTGGTGACACCCCATATGTGAACTCTAGCATTTAGAGGCTGCCATCATGGTGAAGAGATGATAGGTATTGAGAGAAATAGCATGCGCATCTTTCGCATCAAATTGTCCTGACCCCACTGGTCGAGAGTGAGTGATTCATTTTCATTTTCTATATGCTCTTGTACCCCGGTGAGGACCTAGATTGCTCGGTCTCTATTCTGATGTCTTGAGTTGGATGCATGAGTTGACTGTTTTGAGTGAGTGGTTGAATCAAGTCTAGGTTGGCCAGTGAACAGAAGGGAGACTCTTCCTTTGCTCGATTTGCTGCACTCGAATGTCCTTTGTGGTGGTTGTCCAGGTTGTTATTGAGGTTGTGCATGTGTTGATGTTTGAAAACCAGTGCGATTCACGTGTTTTGTGCCTTTATGACTTGTCCCCAATGTTGGTTGATTGAAATATGTAAGCTTACCTAGTGTCTGACTTGGTTTGCTTGGGGACAAGCAAACGGTTAAGTGTGGGGGAGTTTGATAGACCGTTATTTACACATGTTTTCACCCCTGTTCTTACTCCGTTTAAGGTATTGATTCTCGTGTTTTAGGCCGATTTCACGCTAGGTTGTGCTTGTTTATGATATTTCAGGTCCTAGTACGTGAATGGAGGCTTGAGAGCGAGTTTGACGTCGATTGGACAAGGATCGGACGCATGGCGAGGTTCTGAGGAAGTCGCGTGGGCACGCACGGGATTGTGCGTGGGCACGCACGGGATTGTGCGTGGGCACGCACGGGATTGTGCGTGGCCACGCACGGCCGTGCAAGTGACCAGTTTGGCCGTGCGGGATTGTGCGTGGGCACGCACGGGCAGAGCAGAAATCCGCACGGCCGTGCAACATATAATCCTGGCCGTGCGGGATTGTGCGTGGCCACGCACGGCCGTGCACCTGGCCGTGCACCTAGGCCTGAGGCAGACTTATTGATACGGCGCGTTTCAGGGTGCACGACCGTGCACCTGGCCGTGCAACTCGAGGAAACCGGTTTTAAAGCCTAATCCGAGCCAAAAGTGGGAGAATCGTGTTTTGAGAGAAAAAACAGAGCCCTAGAGAGAGAAAGTGCGAAGAACACATCCTAGAAGCTGTCCTAGAGCTGGATTTCATCGAATCGAGCCTGGAGATCGTCATAGGAGTAGAAATCATCGTCCCAGAGCAGATTATCCTCATCGTTATGAGTATGACTAATCCGATTCTTGTTTTCTCTTCTCTCTCTATGGAGTAGAACCCTTCTCTCACTTGGGAATGAAGAACCCTAGTTCCTTGTGTTAGGGATTTAATTGTAATGACTTGGGATGATATTACTGCTTGATTTTAATCGAATGACGCATGTTTCATGAATTGATTTGAGTCTGATCAGCTTGTCTCAATTTCTGCTGCAACCTGAGATAGATAGAATCTGATTAGGTTGTTAGAGCCTCTTCATTCGATAGTAGGAGAGTGGCTATACGAGAGTTAGTCAGTTGACTGCTTTGTACTGGTGTTCTTGGCGCCAGTAGTGGAGTTCTGTGTTCATAGCCTCAGCTTTCTATCCCGGTGAAGACTAGTCGTCTGCCGGGTAGTTAGACTGAGAGGGCTTGGTCAGCTTAAGAGATTCCAAGCTACTGTCGGATCTTCCGCAGTCTAATCAACAGTAAATCAACCCAGGGAATTGCAATTGAACCTAACTAAGGGGCTAGGGGGACTCAATCCCGAGTGACTCTTGCCTGCTTTAGAAACCCGAACAATTTACTGCTTTCTTGTTGCTTTTACTTTTTACAACAACCACTCGATTGAGTTTGCTAGATAATAGAGAATCACGGAGTAAGCAGTAGATCTAGACCCCGGGTTGATAATTAAACTTGCCTATACTGCAGTCCCTTTCATTGGTTACACTTGGCCATTGTTAGGTGTTGTGTTTTAGCGTGTCACATGTGCAGTGGAAAAGTGCAAACGTGCAGTGGCAAACGTCCAGCAGGACGCCAAACCGATAAAGACCCAAATCGAATTATTGTTGGTTGGAATCTTCACTCAACTATCAGCAACCCTCATAAATTAATGGGATTGGATCAAATTTCTTGAAGTGAGCAAATGGATTTGGTGGCTCACCAGTAGAGAAAATGATGCAAGAATTTGTTGCAAATAAAGAGACTTAAGCTGGCAGCAGCTTTCTCTTGGAAATGGGAGCTGAAAGTGCATTGTTTTGTGGGAGAAAAATCTGCAGAAATTGGGCTGAAAAGGGTCAGAAAAATACAACAAGAGGGGGAGCTTAGTAGACACTTTTGGAGAAAGATTTTGGAGAGAAAAATAAAAGGAGAGAGATCACTTTCACACACTTTGGAGTTGAGTATTTTGAAGAAAGGAAGACTCTTGTAAGTTGGGGGTTAACTTCAACACTTATACTCCTTTGTTTTGGTAATTAGTTATGATGTTGGACATTAGCATGTTTATGTTCTTTCTTTTCATCATGAACTAATCCTCCAATTTTTGGGGGAAACTTATGAATTTCATTATCTAGCATCGATGTTTTAATCACGATTTATTTTTCCTCCATTTTCTATCGTGTAAAATAGTAAAATCTTGTGTTTCCCCCGGAACTCTCTAATATCAATTTCTCCAAAATAGTTGATTTATCGAGTTACTTAATTTGTTCGTATCTTTGCATATCATCACTTGATTACAATCTTTGCAATACCTATAGTTTCTTGAACTGAATTTGTTAATTATTGAATTTCACCAATCCCCTAAAGAACGATAATTTTACTTACACTTTATTACTTGTACGACACTATGCACTTGCAGTTTCGTCACCACCAAGTTTTTGAAGCCGTTGCCGGGGATTGCCAAAATTCAATTTTAATTAATTTTGTTTGAGTGAACTATTTTGATTTGTGCTTTAGTGTGCAGAACTAGAGAAAACCTTCCTGGACAAGGACTTTCCACCATTGAAGGCGATGAAGAGGCAGAAGGACATTGTAGATTTCGAGCAAATTGATGGCGAGAGCCTAAGTGAAGTTTGGGAGCGTTACAAAGAGCTACTTCTCAAATGCCCAAGCCATGGTCTAGAAGAATGGACTGTTATCTCCATATTCTTTGATGGAATAAAAAGAGTATTCAGAGAAGCATTGAACCATGCATCTGGTGGAGGATTTACAGCCATGGAGCCCGGAGCTGCCTACGACCTTGTTGAAGGGATACGCTTGAATGAAGATGAGTGGGGTGGGGAGAAGAGTTCTTGAAGGAGAGAAGGTATCCATGAAGTAGACAAGTTTACTAGCTTGGAAGCTCGACTAGAAGCCAAGTTGGATTCAATGTTTGAACTCTTTGAGAAGAACTGAAGAAGTGTAGGGAGCTACTCAATCAATAGAGGTCAACTATATGAACAACCAAAGAAATCAAGGTGGTGCATACTCCAACACCTACAATTATGGATGGCGTGACCATCCCAACTTCTCATGGTCCAACAACAATGTTGGAGCCCGAAGCAACAATGCACCTCCTACATTTCAACCTCAAGAACCTCTAGAGGAGAAGAAGCCCGCGTTTGAAGAGCTCATATTTTCACACATGAGGAAGATGGAGAACAACATGAAGGGGCTAGATGAATTTGTTGCTCACACCACCAATCCACTTGAAGAATAAAGTTGATCAACAACACCATGCAGACATCCATTCTTTGTTTTTCTTGCAATTATTTTTCATAATTTCTCTTCTTAGGACGTTTGAAGTATCTCCATAAAATTTTAACTCCAAATTCGTTGAGGAAGGTATTTTTCCAATTTTATAGGTGCATTGGCAGAATGCTTTGGTGAAAATGTGCAGCGGAAAAATACTTTGTATAGTGGAGAAATGCAGTGTGGGGTGGAATGCAACACTGATGGAATTGAAAGGTTGAAAAAGCAATCAGGAAGAAAAGAGGAACCATAAAACACTTTCTTTCCTTTATTTATTTAAAAACTAAAAATGGAATATTGAAAAAAATATATATAAAAAAGAGAAGGGCACCGAGTTTCTCACTCTAGGACCCTGTTTTTTATCTTGGTTCTTCTACTTTTTTCTAGAAATTTTTTTTCCACCAAACTCTCAACCTCTACTGACATCATTTTAAAATCCAGTTCATAAAAATCAAAAAATAAAAAAAAATTCTCCACACATTCTTCCCCTCCCTCACTTTTCCCCAAATTCTAGAGTTTTAAATGGTTCCGTTGCCCGCACAAGAAATTATCAATATTCAAGCTGAGCTTCCCCACCAACAAGCATTCATGCCGGCCTATCCTCGTCGTGGTACTTCTTCCCCCACCACTGCTCACCTCACCCGTATACAACTTGTCCCAAGGTTTTTCTTCTTTACCTTTATTTACTTTTCTTTTATATGTTTGCATGTTTAGAAACAAGTTTTGAACATTAGGGACAATGTTCCATCCTAAGTGTGGGGTGGAGAGTTTTAGTTTCGTTTAAGAGTATGTAGTTGTATATAATGCTTGGTGAAGGTAAGTCATTTCTACTTTGTTTGATGTGTCGTCTTGAACTTGATAGGGTATAATGATGTTGCTTGAAATGATTGTGTGAATGGTTTGTGAACTTATTATGCTTCGTTGTATGAATCTGCCTTCCGGTTATCCCAAGTTAACCTTGAAATGCATAACTTGTGCTTGCAAGTAGGATTGCATGTTTCATATGATGTACCTTCATATTAAAATTCGCCCACTAGAATTGAATTGTGCCCGAACTTAGGTGAAATTGAGTATAATCTGTATAGAGTAGGGTATGGCATCTAATAGCCGTGAGTTTGAACCTTCAAAGTCAATTTCATATTGTGTGAAGTTTTTCATTGCTTTGTGTCTCGATAATCTTGATCAAAACCACGCATGGACTGTGTTGTATATATGCAAGCATAAACGATAGAGACAATTAGTGCAACTCGAGCCAAAAATCCTACTCTATCATTGACAACTAGGATCATCCCCTTTGAGATTTTGCCTTGTTTTTCGGTTCGATCACACCTTCACCTTCACCTTTACCCCTTTCTTCTACCCCCATTGAACCCTTCTCACGAGGAATGAGGTCTTTTGTATGATCATAGTGACCCATTTTCATTTTCCTTGTTTTGTAAATAAAGTTGATATGATGTTCTAAGGTGGTAGTTGAAGCTATGAGAGATGCATTTTGCCACTATAGTCTGCAGTTTGACACTGCATAGGCATTCGGCCACTGCACCTTCTATTGCATCATTTTGTCTTCTACTACTTAGAAAAAAAGGTATTGATCATCAATGTAGTGTCTTTTAAAATCATTTCCCATATATATAAAAAATCAGCTGTAAAAAAAATAATTAAAAAAAAGTAAAAGAGAAAGTGAAAGTGAAAAAGGGGGACGAATAAATAAAGATCGATGAATCATCTTTGGGAATTAATGTTTTTTTTTATTTTTTTTAGATAAGGGTGATATATGTTTTTTTTTGTTTTGTTATTAGGTACTACTAAAGGGACTCGAACCTGGGACCTCCAGGTTCATGACTAGTGGTATTACCACTAGACCAATCCCTTGTTCGTATCTTTGGGAATTAATGTTCTTCCTTTGTTGTATAGTTCTAGTTGCTTATTATTTTTTATTTGTTCAAGGCCTCGATATCAGATAGTTCTTGATTTGGGTCCACCTTTGTAGCTCATTATTCGTGAGGATCACCATTTCCCTCCTCTGAAACCTCACCTTAACCCTTAGCCTTACACATATTACCTGAACATTGTTGTCTTGATATGCTTGTGTTTGTACTAATCGGTCCAATAGTGGTTGAAGAACAAGATTCAGGTAAGCACTAGTAATGGAAAACTTGAGTGTAAACACCAACCTTTAAATACTTGTGTGATTGAGCGAAATACACATTTCTAGTGAGGAAATCTAGATGTCATGCTTTTACTCTTAACTTCCCTTACTCTTTGTTTAAATGAGTTTTGGCACAATCCACTATTAGTGTGTTTATTCTTTGTGTAGGGTACATCATGTGATGGATTGTAATCTAACTTGTAAGCCTAGCTATGCATGGAAAGGTGGAATTTGACGATAGTGTATATACATAAATGTCTACACCAAAGCATAGTAGGTCCACAGCTAGTCACACCGTCACTCAAGCAATAATGTTATTAGTCGAGTCTTAGGAGTAGTGAGTCTTTTATTTGAGTCCTAGGAGTCCTAGTTGTATGTTTATTTGCTTCTCTTTCAATCATTTCTCCCTTTTGCTTAGGGACAAGCAAATGCTAAGTGTGGGGTTGTGATAAGCTTCATAAACATACATGTATTATGTGCATAAATGATTGATCCTTATGTATCTATGTGTTTAAATTGCTCTAAATTAGTTCATATTGACCATAGAATGACCCTAGTGTCATTACCAAGACATGTAGCGATTTAACGCATATTGAAACTAAGATTGTGAACAAAACAAAGTGCAGTGGATGAATGCATGTGCAGTGGAAAAGTGCAAACGTGCAGTGGCAAACGTCCAGCAGGACGCCAAACCGATAAAGACCCAAATCGAATTATTGTTGGTTGGAATCTTCACTCAACTGTTAGCAACCCTAAGAAATTATTGGGATTGGATCAGCTTTCTTGAAGTGGGCAAATGGATTTGGTGGCTCACTAATAGAGAAAATGATGCAAGAATTTATTGCAAAGAAAGAGACTTAAGCTGGCAGCAGCTTTCTCTTGGGGATGGGAGGTGAAAGTGCCTTGTTTTGCGGGAAAAAAATATGTAGAAATTGGGCTTAAAAGGGTCAGAAAAATAAAACAAGAGGAGGAGCTTATTAGACACTTTCGGAGAGAAAAATAAAAGGAGAGAGCTCACTTTGACACACTTTGGAGTTGAGCATTTTGAAGAAAGGAAGATTCTTGTAAGTTGGGGGTTAACTTCAACACTTAGTACTTTCTCTACTCTTTTGTTTTGGTAATTAGTTATGATGTTGGACATTAGCATGTTTATTTTCTTTGTTTTCATCATGAACTAATCCTCCAATTTCTGGGGGAAACTTATGGATTTCATTATCTAGCCTCGATATTTTAATCACGATTTGATTTTCCTCCATTTTCTATCGTGTCAAATTGTTCAACGCTTTGTGTTGATTGGCCACCTTCACAATGATTTGTAGTTTTCTAGGTTGATAACGATAGTGAAAACCTAGTAACTGAACACATTTCACATTTCACATGACATAATTTATATTTCTACAGTCGGGTTATGAGCGTTCTCAGAAACAATATCAAACATGTTTCATATTTTCTGGAAGAACACAAATTTTCACATATGCCTGACAATAGTTTACCTAACACATGTCAATTAACATATTCTCAAATCCTCCCACGTAATGAAATGAAATATAAATTGCGCAAATCGTCAAAAAACAATCACAAGAGACACTTGATATTTGATTACCCTTAAACTCCAAATATGTCATTCAAATTCTTGTGATTTTTTTTAAACATCTCACCAATTTATGAGTGATTTTATCATATTTCGGGAGTAATATATTAAATGAACGGGTCTAACGGGTCGACCCGCTAACCCAACCAACCCGACCCAAAAAATCACGGGTTATCGGGTTTGGGTCATTCGAATTTCGGGCGGTTTCAGGTCGGGTCAACGGGTCGGGTTATAATTTGCCAGGTCTAATACGTTGTAATTCTCAATGGAGATAGCTATCAATTTAGAGGTATCCAGACTGTAGAAATATGGCTTTAATTGATTGACAAGGGTAATTAAATTTACTGAGGTATAATAGTAAAATTTTGTGTTTCCCCCGGAACTCTCCAGTATCAATTTCTCCAAAATAGTTGATTTATCGAGTTACTTAATTTGTGCGTATCTTTGCAAATCATCACTTGATTACAACCTTTGCAATTCCTATAGTTTCTTGAACTAAATTTGTTAATTATTGAATTTCACCAATCCCCTAGAGAACGATAATTTTACTTACACTTTATTACTTGTACGACACTGTGCACTTGCAGTTTTGTCGCCACCAGGTTTTACCGAGCACGAGCTCACGCTGTTAAGAAGACATCTGGCTGCCGGGAACCTTGTGGCATGCTCGCCTATGACATCCCTCATCGACAATCATCACTAAGTTTCAGGATGTGCTTTCTATTTTTGCAGAGTCAGTTATTGATTTTGTTATCCTCGTTTGCGTGCGAAGCAAGTTCGAACAGTTTTTCTTGTTAGTGGGATTCGGTCTTCATCTTGTTTTGAGCTGTTTCATATGGATATTTAGAGAGGATACAATACTCCGTCTTTCAGTGGGGCTCATTAGTTTTTGAAAATATTGGATGATATTAGCCGTGGTGTCTGGATATATCTTATCCGGTTAAAATCTGAAGTCATTCGTCATATTCAGCTATTTTGTAATCTTATGCGTACTAAGTTTGGTAAACAGGTGAAGAAGATTCAGGCATATAATGGCCGTGAATTTAGCACTATTGCACTGCGTGCATTTTATGAACAAGAAGGCATTCTTCTGCAAACTTCCTGCACTGATAGGACTCAACAGAACGGAGTCGTATAGCATAAGCATAAGCATCTTCTTGAGATAGGTCGCGCTCTTCGCTTCCAGGGATCCTTACCTATTTGTTTCTAGGGCAATGTATCCTCTCTGTTGCGTACTTGAATAACCGTTTACCCATCCTTATGAAGTTTTATTTGGTAAACCAGCCTCGTATTTCCATTTACGTGTTTTTAGATGCCTTGTCTATTGCAAGTATACCCACGCCGCTCTTAGGAATTTTGATGAACGAAGGCTGCATCCATTTTCTCGGGCTACGCGTCTATTCAGAAGGGCTATCATGCGTATGATCTTGCTAGACGATGCAATATTACTAGCTGTGATGTCGTTTATCGTGAGTCTATTACCCTTTCAGTCTGACACAGCTCAAAAGTTTCATTGGGTACCTGGTATGTCGTTTCAGCACCTGTTAGATGATCTAGAGGATGAATTGGTTCTTCCTGATTCCACTGTTTCTTTGCTAGATTCGCCTGAGTTTGCTACACTTTCCGCTCGGCCATAGGACCAACATTCTACTGGTTCCGTTTCTACTACGAATGAGCTTTCTTTGTCGCCGCATCCATCTTGCTCTCCTGCATCGCCGAACGGGGCTTCGAATTCTAGTCCGTTTCTTTCTTCCCCAAACATGACCACTTTGAATGATGCTCCCTCTCCTCGTTCGTCGTGTCTTGGTCACCGTCAGCGAGTGCTTCCCAAATACCTCGACATTTATTATACAGGGAGTCAAGCGAACTCAGTTCACTACCCCATCTTTGATAATCTTGGATATACTCATTTATCACCTAACTACTGTGATTTTCTCGTTGTAGTTTCCCATCATTTAGAGCCTCAAACATTTTTATAAGTCGTCCCCCATGACTGTTGGCGTCGTGCTATGTTCCTAGAGTTATACTGGCTCTCGAACAGAATGGGACATGGAGTCTCATTTTCTTACCTCCTGGTAAACACCTTATTGCATGTAAGTGGGTATACAATGTAAAATTCTTATTGGATGGTACTGTTGAGCGTTATAAAGCTCGTCTTGTAGCCAAGGTCCATACGCAAATAGATGGTGTGGATTTTCATGACACCTTTGCTCTAGTTGCTAAGCTTGTTACGGTTAGTTGCCTCCTTGCGGTTGCTGTCAGCAAGGGTTGGTTTATTCGTCAGTTGGAAGTCAAGAAATCTTTTCTCCATGGAAATTTGGATGAGAAAGTATATATGCGCTAACCAGAGTCTTCGCCGAGCCCTCTCGGAACTGGTATCACAAGTTTACAGCTGCTCTTTGTGAGTTGAAGTTGCGGCCGTTACCGGCAGATCATTCTATGTTTTTCTTTAGCTAGGGCAGTATTAATATGCTCTCTCTTATCTATGTGGACGATGTTATTCTTGCCGGTACTAGCTTTTAATTCATCTCCCATGTCAAGGATTTTCTTCATGCGCGTTTCAGCATCAAAGATCTAGGTGATTTGCGTTATTTCTTGGGAATTGAGGTTTCACGATTCCTGGAAGGCATGGTTCTTAGCCAACACAAGTATCTACTAGACATTTTGAGTGATTCACGGGTGTTAGGCAGTCGTCCCAGCGCTTTTCCTGTTGCGCAGAATCACCATCTTACTCGGCATGCTCGCTGTGATCATCCTAACACAGCCGCATACCGTCGTTTGGTAGGTCAACTCTCATATATATACCTGACTGTTACTCGTCCAGATATCACATATGTTGTAAATATTCTTAGTCAGTTTGTTCACTCACCTACCCAAGCTCACATGGATGCTGGAAATCGCACCCTATGGTACTTGAAGGGTGCGCCTGGTAAGAGATTATTATTTCTTTCTTGTAGCTCACTTTATTTAGTCTCATACTGCGATACGGATTGAGGTGTTTGTCAATCCACCCGTCGCTCCACGGGTTAAGTTATTACTCTTTGGGGAGTGCTTATCTCGTGGGGTACCAAGAATCAACACGTGGTCGCTCTCTTGTCTGCCGAAGCTGAGTATCGAGCTTTTTTCGAGTACGGTCAGTGAGGTGATTTCGTTATGTTGGCGTCGGCAAGAGTTGGGTGTTACGCCATCCACATCTACTCCTCTCTATTGTGATAACCAGACAGCTCTCCACATAGCTGCCAACCCGGTGTATCATGAACGCATCAAGCACGTAGAAATGGATTGCTACTTTGTACAGGAGCGTGTCCAGGGTAATAACATTGCGCCCGTGAAGGTCCGCTTCCATCATCAACTCGCAAACATGTTCACGAAAGGTCTTGGTGCTGAACGTTTTCTCTTCCTCTTGTCCAAGTTGCGCGTTCGTCATCTCCACGCTCCAACTTGCAGGGGAGTATTGGACCCGGTACATCACCCCGGCCAGCCCACTCAAGCCCGACTTGCTGCCATTGCTGCACATGCTTGTGTCTTGTTTACATGCCCTACTTGCTTTGCCTTATATGATAATTGTTGTAATAAAAGCAAGTGTAAGGCCTTCGGTCATAACCAACGAATTGATAATAATATATCAGCCGAAAGTTTGAGCTCTCCCGTGGACTAGTCTCGTCAATCGGGGATACCAAAGTGTATCAAAAATAATCTCAAAATACACAAGTTATTAAAAAAAATCTCAAAATACATACGTTATAAAAAAATATTGACAATCTACATATGTTTGGGCATCACCGCAGTGAAGGCATGACATAAGGCTGAAACTTCAAACGAAAATAACTTTGTGCCCGATTATCCGTTCGTAGCGAAATTTCTTTTGATTACACATAATTTTTTAAGATAGTGCAAGACAAAGGCAGTTTGGGAGGCCATAACTTAGTGCTTCGCAATGCAAACATCATGAAATTTTTTTATCGCACATAACTTTATAAGGACTACAACTTTTACAAAGAATGAATTTTAAAAAAAGAAATATTTTTAGATATACAAGATTTTGGGAATAACTTTGTCTTTACTTTTCAAAAATCCACATATATTCTCAAAATACACACGTTATAAATAAATAATCTCAATCTACACATGTTTGGGAAATACCGCAGTTGATGGCCACAGTGAATGCATCACCGCGGTTGACGGCCGCGGTGAATGCCTTACAGAAGGTAGAAACTTTAAACAAACGTAACTTTGCGCTCGGTTAACCGATTAACAATTTTTTTTATTCCACATTATTTTTCGAGATCGTGCAAGACAAAGGCGCAGTTTGGTCCCGTATTCATTCAGAAAAAACGCGTTTGTTATCCTGAACAAGCAAATTTTCCATTTCACCTAACTTTCGAAGGCCATAACTTTGTGCTCCGCAATCCAAACGTCAAGAAAAAAAATTATTGTGCATAACTTTAAGGACTACAACTTTTACTAGGAATGAATTTTCAAATCAAGAAATATTTTTGGATATATAGTATTTTGGGAATAACTTTGCCTTTACTTATCCACAAATCCACATACATTATGAAATTATGGCTATGATAAAAGTTGGAGTCCTGAAAAATTTAAGCGAAAATAAAATTTCGTAACGCACTACGGAGCACAAAGTTAGTCTTCCAAAGTTTGGAAAATTTGAAAAATTGAATGTTCGGGGTAGTAAAAACGTTTTTTTTTTCGGGATGATGACTGGACCAAACTGCCTATGTCTTGCAAGATCTCTAAAAATTATGCGGAATAAAAAAAAATTGCTACAATCAGATAACGGAGTGCAAAGTTACGTTTGTTTGAAGTTTTAGCCTTAGGTCAGGCCTTTACCGCGCTCGTCGACTGCGATGATGCATTTATTGCGGTCGTCGACTGCGATAAACCCAAACATTTGTAGATTGCAAAATTTAGTATGTAGTCACTATTTTGAGAATTTGATTAATAACGGGTGTATTTTGGGATTTTTTCCACGTATATCGTGGTCTGTATTCGTTATAGCCTTCCACAAATTGTACAGATCTAATTAACTTACGTTTATCTATCTTTTAATTTGTTCAATTATTTTATTATTTATGTTAGAAAAACCAAACCCCTAAACTAATCCAGAAGTACCGATCGCTCGTCTCCCTGAAGTCTCCCCTGACGCCTGCTCCCGCATCTCCTCGCCGGTGGCGGCTGGAGTAGAGAGAATAAATAAATTTACAGTGGTGGTTAACGATTGCAAGCCGGCTGGTCACGGGTGATGGAGTTACATCGCAGAAGGAAGTTGGTAGTGCAGAGAATGAGGGCGGCCGCCAGCAAAATTGCGAAGGGATTCATCTTGCTCATGGGGTTTGGAAGGAAGGAGAGATGGTTCTGCTTACCATCCAGCAGTGGTCCGGTCTCATTATTAGCAGGGTGGAGGTGGGGCTCTAATGTGTTTGTTGGGAGCCGGCGCAGGGGAGATTTCAGGGAGACGAGCTGAACGTGCTTCCGAATTAGTTTAGGGTTTTTGTTTTAACAATTAATTGATTTTGGACATATATAATAATAAAATATTACATACCGTTTGGTATAACTAAATGCCATAAATTTTAAAGAATTCATTTTGAAATAAAATCTTTTTTTGTTTGGTATCAATGTGGGATTGAAAAAAACATGATAACACGGAGAACTGAAAAATTAACTCATCACTTATATTACTTTTCTAGTTATTTGTACTAAATGAGCAAATTTTAATTTGCGATAATATCAAAACACCAATTTAATTTTAGGAACCGATGTTGTATTGTAAAACACATAATAATATAATCAAATTACACAACCCAAAATTTTAATCCAAATGGATGTACGTGATAAAATATCAATGGATGGAATACTACGAGAAAAGAGTAGAATCCATCTTAATATATTGGAACGAGATAATCTCACCACAAAGAAGAAAATAAGATATGAAAGAAGACGAAGATTTGCATACCTTGATCATATTGTGATCTTACTTCAATATACTAGATTGTGTAGAGAGACAATGACCAACCATGATGCTAAAAGAGCTTCGTGCTGATAACGTGTTGTGAAACTAATGAAAAATATAAACAACTACAAGAGAAGATTAGAGAGGGAAAGACACAAAGAAGAGAGGGGGAAGTGAGCTTTCTTATTCATTGCTCTCTTTTGATATAATAGAGTGCTTTATTTATAAGCACACCTTGGTAACCACTACATACTTATATCAATGAGAGATAATAAAATATAAAGGAGTTATCAAATGTAGAAATGAGGGTTACATGTAACTCACAAGTGAGCATCTAAAGTGGTAATAGCAATGGTCATCCACATATCAATATTTACATAATATTGTGTAGATGTTTAAATAATCGCCCGAAAGAGATGGAAGGCCCGACTAGGTTCCGGCCACCAAAACCTTTGGCTCGTTTCATAGACGGTATTTAACATTGGTTTTTAAACGGTTTCAAAAACTTGTATGTAATTGTTAGATGTATTTACAATTTTTTGTGATTATTAATTATATAATTTAGAAATAAATTATATTCGGCTAGTGAAATACAAATTTCCGTATTCATATTTCTTACAAAAGTTAGATTGATACTCCACGAGAACACAAATACACAATCCCCACCTTTCACATTATTATCACGTGGACTAATCTCTCGAACTCTTCCTCATTGGAACTATTTTTTGTCCTCATCTATTTACAAGACAAAACTTGTGGGACTATATAAGCCCCATGCCCCTTCATTCATTCTCCATCAAACTCACAAACACAACTTTCCCTCAAAACCCATACATATATATTGCTAGCAACGTACCATCAAAACAACAACATGATGATGATGATGAAGAAGGCAATCATCTCAAACATTGTCATCATATTTGGAATCTCCGCCGTCCTCTTCATTTGCGTTGCAGAGAGCAGACAGCCAACGCCAAAGGCTGTCCAATGCAGCACGGTGGAAATCGATGCCATGCCATGCCTGCAGTTTGCTCAAGGAGGTCAGGACAAAGTTCCACAGACCTGCTGCAACGGCCTACACAACCTCGCCGATAGCGCAACTACGGTCGACGACAAGACCGCCGCCTGCAAGTGCTTGGCTACTGCTTTTCAGAAGTTCCCTACCATCAAAGACGAGGATTTGCAGAAAATTCCTGGGCTGTGCAACGTTACTGTTCCCTTTCCCCTCTCTAAGAACCTCAAATGTGACAAGTAAGTGGAATCAGCTGGTAGCATCAGTTTTGAACTTCTTTTTTCTTCATTACGCCACTTTCATTTGCACCACTGATTATTTTAACTTCCCATTCTTCAATTTTGATTGCAGCATCAAGCAGTTCACTATTGCCTATTAGAAGCGAAATGATGATCGAAAGATCGAAAAGTTGAATTCGTCTACAAGAATGTTTATTGTGTCATGATGACGAATTACATTAATCATATACTCTCTATCTAAGCGCTATATACATACCTTTGATTCATGCGATATATAGCCAGAAACATCACAAACTAAGTCACTCCTTGTTTCCGAAACACCCATTCAATCAGCCTGTTAAAAAAACACACTCTTCATTCTCGTAAAGCTTGTACTTTCAAAATTTTATATCCATTTGTAATATTATTCCTACTCTCGCTATACTATTTAAGTTCAAAAGTTTCGAAGATTTATGTTTATGCATTGTGATACTCATTCAATGATGCCCAGACAAGAAGGTCGGCATAATATCGTTCACTTGGATATAGGGTTCAATCTACAACATGAGCGCAAATTGTCGTAGTTTGGCATGGGATGGATGGAAATGAGTACAAATCAATTGATTTGACTAAAAATTACGAAAGTTAACGTAATTATATATGTTCAAAATTCGATAGTTGTAATCAGATTAGTCAAAGTCGATTTAAATCCTAAAATCTTGCGATTTTACGATATTACTTGTTTTGATCTCAATTTCAATATAAAATTTATATAGACTTTAAAATCCTACACTATTCACGATTTCAAAAGACTCTTTACAATTTTCAAGGATTTTGACGATTTTATGCTTCATGATGAATTGATTGAATTTGGACCAAACTTCACCTTCACATAGTTGTTAGTGTGCCTCAAACATAGTAAGTATCGTGTGGTGAAGTTCTGATATGCTTCGTTAGTTTTGTGTTACTTATGAAAAATTATTTTTGGTAGCCAAAATTATTATTTTTTGCATATAAATCCTAAAACTATTAATGGAAAATTATATTTTACTATCTAAATATTTTTGTCTTACATTTGGTTAAATTTAAAAAAAAAATTAAAAAACGTTCAAATTTATGAAGTTTCTGTTATGCTTAAAGAAACTCGTGATATCATTACCGGAGAAGACAAATTTCGCGATGGAATTTCTGGAGACATAACAAAAATCTTTGCAAAAGTGAGCCAGTTAGGTTTCCGTCGCAAATATTGTCAGTGAAAGAAAGACGAAGAGTTTTTACCCAAAAAAAAAAGAAAAGAAATAAAGACCATGAGAAAGTGATTTTGCGATGAGGGGATAGTTTTTATTCATTGGGATACGTGCTTGTCTGCAGCGACGTCAATGTTCGTCGCAAAAAAATATATTCACTACAAGAAACTGCACTTTCTGCGACGAATTCTATAGCGACGATAGGAAATTCGTCGCAGAAAGTGTACAACTTGCAACGAATTTCACTTTTTCGTCGCAAATTGTGTGAAATCTTTTTACGACGAATGTATGTCGTCGCAGAATGTATGTAGACTTTCGGCGACGGTTGTTTGTCGTCGCAGAATATTTGGGAGCTTTGTGCGACGGTTGTCTGTCGTCGCAGTATGTATGTAGACTTTCTGCGACGATTGTATGTCGTTGCAGAATGTACATAGATTTTCTGCGACGATAGCCAATCGTCGCAGAATATTCCGGCGTTTTCTGCGATGGTTGTCTGTCGTCGCAGAATAAAAGTAGACGTTCTGCGACGATTGTCCTTCGTCGCGGAATGTATGTAGATTTTCTGCGACGATAGCTTGTCGTTGCAGAATGTTTGGGAGGTTTCTGCGACGATGAATCGGCGTCGCAGAATGTTTGTAAACTTTCTGGGACGATAATCCGTCATTGCAGAATGTCCATAGACTTTATGCGACGTTTTTTAGCCATCGTATAATGTTTCAGGAAAATTTATATTTGGACTTAATTATCTGACATAAGGTTTCTTTTGTTTTTTGGATTTCATAATATTTAAACAGTAAGATGATTACAATACACTAAAATAACAAATGATTGTGGTGGACTAACTGGCTTGAGTGCTAATAATATTCATAAGCGTGGAGTAGGTTGAGGGTTCGATTCCTGGCAATTGCGTTGGCCATTAACTTTTTTAATCAGAGATAAAGTGACGGTGGCAGGTGTGTAATTTGCGGAAAATGTTGGGCAAACTAGTAAATTTGCGGGACAAGAGTATAAATTGATGGATTTGGGCTTCACGCAAACCCTAGCCGCCTCTCCTTCTCATTTTTTTTGCCTTCTCACGATTCCAACCAGATCTGGTCTTCCACTCTTCCTCTCTCTATTCGCGGCGACGAAGGGTAGAAAACCCTAGCCGCCCTGAACTCTCTTTTTCTTCTCTCATCTTCTCTCACAAATCAGCTCCTCTCGATGGCATTGAAGGAAAGATCGATGGCAGGGAGAAGAAAAGGGGTCGCCGCATCGCCTGTTGCTTCGGGTATCAATTGCGGCGAAGCAAGATCGACGGGTGGCATCGGTTTTGGCCTCTGACTGCGACGAATCGGCTCCTCTTTATTGGAAAAGCGACGAGTCGGGTAAGATTCGACCTGCATGTGTGTTTTTCTTTAGGTTTTCTGGTTCAAAAATGAGATTGTGACATTTTTCTTTCCGGATTTTGTTTTCGAACGAAGGAATAAAAAGAGGGGGTCCCCGATGGTCTCAGGTGTCGATGACGGTGAAGGAAGCTCGACTATTGTCCGATCTGTTCCAACGACGGTGAAGGAAGTTCGATGGCTCGCCGATGCCCTCTGGCAGCGGCGAATCTGCTACATCCACGGGAGGACGAACATGATCTTCTCTTCCGACGAGAAAAGCGAAAGAAAGAACCAGATCTTCTCTTTTTATGGTATTTTTATGTAGAATCGCGTGCACTGATGTAGATCTGGTTTTTTCCACTTTACCAAAAAAAATTCTAAGTTTTTTTTATTGTATTTACAAAATCTGACGCGTTTTTTTTTTCCAGGTTTGCGATTTGGACTTTGCGAATCTGCATTTTGGAAAGGAGATGAAAGTGAATGTATTTGGGCGGATCTGTAATTTTTGCAGATTTGATGTTGATTAAGTAAGGAACCAGAACGAACCTGGCAATAATAATTGTGACCTATACAGAAATTAACCGGGCAATAAATTATGACCTATACTGAAATTAACCCGAAAATAATTTGGAATAACGCTAAAGAAGTCTTTGGAAAATCAAACTTTCTGCGACGAAGTGTCCGTCGCAAATCAAACTTTCTACAACGACGGAACCGTCGCAAAACAGCCTCATTTTCTGCAACGGAGGAACTGTCGTCGCGGAAAGATGCTTTTGCGACGAAATGGTCGTCGTTGAATCATTGTCCTTCGGCGACGAATTTTTTTTCCAGCGACGAATCAGTTTTTTTTCGTCGCAGAACTTTCTGCGACGCTGTATAGGCGACGAAGGGTTTTTACCTTTTGCGACGCTAAAATTCGTCGCAGAAGGTTTTAGCGACGAATTTTAGGCTCTTCTGCGACGGCCAACTCCGTCGCAGAAAGTGAAGTTTCTTGTAGTGATTTGCGACGAATTGGCTGTCTCAAATATTCTAGCATGAGCGACCAAGGACCCATCTGAATGTAGAAAAACCGCCATCGTTTAATAACTTAGTTTGGCCATGTTGTAGCTTTTGTAGAAGCAGCTTCTTGCTGGAGCTTTTAGATAAGTACTTAAAAAAAAACAGTTGAGTGTTTGTTTGTAAAACTATTAGAAGTGCTTTTTAATATGTGAGGTTGTGTAAAATGACTGTAAATGACTTATAATATAAAATATGAAAAAAATTCAAACAATAAAAGTAGTCAAAATGGATCTTATTATATTTCTTTTATATTAAATAATATTATTTTATAATTTATTTTATTTTTAAAATGATATAAATGACAGAAAATTATATTTTCTGAAATAAAATTAAAATATGGTAAGGATAATCTTGTATTTTCAAAATATCTTTTCGCAGAAGCTCCGAATCGGAGCTGCTTTTATGTTACACAAAAGCGTTTTTCGGCTTTTCAAAAGCCGAGCTTTTAGAGGTGTTTGACCATACTTCAGCTTTTAAAGCCGAAAAGCACTTCTAAAAAGCCGGGCCAAACATAGGTAATATTACACAGCTTAGACAAATATGTTGTAAGAAAATCCACTAGTGCATATATATGCCACCGTCTGAAAACCCAAAATTGAAAATTCCTATAATTTGGCTAGCTTTCAGATCTACAAAATCTCTCCTTCCCATCTCCGAATCTAGAGTCGATTCTCTCATATCATGACCATTTAGTCTTATAACCCCCTAGGTAGGTGATTTTCATATGAGAAGCACGGCAAAGGTTCAATTCAAAGATTGAATTGAAACCCGGGGAAGAACACAAAACAAGGTTTTGAGTTCGTGTTTGGGATGGTAAATTTCGTGCAACTTTCTTGTTGGGAAAGAGACTCAAAAACTTTAGGTAGATGCTTGGCCACGATCAGTGGGGATAACTGAACGATACAAGTTCGAAATCTAACATAGAATCGACTAGGAAGATCTCCAACTTCACAAAGCAAGAAGCTATGGAACCAACCCTCATGTTTATTCAATTGAACATCAAAATCTGAAAATTACAACGAATCAAAGCGACTTAAAGAGACCTAGTTAATCCTAATAACTCGTAGAGAAGAGAACTGGTGGAGGAGCATGAGTCTCGTTTTGGCATGATCATTGGATGTCGGATGTGATTCTTGCAGACGCCTTCCCGAGAGTTGCTGCAGCCGCCTCGTTACCCAATGCTTGGATCTCGAACATTGCCATCATCAAGGTGAGAACTTAAACTGGAATGTTGACTTGATTTTTAGTGTGGGGGGTGCATGGTGGGGGGCAGAGAGAGCGGTTGGATTTGATTAATGCTCTTAATTCTGTTGAGTGTCATCGTGTAACCAGCGGACCGAGTTGGCTTGTGGGGTCTCCACAACCCGATTCTTCTTTCTCTGTTAAAACAATGTACAGGTACCTAATTAATATCAACCATCCAGGAGTGCCCCATTTCCCTGCTGCCTCGGTCTGGAGACAGGTTATTCCATCCAAGATCAACGCCTTTATGTGGACCATCTGTTTGTGAACTGTGATTACACCAAGTGTATTTGGAATGCTGCAAAGTACGATCACAGTGGCATTGTCCCGCGTCAGAGGATATCTACGATACGATTAGAAGATGGAGTTATGACAAGCCGGACCACATGAATGGTTGGATTGGTTTCTGTTTGCTTCATGCGATCTGTTGGGAGGCGTGGTTGGAAAGAAACCAATGTAGTTTCGGGGATTCCGGAAGCACTCCCAGAGTGGTGTTCAAAAGGGCTTCAAAAGTAGCCCTGTTGATATTTTTCTGTAGGAGGTTTGATGGTTGGGTTCTGTGGTAGCGTTTTGCTCAAGAGCCTTGAGGTGTTGTGCATTGGGGATGGTTGGGACCCGTAGATTTTAGTTTCATTTTCTCATTGTTTTGGAGGAAAGAGTTTATGCAGATGCTTTTTGTTGGCATCTGGTTCCTCCCTGGCTGTTGATGTTAGCTATTTTTTTTTCTTTTCCCAACTCTCGGCTTCCTTGTTTTAGGTTCAATACTTGTGAACGCTGTCGGCTGAGCTGGTTTCTTCGTTCCGTACTGGATTTTTCTGTTCTGGTTTTTTTCCTCTTTAATAAGATTTCCTCACCATCATCAAAAAAGTAACTCGTAGAGATGTTCTATGTATGGTACAACTCGATCGAAAAGGAAGTCTAAACCAACTATAAAAAGGAATTAAAGTACAAACAAAAAATTAATCCTAATCCAAGAAGGATTCGGATTTGTTGAATTCCGAAGGCAGAAAAAACTGTCTTCATACGATTTTGCCAGCCTTCATTCGATGTCTTCCAGGAACCAAATCAATCACCCAATTCCTCATCGTTGTGGAAGGAAACCTGTACTTCCATGGCATGTAAACCTCAAGCTTCGAATTGAGCTCCAAAGTACCCTTCCCGAACACGCTCCATGCCTTCGCCATTTTCAGGCTTTCTTCTCGGTTTGACATACACTTTTTGTCAGCTTCGAAAACCACCTTTCTGGTTTCTCTTGGATATTCCAAGCACTTCAATGGATAGATAAACACTTCATCTTCAAAATGAGACCTTACACTCCCATTTTCACTGAGCAAATTAAGAGAGCTAGACATGCAAAGTTGGGTACCTGAAATAGAAAAATAACTTGGCCAAATATTGGGGTTCTTCAAGTTGTTTGGGAGGCCTTATTGATCAATCAATCCAAACTTGTTTAATGACCAATTTGAGATTGTATCATAGTCTATCTCTCAATATGCTCAAATTGGAGATCATCTGCTTGCCTGCTTCAGCTTGCCTGCTTCGGTTTGCCTCTCCAACATGTAGCCGAACCGAAGCTTTACGGCCAAAGACGTCGTCCGGTGCTTCGCTCACGGCTTCCCAGATTTCTGATGACGACATGGCCCCTCTCTCCATTGCAACGCTTAATTCGGACCGGCCATTCCAACCGGTAAACTGGCACCCGGCCACGAAGTTAGTTCGAGTTAGTGTAGAAGTTGCAGCGGTTAGTTTTCTCGGTCAGTGAGCGACCAAGACGGTTAACAGCTCAGGCTGCATGAGTCGCTCGACCAAATTTTGGCCCCTATCCGTCTAATTAAAAAAATGAGGTTTCATATGTAAATTGCAGTTTGGTACCTGTTGAGGGTATGGCGCGGGTAGAAGCGCGTCAACTATGGTGTGAGAAGAAACGGAAGGGATGAGGGCGTCAAGGCAAGGAGCGGCTGAAGATGGTTACTCACTGAAGGAAGAACGAGGAATGACGTCGTACTACCAACAAGGATGGTCGTCAGAGGAAGGAAGAATCGGAAACGATGTCGTACTACTGATAAGGGCTCATGTCTCGAGAAGGATGTGGACGGAGACCATACCTCCCACTTGCTCGAACGTCACATCGCATTGATTGCTCACCCACCAAAGTGAAGACTATAAATAGAGCATTTACTACGGTGGGTGAGAGGATGAATTTTTTTAGACTCTCTCTAGACCTGTAAATAGGGACGACAATGGGTCGGGTTGGGGCGGCTTATACCAAACCTAAACCCATGGGTTTATCCACAAAAAAAAAAGAAGGAAAAAAAAAACGTGGTAAAACCCACTGGATTTGAAAAACTCAAACCCAACCCATTGAGCTAGGTATCCGCGGGTTCATGCGTACCCATGCGTTCATTCATACTAATTGTTCAATGTTAAAGATAAACATCCACAAACAATATGATTAATTAAACGTGTGAGGAATTAGTTTAAAAATTAGAGTTAATTAGTTAAGGGTTCCGTGGGTCGTGGGGGTATGCACTTGGGTTCGGGTATCCACGGATTGGATATGGCTAAACCCAAACCCAGCCACCAAAAAGTATAGCGGGTTTAAACCCGAACTCGGCCCCCAAATCCGTCAAAACGGGTTTTACCTGCGTTGACCGGGTTGGGTTGGGTTGGGTTGGGTACCCGCGAATTCAGGTTTTACTTCCATCCCTCTGTAAGCTTCTCTCTCTAGAAATTCTCTCCCAAAATTCTATTGTAACCCCGTCATTGTTAAAGGAAAAGAGCGGGCGTTCTCTCACTCGCACGACGGATTCTATAGTGCAGTGACTGCACTAGTGCCGTCTTCAATCAACCGATTATTGTCGGTTGTCTCCCCTCTTTCGGTTTCTTTTTTTTTTTATGGCAATATATTGCTCTATGAAAAAAATAAAAAGCCAAAACATGTTCAACGGGTTCCATTTGTTTCAATTATTTTAATTATGGTGTTTCAATAAAATTAAGCGTATACAATGATGTTATAGTCATATAGTGCATCAACAATAAAATTAAGAGCATAAGGTGTATTTTTAGGTTAAAGTAATTTAGACCTGATAGTCGGTTTCAGTTAACAGGAATTAATTATCGAATATGGTTTAATTGATACTCGATAATTCTAATGGTTCAATTTCCCGTAGTAAAAAAATGGATAACGATTAAAGGTGAACAAACAACACTGAAAACGGACCCAACTATTTATACATACACTGTACAAGAGTTAGATTGATAGTCTATGAACACGATGCCCATCTTTCACATTATTATCACGTGGACTAATCTCTCAAACTCTTCCGCATTGGAACTATTTTTTGTTCTCATTTATGTAATCCTGAACCTTAACGTAAAGCTTATTTACTTAAAATGTGTTGATATATAGGAAGACAAAACTTGTGGGACTATATAAGCCCCATCCCCCTTCTTTCATTCTCCATCAAACTCACAAAGACAACTTCTTTCCCTCAAAACCCATACATATATATTGCTAGCAACGTACCATCAAAACAACAACATGATGATGATGAAGAAGGCGATCATCTCAAACATTGTCATCATATTTGGAATCTCTGCCGTCCTCTTCATTTGCGTTGCAGAGAGCAGACAGCCAACGCCAAAGGCTGTCCAATGCAGCACGGTGGAAATCGATGCCATGCCATGCCTGCAGTTCGCTCAAGGAGGTCAGGACAAAGTTCCACAGACCTGCTGCAACGGCCTACACAACCTCGCCGATAGCGCAACGACGGTCGACGACAAGACCGCCGCCTGCAAGTGCTTGGCTACTGCTTTTCAGAAGTTCCCTACCATCAAAGACGAGGATTTGCAGAAAATTCCTGGGCTGTGCAACGTTACTGTTCCCTTTCCCCTCTCTAAGAACCTCAAATGTGACAAGTAAGTGGAATCACCTGTTAATATCGACTTGGAATTTCTTCTTCATTGTGCCATTTTTTGGACCACATATAATTTTGACTTCATTCTTGAATTTTGATTTGCAGCATCAAGCAGTTCATTATTGCCTATTAGAGCGACATGATCATGATCGATCGATAAGTTTGATATGGCTACAAGAATTAATGTTTATTGTTCCTTTGATTCATGTTATATATGTACGCTGAAACATCACACACAATTCACTGCTTCCCTACCAACTATATTTTAATCAACCTGTAACAAAAAAACTATTCAAACTCAAACATCTTGTACTTTATAAATTTTATGCATTTGTAATATCATCCCTACCCTGGCTATACAGTTTATGTCCGAAAATCTCGCTGTAATATATTTATGCATTGTGATTGGATGATATTAGACAAGAGCATCGACAAGATAGTCATTCAGTTGGATATAGGGTTTACTCTACTATATATGCGAGCTCAGAGCTGTGATTCTCATCATAGAGGATAATGTCTGGTGGTGATTCCTCTCTCCAGATGCCGCCTATGTCGAAGTCTGCTAGCTCTGGTTTTGGTGACAAAGACATCGACGTTCACAACCCGTTTTTCATTCATAATTCTGATTCCATAGGACATCTTAAGGTCAGTAGCATGTTGACCTCATCGAATTATGGCGAGTTGTTACTTGAGATGACGGATGCCCTTGTGAGTTGTGACCAAGAATAAGGTTGGTTTCGTTGATGGTTCTGTTCCCCGTAATCTCTTACTTGGCTGCGTTGTGATGCGCTGGTAAAGGGTGGCTTCTGACAACGATGGAGGCCGAGCTTCGCAGCAGTGTTATGCATGCTAAGATCGCTTGAGTTATTTGGGAAGATCTAAGGGATTGGTTTAGCAAAGGTAATCTGACGTGCGCCTATGAGTTGCATCGTCATGTGAGTATGCTCCTACAAGAGAACAAAAATTTATTTCTGGTTTTTACACAATAAGTTGCGGAAGATCTGGGAGGAAACACAAATGATCTTGTCGTCGCCAAACTACACTATGCGAGGCTGAGTCGAGACCAGAATGAAAGCCTCCAGTTACTTGATATTCTGTTAGGGCTAGATGAATCGTTTGCCACAGTTTGAATCCAAATACTTTCTATGATAACTCAGTTGTCTCTTCCGGAAGCCTTTCGGATCTTATTCAATGATGAACAGCTACGGAGTCTCACCCAAATCCGAAAACCTTCACTTGAGGCTGCCGCTTTTATTCCTCATGGTGAGGCTGATCTCACGACATCCGACGCTCGTCTTCCTCTGGATCATGGGTCTGGTGAGAGGGATAAGATGATCTGCACGCACTGCCTCAAGCCTGATGGTCACCTTCAGGAGACTTGTTTTCAGCTCATTGGCTATCCTTTGCGAGACAAGCAAGGTTATCGGCCTCCTTGTCGATTCAGTTGTGATTCTGGGCGTGATTCTATGCGTGATGGCGACCCATCTCGCGGTCACAGCCGAGAATCTAGTGCTTCCCAGGCGGAGAGTGACGTGAGCCTAGTCACCGGCTTTACCATTCACAGCTAGACCAACTCAAAAAGTTTTTTGGTTCGCAATTTGGATGCGTCGCCGATCTCACGAGTCACATAGCTAGTACATTTACCTTCTCTACTGAATTCGAATGGCTTATTGACTTTGGATGCAATGAGCATATCATGATTGATGGTAATCTCTTGAGTTCACATAGTTCTTTTTTACCTAGCCAGCAAGTACGTATTCCGAATGGGGCTAGCATTTTGTTAAACAGATAGGGTCCATTCAGTTGGGTAACGAGTTGGTTTTGCCCGGGTACTACATGTACCCGAATTCTTTTGCAACCACTTATTTGTCAACTGCTTGTGTAAGGAACACCATGTTGACTTTATTTTTCTGGTGATTTTTTCATTATACAGGACTTACTCTCCAAGAACGTTATTGGGAAGGGGGAGATACGTGATGGACTTTACTTCTTGAAGATTTTTGGGTTTTGATAAGCTTCATAAACATACATGTATTATGTGTATAAATGATTGATCCTTATGTATCTATGTGTTTAAATTGCTCTAAATTAGTTCATATTGACCATAGAATGACCCTAGTGTCATTACCAAGACATGTAGCGATTGAACGCAGATTGAAACTAAGATTGTGAACAAAACAAAGTGCAGTGGACGAATGCATGTGCAGTGGAAAAGTGCAAACGTGCAGTGGCAAACGTCTAGCAGGACGCCAAACCGATAAAGACCCAAATCGAATTATTGTTGGTTGGAATCTTCACTCAACTGTTAGCAACCCTAAGAAATTATTGGGATTGGATCAACCTTCTTGAAGTGGGCAAATGGATTTGGTGGCTCACTAATAGAGAAAATGATGCAAGAATTTATTGCAAAGAAAGAGACTTAAGCTGTCAGCAGCTTTCTCTTGGGGATGGGAGCTGAAAGTGCCTTGTTTTGTGGGAAAAAAATATGTAAAAATTGGGCTTAAAAGGGTCAGAAAAATAAAACAAGAGGGGGAGCTTAGTTGACACTTTTGGAGAGAAAAATAAAAGGAGAGAGCTCACTTTGACACACTTTGGAGTTGAGCATTTTGAAGAAAGGAAGATTCTTGTAAGTTGGGGGTTAACTTCAACACTTAGTACTTTCTCTACTCCTTTGTATTGATTGGCCACCTTCACAATGATTTGTTGTTTTCTAGGTTGATAACGATAGTGAAAACCTAGTAACCGAACACATTTCACATGACATAATTGCCTATCGAAGCGATAGTGGATTAAATAGGAAATTATGCAGTCATTTTAGGGATATCGTTCTTAAGGCTAATTAATTAATTCAGTTAACTACGATAGTAGAAATTGTCTTAATTAATTAGTACAAGGTAGACTTGGCAATCGGGTCGGGTTGGGTAATTTTGGGTTGGGAACTTCGGTTACAGGTCGGGTCATGTTTGGTTGACTTATTTCGGGTCAAATATTGACCCAACCCATTGGGTTTCAGGTCGGGTTACGGATCATTTCGGGTTATGAGCGTTCTCAGAAACAATATCAACCATGCTTCATATTTTCTGAAAGAACACAAATTTTCACATATGCATGACAATAGTTTACCTAACACATGTATCCTCTCTATTGCGTACTTGATTAACCGTTTACCCATAATGCTACCGTTCAAACTCCTTATGAAGTTTTATTTGGTAAACTAGCCTCGTATTTCCATTTACGTGTTTTTAGATGCCTTGTCTATTGGAAGGATACCCACGCCGCTCTTAGGAAGTTTGATGAACGAAGGCGTGCATCCGTTTTCTTGGGCTACGCGTCTATTCAGAAGGGCTATCATGCGTATGATCTTGCTAGACGATGCATTATTACTAGCTGTGATGTCGTTTTCCGTGAGTCTATTCCCGTTTCAGTCTGACACAGCTCAAAAGTTTCATTGGGTACCTGGTATGTCATTTTCAGCACCTGTTAGATGATCAAGAGGATGAATTGGTTCTTCCTGATCCCACTGTTTCTTTGCTAGATTCGCCTGAGTTTGCTACACCTTCCGCTCGGCCACAGGACCAACATTCTACTGGTTCCGTTTCAACTACGAATGAGCTTTCTTTGTCGCCGCATCCATCTGGCTCTCCTGCATCGCCGAACGGGGCTTCGAATTCTAGTCCATTTTGTTCTTTCCCAAACATGACCACTTTGAATGATGCTCCCTCTCCTCGTTCGTCGTGTCTTGGTGACCGCCAGCGAGTGCTTCCCAAATACCTCGACATTTATTATACAGGGAGTCAAGCGAACTCAGTTCACTACCCCATCTTTGATAATCTTGGATATACTCGTTTATCACCTAACTACTGTGATTTTCTTGTTGTAGTTTGCCATCATTTAGAGCCTCAAACATTTTTATAAGTCGTCCCCCATGACTGTTGGCGTCGTGCTATGTTCCTAGAGTTGTACTGGCTCTCGAACAGAATGGGACATGGAGTCTCGTTTTCTTACCTCCTGGTAAACGCCTTATTGCATGTAAGTGGGTATACAATGTCAAATTCTTATTGGATGGTACTGTTGAGCGTTATAAAGCTCGTCTTGTAGCCAAGGTCCATACGCAAATAGATGGTGTGGATTTTCATGACACCTTTGCTCTAGTTGCTAAGCTTGTTACGGTTAGTTGCCTCCTTGCGGTTGCTGTCAGCAAGGGTTGGTTTACTCGTCAGTTGGAAGTCAAGAAATCTTTTCTCCATGGAAATTTGGATGAGAAAGTATATATGCGCTAACCAGAGTCTTCGCCGAGCCCTCTCGGAACTGGTATCACAAGTTTACAGCTGCTCTTTGTGAGTTGAAGTTGCGGCCGTTACCGGCAGATCATTCTATGTTTTTCTTTAGCTAGGGCAGTATTAATATGCTCTCTCATATCTATGTGGACGATGTAATTCTTGCCGGTACTAGCTTGTAATTCATCTCCCATGTCAAGGATTTTCTTCATGCGCGTTTCAGCATCAAAGATCTAGGTGATTTGCGTTATTTCTTGGGAATTGAGGTTTCACGATTCCTGGAAGGCATGGTTCTTAGCCAACACAAGTATCTACTAGACATTTTGAGTGATTCACGGGTGTTAGGCAGTCGTCCCAGCGCTTTTCCTGTTGCGCAGAATCACCATCTTACTCGGCATGCTCGCTGTGATCATCCTAACACAGCCGCATACCGTCGTTTGGTAGGTCAACTCTCATATATATACCTGACTGTTACTCGTCCAGATATCACATATGTTGTAAATATTCTTAGTCAGTTTGTTCACTCACCTACCCAAGCTCACATGGATGCTGGAAATCGCACCCTATGCTACTTGAAGGGTGCGCCTGGTAAGAGATTATTATTTCTTTCTTGTAGCTCACTTTATTTAGTCTCATACTGCGATACGGATTGAGGTGTTTGTCAATCCACCCGTCGCTCCACGGGTTAAGTTATTACTCTTTGGGGAGTGCTTATCTCGTGGGGTACCAAGAATCAACACGTGGTCGCTCTCTTGTCTGCCGAAGCTGAGTATCGAGCTTTTTTCGAGTACGGTCAGTGAGGTGATTTCGTTATGTTGGCTTCGGCAAGAGTTGGGTGTTACGCCATCCACATCTACTCCTCTCTATTGTGATAACCAGACACTCTCCACATAGCTGCCAACCCGGTGTATCATGAACGCATCAAGCACGTAGAAATGGATTGCTACTTTGTACAGGAGCGTGTCCAGGGTAATAACATTGCGCCCGTGAAGGTCCGCTTCCATCATCAACTCGCAAACATGTTCACGAAATGTCTTGGTGCTGAACGTTTTCTCTTCCTCTTGTCCAAGCTGCGCGTTCGTCATCTCCACGCTCCAACTTGCAGGGGAGGATTGGACCCGGTACATCACCCCGGCCAGCCCACTCAAGCCCGACTTGCTGCCATTGCTGAACATGCTTGTGTCTTGTTTACATGCCCTAGTTGCTTTGCCTTATATGATAATTGTTGTAATAAAAGCAAGTGTAAGGCCTTCGGTCATAACCAACGAATTGATAATAATATATCAGCCGAAAGTTTGAGCTCTCCCGTGGACTAGTCTCGTCAATCGGGGATACCAAAGTATATCAAAAATAATCTCAAAATACACAATTTATTAAAATAATCTCAAAAGACATACGTTATAAAAAAAATATTGACAATCTACATATGTTTGGGCATCACCGCGGTGAAGGCCTGACATAAGGCTGAAACTTCAAACGAAAATAACTTTGTGCCCGATTATCCGTTCGTAGCGAAATTTCTTTTGATTACACATAATTTTTTAAGATAGTGCAAGACAAAGGCAGTTTGGGAGGCCATAACTTAGTGCTTCGCAATGCAAACATCATGAAATTTTTTTATCGCACATAACTTTATAAGGACTACAACTTTTATAAAGAATGAATTTTAAAAAAAGAAATATTTTTAGATATACAAGATTTTGGGAATAACTTTGTCTTTACTTTTCACAAATCCACATATATTCTCAAAATACACACGTTATAAATAAATAATCTCAATCTACACATGTTTGGGAAATACCGCAATTTACGGCCACGGTGAATGCATCACCGCGGTCGACGGCCGCGGTGAATGCCTTACAGAAGGTAGAAACTTTAAACAAACGTAACTTTGCGCTCGGTTAACCGATTAACAATTTTTTTTATTCCACATTATTTTTCGAGATCGTGCAAGACAAAGGCGCAGTTTGGTCCCGTATTCATTCAGAAAAACACGTTTGTTATCCTGAACAAGCAATTTTTCCATTTCACCTAACTTTGGAAGGCCATAACTTTGTGCTCCGCAATCCAAACGTCAAGAAAAAAAATTATTGTGCATAACTTTAAGGACTACAACTTTTACTAGGAATGAATTTTCAAAACAAGAAATATTTTTGGATATATAGTATTTTGGGAATAACTTTGCCTTTACTTATCCACAAATCCACATACATTATGAAATTATGGCTATGATAAAAGTTGGAGTCCTGAAAAATTTAAGCGAAAATAAAATTTCGTAACGCATTGCGGAGCACAAAGTTATAGTCTTCCAAAGTTTGGAAAATTTGAAAAATTGAATGTTCGGGGTAGTAAAAACGTTTTTTTTTTCGGGATAATGACTGGACAAAACTGCCTATGTCTTGCAAGATCTCTAAAAATTATTCGGAATAAAAAAAAATTGCTACAATCAGATAACGGAGTGCAAAGTTACGTTTGTTTGAAGTTTTAGCCTTAGGTCAGGCCTTTACCGCGCTCGTCGACTACGATGATGCATTTATTGCGGTCGTCGACTGCGATAAACCCAAACATGTGTAGATTGCAAAATTTAGTATGTATTCACTATTTTGGGAATTTGCTTAATAACGGGTGTATTTTGGGATCTTTTCCACGTATATCGTGGTCTGTATTGGTTATAGCCTTCCACAAATTTTACAGATCTAATTAACTTACGTTTAGCTATCGTTTAATTTGTTTAATTATTTTATTATTTATGTTAGAAAAACCAAACCCCTAAACTAAGGGAGTTGCTAATGATCGCCCTAAATTTTGTAATCGCCTTAACTTAAAAATTTAGATTTACCTTTTTATCCTTCTACTTTTCTATTGCTAAAAAAATATTTTATTTTAACAAATACAACCAAACGAGACAAAATAAATGTTGATCTGTTCCCTTCTCCCCATTTCGCTGCTGTCATTATCCGACCGCCCATCCGCCACCGCAATCCGCTCCGGCGGCTGTGAAAAGGAAAAAAGCAACCAAAATTAAGAGAACAAAATAATTCATTATTATTTATAAATTTACATAATAAAGGCAACCAATGTCGTTAACCTACCATTTTTCCCAGTTTGTCCATTCTCTATACCTCAATAGAGAGAGCTGGAAAACCCATCTCCCCTTCGTTTAGCAGTCTGCGAGAGAGACCTCGATGATGATAAAAGGACCGGATGGTAGAGGGTTGAAGTAGCGGCAAGCGTCGTCTTTGTGTCCACTTTATGAGGATTAGAGAATCTGTGATTGGAGTAGCGGCAGTAGGCGCCATCGTACATGAACGACGATAGAAATCCCTGGTCCAATTGAGTTTTGATGGCATAATCAAATGGTTCCTAGGATTAATTGGCTTCATGTCGACTTATTTTCCGGAGTTTGGGGAAATCGTGGCCGCGGAGTGTAAGGGAGAAGGCCGCCGGTGAAGTGTGTTTGGAGAGGAGGAGTTTGAAGGAGGATTAGAAATCTAAAGGTTGTGTATTTCGTTTAATTTGAGTTTATTATTAAGGATAATTTAGTAAAATTATATTTTATGTTAGGGCGATAATAGTAAAACAAGTGCGAGGTTTAGCCATCCAGTAAACTAATCCAGAAGTACCGATCGCTCGTCTCCCTGAAGTCTCCCCTGACGCCTGCTCCCGCATCTCCTCGCCGGTGGCGGCTGGAGTAGAGAGAATAAATAAATTTACAGTGGTGGTTAACGATTGCAAGCCGGCTGGTCACGGGTGATGGAGTTACATCGCAGAAGGAAGTTGGTAGTGCAGAGAATGAGGGCGGCCGCCAGCAAAATTGCGAAGGGATTCATCTTGCTCATGGGGTTTGGAAGGAAGGAGAGATGGTTCTGCTTACCATCCAGCAGTGGTCCGGTCTCATTATTAGCAGGGTGGAGGTGGGGCTCTAATGTGTTTGTTGGGAGCCGGCGCAGGGGAGATTTCAGGGAGACGAGCTGAACGTGCTTCCGAATTAGTTTAGGGTTTTTGTTTTAACAATTAATTGATTTTGGACATATATAATAATAAAATATTACATACCGTTTGGTATAACTAAATGCCATAAATTTTAAAGAATTCATTTTGAAATAAAATCTTTTTTTGTTTGGTATCAATGTGGGATTGAAAAGAACATGATAACACGGAGAACTGAAAAATTAACTCATCACTTATATTAATTTTCTAGTTATTTGTACTACATGAGCAAATTTTAATTTGCGATAATATCAAAACACCAATTTAATTTTAGGAACCGATGTTGTATTGTAAAACACATAATAATATAATCAAATTACACAACCCAAAATTTTAATCCAAATGGATGTACGTGATAAAATATCAATGGATGGAATACTACGAGAAAAGAGTAGAATCCATCTTAATATATTGGAACGAGATAATCTCGCCACAAATAAGAAAATAAGATATGAAAGAAGACGAAGATTTGCATACCTTGATCATATTGTGATCTTACTCCAATATACTAGATTGTGTAGAGAGACAATGACCAACCATGATGCTAAAAGAGCTTCGTGCTGATAACGTGTTGTGAAACTAATGAAAAATATAAACAACTACAAGAGAATATTGGAGAGGGAAAGACACAAAGAAGAGAGGGGGAAGTGAGCTTTCTTATTCATTGCTCTCTTTTGATATAATGGTGTGCTTTATTTATAAGCACATCTTGGTAACCACTACATACTTATATCAATGAGAGATAATAAAACATAAAGGAGTTATCAAATGTAGAAATGAGGGTTACATGTAACTCACAAGTGAGCATCTAAAGTGGTAATAGCAATGGTCATCCACATATCAATATTTACATAATATTGTGTAGATGTTTAAATAATCGCCCGAAAGAGATGGAAGGCCCGACTAGGTTCCGGCCACCAAAACCTTTGGCTCGTTTCATAGACGGTATTTAACATTTGTTTTTAAACGGTTTCAAAAACTTGTATGTAATTGTTAGATGTATTTACAATTTTTTGTGATTATTAATTATATAATTTAGAAATAAATTATATTCGGCTAGTGAAATACAAATTTCCGTATTCATATTTCTTACAAAAGTTAGATTGATACTCCACGAGAACACAAATACACAATCCCCACCTTTCACATTATTATCACGTGGACTAATCTCTCGAACTCTTCCTCATTGGAACTATTTTTTGTCCTCATCTATTTACAAGACAAAACTTGTGGGACTATATAAGCCCCATGCCCCTTCATTCATTCTCCATCAAACTCACAAACACAACTTTCCCTCAAAACCCATACATATATATTGCTAGCAACGTACCATCAAAACAACAACATGATGATGATGATGAAGAAGGCAATCATCTCAAACATTGTCATCATATTTGGAATCTCCGCCGTCCTCTTCATTTGCGTTGCAGAGAGCAGACAGCCAACGCCAAAGGCTGTCAAATGCAGCACGGTGGAAATCGATGCCATGCCATGCCTGCAGTTCGCTCAAGGAGGTCAGGACAAAGTTCCACAGACCTGCTGCAACGGCCTACACAACCTCGCCGATAGCGCAACTACGGTCGACGACAAGACCGCCGCCTGCAAGTGCTTGGCTACTGCTTTTCAGAAGTTCCCTACCATCAAAGACGAGGATTTGCAGAAAATTCCTGGGCTGTGCAACGTTACTGTTCCCTTTCCCCTCTCTAAGAACCTCAAATGTGACAAGTAAGTGGAATCAGCTGGTAGCATCAGTTTTGAACTTCTTTTTTCTTCATTACGCCACTTTCATTTGCACCACTGATTATTTTAACTTCCCATTCTTCAATTTTGATTGCAGCATCAAGCAGTTCACTATTGCCTATTAGAAGCGAAATGATGATCGAAAGATCGAAAAGTTGAATTCGTCTACAAGAATGTTTATTGTGTCATGATGACGAATTACATTAATCATACTCTCTATCTAAGCGCTATATACATACCTTTGATTCATGCGATATATAGCCAGAAACATCACAAACTAAGTCACTCCTTGTTTCCGAAACACCCATTCAATCAGCCTGTTAAAAAAACACACTCTTCATTCTCGTAAAGCTTGTACTTTCAAAATTTTATATCCATTTGTAATATTATTCCTACTCTCGCTATACTATTTAAGTTCAAAAGTTTCGAAGATTTATGTTTATGCATTGTGATACTCATTCAATGATGCCCAGACAAGAAGGTCGGCATAATATCGTTCACTTGGATATAGGGTTCAATCTACAACATGAGCGCAGATTGTCGTAGTTTGGCATGGGATGGATGGAAATGAGTACAAATCAATTGATTTGACTAAAAATTACGAAAGTTAACGTAATTATATATGTTCAAAATTCGATAGTTGTAATCAGATTAGACAAGAGCATCGACAAGATAGTCATTCAGTTGGATATAGGGTTTATTCTACTATATATGTGAGCTCAATTAAATCAAGGGTAAATACAATTTAATATCCAAACCTTTCATTTTAAACAATATAATAGCCAAACCTTTTCGAAAACAATCTAATATCCAAATCGTCAACTTACCATTCGTTTGACCGTTAGTTGACACTTCAAAAAAGCTTTGTTTAGGGGAAGTTGTCACAATACAACTTTGTTTCTTGTTTTGGTATAGCAGATGACTGAATATTTAGATATTCTATACCATCATGGTGGAGTTATGGACTTCTAGGGTTTGGAACTACGATATGTTGGTTGGTTTTCAGAGAAGATATCGATGGATATTGATGAAGTGTCATACTTCGAACTTTTTTGAAGTGTCAACTAACGGTCAAACAGACATAAAGTTGACGATTTGGATATTAGATTGTTTTCGAAAAGGTTTGGCTATTATATTGTTTAAATAAAAGGTCTGGATATTAAATTGTATTTACCCTTAAATCAAAGACCAAGTTAATCTCTCTGTGTCACGAGATTCATTTAACTCTAAAGATAACAATCTGGTATCCAATTTATTAAACCGATCTTATTGGACCCGATACATCGGGTTACCCCGGCCCAGCCCACTCTCTCATGGTCGACCTGCTGCCACAACTGTGCATGATTGTGTCTTGTTTACATGCCCTAGTTGCTTTGCGCTAGATGAGAATTGTTGTAAGGTAAAAGCAAGTGTAAGGCATTCGGCCATAACTAACGAATTGATAATAAGATATCAGCCGGAGAGTTGAGCTCTCCCATGGACTATTTCCGTCAATCGGGGATATCACGTATATCATTGTCTATGATCGTTATAGCCTCCTACAAGTTTTACATGGTATCTGTACGTGGGCACCGGGTCGGGCCGCCCACGGGCTAGCACGGCACGGCTAGAGCGCGGCACGAACACGAACACGAAATAAATGGGCCAGCCCGGTACGAGCACGAATAATTTATGTGCCGTGCTGAGCTTACACTACTTCATGGGCACGGGCACGAGTATGGGCACGGCACAGTATGTAAGTGGGCCGTGTTGGGTGTAATATTTTTGAGATTTTATTGAGTATAAGAACAGACATGGCACAAAAATAACATTTATTTGATAGAAAATAGATATAGAAAGAATTATAGGTTCAAATATTACAAAATACATGTAGAAAAATAATCATTTGTTGTTGTTAGAAGTGTCAAAAAGATATATACGTAATTACTACCATAAGTAAAAATGGACGAAGAATTAAACAAAACCAAATCACACTCGCTATACTTCCAATTTTCTTTTTTCCCTTATTTGTTACTTTTCTCAAATATTCTCGGTTAATACTATCTTTCTTCATTCAATTTTCACCTTCTTTTTCATTCTCTCTTTTATTTTCTTCCTTTTCATTAGACACGAATACGAGCACGAATAGGCACAATACGATTCCAACCATGCTCGGGCCTGGGTTGGGCCTAGCAAAGTTAACAAATGGGCTTTAACGGCACGATACGAAATAAATGGGCCTGAATCGTGCCCGTGCCGGCTCAAGCACGGCTCAGCGCCCATGTACAATGGTATCGGAGCTGTGATTCTCATCATAGTAGATTATGTCTGGTGGTGATTCCTCTCTCGAAACGCCGCCTATGTCGAAGTCTGCTAGCTCTGGTTCTAGTGACAAAGACATCGACGTTCACAACCCGTTTTTCATTCATAATTCTGATTCCATAGGACATCTTCAAGTCAGTAGCCTGTTGACCTCGTCGAATTATGGCGAGTGGTTACTTGAGATGACGGATGCCCTTGTTACCAAGAATAAGGTTGGTTTCATTGGTGGTTCTGATCCTCGTCCGCCCGATGGGTCCCCGTAATCTCTTACTTGGCTGCGTCATGATGAGCTGATAAAAGGGTGGCTTCTGACGACGATGGATGCCGAGCTTCACAGCAGTGTTATGCATGTTAAGATCGCTAGAGTTATTTGTGAAGATGTAAGGGATTGGTTTAGCAAAGGTAATCTGACGTGCGCCTATGAGTTGCATCGTCATGTGAGTCTGCTCTTACAAAAGAACAAACATTTATTTCTGGTTCTTACACACTAAGTTGCGGAAGATCTGGGAGGAAACGCAAATGATCTTGTCGTCGCCGAACTACGCTGTGAGAGGCGGAGTCGGGACCAGAATGAAGGACGCTCGCCAGAACGAGTGAAGGAGAGAGCGAGGGAATCAGAGAATCACCTCTCAACCGGAGTAAGTGCGGAGGGAGACGGGATCGACCTTCAGGAGGAGCGAGTGTGGAGGGAGACCGAATCGACTTTCAGCCGGAGCGAGAGCGAGTGCGGAGGGAGACCGAATTTCAGACGGAGCAGGATCGACTTCCAGCGGGAGCGCGTGCGGAGGGAAACCGGGATCGAGTTTCAGCTGGAGCAAGTGCGAGTGTGGAAGGAGACCAAATCGACTTTCAGCCGGAGCTAGAGCGGAGGGAGACAGGGACCGACTTCATCAGTTCATTATTTTGGGAGCCGGATCGTACTTCATTCGTATTTTAGATTTATAATTCCTTCACTGAATAACGAGCCCTCCCCTTTATAATTCCCACATTAAAAAACGATGCTACCCCTTTAAACGAGGAGAGGTACTAATTAACGCCCTAACTTTTTAAATTTTGTCGCCCTAATTTAACAACTTGACTTTTTTGCCCCCAAAAAATCCCCAATCTCTAACCAAAATTCCAAAAGTGCTCGCCCTAATCCCCTGCCGTCAGCCCCCCGTCGCACTAGAAATCATCGCCGCCGTTCACCCTGGAAGGGAGTCCTCACAGAGGCTGCTCCCCTGCTCCTTCCTACTCCTATGATATGCTGGGTTTTTCGCAGTCGAGGAAGGAGGAGGAAGAAGACCAGTGCTTTCTTCGGCCACACCATCGCTCGGCAGCAGCAAAGCCCGACGACGAGCGACAAACCCAGCATATCCAACAAAATGCTATAGGTACGAGAACTCAGTGCACATTGATCATCATCCCACATCCTTCTGTACAGCTTTAGAGCACCATCGACATCCTTCCTCCCGCGATACTCTTTAAAAAGCAATTGTACATTGTGGCGGATGGACTCACCCCACTACTACCATCTCAACGAGCAGCTTCTCCGCATCATCAAGCCTCCCCTACGAGCAGAGGCACTTCACTGCTGAAGTATAGGTTGCCAAGAGTGGGGAAATACCTTTCTCCTTCATCCACTCCAGAGTGAGTTCAGGTTTATGCGCCCCTGCTATAGACGTGGAGCACGATGGAGAAACTGGTCACATCTGGTTCGATCCCTCTCTTGCGCATTTCGTCGAACACCTGCAATAGCAGAGCAAGGCGACGGGCAACGACGATGACTTCCCCGGAGATATTTCTTTCATTCTCGAGCGGTGGATGCTGACGGCAACGGGGAAGAATAATATGGCTTGTGGCGGCGACTGGGAATGTGGCGGCGACGGGGAAGAATCATAGGGCTCCGACAGCGACGATGAATGTGGCGACGACAGGAAATAATTATAGCGCTCATGAGGGCCACGACTGACATTTTAGAGATTGTGGCTAGCGGGGTAGAATCGTCTGTTTAGTTAATTTAGGGCGAAAATTTTAAAAAATTAGGGCGTTAAATAGGAATTCAGTAAACGAGCCCATCACTTTAAGGCTAGCAAGGGTTTAAGAACCATGGTTGTCATGCCGGTGGAACCTGGTTCAACCTGTGCCGGTCATGAAACCGGCATGACACTACCGGTATGACCGGTATGATCGACTTACACATTCGAAGTAAAATGATATCATTTTAATGAATTTAATGAATAAAAAAATTATTATATTATTCATTTTATGAATGTAATAGTTAAAAGTTGATGATATTTGTTGGATTGTAACTAAATTGTCCACAAATATGTTTTATATATGATTAAATAGATTGAATATTAGTTGTTTTCACATTTTTTTAAACCGACATAAACCGGTACAAACTGGTTATACCACCGGTCGTACCATTCCACTTGCCAAACCAGCACAACGCACTACAAGGTATATTGCCTACGGCAGGGGTTTTCTTGGGCTTTAGCAACGATTAAAACCCACGCTAGAAATCCCGCCAGCGGATTTCCCAACCCTTGTAAAACCGCCGCAAATCCGACTGCTGCAAAGTTACGCCTGCGGTCATCTAAACCCCTGGTGTATGTCCATGCAGGGGTCTTGCATTTGTTCTTAACCCCTGACATTTCCCATGCTAAAATCGCTGAAAAACTTTTTGACGACGAATTTGGCGACGATTCTGAAAAGCGTCGCTAAAAGTTGAGAGTGAATTTTCGGCAAATATTTACGTTTCTTATTAGCTGGAAGGTAGATACTTTATATTAACCATACATTAAAATTCAAATAATTAAGTTCCATTCCAGGTTACATATTACTTATAAAACAAATTAACAGAAGGAAATCCAACAAAAGGTATTTGCTTGACATTTTACAACTCACAATTCACAATAAAATCAAGATTATCATACTTGAACATAGATAAGTTCCAGCAAGATCCACAGTGTAAAAATTCCTTTCCTTCTAAATCACCCCACATCATTTAATGCACTGTATGCCCTCTTAACCTGTTACAAAACCAACCAAAATCAATATAAGTCACGTCTTGAACGCAAACGTAGATGACCTTTATTAGAGTCTTGTACGATAGCTTAATGTGATTAGAGCTACACACCCTAATTCTACAAGAAGTGTCTTACCAACCACATTGTCATACAAACACCAACTTTCCCAATCTCTATGATTTGATATGTCCAAATTTCTTTTAAGTTGAAATGGGAAATGAATTTCACTTGGTTCCATTCATTATTCTCCATGGTAAGTGTAAGAAGACTATACCTGAGGCTGGGTGCATGTGCTGGAACTAGCACCTGTGAATTACATAACACCTCAAGAGAACATTTTGCAGCAAGTGCAAGAATTTGTTAGGTTAATTTATCGATCCTTTCTTATTACAATAATATAATTGAAACAATTGACTACTTAAAGCATAAGTTGTATCCACGTTTTACTTAGCAATTTAGCAAGAATCACATACCCGTTGTGTATTTGACCGCCACAGTTTATCCACATCCCCTGTTGTTGTTTTCTGTTCCCGTTTGAGTATATACTTGACAGTTCTTTGTTAAGATATCCTGCAAGGGAATATGATTCATACATAGGTAGCCCAGAAACAGGAACAAATGATCACAAGTAGCAACCTTAGACTTTGATGAAACCAAATCCTGCTTATTAAAATGAAACCCAATAGCTTACTCTGCCTCCTTGTAAGTCCCTGAAGTATTGACAAAGTCTACATGGCTTGAATCGAGCTATATCATCAGGAAGCATTCCTGCAATAGCTTTAACTTGGGGATTTGGATCTGGGAAATACTAGTACACCTGATAAACAAGGTAATTTGCAGGGGAAGGGATGTCATCAACATAAACTGCTTCATATGAAAAAAGACCAATTAGCAAGACATCCCTAGAAGAGTTAATTGAATCAATCCAATATTTGCACAATATCACTATGCAAGTAGATACCATATGAGATCCAGCAGGCAGTTCTCTAACGTAAACCAGATAAGATAAAAAGCAATAAACATAAACTGAATGAAGGAAACACTTCTCTCAATATATTTCTCATCTCTCTCGTGTTTCCTAGATTTAAGTTATTCCCTCTTGGGCTCTCACAATCAAGTTCGTGGAGTTGGTGATTGCAAATAAACTTGGTGGCCATGCTCTGAATGTTAAAATTTGTAATGAAAAACAATCGATCAAATGATATGGTAATATTTTAAGGAGTGCCTGAACTGTAATTTGCATTCACAGAGTTTTGGACATATACACAAGACAAAAAAAAAAGATGTATATGATACCTTTCAATGATGACAGTCTTTGATCAAGAGAGCTGCAATTTAGGAAGCAAAAGTCAATTTAGGTACAACTAATGGAAGTGCATGATATATTGGGTTAGATAGCATGGTAAGGAAAAAATTGCAGCATAGGAGAAGAAGATCGTTGCACAATTTAACACTCCAAATATAGTATAGTTAGCATGGGAGAAGAAGATCGTTGCACAATCAGCAGCTAGCTGCTGCAGCACATATAGTAGAAAGCAGAAATAAAACACACGGTGACCTTGGCTTTCGAAACCACATCATAACCTTTTCCCTTACTAGCAAATGAACGCTTGTGTCTGATCTTTCTGTATCAATAAACAAAAAAATTGAAGTCATCAAGTACGCGTCTTTAGAGCCAATTGCTAAAGAAAGTCAGAAGCAAGCAGATGATGCAAGAACTCACCGACGACAATGCCGACATTGAACAAGAAACCAATTAGGAAAGGAAGAGAGCATAAGCACGCAGACAAGCATTCAATTAGGAAAGGAATCAATCAATCACCTAAATTGATCACTAGTGCCCTTTTACTCTGTGCTAGCTGCCTTCCCCCCCTTCCCCCAACTACTGCATGCTCACTCGAACTCTTTCCTTCTTCTAATACATGAAAAAATGAGAATGAAGAGTCATGGGGGAATTCAGAGGAAGGGTCGTTGTACAAGCAACAGTTGTGTTAAATGTTAAACCAAGTCATAATACCTAAACCAGACCCTTTCTGCTCTCCACTGCCACTGCCACCACTCATGTTTCCCCACTAATGACTCTGATACTTGATCCCCTAAATTACTACGCCATAACAAAGATTAGGCGACTATTGCGAATGATTATGGAAGCTGAGAACAGAGTCACTTCCGGATTGAACTTAAAATCAACTAAATACCTCTCGTGGCCTTGTTCAAGACTTTGACTGGACTTGTTGGCTTCCTCAGCATCTCCACCGCTTCCTTCTCCTGCAACAGTATCCCATCAATCCCTGAGCCAAAATCCCGCCGTCAGTGTAGATATCCGGGTGCCGACACATCACCCGCCCTGAACTTGGGAGACCTTGCCTTCATAGACTTCTTTAAACCCAAATTAACCGTATAGTACATAGATTATAGAACCATTCATACCACTGTAGCCACGAACCCAAAAATGCACACCAACATGGCTTTAATCGACATGTCTCACAGGGAACCATCGCATGCAATGGCTCCAACTTGGCATTTGCATCAGGAAAAGACTACTACACCTATACAAAACCTATAATTCATCCTCCCTCCATAACGTATGCTTTCACTTGCCTAGGACCGCCACCCACTCTGCTCGTCCCAACGCACAAATCCCCTGAGCGATCTCGCACAAGAACTCAGAGTCACGTACCTTGTCGAGCAACCTGGTGCGCCAGATCTTGAATTGTTCGCAGAGCGATCACGAGATAATGCAGCTGCTCCGATGAGGCTATGAGTTCCCCCGCCGCCGCTAATGAGAAATCGACGAATAAGAACAACTGTCGATGGCGATCGTAAGCGGATCAGGAGGAAATGGTATCGTTCTAAGCAGAACCTTTGATGAATTCTATTCTGGCGCCGATGAATTCCGGCACGCTAGAGAAGAAAATGGCGGTATCTGAATCTAGGGTTGGGGATTTTTTTTCGGGAGAAAAAGTAGTGAAGGAGAAGAGTGGGTTTTTGGCATTTGCCGGGAATTTATATTTTTGTTAATCCAAAATATTCAGCGGTCTCTAAACCCCCGAATCAGACTGCTGGCATAGGTAAAATCCGCACAGATGACGCAAGGGTTATGGTAACCGCTGGCAATAAAGCGGTGCCGTATGTCCATTTATTTGTAGTGACGGTATTGACAACCTTGTTAAGAACTCATGCAACAAACAGTTGCTACAATGAATTTCAAAAATCCTAGCAAGGGTTTCAACCCCTGTTACTAAACCCTTGGCACAGGTCATTTTTTTTGTAGTGTAAGTCTGTGTCCTCCAAATAAAAGACAACATACTTAACCAATTAAGCTACACTAATTTTTTTATTAATATTTAATCAATATCTATATTTAATTAGCTTAATCAGAGTATAATAATTTACTTACACTATTTCATTTTTTAAAAAGAAAACAATCCTCAAATTAGCATAATTAACCTGTTGATTCTTTATCAAATTATTATTAATTTATATACATTTAAATACAAGTTCAATTGAACTTTTATCATAGGGTATATGTACAAGTTCAATTTGAGCAATAAGGTATATGTACAAGTTCAATTTGACCATTAGTATATAGGTACAAGTTCAATTAGACCATTAACGTATAGGTACAAGTTGATCAATTGAACTTTTACCATAAGGTATATGTCCAAGTTCAACTAGACCATTAAGGTACAGGTACAAGTTCAATTGAATTTTTACTATAAGGTATATGTCCAAGTTCAATTAGACCATTAGGTACAGGTACAAGTTCAATTGAACTTTTACCATAAGGTAAATGTACAACTTTCATGATTGTTACTATGATGTGAAGTCTATTATTCGGCCGACAACTGGAGTCACATGAAGAATTTTATCAAGAACGATGATAGACCGTCATTTACACATGTTTTTACCCCCGTTCTTACACCGTTTGAGGTGTTGATTCTCGTGTTTTAGGCCGATTTCACGCTAGGTTGTGCTTGTTTGTGATATTTCAGGTCCTAGTACGTGAATGAAGGCTTAGGAGCGAGTCTGGGGTCGATTGGACGAAGAACGGACGAATGGCGAGGTTTTTGGGGAGCTGCACGGGCAGACCAGGGAGACGCACGGCCGTGCACGTGAGCAATATGGCCGTGCGCTTTATGCCGAGGCCATGCACGGGCAGACCCTGAAGATTGCACGGCCGTGCACCCTGGCCGTGCGAGAAGCCTGAGGTCGAACTAATTGATACGCCGCGTTTTGGAGTGCACGGCCAAGTGGGTGATCTGCACGGCCGTGCACCCTGGCCGTGCGAGTCGGGAATTCCTGGTTTTAGAGCCTATTCCGAGCCGTCTGGGCTAACACTTATCCCTAACGCACGGTGTGCTAGTGTGTTTCTGGTGTTCGATTTGTGCAGCATTGTCCACTCTCCCGTTCGTTTCTCGCTGACTGGTCCCCTTCCAGTCCCCCAGCAGTGTTCTTACCCGGTAACATCGTTCCCCTTATCTTTCCCTCTACTCCATTGAGGGCAATGTCGTGCTTAAGTGTGGGGGGGTGCTTTGTATCGGTTGGAATATTTATGATGGTGCTTGGAGCCTAGTCCGCTGTCCGAATCTTACGATTTGAGGGCTCCAAGTACTGCTGTTTGATCATATTGGCACTGTGTTTTGATGGATGAATTGATTGGTTTTCGGATTAATGCATGACAACTTGTTTGCGACTAGGACAACCTATGATGAGGACTGAGATGTGCAGTAGAACGATGTAGGGGTTCAGTTTTTCGACTATTTTCTTGCCAACTGTGACTTGATCTGACTTGATCTGATTACTTGTTCTTGACAGTCGTTTATGCATCTAGTTCAGGGTATCAGAATGTGAGATAGAGCATATAGGTAGCCATGTGAGATTTGAGCCTGCTCGTTTCTTTCTTGTGCGATAGATCCCTCTTCCATGATGTGTAGCATTCACGTTGTCACTAGCTAAGATGATGGGGGCATAGGATTAGCCCACGCCCAAAACTGACTGTCCTGATGTGTCATATCCCCTAGTCAGCCCCTTTGAGCCGTGTGTTATCCTTTCTTTTGGTCTATAATGGAAAAAAAAAATCACCCTTGTTGCATCTTTTAGAAGGTTCCACAGAGTGGTTTTTATATATTCTCTGCTGTTTCTGCTAAAGTCTATGTGAGTATTGGAGGTAGTGCTTAAAAGTTGGGCAGGTGTTTGAAATTTATGCAGAATTGGTGGCTCTCTTAAGGAATGAAAAGAAAAATGAAAGAAAAACAAAGAAAAATTGAAAGCAAAAGAGAGCCACTACCAAAAATCTGAATAATGCCCATTAAGTAGTGTTTCTTAGCAGTCTGGCTTGGAAATGCTGATGTTTATGCCTCCTTTGCTCTTGTGCTCTTGAGATGTTGAGTAATGCAGAATAGCAGAAAGAAAATACCGGTTTGTTTGACGGTGATTGTGTGTTTGGAGAATGTGGAACCTTTTGCTATGAATACTTCCACCACCTAAAAGGCCTTTTCCCCATGTCCAAGACCCTAGCCAGTCATTTGAACCTGTGTCTAAGACCTCCTGATTAGTTAGTGGTGACACCCCATATGTGAACTCTAGCATTTAGAGGCTGCCATCATGGTGAAGAGATGATAGGGATTGAGAGAAATAGCATGCGCATCTTTCGCATCAAATTGTCCTGACCCCACTGGTCGAGAGTGAGTGATTCATTTTCATTTTCTATATGCTCTTGTACCCCGGTGAGGACCTAGATTGCTCGGTCTCTATTCTGATGTCTTGAGTTGGATGCATGAGTTGACTGTTTTGAGTAAGTGGTTGAATCAAGTCTAGGTTGGCCAGTGAACAGAAGGGAGACTCTTCCTTTACTCGATTTGCTGCACTCGAATGTCCTTTGTGGTGGTTGTCCAGGTTGTTATTGAGGTTGTGAACGTATTGATGTTTGAAAACCAATGCGATTCACGTGTTCTGTGCCTTTATGACTTGTCCCCAATGTTGGTTGATTGAAATATGTAAGCTTACCTAGTGTCTGACTTGGTTTGCTTGGGGACAAGAAAACGGTTAAGTGTGGGGGAGTTTGATAGACCGTCATTTACACATGTTTTTACCCCGTTCTTACACCATTTGAGGTGTTGATTCTCGTGTTTTAGGCCGATTTCACGCTAGGTTGTGCTTGTTTGTGATATTTCAGGTCCTAGTACGTGAATGAAGGCTTAGGAGCGAGTCTGGGGTCAATTGGACGAAGAACGGACGAATGGCGAGGTTTTTGGGGAGCTGCACAGGCAGACCTGGGAGACGCACGGCCGTGCACGTGAGCAATATGGCCGTGCGCTTTATGCCGAGGCCATGCACGGGCAGACCCTGAAGATTGCACGGCCGTGCACCCTGGCCGTGCGAGAAGCCTGAGGTCGAACTAATTGATACGCCGCGTTTTGGAGTGCACGGCCAAGTGGGTGATCTGCACGGCCGTGCACCCTGGCCGTGCGAGTCGGGAATTCCTGGTTTTAGAGCCTATTCCGAGCCAAAAGTGGGAGAATCGTGTTTTCAGAGCAAAAAACAGAGCCCTAGAGAGAGAAAGTGCGAAGAACACATACTAGAAGCTGTCTTAGAGCTGGATTTCATCGAATCGATCTTGGAGATCGTCATAGGAGTGGAAATCATCGTCCCGGAGCAGATTATCCTCATCGTTATGAGTATGACTAATCCGATTCTTGTTTTCTCTTCTCTCTCTATGGAGTAGAACCCTTCTCTCACTTGGGTATGAAGAACCCTAGTTCCTTGTGTTAGGGATTTGATTGTAATGACTTGGGATGATATTACTGTTTGATTTTAATCGAATGACGCATGTTTAATGAATTGGTTTGAGTCTGATCAGCTTTTCTTAATTTCTGCTGCAATCTGAGATAGATAGAATCTGATTAGGTTGTTAGAGCCTCTTCATTCGATAGTAGGAGATTGGCTATACGAGAGTTAGCCAGTTTACTGCTTTGTACTGGTGTTCTTGGCGCCAGTAGTGGAGTTCTGTGTTCATAGCCTCAGCTTTCTATCCCGGTGAAGACTAGTCGTCTGCCGGGTAGTTAGACTGAGAGGGCTTGGTCAGCTTAAGAGATTCCAAGCTACTGTCGGATCTTCCGCAGTCTAATCAACAGTAAATAATCAACCCAGGGAATTGCAATTGAACCTAACTAAGGGGCTAGGGGGACTCAATCCCGAGTGACTCTTGCCTGCTTTAGAAACCGAACAATTTACTGCTTTCTTGTTGCTTTTACTTTTCACAACAATCACTCGAACTAGTTTGCTAGATAATAGAGAATCACGGAGTAAGCAGTAGATCTAGACCCCGGGTTGATAATTAAACTTGCTTGTTACTGCATTCCCGGACTGCGATTACACTTGGTCGCAGTTTGGTGTTGTGTTTTGGCGTGTCAAGTTTTTGGCGCCGTTGCTGGGGAGACTTCTAGATTATTGGGGAAACGTGAGAATTTGTTACTCTAGCTTTTATTTACTGCATTTTATCTCTTCCACCTGTGTGCCTTCACGGGTTGCTTCTGCTGATTGTGTGCAGGTAGTGCATGACCCGTAGCCAGTCGGGAGATCTACTACCATTAGACCAGGAGCTTGAACGAACTTGTAGGAACTTCAAGCGGGCTCTAAAGGCGCGACTGGCTGCGGAGGAGGCGCTAACACAACTGCAGTTAGGAGAAGAAGAAGAAGAAGGAGAGATGGGTGATCCGCAGAACCACGATGTGATCCCCGGGGAGCAGACCATGGGATCCTACTGGACCGCTAGGGCTGCGGACATGAGGTCACCCATTCAACACCCTCAGGTCCCATCCAACAACTTTGAGGTGAGCACCTCCGTGATCACCATGCTGCGCGGTTCAGTAGTGTTCCGTGGTAAGGAGGGAGAGTGCCCTCGATCACATCTCAGGCGATTCCACGAGCTCATCGATGGGATCAAGATCAATGGGGTACCAGCAGATGCCATCCAGCTGAGGTACTTCCCATTCACTCTGGAGGGGCAGGCCAAGGAGTGGCTAGACACTCGACCTCCGGGCTCCATCACCACGTTCGCCAACCTGGCGGACAAGTTCCTCACCCGCTACCATCCTCCATCCAAGACAGCTGATCTCCAGAAGCAGATTACACATTTTTCTCAGGATGAGGATGAGACCATTAGGGATGCTTGGGAGAGGTACAACCAGCCTCTTTCTCAGGTGTCCCAATCATGGTTTCAATGATGCGTTCAAGGTGGGCACCTTCTATCACGCCCTCTTCCCGGAAGGACAAGCAGCTGATCGATTCGGTTTGTGGCGGAACATGCTGACCAAAACCCCGCCACAGCTGAATCAACTCTTTGAAGAGATGGCGGAGAATGGTTTATGATTGGGGCACTGCCAGGAAGATCGCGACGAGCACCTGGACGGGGTGTGCATGCTGTGGGCAGCCCATTCCTCTGATTTGGGTGCAGGTTAGTAATCGAAGCTGGTCTCAGCTATCGATCGTGTCCGGATGATTCCAGGGACCGGACAGCAGCAGGCGATGCTCTGCCAGTGGTGCGAGAAGCACCCATCATATGGTGGAAGACTGCCAGGCGATGAAGGAATTCGACCAACCCCCAGGAGCAGGTGAACTTCATCAACAATGTCAGCGCAATGACCCCTACAGCAACACGTACAATGAGGGGTGGCGCCAAGCATCCTAACTTCTCCTGGGCTGGGCCAAATCCCAGACCACCAGCTCCACAGGGACCACCGGGCTTCCAGAGGCCACCATAATCAGCCCAGACAGGGGCAAATTCCAGCCATGCAGGGGCATGCTGCTCAATCACAGCCGCGCCTTTCCAGCAGCCAGGTGCAGCCCCTGCTGCCCCAGTGCAGAATGATCAGATGGCTGAACTGCGGGACTTGGTGGGTTCTCTCGCCAGCTAGTGCTCAGAAATTCAACACCTTTGAGCAGTTCATGGAGAAGGCCTCGGGTAAACTCCTGGCTCTTGAAGCTGGTCAGAGGAACACACAGGCTGTTTTGCAGGATATCCAGACCCAGCTGGGGAGCGTGGCCCAGGCAGTGGCTCAAAGGGCTCCTGGTACTCTACCGGGCAGACCATCCCTCACCGCCGACCCCGGATGAGCGCTGCAATGCCATCATGACCAGGAGTGGCAAGCTGACTGTTGATCCCCCTGCTCGGGAACCGGAGAGAGAAAGCCCTTGCAGCATCTCCAGCGGTTGAACAAGAAGTAGAGAAGGAGGTTGAGGTGCCTGCACCTAAACCGCAACCAGTAGTGAAGGAGTATGTCCCTAAACTCCCTTTCCCTACTCGGTTTGCACAAAGACAGGCTGGAGGCAGAGTTCGAGAACTTCATGGCCATGCTTAAGAAGCTGAATGTCCAAGTGCCCTTCCTGGAGGCACTATCGCAAATGCCGAAGTATGCGAAGTTTCTGAAAGAGCTTCTCTCAAAGAAGCAGAAGCTGAGTGAGCTGGCCACTGTGGAGCTCAGCGAGGAGTGCTCGGTCTATTCTGCAGAACAAGCTTCCGCAGAAGAAAAAGGACCCAGGTAGTTTCACTATCCCGTGCTCTAATTGATAAATTGCAATGTAGAGAAGTCCTTGGCGGATTTAGGTGCTAGTATCAATGTTATGCCATATAAATTGTTCATGAAACTAGGCCTAGGTGAACCCCGTGCTACTAGGATGACCCTTCAATTAGCTGAACAGATCTGTAGTGCATCCTAGGGGTATAGTGGAAGACCTTCTGGTTAAGGTTGGCAAAATTCACATATCCTGTGGATTTTGTTATCCTGGACATCAGTGAGGACACAGAAGTGCCTCTTATACTGGGAAGTCCTTTCCTGGCCACCGCCAAGGCTCTCATAGCTGTGCATGATGGGACCTTAGTTTTGGAGGGATGGCGAGGAGCGAATAACGTTTTCAGTTGCTAACGCTATACCTGCTTCGTTACCTCTGCATGCTGTATCTCACCAGGAGCACGAGGTCTGTCGTGTATCCTGCGTGCCTGCCCTATTTTGCAGGACCCGCCTCCCACACCTTCGCCGCCACTCTCCTGTCCACTCTCAATCACCAAAATACAGATCAAGGAGGAGTGGCGGCCCGACACTGCAGCAGCTAAGCCCGCTCGACGAAAGAGCCGGAGACCACTATGAGCTGGTCCCGCCCCCACCTTGGGCCATCCGAGTATTCACTCGCTTGCATCCTACCGGATGGCCAAGTCGAGCTGGCAAATGCAGGTGGCCACATTCGTCGCGTGCATGGCCACCATTTGAAGCTATACCTCAAGAGCGATGTGGATCCGCTCTTGAAGGCACCTGATCCTACACTTCCCTGAGACATCCTCTGGCGTCCAGACTAAAAGACGGTAAAGAAGCGCTTGTGGGGAGGCAACCCCACCGAGGTTTGCATTTTCTTACTCTTTTTCCTTTGATTTTGTGTGTTTTTGAGTCTTGAGACGTTGATCCAGAATCAAGTGTCGTTTTTGAGTGAAAACAGGTTGATTTCGGGGCTCCATCATGTCGCACGGCCAGGACCTCACCTTGCACGGCCGTGCGCTCAGCCTGGCGTGGCCGTGCGAGCTCTCGGCCAAAAGCGCACGGCCAAGAGCGCATATTGCACGGCCGTGCGCTCATCCTCGCCTGGCCGTGCACCTTGCACGGGCATCACATCACCTCGCACGGCCGTACGGGTATTCCCCCTTGGCCGTGCGAGCTCTCGGTAAGGATGGCACGGCCAAATGTGCCGGGTGCACGGCCGTGCGCATCACCTCGGCCAGGCCGTGTCGGCCTGCACGGGCAAAAAAAAACCTTGCACGGCCATGCGCCCCTGCCCGTGCAGCCGAGGCACGGCCTATTTATATGGCCTGCACGACCATTGTGGTCAGAAAACCAAAACCACTCGCCGGAATCCTCTGCCCTCGCCGCAAAACCGCGCGAAACCCACCCTTTTTTCGATTTTTTCGGCCGCTTTGGGTCATTTTTTCACCAAACCAACACCAAACCCACTCCTTCTACACCCAAAGCGGCCTATCCCTCGAGTTTGAGCGAGTTTGGGCAACGTTTTGTCGCCGGAGGCGATTTCCGGCGAGAATCCGGCGAGGCTCCGACGAGCTTTTCCGGCCATTTTTTCGGCGTTTCGTCGATTCCATTGTCTTCCCCTCATCATCCCCTACACCTCTACTTGAGTCTCCAGGTTTGATTTTGCCCCTAACTATGTTAATTTTGGAGAATTGAGTGTGTAGGGTGTATGTTAGAGAACCTTATTGAATCATGTGATTTGTGTGAAATTGATTGAGGGGAATGCATGGGATGTGATTGAATTATGTTGGGCAAAGTCCCCTTTGCTTGTTTGAGCCCTTGTGTGCAAGAATTTGGCCAATTTCATGCATAACTTAATAGTGCACACAAGGTGTTCGATGAAATGCCTGTTTTCCATGCCATGTTGTGGCCACCGGTTGGGGCCCTTAATGATGTAGTTTGAGGGTGTATTTGCTATGGATGTGAACCTTGAGTTGCCTATTTTCTTGTGAATGTGCACCCCCACCCAGATTATGCTTGATTTATCGAGTTTTTGACCCCCGAACTATGGATGAAACCATGGTTAGGCTTTCTGTTCTTAAGTGTGGGGGTGGGCTTGACCTTTTCTTTGGCTCTTTTGGTTCCACTTTGGGTTGTTGTTTTGCAGGGCAATGGCGAAACCTAATCTCCAGCACCCGTTCATCCGGGATCTCAGGAGGGGCCCCACCGCAGAGCGCTTCAAGGCGGTCGCGGAAACCCCGTTTGGGTCCCACCATTGCTGGTCCAAACGGGAGTTTCGGCGACTGCACTGCTACGAGCAGCTTTCCGCCGCGGTCGCCAACACTGCATGGCGCCGTCTGCTCCAGATCTGCGAGAAGGTCTACTACGAGCCGGTGTGGGAGTTCTACACGACTTTCAAGCACAATTCCACGACCAGTTGCCGGGACAGTACAGCCGTCCAATTCAGGCTGCGCGGTGTCCCTCGGTCCTTGAGCTACCACGAGCTGGCCGAGGCTCTCGACCTCGACCTCGACGACAGTGAGGACTACGTCACCAAGGTAAATGAGCCACCGGAGGTGGACTTCGGGAGGCTGTACACCAGCCTGGCTCGGCCAGGCCAGACGCGTCCCTTCCGGTCCGGGAGGACGAAGGCATCTACCCTGCAGATCGACAACCGACTTCTCCACCACCTGCTGGCGAAGTCTTACACTCCTGCAGCTGACAGCGCCGGCGCCATCACGAAGAGGCCCCTGTACTTCCTCCATTCGATCCGCCAGCGCCGCCATCCTCTCCACCTGGGTTCGACGGTGGCCAAGACCTTCGAGAAGACGGCCACAGAGCTGAAGAGCCTCCACTGCGCCCCCCTCATCACCCGCCTGGTCACCTTCTTTGGCCTTTCACTGCAGGGGTGCACCGAGGAGGGGGACACCCTCATCTTTGGCAGCAAGACGATCGGGAAGATGCTGCTGTTGCGAGAGAGGAACGGTGTTCAGTGGGTCGATGGATTCCGGAGCCTCCGATCCCCGCGGAGCCCGTACCAGAGGCCCAGCCGAGGGCCAGGAGGAGGAGGCTGCCGATGAGGTGGATCCCGAGGAGGTGGATGCTGCTGCTGATCTGCTGATGATCCACCACAGACTGACTTCCATTACGGGGGTAGCAGCTCCACTTTCCAGGGCCAGGATTACTTCGCCCAGCAGTTCGAGCAGCTGAGGATCCAGAACCAGCTGATCCTCGACCAGCAGATGCAGTTCCATCAGCAGTACGCGGCAGATCAGGCCGAGTACCGGAACAGGATGGATGCTTATGACGTGCGGCTGAACACGATCCAGACTCAGCAGGACGTGACTCTCGCCCACATCGAGCGGGAGAAGCGCCGTTCACGGCGCATGCAGGAGGTTCAGCAGCACCTGCTTCAGCTGATTCCGGGCGATCCACCTGTCTGGAGGACTCCCTGGGATGACTCCCCTCCACATGACGGTGCTGCTGGCGCTGCTGATGATGATGCGTTCATGAACGACATCGACCTCGACGATCTTGGCGACGAGTAGGCTGTACTCGTTGCCCGTCTCAGTGTGTTTTTTTTCTTTTAGACTTTTGTGTGTTTGCTCCATGTGTGCGGAGCTTGAACTTGGTGCCGTTTGTTTTTGTTTTTGGTTTTTCATTTGTGGTTTGATGTAGCCGTCTGGGCTAACACTTATCCCTAACGCATAGTGTGCTAGTGTGTTTATGGTGTTCGATTTGTGCAGCATTGTCCACTCTCCCGTTCGTTTCTCGATGACTGGTCCACTTCCAGTCCCTCGCAGTGTTCTTACCCGGTAACATCGTTCCCCTTATCTTTCCCTCTACTCCATTGAGGGCAATGTCGTGCTTAAGTGTGGGGGGATGCTTTGTATCGGTTGGAATATTTATGATGGTGCTTGGAGCCTAGTCCGCTGTCCGAATCTTACGATTTGAGGGCTCCAAGTACTGCTGTTTGATCATATTGGCAATGTGTTTTGATGGATGAATTGATTGGTTTTCGGATTAATGCATGACAACTTGTTTGCGACTAGGACAACCTATGATGAGGACTGAGATGTGCAGTAGAACGATGTAGGGGTTCAGTTTTTCGACTGTTTGCTTGCCAACTGTGACTTGATCTGACTTGATCTGATTACTTGTTCTTGACAGTCGTTTATGCATCTAGTTCAGGGTATCAGAATGTGAGATAGAGCATATAGGTAGCCATGTGAGATTTGAGCCTGCTCGTTTCTTTCTTGTGCGATAGATCCCTCTTCCATGATGTGTAGCATTCACGTTGTCACTAGCTAAGATGATGGGGGCATAGGATTAGCCCACGCCCAAAACTGACTGTCCTGATGTGTCATATCCCCTAGTCAGCCCCTTTGAGCCGTGTGTTATCCTTTCTTTTGGTCTATAATGAAAAAAATCACCCTTGTTGCATCTTTTAGAAGGTTCCACAGAGTGGTTTTTATATACTCTGCTGTTTCTGCTAAAGTCTATGTGAGTTGGAGGTAGTGCTTAAAAGTTGGGCAGGTGTTTGAAATTTATGCAGAAGTGGTGGCTCTCTTAGGAAATGAAAAGAAAATGAAAGAAAACAAAGAAAAAATTGAAAGCAAAGAGAGCCACTACCAAAAATCTGAATAATGCCCAGTAAGTAGTGTTTCTTAGCAGTCTGGCTTGGAAATGCTGATGTTTATGCCTCCTTCGCTCTTGTGCTCTTGAGATTGAGTAATGCAGAATAGCAGAAAGAAAATACCGGTTTGTTTGACTTGATTGTGTGTTTGGAAATGTGGAACCTTTTGCTATGAATACTTCCACCACCTAAAAGGCCTTTTCCCCATGTCCAAGACCCTAGCCAGTCATTTGAACCTGTGTCTAAGACCTCCTGATTAGTTAGTGGTGACACCCCATATGTGAACTCTAGCATTTAGAGGCTGCCATCATGGTGAAGAGATGATAGGGATTGAGAGAAATAGCATGCGCATCTTTCGCATCAAATTGTCCTGACCCCACTGGTCGAGAGTGAGTGATTCATTTTCATTTTCTATATGCTCTTGTACCCCGGTGAGGACCTAGATTGCTCGGTCTCTATTCTGATGTCTTGAGTTGGATGCATGAGTTGACTGTTTTGAGTAAGTGGTTGAATCAAGTCTAGGTTGGCCAGTGAACAGAAGGGAGACTCTTCCTTTACTCGATTTGCTGCACTCGAATGTCCTTTGTGGTGGTTGTCCAGGTTGTTATTGAGGTTGTGCATGTATTGATGTTTGAAAACCAGTGCGATTCACGTGTTCTGTGCCTTTATGACTTGTCCCCAATGTTGGTTGATTGAAATATGTAAGCTTACCTAGTGTCTGACTTGGTTTGCTTGGGGACAAGCAAACGGTTAAGTGTGGGGGAGTTTGATAGACCGTCATTTACACATGTTTTTACCCCGTTCTTACACCGTTTGAGGTGTTGATTCTCGTGTTTTAGGCCGATTTCACGCTAGGTTGTGCTTGTTTGTGATATTTCAGGTCCTAGTACGTGAATGAAGGCTTAGGAGCGAGTCTGGGGTCGATTGGACGAAGAACGGACGAATGGCGAGGTTTTTGGGGAGCTGCACAGGCAGACCAGGGAGACGCACGGCCGTGCACGTGAGCAATATGGCCGTGCGCTTTATGCCGAGGCCATGCACGGGCAGACCCTGAAGATTGCATGGCCGTGCGAGAAGCCTGAGGTCGAACTAATTGATACGCCGCGTTTTGGAGTGCACGGCCAAGTGGGTGATCTGCACGGCCGTGCACCCTGGCCGTGCGAGTCGGGAATTCCTGGTTTTAGAGCCTATTCCGAGCCAAAAGTGGGAGAATCGTGTTTTCAGAGCAAAAAACAGAGCCCTAGAGAGAGAAAGTGCGAAGAACACATCCTAGAAGCTGTCTTAGAGCTGGATTTCATCGAATCGAGCTTGGAGATCGTCATAGGAGTGGAAATCATCGTCCCTGAGCAGATTATCCTCATCGTTATGAGTATGACTAATCCGATTCTTGTTTTCTCTTCTCTCTCTATGGAGTAGAACCCTTCTCTCACTTGGGTATGAAGAACCCTAGTTCCTTGTGTTAGGGATTTGATTGTAATGACTTGGGATGATATTACTGTTTGATTTTAATCGAATGACGCATGTTTAATGAATTGATTTGAGTCTGATCAGCTTTTCTTAATTTCTGCTGCAATCTGAGATAGATAGAATCTGATTAGGTTGTTAGAGCCTCTTCATTCGATAGTAGGAGATTGGCTATACGAGAGTTAGCCAGTTTACTGCTTTGTACTGGTGTTCTTGGCGCCAGTAGTGGAGTTCTGTGTTCATAGCCTCAGCTTTCTATCCCGGTGAAGACTAGTCGTCTGCCGGGTAGTTAGACTGAGAGGGCTTGGTCAGCTTAAGAGATTCCAAGCTACTGTCGGATCTTCCGCAGTCTAATCAACAGTAAATCAACCCAGGGAATTGCAGTTGAACCTAACTAAGGGGCTAGGGGGACTCAATCCCGAGTGACTCTTGCCTGCTTTAGAAACCGAATAATTTACTGCTTTCTTGTTGCTTTTACTTTTCACAACAATCACTCGAACTAGTTTGCTAGATAATAGAGAATCACGGAGTAAGCAGTAGATCTAGACCCCGGGTTGATAATTAAACTTGCCTGTTACTGCATTCCCGGACTGCGATTACACTTGGTCGCAGTTTGGTGTTGTGTTTTGGCGTGTCAAACGACTATCATGGTCTATTGATCGAGATTTCGTATTAAGGGGGATTTCTAAGTAAACAAGTATATGTATGAAAAATAAAAGGCCAAAAGAGGGTATTAATGAATTTTGTTAATATTTTGGAAAATTTAGAAGTAACCCTAGCTTGTTTAATAACAAAAAAGCCTTAACACTATGAGTCGAGATGAATTTTACGTATTAAGCTTAATTTAAGTAAAATTGAACTAAAGAATTAAAATGATGAAAAAATATAGGACCAAAAATTACCATACTTTACCACTATGGTATGTCGGTGATAACTTGTGGTAAACAATGATGAAAGTCGTAAATGACAGTTAGTATACTACAGGAAACTGCATCTTTAACCACTGTATAAAATGGCGGTAAATACTAAAAAACGGTGGTTAATACTCTTAACGACGGTTAAAGACCGGTGGATAACTTTGGGTAGCTAAATGTCATAACGGTGGTTAATAATGATTATTGACCACGGTTTCCGATATGGTGGTTAATAGTATTGGCCACCGTGAAAACAACGGTAGTTAATAATTGTTATTAACCATGGTATTGGAACGGTAGGCAAAAGTAGTAATTTTTAACTACGGTAACAATACGGTGGTCTAAAGTACTGATTATTAACCATGGTTCAAATACGCTGGCCAAAAGTTCTGTTTATTAACAACGATAATAACGGTGCAGTGGACCGTCTTCCAGCTCGGGCTCGGCCCTGCAGTGCCGGCACCTGCGCCGGTCACCGTTTCTTCTTCGTTCTCCCTCTGCTTCTTCTGATGGCGCCGCCGACGATGGAGGTAGAGGCGTTGTCACAGGGGGTTCCTATCAAGCCTTGGGCGGATCTGTTCGGGATTTCTGAGGCCAATCGCTTAACCTATATTAAGCCTGAGTTCTACAAAGGGGGTCTCCGGATGCCTCAAAGTGTTCGTGAGGAGGGTTCGCTTCGCTGGAAACACAGCCTGGTGGGCCAATTCTTACATCCGATGCCGGAGCTCCCGATTCTTCATCGCTGGGCGAACAAAATCTGGGGTCGTGACGGACTTGTTCGTGTCTCTCTTTTGGGGGATCGGCTGCTGCTGATTCGATTGCCTTCGCAGGCAACTTGCGACTGTATTTTGGAGAGTGGTCCATGGTTCTATCTGGATAACCTCCTTTACTTGCGTCCTTGGGCACCAGGAATTGATGTGGAAGACATGGGGCGCAAGGCTCTTCCTATCTGGGTTCGCTTCTCCAATCTTCCACTGGAGTATGTTAATTACCAGGGCTCAGCAGGGCGGCAAGCTGGCTAGGGGTACCTTTGGGCGTTGACCAGACCACTCGAATGGGACGTCGCCTAGGGTATGCAAAGATCTTGGTCGAACTCAGGGCTGATGGCGATTTTCCTGACCATGTTCTAATCTGGCTTGATGACGACACCTCTGTCAAGGTGGGAGTGACTTACGCTCACCTTCCCCCTGTATGTGCATCTTGTAGGCTTTTCGGGGTTTGTGAATGTCATACACAGGTTTGGGTGCGGAAGGAAACGGAGAAAGGGCAGAATGATAGGGGTCCACAGGTAGCTCAGGTTGGTCAGCAGGGGACTCAGGTCGATATGCAGATGATTCTGGTGGATACTGGCTTGGACAAAGGTAAGGCAGTGGTTTCATCCTCTCCTCTGGTTGTTCAGAGGTCTGGGGAGGTCATGATTGGGACCAATTTGGTGGGAATTGGAGACTGTTCGAAGGGCTCTTCGTCTGGGAATGCTTCACGAATGCAGGGGATTAATCTGGATACCAGTTTTGCTGCACTGGAGTGTGCTTCTCCTGCTTTGCCCTCTGAAGCTGAATTTCAGCTTGTTGTCAATGGTGCCAAGCCTCGTATTTGGTCTCCACAGCCTAGTCCGACTAGTGTTCTTCCAGTTTCTCATACTTTTGAGTTGCTAAGGTCGTTGGATGAAGGAGTTGTTGTCACTCTGCAGGCAACTCCGAAGAAAGGTGGAAGAAAGGGAGGGTCACAGCCCTCTCCCCCTCAATGATTTTTCTATTCCAGAATGTTAGAGGGTTTAACAAACCCTCTAAGCGTAGGGACTTGTATTCAGTCCTTATGCAGCATAAGGCAGATGTGGTCGAGGTTTTGGAGACTAGGGTAAAGAAGACTAAAGCTGATGAAGTGGCTGAGGGTTTTTGTGCTGGTTGGAAGAAATTCTTGAATTACGTTGATAGTGATCTGGGGCGTATTTGGTTGTTTTGGGATCCTGATAGCATTGACTTAAGGGTTCTTGTTCCTAGCAAAAACTTTGTCCATTGTTTGATCAAGTCAGTGGAGGGAGAATCATGTTTTCTCACTGCAGTTTATGGGTCCAATGATGAGGTGGAGAGAAGACTCACTTATACTGAATTGGCTAGACTCAAGGTTAGTGGTCAACCGTGGATTGTTGGGGGAGACTTTAATGCGGTTCTCAACCCAGGGGATGTGTCTAAGCATTGTGATTTCAATGGTTGTATGGGGGACTTCGGGAATTGGATGAACTCGATGGAATTAGTGGATCATAGAATGGTTGGTCCTCAATTTACATGGACAAATAATCAAGTGGGTAATCCACTTGCTAAGAGGTTGGATCGAGCTTTTGTGAATGAGAAGTGGTTGGATGACTTCCTAGACTGTCGTATGGATGTTGTGACTGTGCACTTTTCAGATCATTGTGGTATTTTGGTGACTTCAAAGCCTGTTCACAAAACTCTCCCCAAGCCTTTTAAGTATTTCGACTTTTGGGCGGATAGTCCTGATTTTTTCTCCCTTGTTAACAAAGCTTGGGAAACGCAGGTTGAAGCACACCCTCTTCATCGAGTTCAGTTGAAACTAACTATGGTAAAGAAGGCATTGAAGCAACTAAATAAGGATAAATTTGGGGACATCAGTACAAGGGTTAAGGAAGCTGAACGTGCTCTTCTCTCTGCTAAGGCTGAGGCTTACACGTCTCCATCAGAGGAATCGTTTGCTCTGGTATCTGATTGGTTGGTCAAGCTTGATGAGTTCAGGAAGGCTGAGGAGTGTTTGTACAAACAGAAATCAAGAGTTAATGTCTTGGAGTTGGGGGACAAGAGTACGAGATTCTTTCACCAAGTCGTTAAGATTCATACAGCTAAAAGGGCAATCCGCAAGCTAATCACTAGGACTGGTGAGGAGATTACAGATGTGGAGAAAATTGCAGAGGAGGCTGTCTCGTTTTATAAGAACCTATTTGGTGTTTGTAATCATGATATTCACCCGGATAGAGGTCGGTTGGAGTCACTGGTTCAAAACAAGCTTGGAGCTCAGGAGGTCGCATTTCTTATTTCTCCTGTTACAGATGATGAAATTCAGTCTGTGGTCCTCCATATGAATCCTTACAAGGCCCCTGGCCCGGATGGATTCTCCGCAGGTTTCTATAGGAAAGCATGGCCTATTATCAGACATGATGTTCTGGCAGGTGTGAGGGATTTTTTCTCATCAGGGCGCCTCCCTGGAAGTGTCAATGCTACTGCTGTCTCTCTGTTACCTAAGGTACCTTCTGCCTGTGCTGCTCTTAAAGACTTTAGGCCAATATCTTGCATTAATATTTTATACAAAATAATAGCTAAGGTGTTGGCTAATCGTCTGAAGAGAGTGCTTCCTAAAGTCATCAGTGGGAATCAATCTGCATTTATAGAAGGAGAAGAATTGTTGACAATATTTTAATGGCACAAGAGTTGGTTAGTGGCTATCATAGAATACATCTATCTTCTTGTTGTGCTATTAAAGTAGACCTTATGAAAGCTTTTGATTCAGTTAATTGGGCTTATCTTTACTGTTGAATGAGTCTGCTGCTCTTGGCCATCTTCCTTACCATCCCCAGTGTAAAAAAGTGAAGCTAACTCACCTGAGTTTTGCTGATGATCTTTTGATCTTTACTGAAGGGTCAGGGACTGCTATATCTAAGGTACAAGGAATTCTCTCTGAATTCTATACCCTGTCTGGTTTGAAGTGCAACCCTGCAAAATGTGAGGTTTACTTTGGGGGGCTGTCAGTGATGTTTAATATTCGAGCTCTCCTAGTGTCTGGTTTTCAGGAGGGGATGCTTCCAGTGAGGTATTTGGGCCTTCCACTGATAACTGGAAAACTGTCTACTGCTGATTGTGACAAACTTGTAGCTAAAATCACCCACAAAATCAAGTCCTGGAGAGCAAAGAGGCTCAGCTATGCTGGGAGGCTTCAGTTGGTTAGCTCTGTCCTTCTGGGGGTATTGCAGTATTGGATGCAGGTTTTCTTGCTTCCTAAGAAAGTCCTCAAACAGGTTCAGAAAATTTGCTCCACCTTTTTATGGCATGGAAATGAGGATGGCAAAGCGAAGATAGGATGGGACAGGATGGCCAGGCCAAAACAGGAGGGAGGACTGGGTTTGAAAGAGCATTTTTCATGGAATCAGGCATGCACTGCTCGTATGCTCTGGCTGATTCTGATGCAGAGTGGGACTATATGGGTAGCATGGATCCATTCTTATAGGATCAAGCAAGGTAGCATCTGGACAATTAAGTCCAGTTCTTGTGGTTCCTGGGCCTGGCGTAGAATTTTGAAAACAAGACAAGTGCTGCAGCAGCATTACTCTGTTCAGGGGGGGTGGTTCTTTGGGACCAAACTCCTATGCCCAGGTTTCGGCTAAGTGTTGTTTGAGAAGGGATTAGGCCGAAATGGCCTGTTGTGGAATGGTACAAATTAGTATGGGGCAAAGGCTTTGTTCCTAGGAATAGTTTTCTTGCTTGGACTATTCTGCTTGATGGTATTGTCACGTCTGAGAAGTTAGTGAAATGGGGGAAAAGTGTAGATGCTGGTTGTGTTTTATGCAGGCAAGGGATTGACTCTAGGGAGCATCTGTTTTTCCAATGCGAGTATTCCAGAGAGGTGGTTCAAGGGGTTTGCTCTTTACCTTTGTGCTGTGCTACTTGGCCAGCCACAGTGGCTGCTGCTTGTTCTATTTGCATAAGGAAGAATGGCACTCTTGCAGGGATGGTTTGGTGCTTCTTGGTAACCTCGATTTGGAAGGAGCGTTGTCGAAGAATGTATGATGGGGCTTCACATTCTGTATCAGAGTTGCAAGCCTTAATCAAGCGAGATCTTTTGATTATTGGAGAAACAAGGTGTATTTTGGGGGATTTGGAGTGTATTGGGATTCTATAAGGTCTATGCTTAGTAGTCGATGCTGAGGTTCCTACTGTAGTCGTCAGTTGTGTAGTTTTGCAGGACTTTGGGGGTATCACTTCGATACCTCCCTTTCGTTGTATCTGGTTTTGTTTAGCTTCTTGCTAACTTGATTAATAAGAAGAGGGCACCTGATTCAACGAAAAAAAGAAAGTTGCATTCAATGATGAGAATAGATAATATTGTTGCTGCATATTTTGCCTACTTTAAAAATCATCACAACATGGAGAAAGTAACCTGGAATCAATAGTTACTTATATATGTTCAACTAAATACTAATTTTAAAATCAGTGTACAATTCATATCCAAACTTGTAAGTAGTACACTACATAACAATCCTATCGTTTCAGCTGCTACTTTACATTGCATATCTTCTAGCTAATAATAATCCTACTATCTTCACATATTACATGCTTGAACTTGATTCACAAAGTATCTAAGTTCTAAGTCAGGAAAAAATCTAGTCTTCAGTCAAACACCAAAATTCATTATGTCAGGCATCAAAATCCCCCGTTCAACTCGGAAAACAAACCTGCAAAGGAAGTAGGATATTATTATTATTGTTGTAAAAAATTTCACCATATTAGTTGAACTACCACACAACTCTCAGTGTCATTTATCTCAACTTCCCCTAATCATCATAATAACAGTCAGTTCACATAATGAGAGCTCAAAGTTGGCTCTCTACAACTTACCTTCACTCCCCTACTAACTTAAATAGACACTACTGCTCAGAAAAGGAAAAACAAACTCACAAACTCGTTCACAACATAGCATACCTAAGACAACAAACAACAACAAAATTCACAACATAACAGCTGCAGAGAGCCCTGGGCAGCAACTGTAAACATTTGGGCAGCTACCCACAACATTCACAACATAAAAGCTTGAGAAAACACTGGCAGCAGCAATTGTAAACACTGGGCAACAGCTATAAACATTCGAGCAGCAAACAATAACAAAATCCACACCATCACAGTTATACAAAACATTGGGCAAGAGGCAATTGTAAACATTCCATTCACTATCACCCATTGGGCAGAGGCAATTGTAAACATTCCTCTACCCTTATTTTTTCCGGATCTAACAAAAAAATTATCGAAAATAAGAAGTGTATTAATTAATTGGTTTCCATTCCACATAATATAAAAATGATAGTAACCTGTTTCATTGACTTGCACTTGCTACCAGGCTTCATCATTCGCAGCTACTTGTGTCATTTGTATAGTAACTTCCTCTAGATTATTTGCAGCCACATGAGGCACATGTTGCTGCACATTCTGACTTAAAGGAGTTTGTGTCCTTGTTTGTTCACCATCAGTCATCAAAATAGTTCCGCCAAGTGATCCATCATCTGTATCCAACAAACTCTCAGAAACTTCAAGAACATGCAAACAATTGAACATCACTTATAGAGGTTTTATATCTAGTGCTGAAGCAATATAGAATCAATATTCTTACCATTCTTCTTTTGCTTTGAGTGTAAATGCTGCTTCTTGGGAGTCGGTGAAGAGCAAAGGGAATCGAAAGAGCTTGGCCTCTTTGTTGTCCTACTCAACGAGCCAGGAGCAACATAGTTTGGTTTACTCTTCTTCATTGTCTTGCAAGTATCTTTCTGCTAACACAGATTAGAAACTAAGTTAGAAAAATATAGATATATACATTAAACAAAACCAGCACTAATGCCCCAAAAAACTCCAAGACAGCAGCAACTAAGTATATGCTTAACTCTGAAAATTTTACAATGAAAATGGAAAGCAGGACATAATACAAAACCAGTAGGGCAAGGAATGGCCAGTAAGTTTCACAAGTTGATGAAATAAAGTACAAAATATCAATGGCTCCAAGACAAAGAACCAAAATATATTAAAAAACAACTAATTCTACGAAACCAGCAACACATCAAAATATTATGCCTGGGTCCCTTAATTTTCTTCACCGCCATCGTATCACGAGATTCTTCTCTAGCGTTGAGATATTTGACACAAGGACATCTAATTTCATTACTTCCCCCATTCCTTTGAAAAACATAATCTAAAAAATCTTTAACACCACGATTGTATTCCTCACTAAGTCTATCCTTAACCATCATCCAATCCTTATCAAGACCAATATCCTAATAGCAAGAAGTTTATGTTATAAGCAGCTGAATAGCATTCTGGGGAAAAAGCTAAATGAAAGCTTACAAAGAAATTAAAAAGTGTAAAAGTTCGACACAAATATAAGTTCAAATTGAAACCATGAAACCCAAGTTTCAAACATGAAAGAAAGACTGAAACTAAATTCAATAAGCAAGCTTATCGATTAAGAATGATTGAGAGGAAACCTTCTACGGGGTTTAATTATTCTGCTTTTGCCTCCACTAGGTTTTACGATTCTGATTCTGTCTCCACTTATGTTTCCTTTCGCTGCCACTTAATGCTTTCCTTTTATTGACTTCTTGTTCTAAAGCAGTAGGAGAACTTGTTCAAGTTAGACAATATAATATTTAACTAATAGATAACATAATGGCCAAAGAAGCTTAATTAACAACTAATTAACCAAAATCAAGTCTCAGTTGTCACTTTTTGCATTCCTTTTATTCACTTGCTGGTGTATAGCAGTAGGAGAACTTGTTCAAATTAGACAATATAATATTTAACTAATAGATAAAATAATGGCTAAAGAAGCTCAATTAACTACTAATTAACCAAAGTCAAGTCTGAGAACCTCTCTCCTTTTGGTATGAAGATGTAGTCTGAGAGCATTAGATGAAAAAGACAAAGTGTGGATGAACAAGGGATTGGTCGAATGGTAATACCACTAGCTTTGAACCTGGAGGTCCCAGGTTCGAATACATTCAGTAGTATCTAATTACAAAAAATAACCTATATCACTCTTATCTAAAAAAGAAAAATAAAAAGACAAAGTGTGGGGGGAAGAGATTGTTCTGGAAATGGAGGAAGAGCATGGTAATAATTGAATCATTCCCTTTTGTTCTTTTTTATGTTGAGAATAAATACGAGGTGATCGATACATGACTTATTCATGACTTGTCTGTTGATCGACTACTACGATGATGTGGTGGTCATTCCATGTCCACTTGGCAGCATTCTAGGCCTATAACATATGGTTTCTAAATTCGTTTGGATGCCCATAGAGTGGAGAGGAAGAGAAAACCCACAAGTTTTCCATGTTACGAACCAAGTTAAGAACCAAATTTCTCGCATAATCAACATTATCTGTCAAGAACCAGTTGATCCCAATAACTCGAGTTGTTGGGAGAGGTTCAATCGTGGATCATATACCACAACACTAACACGCCCCCTCAAACGAAAGCCACTCATAAGGACTTGAAGTTTGCACAGGTCTGAAGACAATAATACCATGTGCTTAACAAATGGGGATCACCGGGAATCGAACACAAGACCTCTCGGTCACAGAAGGCTCTGATACCATGTCAAGAACCAGTTGATCCCAATAACTCGAGTTGTTGGGAGAGGTTCAATCGTGGATCATATACCACAACACTAATATTATCAACTAAAAATGAAGGCGTATAAACTTGAATCCATACAGAGATGGAATGGAAACCAAAGTACACCCATGAACTACTGTATCGCCATAGATACATAGATATATATGAAAAGCACAACTAAAAAGCATACTGTCTGCAGTCATAACCAATACAACACAAGAGAGAAGCACAACAATACTGTCATCAATGGTATCACCCATCCAAATGCCAAACGTTGCTTCGCATCATAATTGAAAAAGCTCTTTCAAGGGATGATTCCGATTTCCAAACTAAAGACACATGATCCGAATTCAATTATTTCCCCGACCAACACTTGCTTTGTTGCTTATGAAGACTGTACCAATCCATTCCCCAACACAACAAAACCAACATTTTGAAAGCGAAACCACTAAGCTCCTACTTCAAATTCGAGTATACCCAGTTCTAGTGCTTTCAAAGGCTGGTGGCCGGTGATGTTTACTTCCCACACAGTGAGCAACCCACCTTCAGTTGCACTCTCCTCGTCTAGAAACAAGGAAGAAAGAAAAACCAGAGCAAACAAGACAAATTTAAGGACGAAGACTTACAAGTAGAACTTTGGATTTTCGATGGTTGTGAACGACAGCTAATGAATTCCAATTGTAGAAGCCTAATTTCTCGTGTCCTCCGCCTCAATTGCAAACCAAAGAAAACGGAAATGCTTCCCCCAGAATTCTGAACATACAAACCCTAAGAGGGTTTCATTGCTTCTAGGCATCGAGTGGAGACGGGGCCGGCCGGAGAAGAGAGCTTGCAGGAGCTCAGATCGAGTGTTGGAGGTATGGGGGCGACTACGTGGTCGACGAAGACGCTGGAGAAGATCGTCGCACGAGATCCGATTGAGATGGAGAACACGCTCGCTCAGGGGTCATTTGGATGCAGGTTTTGGGTGTGGGATTTGGGCACAATCCTCCATAGTGTGGGATTTTAATTAAAATCACTCGTTTGGAAATCAATTATATGATAAGAGATTTTAAATATTAGAGATTTCAGAAACCCACAATTGTGCGATTATGAAATAGCTGATGGTGATCAGCTATTTTAAAATCCCACACAAATTCCACAAATTAAAAACCTAGGTTTTTAAACCAGTGATTTGAGCCAAAATCCCACAAATTAAAAACCTGGATCCAAATGACCCCTCAGTTTGCTCTCTTTCTTTTGCTTGGATTTCGGTATGAGTGAAAAGTGAAGAGGAGATATTTTCTCCGCATAGCAGCTTTTGGCATTGAAAATTAATAAACATAAAGTTTTAATAAATAATAAATTACTAGCCACAGTGTTTTTTAATTTAAGTCCTCAAAGATTAACAACTACCGTATTAGCCCGATAACAACCACCGTATGCATATACCATGGTTAATAAGTCATTATTAACTACCGTATTTTGTACGGTGGTTGATTATATACTATTCACTATCGTATTTTATACGATGGTGAAGTTACGGTGGTATTTTATACGTATACTCCTACTATATATCATGTATTCAACCTTCCTACCATATTGGTATATTCATACCATCATGGTACGCTTTCTTACAATATGGTATTAAATAGAAGCATACCATATGGTATTGACTGGTCAAAAATGACTACTTTTTTCTAAAAATATATCAAAGTGGATGTAATTTTAAAGAGCACAATTAATCTGATTTATCTGTGCAAACAAATTTAAATTTCGACTTAAAATGATAAAGAAATTGCCGTTAAAGATTAAAGGGAAAAAGATAAAAGGTTTTCAATGAGAGAGAGAGGGATGCTGATGTGGATGGGTTACTCATGATTACTCAACATAAGATTACTGACCTGATCCTCTCCCGTATATAAGTCTTTCTTAGAGACCAAAGCAGAAGCAAACCCTAGTCTCTTCTAAACCACAACCCTAAACAGCCGCCTACCCTCTCTAATCCTCACCTCTCACTCTCGTTTTCTTTGCTGGGAAGATCAACAGAAATCAAAGTCCATCTACCCTCTCTAATGCTCACCTCAACGCTCTCAAATTTGCACTCTCTAGTCTCTAGATCTGGCTTTGCTTTTTCTGTTTTATGGTAATGACGAGGAGGAAGTAAAAAGAAACACGAAGCCAACGACACGAACTGACGCCGGCGATGATGGCTACAGAGGTAATGTTAATGAATGTATTTTTTGTTTGATACTTTTTTAGGTGGTGTTTTAGGGTTCTAACCCTTCTGTTTTGCGTTATGGGTTTTTGGTGGAGGTTTCGGACGAGGAGAGGAAAGTTGGAAAAGGAATCATTGGCGACAAAACTCGCCAGCGACAGCGATGGTGAAATCCTCTATGACGGCGGCCGGGAGGCCAACCGGTCCAATTGGTTTTCCTTTCATTTTACAGATTAATTTAGGGTTTGGCTCTCATGTGGGTTTGTTAGTTGATTTTGCTTTTTGATAAGTTTTGATGGGAGGGAAAGGAAACAGAGCATGATAGAAAATAAGGGTATTTTCTATTTTGGAAGATAAAAGATCTATTCTTAACGAATTCAGGTCCATCACAACTGATTTTATTTACGATACATTTTATTATTCCTGATGCTAAATCCTAGACGGAAATTAAAAAGGGTATTTTCGGAAATTAAATTTGTATCCAATTTTCACATTTTTAATGAGCCAATGCCCTCGAAAATAAAACAAATGGGTATTTTGGTCATATAATTATTTGTTTTTGACGACATGTGTATGTCAAAACAAAACATGACCAAAGGTAAGATAGCCTAACGGTAAAGCTGCCGCAACAGTGAAGGCTTGGGAGTTGCAGATCCCAGGTTCGAATCCAAGCGAGGCCCGTTGGTGTTCCCGGAGGTACAAGGCTGCTGGGGGCGAAGCCCCGTTGGCGTCAAATTAAATGCAGGTGGCCCCCAGGTTTAGTAGGACCCGCTGTCACAAAGTGGCACGTGGGGCTGAGGTTCCTGGGTATAAAAAAAAAACAAAAAAAAAACAAAACAAACACAAGTCTTCCTCGCAAATAAATTTCGTCATTTTTTTAGCATCATATAATGTATTTCTGACAACGAGATTATGTGTAGCGAGAGACAAATGTTTGTCACAAAAAAAAGATACTCATGACGACTAACGATCGTTTTTCGTCATAAAAGGTTATTTCCAACGAAAAAAAGGTCTTCGTCAATGCCAATCGTCTGGTCATACCTGATTGTCTTTGGATAACGCTTTGTAATCATTGATGTCGCTAAAAGCGCATACAAAGATAATCCAGAAAGTAAAACTTACTGAAGTCGCATTACCCTAGGGTCCTTTTCAGCTGGCTACTCAAGTACTAGTTACTAGTGATTCGGATCTCAAATTAATTATCTAGCAATTATACAAAAAATTAGCAAATTAACTCCCAATATATTTTTGTGGTTGTTTGATTTTAATGCGTCCACATGCTTGCTTCCCGCTGTTCTTCCGCAAACATTCCATTCCATGGACAGCAACTTTTGCTTGTCCATTTAATTCAGCTGCCAGCTTCCATTCTTCCATTTGCGCCAGCTACTTGCTTCTCTTGAGCAGCTTGCTTGCTCGGATACAAACAACCCGAAAGAGCAGCTTGATTTCATTCCAGCCATGTTTCCATTTTCCTTCCATGTGTGCATTATTCTTGTACGTGAATTGCATGCATGTGTAGTTGACGACATGGGTTGATTGTGCACAAGGACCCTCTTTCGGGATGGGATTAGGTGCTAACCCTTATAGGGGTTAGCACCGTGATAACTAGCAAAAAACGCTACTAAAAACAACGAAATCACTACGGATTATTATAAAATCAATACGACATCTAAGCTAAATCACTACTAACCCTTGGTTAGGACGGTGCTAACTCTTGTACAATTAGCACCGTAACCAATCCCCCTCTTTCTCTCTTGATGATTATGTGGACAAGGCAGCAATCCAGGTGATATTAGCTGTGTTCTGTAAAAAGTGTGCACAGGCAGGCTGAATGCGGTTTGTATTTCCTCCTTGCATAACGTCGGGTCGTTGTTCTCATATTATGGCATGGTTTGACTCAAGTTTGAACCACGTTTCTCCATGTAGCTTAAAATATTATGAAACACGAAAACACAAAAAGCCAAACGTAAAATCGAAATATAGGGGAAAAATATATTAACGAAAAACAAAAATTACATTAAAATGTGGGGTAGAAAAATGTATACATTTCGTGTCATCATTCATCCAAATCTCCAACATAAAAGCCCCGTCACGTAGCGCGGGCTAAATGGCTAGTACAATTAATAAAAGGAAAAAATTTACACAATAAATAAAAGTCAAATGAGAAAATTTGAAGCCCTATTTCAAATTTCCTGCTTCCGGAGTGAAAGTAGTAATGACATTTTGGTCTTCACAATTACTTTTTTTAATTCATTAAAAATACACTTACTAGGATTCGAAGCATGACGACTTTAAAGAAAAGCAAAGACCATAACCAATCACACTAAATACATTGTTATATCTTTTTAAATTAAAAACATATAATCGCGAGAGAGGAAAAAACTCTTCCTCATTTCAAATTCCCTTCTCCATGAGCGTTTGTAGGAAGGGTAGAATAGGGAATGTCAATTTTTTTTCTTTTCCTATGTGGAACGAGCCAACTTACCATACACATCGGATTTAAACGGGTCCAGGAGTGTCAATTTTTTTCTTTAAGTCCTTTTATTTCTCCATGGTGGTTAAAATATATATGAAAAGGCAAAAACAATAATGCTTTTATTGCTAAAAAGAAAAAAAAATTAACAATAAACTAATGCATGGATTTAATGGGCTAACCGTTAATCATAAATAAAAGATTTGAATCTGCCTGACCTACACGGGATTTGCCCATCAAGTAAAACAAATGAACATCATGGGTTGTCATTCTAAAACAAGTTATTTTCTCTAGCATAATATATATTATGCTATATTTTTATATCTTAGTGGCTAAAATATAATGTATTTTAAAGTTATTCAATGGTTCAACCTCACCAACCCAATTAGTCCAATTTTTATCATTCAAATATATATTATGTAATTATTTGATATCATAATGATTAAATATAGTGTATATTATAGGGAATCGTTTGGTATTTGTTAGTAAAAAACTATACAAAAAGATCTATTTGGTTATTTTTAACATTAAAACGATCCTAAACAATTTCAGATTTCTTTCGAAATTCTATAGTTTTATTCCCGAATCGGTGATGTGCAAGTGGCGAATTGCAGTCATCTTTTTTCTTTCATATTTTTATTTTCAAATAGAAAGTTTAAAAGTAAGAATAATTAGAGTTTGGCATGGGTCGGTCAAACAGGCTGAATTTCAAGTTTTGGACCGTTTTGATCAAGTCTAATTTATAATCACATGGTTCCGGATACCCGATAAAAATCTCAATCCAGACTAGTTTGGCAGGTGAGTCCGTGTTCACCACCATTTTCTAGGGATACAGGAACGGTGGTTACTATCCAAATCGTGTTGTTCATTCTTGATTTCTTTAGATTTTATCATGGCTTGGCAAAAAACCAGAAAGCACAATGATGACAAGATGAAAGTTTTATAAAGCAAATTAATCGTCCAATGGGCCGAGTAAAACTAGCAACGATTGTGAGATGCTCATTTCCCGAAAACCGGGGGGATAGGGGATTTTTTATTCAATTTTCAAGAATTCGGTTTGTATAAAACTGACTCCACCTCATCATATTACCAGAAAAAATATTGTTTCACAAGGTAACAGGTACTTGATTTTTGTTCATAAGGCTGATTTTTGATTCGTTGCATCATTCATGTCTCTTTCCTACTAAAATTCACTATTTTTATCACGTATTTTCCAAAAATAAACTATACAACAATAAGCTACACACCCCATTACATTATCAAATTTCATACCTCACCTTCATCCGGCCAAATGTACGGGGCCAAGCTAGTTTCTATTTAGTGTCGGATCGGATAACAATATTCAGTATCGGTTTTAAATGATCGCCAAAACGGTCGCAAGAACACTTGGACCGAAGGAGATGGAAGTAGGGCTGGCTATTTGGTCCCGGACTGTTTGGTTTTACCCAAAACCGGACCGTATAACCCGGACCGGGACCGGACTGGGACCGGATAGCAAACAATGCAATCTCATATTCGGGCTTAGATTTGAGGTAAAAAACTGGATAAAGACCGGATAAGAGACCCCCAACACCTAAAATCAAGATAAAATTGGGATCGAACCGGGTCAAGACCAGACCGGATCAAGACCGGACCATATCCAATCCAATCTTTGGTCCTTATATTCCCGAAAAGACCGGACTGGGACCGGATCAATTTGATCCAATTTAACCGGACCGGACCGTATAGCCACCCCTAGATGGAAGGCCCGACCAGGTTCTGACCGCCGACAAACGTTGGCCATTATGACCAAATTTAGCGTCGGTTAAAAAGCCATCGCAAACAACTTTCCCTATGTTTGGCCCTACTTTTAGAAGTGCTTTTAGGCTTCAAAAGCTGAAGCAGGGCCAAAAACTTGCAAAAGCTCGGCTTTTGAAAAGCCGAAAAACGTTTTTGTATAACATAAAAGCAGAAGCTCCGATTCGGAGCTTCTACGAAAAGCTGTTTTGAAAATACAAGATTATCCTTACCATATTTTAATTTTATTTCATAAAATATAATTTTTATTCATTTATATCATTTTAAAAATGAAATAAATTATAAAATCATATTATTTAATATAAAAGAAATCTAACAAGATCCATTTTGTTTACTTTTTATTGTTTAGAATTTTATTCATATTTTATTTTATAAGTCCTTTATAGTCATTTTACACAATCTTTCATATTAAAAAGCACTTCTAGTTCCCTAAAAAAATAAAAAAAACACTTCTAATAGTTTTACAGCCAAACACTCAACTGCTTTTTTTGAAAAGTACTTATCTAAAAGCTCCAGCAGAAGCTGCTCCTGCAAAAGCTACCGCAGTGAAACTGTGGAAGAATCGGTGCTACTGTCCATGTGAGAGGAGAAGGAGCTCGAACTGGCTAGGCTATGGTTGGCGGGAGACGAGGAGGATCCCGAACTTGTAAAAAAAGTCGAGGGAGGAGCAGATCCATCGGATGAAGAGGAACCTGACGCGGAGGAGCTGGGCGCAGAAGAGTCAATGGAGGAAGAGGTAGCAACTGAATCACTTGTCCGCTCTTCGTTGGGATTACTTGGAGTGGGCAACTCTGGGAGCTTTAAAAAAACCAAGTCTGGAGGTGGGTCGGCAGCAGGGTCAGAGTTTCCATTTCCAAAGTATAACATATGTTCTAGAAATACTACGTGACAAGACACTCGAACCTGACGAGCCGAAACATCATAACATACGTAACCTTTTTGGGTCTCTGAATAACCCAGGAAGACGCATCGAATAGACTTAGGAGTAAGCTTATTTCTCTCCCGACGAGTAAGAAGCACGTAACACACACCTAAAAACACGGAGCCAGCCATAGTTTGGTAGACGGGAGTACATCGCCTGATATGGACTTCTCTGCTGCAGGATAGGAGTGATTTGTCTATTAATCAGGTAAACCGTAGTATGAATAGCCTCAACCCAAAAGTTTGAGGGAACCGATGAGTGAAATAGAAGAGCCCCTGTCAATTCCAAAACATGACGATTCTTCCGCTCTACTAAACCATTTTGTTGTGATGTACTCGTACAAGCCTGTTGAGAGACAATCCCTCGTTCACGGAGGAGGTTCTGCAACGGATTGGATGTATACACCCCTCCTAAGTCAGACCGAAGTATCTTAACTGTACGATTAAACTGTGTCGACACCATAGCCAGAAAATCCCGTGCAACTGAAAATAACTCGGATTTCTGACGCATAAAAAAGACCCACGTAAACCGGGTACCTATACCCCAGACGTGAAACAATAGGAGACGGTCCCCACAAATCCGTATGTACAAGATCAAATGGCTCGGAATAAACAGTCGAGCTCGAAGTAAAAGAATTTTGCGTCATCTTAGCTTGCAAACAATGAACGCATTCATGAATTTGATCATCTAAAAGAGTGCCAGATAACCATTTATTCTTAAACATAGTACGAAGTCTGATAGAGTTGGGATGACCCAAGCGAAAATGCCATAAATCCCAGTCAGATAACTTCACCGAAGAAACCAAATGATCCCTACTACATGAAAACAAATTATTCTTGGTAGCAACCAACTATCCCGCGTTAAAAACAGGCCGCCCTTCACGCACCGCCACGTCTGGAACCCCTGAGCGAGAGTAAGAATCCAATAGAAAGGTCCAGCCCTGCTTACTGCCTCTCCCGATCTCCTACCTCGTCCTCGTGTCCTGCACAACACACCCGGTATTATCAAATATAACCTGACATCCATCATCAGCTAGTTGACCCATAGACACAAGATTGGGTACGAGCTTAGGAACATAGAGAGTATCCAGGAGAGAAATAGATGGCCGAACAACATGACCCATGCCCTTAACCGACAGAAGAGACCCATTTGCAGCTTGCAAATTGAGACGTGGAACAAAAGTATCAAGAGTGTGAAAAGACCGACGACAGCTCGTCATACGATTATACGTAGCAGAGTCAACATGCCAAGGTGAGGAGGGAGGAGTCATACCCGTAGCAAAAGCAGAAGTAAGAGCAGTGGGCAGGGCCTCCTTTAACGCCTCTTGCATGAGACGACGAACATCAGCTGATGTTAGGGAGGAAGACGACTCGGTCAATGTCGTAGTAGCCTCCACGCGTCGCCCCACCGCCACGACCACGGCGAGCAAGTGTAGGACAATCAGCAATGACATGACCTTCTTGCTTATAGTGGTTACACCCAGTACGTTTCTTAGGACAATCCCCAATCACATGTCCCTCCTGCTTGCAGTAATTGCACACATTCCGCTTCTTACAGTGATACTGAATATGTCCAGGTTCTTTACAATGATGACAGATAATCTCACCCTTTGAAGTGCGGTGGAATTGAGGTTTCCCTCCCTGAATAGCAAAGACGATAGAGGAATCACTACCATGAATATCTAATTTCGCCTGACTACGCAGACGGGTCTCCTCACGGAGCAGCTCACCAAGAATCTCCTCCATAGTCTCAACATTGCGATGGAGTAAAGAAGCACGAATCCCTTCAAACTCCGGACGTAAATTCATCAGAAAACGCATGATACGGGTACTAGTGCGCTCACGAATAACCTCCGTAGACACCGCACTAGGCAAGAGAGAGTTGGTCAGGTGATCATGTTCAGTCCAGAGAGTAACAACATTCTGATAATACGTGCTCACATCAGAATCACCTTGCGTCAAACGACCAAGGTCACACTCAATATCAAACTTACGAGAAGCACTAGGCCTAGAGTTAAGATTATTAAGATGCTGCCAGATTTCTGCAACCGTATTAACCCCCACAAACTCAATGCAACACCGGGATCCATACTACCAAGCAAACATGACATGACCGCTACATTCGCAACAGCCCAATCCTCCTTAACTTTATCAGAAGTATCGTCGGCTGGTTCTTTAGCAGAACCCTCAAGAAACGGCAGCAAACGGCGCTCCTGGATATGGAGCTTGAATTGAAAAGCCCATAAGGCAAAGTTTTTGCCTGTGAAACGAACGGAAAAGGTATCTTTGGCGCTGTCCATAATTGACCAAGGAGAAGTAAAACAGCTGCCGCAACCGAGAACAAGGACACAAGGAGCAACGCACAAAAGCCCGAATATGAAAGCCAATAAACAGAAGCACGAAGAGAAATAGAACACGACCTAAACTCGTAGATAGCAACCGGAAACAAGAACAAATGATCATAAAGATACAATCGGAGGCTCTGATACCATGTCAAACTCTGATCATGGTGGACTTGATCCTTGGCCAAGCATATTGCACTCAAACTGTTGCAATACACCACTGCCTGATCATGATGTAGACCTAAATCACCAACCAATGCCTTCAACCATATTCCCTCCTTAACAGCTTCCGTCAACGCCATATACTCTGCCTCCATAGTAGACAATGTCACCGCCGACTGCAAAGGTGCCTTCCATCTCACTACAGAACTCCCAAGAGTGAATACATAATCGGTCATCGATCTCCTCCTGTCAACATCTCCAGCATAGTCCGAGTCAGAATACCCAGACACCAAGCACTCTATTTCATTTCCGAAGCTAATCCCCACATCATTGTACCCTTAAGGTACCGGAATATCCTCTTCACAGCCTGCCAAGGCTCCTTCCCAAGTTGTATCATGAACCTGCTTACAACACTAACAGCATGTGCAAGATCAGGTCTAGTGCATATCATAGCATATATTAAGCTACCTACTGCACTAGCATATGAGACTCTCGACATGTACTCCTTCTCAGCCTCTGATGGAGCATAAGCTGAGGATAGATGAACATTTGAAGCACTATGAGAATTTAAGGGCTTTGCAGATACATGACAAACCTCTACAATATCTTCTGGATGTAGATCTTCTGTGACAAGAAAAGCTTCTTCTTCGACCTGTCCCTGTGAATCTCCATACCCAAGATCTTCTAAGCAGCTCCCAAATCCTTCATCTCAAACTCAACACTGAGAAGCCCCTTTAACTTCTGGATATCAAACTTCGACCTCGCAGCTATGAGCATATCATCCACATATATAACAAGATAGATCATCGAACCATCCTCCACCTTGCTGTGATACACACAACAATCATATGGACTTCTGCTGTAGCCCAGATCAAGCATGTAACTGTCAAATCTCTTGTACCACTGCCTCGGAGACTGCTTAAGTCCATACAAGGACTTCTTCAACTTACAAACATAGTCTTCTTTTCCTAGAACCAAGAATCCTTTTGGGTAAGTCATGTATATTTCTTCCTTCAACTCTCCATGCAGGAAAGTTGTCTTCACGTCTAGTTGCTCGAGCTACAAGTCATAATGTGCCACTATTGCTACTGGTGAGAATGTCTCATTCTAGTCAACTACTTCCCTCTGCGAGAAGCCTCGTGCAACCACCCGAGCTTTAAATTTCATGCTCTCTTCAGAAGTGATTTCTTCATTCTTCTTGTAGGACTTGTTTGTAACAATCTTCCTTCCCTGTGGTTGTTTGACTAGCTCCCAAGTCTGATTCTTGTCATGGGATTCCTCCTCATCTCCCATTGCGGCAAGCCACTGATCAGCTTCGCCACCCCGAAACGGCTTCTCTATAGGACTGTGGTTCACCTGCATCCACTTCTTCAGCAACCTTAAATGAATACGCCACCATGTCCTCGAAGCCATACCTCTGTGGAGGTACTCCTGAAGTCGCTCTCTTCGGTCTACCGGAAGCTCTAGACCGTTGAGCTCCTGCACTGGACTCTGAAGTTTCTGACTCTGCAGAAACATCCTCATGTTGATCTTCACCACCTTGGTGCTCAAACTCACTCTCATTGAGAGTTTGCAGCTCCATCTGCTTATCAACATTCTTGTTACTTTCAACAATAGTAACCTTCAACATTCCGGATTTCTTCTTTCCCTTTTCCACCTGTACTAGATCCGGACGTCTTATGCCTGATCTCTCGTATGAAGAGCAGATCTGACATCCTCCAATCACAAGCTATCTTTACCAGCAATAAAAGAATCCACGAAATTCTCATATGAACTCGGCAAAGACACAAGCAGGATTAGGGCAGCATCTTCATTATTAACTTTCACATCTATATTGCCTAAATCCAACAAAATAGAATTAAGTTGTTCCAGATGTTCCCTCAAAGGCGTGCCTTCTAGCATCCTTAAGCGGAACAACCGTTGCTTGTGATGCATCTTGTTGGTTAGAGACTTAGTCATGTACAAACTCTCTAGTTTCAATAACAAGCCCGCCACAGTCTTCTCAGCAGCGACTTCAATGATGACGTCATCAGACAACGATAGCATGATGGTCGAGTGGGCCTTCTCCTCCAGGGTATTCCATTCATCGTCATCGACCGCTGCCTTCTTTTGTTTCTCAGACAACGACCCCCACAACCCTTGTTGTTTCAATAAAGACTACATCTTGATCTGCCATATAGTGAAGCTGTTCTTCCCCGTGGACTTCTCGATCTTCATGTTCGCCGATGTCATTTTTCAGAATCGAAACCCAAGCATGATTTCTAGCCGCGACTCTGATACCACTTGTTATAAACGCGCTGCTATGGATTGGGAAATTACCGGAATTGAGAAAGTAAGAATACAAAACGAGAATCAAAAACACGACATACGATTTACGTGGTTTACTAACACGATGCGTGTTAGCTAGTCCATGGGCGAGAGAGAGCCAGTTTCACTATATCGAGGAGATTACAAATTACAGAGGAGATGAGAAGTATTTATACTTCTCCATGTGGGTCTAAACCTAATCCAATTTGGCAAAGAAAACGTTTACAGACCAGGCCCAATACCAGAACCCACATAACAGTGAGACCCCCGAATATTCCAGTCGTAGCGGCTGATAGTCCGATTCAAATTACATCAACACATATATATTGCTAGCAACGTACCATCAAAACAACAACATGATGATGATGAAGAGGGCGATCATCTCAAACATTGCCATCGCATTTGGAATCTCGGCGGTCCTCTTCATTTGCGTTGCAGAGAGCAGACACCTAGCGCCAACGGCTGACCAATGTAGCACGGTGGAAATCGATGCCATGCCATGTCTGCAGTCCCTATTGCCTATTAGAGCGACATGATCATGATCGAACGAAAAGTTTGATATGGCTACAAGAATTAATCTTTATTGTGCCTTAGATTGATGTTATATATTTACCCTGAAACATCACAAACAATTCAATGCTTCCCTACCAACTATATTTTAATCTACTTGTAACAAAAAAAAAAAAAAAACTCTTCAAACTCAAACCTTTGGTACTTTTTAAATTTTATGCATTTGTAATAGCATCCCTGGTATATAATTTATGTCCGAAAATCTCATAGTATTATGTTTATGCATTGTGATACTTGTTGGATGATGTTAGACAAGAGCATCGACAAGATAGTCATTCAGTTGAATATATGGTTTATTCTACTATGCGACCTCATCTAAATCAAAGACCAAATTAATCTCTCTATGTTACGAGATTCAATCTCTATATGTTACGAGATTCATTTAAATCTAAAGATAGCAATCTTGTATCCAATCTATTAAACTGATATTGGACCAGGTACATCGGGTCACCCCGGCCCAGCCCACTCATGGCCGACCTGCTGCCACACCTGTGCATGCTTGTGTCTTGTTTACAGGCCCTAGTTGCTTTGCCCTAGATGAGAATTGTTGCAAGGTAAAAGCAAGTGTAAGGCCTTCGGTCATAACTAACGAATTGATAATAAGATATCAGCCGGAGATTTTTGTGGTTTAACAGATCTAATTAAGTTACTATCTTTGTGGTTTAACTAACTCTCATATTTTTCGTGGTTTCAGAGTTTCACAATAGGAGAGAAAAAGTAAAGAAGTTCACACACTAATGATTTAGTGATCTCATGATAAAATATTTTTATCCTACAATTACTTAATTAACAATTTCGTAAGTTGTTACTATTGCTCTGCGTGCAATTTATGAACTGGAAGACATTTTCTTGCAAACTTCATGCCCTGATATGCCTCAACAATACGGAGTCGTAGAGCGTAAGCATAGGCATCTTCTTGAGACAGCTCCCGCTCTTCGCTTCCAGGCATCCTTACCTATTTGTTTTTGGGACGAATGTGTCCTACCTGCTGTGTACTTGATCCACCGTTACCCATATTGCTACCAGTCAAACTCCATATGAAGTTCTATTTGGTAAACTAGCCTTGTATTCCCATTTACGTGTTTTTTGAAGCCTTGTCTATTGCAAGGATACCCACGCCTTTCTTGGGAAGTTTGATGAACGAGGGCGTGCAGCGTTGGCTTGGGCTACACGGCTAGTCAGAAGGGCTATCGTGCGTATGATCTTGCTAGCTGAAGCATTAATACTACCCGTGACATCATTTTCCATGATTTTGTGTTCCTATTTCAGTCTGACATGGCTCAAAAATTTCATTGGGTACCTGGTTCCTCGTTTCAGCACTCGTTCGATGCCTGCTTCCCCTAAATACCTCGAAATTTATTATACACGGAGTCAAGTGAACTTAGTTCACTACCCATCTCTGATCATCTTGGCTATACTCTTTTATCACCTAACTACTGTGCTTTTCTCACTGCAGTTGCCCATCATCCAGAGCCGCAAACATTTTTTAAAGTATATCCCCATGAGTGCTCACGTTATGCCATGTTTGCAGAGGTACTGGCTCTCGAACATAATGGGACATGGAGTCTCGTTTTCTTACCTTCTCGTAAACGCGCTATTGACTGCAAGTTGGTATACAAAGTCAAATTCTTACCGGATGGTACTATTGAGCATTATAAAGCTCTTTTTGTAGCCATGGACTACACGCAAATAAAAGGTGTGGATTTTCATGACACCTTTGATCTAGTTGCTAAGCTTGTTACGGTTCCTTGTCTCCTTGAGGTTGCTGTTACCAAGGGTTGGTTTATTCATCAACAACGCTTTTCCCCATGGCGATTTCGATGAGGAAGTATATATGCACATACCAGAGGGATTTACAGGATCTGTGGATACTCATGTTTGTCTTCTTCACAAGTCCATCTATGGTTTTCGCCAATCCTCTCGGAACTGGTATCACAAGTTTACAACTGCTATTTGTGAGTTACAGTTTCGGCCATTACCGGTAGATCATTCTATGTTTGTCTTTCGCCCATGGAGTACTCAGTTGGTTGTTCTTATCTGTGTGGACGATGTTATTCTTGTTGGTACTAGCTTGGAATTCATCTCACATGTCAAGGCTTTTCTTCATGCGCGTTTTAGCATAAAAGATCTAGGTGATTTGCGTTATTTCTTGGGAATTGAGGTTGCACGATTCCCGGAAGGCATCGTTCTTAGCCAAAGCAAGTATCTACTAGACATTTTGAATGAATCAGGGGTGTTGGGAAGTCGTTCCCGCGCTTTTCCAGTTGAGCAGAATCACCATCTTACTCGGCCTTCTCCTTTTGATCATCCTGACCCAGCCACATACCGTCGTTTGGTAGGTAAACTCTTATATATACCTCACTGTTACTCATCCAGATATCACTTATAATATTAATATTCTCAGTCAGTTCATTCACTTGCCTGGTCGGGGATTGTTCTTTCCGTCTGGTTGCTCTCTTGATTTAGTTGCGTACAACGATGCTAATTGGGGTGGTTGTCAATCCACCCGTTGCTCCACGGGTTATGTTATCACTCTTGGGGGAGCGCCTATCTCACGGCGTACCAAGAAACAGCACGTGGTCGCTCGCTCGTCTTCCGAAACTGAGTGTAGAGCCGTGGCGAGTACGGTTAGTGAGGTGATTTTGTTACGTTGGTTTCTGCAAGAGTTAGGTGTTACTCAATCCAGCCATACTCCTCTCTATTGTGATAACCAGGCAGCTATCCACATAGCTGCCAACCCGATGTTTCATGAACGCACCAAGCAAGTAGAAATGGATTGCTACTTTGTACGGGAGCGTGTTCAGTATGGTGATTTTGCGCTCTTGAAGGTCCGCTCCCATCATCAACTCGCAAACGTGTTCACGAAAGGTCTTGGTGCTGAACGTTTTCACTTCCTCTTGTCCAAGCTACGCGTTCATTATTTTCACGCTCCAGCTTGCGGGAGAGTATTGGACCTTGTACATCACCCAGGCCGACCTGATGCCACTACTGCACATGTTTGTGTCTTGTTTACATGCCCTAGTTACTTTGCCATATATGAGAATTAGAGGTGGCAATTAGGATCCAAATCCATGAATCCAATCCAATCCATCCACCAAATTATCCACTTAATCCAATCCATTTAAATCCAATCCATTTGATCCAAATCCAATTGGATTGGTGGATTCATGGATCAATCCATGGATCCAAATGGCAAATTACGATTTGGTACCTATGTTTTTTATATTTTACATTTTGGTACCTAAAATTTATATTTTTATACGAAAAAAATCATTGAAAAATTACATTTTGGTACCTAGAATTTTTCATTATGACATTTTAGTACCTAAACTTTTCAAAATTTACATTTTGGTTCAAGCCTTGGATGTTATTTGGATTCATGGATCAATCCACCAATTCATTGGATCCAATCCATGAATCCACCAATCCATTGGATCCAATCCATTTGATCCATGGATCCACCAATCCAATCCACGAATCTGATCCAATTGCCACCTCTAATGAGAATTGTTGTAAGGGTATAAAATCAAGTGTAAGGCCTTCGACCATAACTAACGAATTGATAATAAGATATCATCCGGAGAGTTGAGATCTCCCGTAGACCAATCCCGTCAATAGGGGATGCAACGAATATCTGAAAAAATCACAAAATACACACGTTATTAAAAAAAATTACCAAAATACATACATTATAAATAAAATCCCAATTGGTTATCCGATTATAGCAAATTTTTTATTATTATGCATAATTTCTTAAGAACTACAACTTTTACAAGACAGCGATTTGTAAAAAATGAATTATTTTAGGATATATGGGGTCTTGGGAATAACTTTACCTTTACTTTTCACAAATCCACGTACATTTCAAAATTATGGCTATGATAAAATGGTAGTCCTTAAAAAGTTATGCGGAATAAAATTTTTTTCCCTAAGATCGGATACCCAACCAAAAGTTATGTTCGTTAGAAGTTTCAGCTTAGGTTAGGCATTAATCGAAGTTTGCATGTTAATTGCCGGTACCCCACGTGGTGAATCAAACCGCCCCCGACCCGATGCTGTTTTCAGCCGCTAGGAACAAAAACCGCAACCCCCAGCAATTTTTGCTTAAACTGTAGGGTGAGATTACCGTTTATGGAAAAGAGTGGTATTTTTTGGAATTTTTGGAAATGTGAGGTATGGTTAAAAAAATTAATTTTTTTGTGGTATTACTGGAAAATTCCCGCTTTTCTGTTGTGAATATCCTCAATTTTATTTTCATAAAAAGATGTTCATTTTCACTAGAATTAGCTTTGTTGTCGCTAAGGGGGTGAGAGTCCACATTGTATCTAGGTTGCCCACTAATTTCTTGTAGACCTTTTATTTTTATTCCACTGTTGAATCATTATTAAAAAAATAAATTATATATAAATTAAATGAAGGTAGAACCATTTAATATCCAAAAAAGACATTTGTCGCTGGAACCACCTTCTGTGGCGAACAATATCTATTGCAAAACCTCCATTACCACTTTTCGTCGCTGTGTCATGATTGCAATGTCGCCGCCAAAAGTCATCGTGGAATCTAGGGGTGGGAATTGGTCGGTAAATGGTAAATTGTTTACCGAATTTACCGGTTTCGTTATACCGACGTTGGCCAAACTGTTTACCGATTACCGATATCGGTTTGTAACCGGTTTACCGATTACCGAATTACCAGTAAACGGTTATATACTGATTTACCGAATTACCGCAAGGGGCGACGTGGGGGCGGTTTTCGGTTCGGTTTACCGAACATTTACCGAACCAAATTTCTGTTAGTGGGGAAGATGTTGTAATATTTTGATTTTTCTGAGTTTTTTTCTTCAGTTTTGTAATTAATAATTTATAACATTTTTTAGGCTTATACTTACTTACATTCATGTATCATTTGTAACATTTGTAAATCTTATTTATTATATTTTTCTTCGTGATGTATGCAATATTTGTGAATAATGAAGTATATGTTATATGTTAATGCCATAACTTAATATTTGAGTTCAAACACTAAGTTGCTATCTATTAATCTATTTAATTTAACATAAGTTCAAAGGGTCAACAATCATGATTTATGAATCAACATCAACTATCATCAAGCATCATCATTCATCAAATATTCAAATTCATCAAACGACAATTCGACAAGCATCGTCAAATTCAAAGGGAAAATGATAATGTCTAAATTCAACACAAGTTCAAAGTCCAAACTTAAAAAATTAAAATAGACAACTAAATAAGTTAATAACCAATAGCTCATGCTCCTCCTTCTCCGGTAGAACTTGTAGCACCACCAACATTTGCACAACCTTTCCTCCTCCTCCTCTTCCTCCTCCTCCTCATCAACCCCAACAACAGATTCATGTGCTCCACTTGGGATGTCACTTGCAGTTTCCACTCGAGATTGGAAAGTATTAGTAACTAGTGCAAATAATATACACAAATGTTAGCATGTTACTAATGGAAAATGGTTTAAAATTTAAATAGTAAATAGTATAGACAAATTAGAATAAGAAAAAGATCCTTCTTACCACTTTCATAATCGATTGTCTCTTGATCTTCTTCCTTACCATTCAGTTCATCTGCCGTCTTTCCACTTTCATATCTTATCCAATCTTCAGCACAAATCAATTCCTCTACAATGTTTGGGCTTAAAGAAGACCTGAAAGGACTAAGAACTCGACCTCCACAACTGAAAGCGGACTCCGATGCAACAGAGGAGACTGGAACTGCTAATATATCCCTAACCATCTCTGAAAGAATGGGATATCTAACATTGTTCCAAGCCCACCACTTGAGAATATCAAACTTCCAATCATCAATCTCGTCATTAATAGCATCACCAACATCTCTCAAATACTGCTCCAACTCACCACAACCTCGACCCCCCCCCCCCTCTCAATTTGCTCATTTCTCTTCTATAGGAACCGAGCTTCAAATGCTCCTCCCATAACAACAGATCCGTCACTAGTCTCAATAGGAGTAGTAGTCTGGGTAGTAGGCACAGAAACAGAGGGTGGAGTTGCATACTTCATCTTGTAGACATCGTACAATGCAATCATCTCCTTCTTTACTTCATCTGCCAAATCTCCCACTTTTGAGGTCCCATACATTTCCTCCAACATCATAGTCAAATAGTCTAGCTTATGCCTAGGATCTAGCACACAGGCATGTAAACTATCCTATTTATCCTAAGGTTATCCTCTTCGTCATCAACATCATTCTCAAACCAATATTTTCTCACCTTTGCCTCTATTCTTTCTGCCATTCTTTGTATCTGTCCATCTGCATCTTTCTTCAATGTTGCTATCACTTCATGAATATCAACAATGGCTTTGCAGAAAGTATGTGCAGTGACATATGATGTTCCTGGAACAAATTAAAATTTAGCGAACATTAGTATAAATAATATAACTCATAAATCATAATCATTCAATTTAATTTTAAAATTTGATAGTTATTAGTTCCTATACCTGATACACGAAGAGTAAGCTCATAAAAGAACTTCAGGTACTTCATGAGCCGCCTAATACTCAGCCAATCATCTTCAGTTGGATGACCCTTCTTGTAATCCACATAGTCTCGAAATGAAGAATCAGTAGGACTAGCATACATGAACTTAAAAACTTGCTCAAACCTTTCTGCAGAATCCAACATCAAATAGGTGGAATTCCACCTAGTAGGTACATCCAAAGACAACAGTCTTTTCCCATCCATATCTAGATAGTTGATGCCTTTCTTGAACTTTGCACTCCGAGCTGGGGATGACTTCACTCATTTCACACAATCCCTTACCCTATCCACAACAAATCCAACTTCCTTCAATCCATCAGAAACAACTAGATTGATGATATGAGCCACACATCTATACTGTAAATACTTCCCATCTAGCAAATCTGTTCCCCACCTCTTCATTTTTGTTCTCATGCACTCAACAAGAACATCATTAGAGCTAGCATTATCCATTGTCATGCAAAACAAACTCTTCACTTTTCATTCTTGTAGACACTTCTCCAAAGTATCTACAATATCCTTCCCCGTGTGACTAGTAATGGGAACAAAGCAAATAATCCTCTTCTGCAACTTCCAATCATCTCCAATAAAATGTGCAGTCACACACATAAAATTCTGGTTGTTATCACTAGTCCATGTATCTGTAGTGATAGATATTCTTCCTTTGCACTTTGAGTTAAAAAACTCAATCTATATTTCTTTCTTCTCCAGAAAAATGACATAACAATCAGATCTTATTGTTTGTCTTCCTGATATCACAAACAAAGGCTGAGTTGTTGCCATAAATCTCCTAAACCCCTCCCGCTCAACAAATATAAACGGAAGCTCATCCAATATTAGCATCATAGCTAATGCATGTCTAGATTTATTTTGATCAAACTTACATGAAGTAAGAGAGCCTACCTCACCATCTCCACTTCCATGTTGATAATTCAATACCGACTGACCACTAGCTTCCTTCGCCTTCCTCTCGCACATTAGGTGATGGCTCTTCACACCACTAGTCCCATTGAAGGTTGAATGAGCTTTGATCAGCTGCCCACACCGTTTGCATTTGTCGTATGGGTAGTCATCAACTAGCACACGGGTGTAAGGAATCCACCACTTAGATTTTGACTTCTTCCCCTTCCCCTTGTCCATTTTCTTCTGTACACCAGGTACCTCAACAGATGGAGGAGAATTTGCCTCATGAGGTGGATTTGCCGCTGCTGCAGGTGGAGGAGGATTTGCAGTAGTGGAAGAAGGTTTGCTAGTCGAAGCCCTCCCTTTTTTTGAAGAGCTTCGAGGAGGTAAAGAACTAGCTTTCTTCTTACTACCTCCTCTACGGCTGCCAGCAGAAGGTTTCGTCCTACAAAAAAAAAACAATCTCAATTCACTTCCAACCTGTACTCAGAATGCATAGCACCATGCACCAAAAGTTAAAACACAAGAAAAAACAATTCTACTAAAAATGGCAAAATGCAGTAGAGAAACACACTAAGATGGTGCAAAAAACCAGCAAAAAAGCGCGCAATAATTAGTTCATTTCATACACAAGAAACTCAATTTTATTCCATGCCCATGTCCATTGTCCCCAATCTTCACCAATAACCAGAAATTCAGAATACATCAATATGGAACATGTTTACAACAATAACGGAACATGTCCATGTTCATTTCATACATCAATATGGAACATGTTTCATCAAATTCTCAATTCACACCAAATTCTCAATTCACACAAAACACAATCTCAAATTCAATATTTCAACAATTCAATTACATTCATTTGCTTTTGAACTTGATTTTGTTGGATGTTGTTGACTTGCAGAGTTGCTGCCTTGCTGATTTGTGTTGGGGCCTGTTGCTGCCTCGGCGGCAAGGGAAGGGAACTAGGGCAGGTGGCGGCCCACAACTGGAGGAGCATTGGCGCAGAGGATGTGGGCAAGCGGTGGCCCGGCGGAGGAGGAATGGCGGATGAAGCTCGCTCTTCACCCTCTTCCCCTTCTTTGAAGCTGCGTCGGCGAGGGAGAGTCAGGGCCTCATTCTTCGCTGGCCACGAGAAGCAGAGAGGAGAAGGAGAGGCGGCGGGAGAGGCGGCGGGCGAAGGAGAGACGGCGGGAGAAGCGGACTGGAGAAGGAGAGGCGGCGGGCGATGTGGAGGCGGCCTTCTGCACTTCTGCGTCGGCGACTCAGCGTGCGAAGGGGAAGGGACGAAGGGTGAATTGACGAAGCAAAGGAAGGACGAAGGAGGCGCGTTTTTGCGTTTTGGGCTGAGGCGCAGGGGGTGAAGTCTAGGGTTTCACTTTGGCCCAAAACGCAGCGTTCCCCATTCGGTATTTACCGACGGTTAATACCGAGCCTGTGTTCGGTAAATTGGATCGTCGCCACGCGCAACCGGATACCGACGGTAATCGGTTTACCGTTTATCGACGGTTACCGGTTCGGTAAAACGGTAAATTGGTTACCGGATTACCGTTTGTCAGCCCTAGTGGAATCAACTGTATAGCGACAACCACATTCGTCGCCAAAACGTTCATTTATTGCGATGACAAAGTTCGCTGCATATACCTTCTTCAGCGACGATGCACATCGTCGCGAAAGCATCAATGTTTTGGCGGCGAACTCCACCTTTGGCAAAGTAGTCATTAATTTTTGTAGCAAAAAATTTAGGCGACCCAGAATACAAGACGCATGAGAGATAGTTTTGGCAACATTAGTTTCATCGCCGAAACCTTTACCGACGAAATTTATACCTTTTGCGACCAATTTTCTTGGCGCTAAAATGCTTACGGGAACTTGTGGTCTGTTTTAATAAACATGTTGTATGCTTTAATATGTAGTTTGATTTATGAAGTTTCTGGTCTGCTTTAGAGAACTTGTATGCCTTAAGAAACTTGTGGTTCTATATGCAAATTGCAGTTTGGTACCTAAATTTAAGATTAAGTAGGTCTACACGCATTTTGATGATTAAACTTTTTAAAAATTTTCTCAAAAATTGGTATGCCTTAAAAAACTTGTGCTTCTATGTGCAAATTACATTTAGTACAAATATTTTATCTCATACATATTGATACTTAAAACTTTTTAAAATTTATAAATAGGTCTACACGCATGTGCCCCTAATTTTTTATAATGAGAAGCGCATATTCCACTCTTTATAATTGTGGTCAACCGATTTTAAAAGAAAAAATAATCAAAATGAAATATTTCTATAAATTTTGATTAATTTTATCATTATACTAACAAAAAATTATTGGGAACCTAACTTCTGCCCTAATTACGAACCCTTATAAAAAGGCCATTAACTATAAATTGGTATGTCAACACTTGGATTAAGCTGCATTTGCATTTTATAATCGACAATGCCAAAGTTTTAGTTTACCTTATTTTGATAATTTACGTTACAAATGACTTTTGCATATAAAACAATCTTGGTGTGAAGCGTGGACAACAAGAGCTAGTTTTATTTTAAGAGTACTGGATCATGGAATTTGATTGGTTCTGATGAGATTTATTTCAATGGGGTCAGCAACGAAGTATTCAGTACTTGAGGCTTGGATGACTTCAAGAGATGATTGATGATATGTATAGTTAGGTGTAGAAGTACTCATTCGATAGTACAAGTATTTTCTTTTTTGAAAAAATTGCAAGTATTTTTCATCTTGATAAACTATTATAGACGTATTTGATAATTGTACCAGATAGTAAGAACATTGTAGTATCTTATTGCTTTTCTGGGACATTTTCCAACGATACCACAAAAAAAATTCCAAAGAAAACCCCTATTTTCGAAAATTCCTAAAATACTACCATTTCCCATAAACCACCACCCATCCCACAGTTAAGGTGAAAACCGCCGCCCCACCCGCGGTTTCGTTCGTTCCGATAAACTGCGATGGTAGCGGCGGTTAAGCTGAAAACCGTCTGCCCCCCAGCAGTTTATACAATTTTTTTTATCAACTACTAACCTAGGTCGAAACTTCAAATGAACGTAACTTTAAACTCGAGTATTCGATCGTAGCGAATTTTGTTTTGATTACGCATAATTTTTTAGGGACTACAACTTTTACTTGAAAGAAATTTATATAAACAACAATTATTTTTGGATATATACGGGGTCTTGGGAATAACTTTACCTTTTTACTTTTCACAAATTCATGTACATTCCGAAAATTCTGGCTATGATAAAAGTTGTAGTCCTTAAAAAGTTATGCGGATCAAAAACATTTCGCTACGATCTGATACCCAAATAAAAGTTACGTTCGTTTGAAGTTTCGACCTAGGTTAGACATTAATCAAAACAAAATTTCACACAAACACCAAGGGGCGGTGGTATGCATGTTAACCGTCGATACCGCCCGCGGCAAATCAAACCGCCTCGACCCAACGCCGTTTTTGTTTAAACCACGACCCCCCAACGATTTTCGTTTAAATCTCTTGGTGGATTGGCGGTTAATGGAAAAGGTGGTATTTTTGAAATTTGTTTTTTGGAAATGTGAGGTATTTTTAGGATTTTTTATTTTTTGTTGGTATTTCTGAAAAATTCCCGCTTTTCTATTGTGAATGTCCTCGATTTTATTTTTGTAAAACGTTGTTCTATTTTGTTACAATTTCATATATAAATCAAAAGAAGAAAGAACCATTCAATATAAAAAAAGAACATTTGTCGCTGGAACCACCTTCTGCGACAAACAATATCTATTGCAAATGTTCCACTACTACTTTTCGTCGCTGTATGTCATGTATTGCAAGGTCGTCGCCAAAAGTCATCGTGGAATCAATTGTACATTGACAACCAAATTCGTGGCCAAAACGTTCATTTATTACGATGACAAAGTTTGTCTCACATATATACCTTGTTCGTCGATGCTGCACCTCGTCGCGAAAGCATCAAAATTCTGGTGGCGGACTCCACCTTTGGCGAAGTAGTCATTAATTTTTGTAGCAAAAAATTTAGGCGACCTAGAATACAAGACGCATGAGAAATAGTTTGGCAACATTAGTTTAGTTGCAGAACCCTTTACAGAAGAAATTTATACCTTTTGCTACAAATGTTTCCGACTGTAAAATGAAGCTTTTTTAGTGTATGCTTACCGGAACTTGTGGTCTGTTTTAATAAATATGTTGTATATTTTAATATGTAGTCTGATTTATGAAGTTTTAGATCTGCTTTAGAGAACTTGGATGCCTTAGAAAACTTGTGTGGTTCTATATGCAAATTGCAGTTTTGTACCTAAATTTAAGATTAAGTATCTAAAATGATTTTTTTCATATAAGTTCTAAAAATGTCGATGAAAATTTACATTTAGTACAAAAATTTTATCTCATATATTTTGATACTTAAACTTTTTAAAATTTATAAATAGGTCTACACGCATATGCCTCTAATTTTTTATAATTAGAAGCGCATGTCCCATTCTTTATAATTATGGTCAAGCGATTTAAATAAAAAATTTATCAAAATGAATTATTTCTATAAGTTTTAATTAATATTATCATTATACCATCAAAAAAGTATTAGAACCATAACTTCTGCCATAATTACTAACCCTTATAAATTAAAAAGGCCATTTATTTTTTGTGGAAATTTTATTTTTATACATACAAGAGTTAGATTGATAGTCCATGAACAAGATGCCCACCTTTCACATTATTATCACGTGGACTAATCTCTCAAACCCTTCCGCATTGGAACTATTTTTTGTTCTCATTTACGTAATCCTGAACCTTAACGCAATGTCTCTTTACTTAAAATGTGATGATATATACAGAAGACAAAACTTGTAGGATATATAATCCCCATCCCCTTCTTTCATTCTCCATCAAACTCACAAAAACAACTTCTCTCCCTCAAAACCCATACATATATATTGCTAGCAAAGTACCATCAAAACAACAACATGATGATGATGATGAAGAAGGCGATCATCTCAAACATTGTCATCATATTTGGAATCTCCGTCGTCCTCTTCATTTGCGTTGCAGAGAGCAGACAGCCAACGCCAAAGGCTGTCCAATGCAGCACGGTGGAAATCGATGCCATGCCATGCCTGCAGTTCGCTCAAGGAGGTCAGGACAAAGTTCCACAGACCTGCTGCAACGGCCTACACAACCTCGCCGATAGCGCAACGACGGTCGACGACAAGACCGCCGCCTGCAAGTGCTTGGCTACTGCTTTTCAGAAGTTCCCAACCATCAAAGACGAGGATTTGCAGAAAATTCCTGGGCTGTGCAATGTTACTGTCCCCTTTCCTCTCTCTAAGAATCTCAAATGTGACAAGTAAGTGGAATCCGCTATGAATTTCTTTTTCCATGCGCCATTTTATGCACCAGTCATTATTTTGACTTCATTCTTAAATTTTGATTTGCAGCATCAAGCAGTTCACTATTGCCTATTAGAGCGACATGATCATGATCGAACGACAAGTTTGATATGGCTACAAGAATTAATGTTTATTGTTCCTTTGATTCATGTTATATATGTACCCTGAAACATCACACACAATTCACTGTTTGTTTACCTACCAATCAACACCTGTAACAAAAAAAAAAAAAAAAACTCTTCAAACTTAATCATCTTGTACTTTTAAAATTTATCCATTTGTAATTATCATTCCCGCTCTCGCTATACATTTTGTGTCCGAAAAACTCATAGCCTTATGTTGATGCATTGTGATACTCATTCGATGATGCTGGATAAGAAGGTCGACTAGATAATCATTCACTTGGATATTATAGGGACTAGGGTTCAATCTACTATGCGAGGTCAGCTAAATCAAACATTTAGTTAATCCTTCTATGTTACGAGATTCCTTTTATCTATAAAGATGATAATCACGTCTCTAATCTATCAATCCAATCCAATTAGATTTATTATCTTTGTGATTAGGCTACTTTTTTTTTTTAACTAACGATGCCCCATCTTTAAGAAGTTGACTAATCATTTTTACATAACCTCCAGATCTTCTTGAATTTGTTTATTATGTAGGTTAAACATACAAGACTCTCAATAATGTTGAAGTTCCATAACACACAATTTGAACAAATATAAATTACAAAATGGGACCTACAAAACCCATTATACGATAACTATAAGTCACGATAGAAAATACAGCTTCAATCAGCCTCAAACTCCATCAATCCATTAGCCAAAAGCTCTATATTTGACGAGCCTATCTCTGTCCCTTCCCACCATCCCTACGATTTCTTCTGGTTTCGCAATTCTGGGACGTCAAGGCCACACAAGCCTTATACGCCCTCCGTATCATGTCATGTATGTGATGAACACTCGGCCGTTTGCTCATCGACACATCGGTACACATCAGCCCCAATCCGACCCCACTTTTAGCTTGATCCAGCATGTTCTCCGGCAACATCATCCTGTCATCAATTATCCCTCCCAAGTTTTCTGGGTAATTCGCTCTGACGAACTCGACGAACCCAGCCTCTCCCCTCTCGAATTCTTCCCTCGGCCGTCGATTCGTTATCAGCTCCAACAGCAGCACTCCTAGCTTGTACACCTCTGTTTATAACACAATTCAACACGATCAGGATTTCCTTGATTAATTCTGACAGATTATCCGAAGAATGAAAAAAAAAAAAAACAGGGATTTGGTTTTGCTTACTTTTGGAGTTAAAGTTGTCCTCTCCGACTTTGAATCTAGTAATGAGAGGCTCCAGGTTGTTGTAGCGGAGAAGCAAGCTTCCTGTCCTGAGGTCGTAACCAACTTCAGGCCAGTTCTCCTGAAGGTAGCACATTCCTTCAACAACCCCCATCAGGATTTTGAGCCTCTGTTTCCATGGAGGACAGGATCCTGACAGCCACATTTCCACGTCGTCGCCTTCGGTCCACTCTGTCACCACGGCTCGCATTTCTCTGCTTGCACACCATCCCATCACTCGTAACAAGTTCTTGTGGCGGAGCTGAACTAGAACCTTGCATTCCTCCACAAACTCGGATGTAATGTTTGTGTGATGATGATGGTGGTGAAGATCGATGTCGTTTAAGCGAATCTCGACCCTGACTTCACATCCATCTCGCAGCCTTCCTCTGAATATACGAAATTCTTCGGTCTTTAATATCAGATTCTTCCTGGAAAACCCGTCCGTGGCAGCCCGGAGCATCGATGGGGTGAAACGGTGCTGTGGCCGGAGAAATCGCGGGAGATAGTCCGGTCGACGGAAACAGAGCCACCCGAAGCAACAGATGATAAGAATGACGGATACTGGAAATGCAACCAATAGAAGCACCGCCTTGAGGGTGAAAGTTCTGGGACAGGGGAGGAGGCCGGAATCGATAAAACTGGAGGAATTGAACCGGCGAAGGAAGGATTGGGAATCCGAGATCTTGGCCTCGGAGAAGAAATTGTACGACAGGTTGAGGGACGACAGGTTGGTGAGAGGGTCGAAGCTTTTGATCAGGAGATCGCCAGTGAGCCGATTGTGGCTGAAATCGAGGGACTTGATTTGGGTGCAGAGCAGGATGTCGGCGGGGAAGCTTCCGGTGATGGAATTGTTGGAGAAATCGATGGAGTTGATGCTTATGGGGCAGTACTTCCAGAAGAAATTGAAAGATAGATAGAGCGGGGCGATTGTGGGGCGGTTCCGGAGATCGATTCTGGGGAAAGACTCAACGCAGTTTGGGTTTCGGGACTCGTTGCAGAGGTAGCTGGCGACGATTGTGGACTTGAAGACGGCGTCGATGTCGGCAGGGGAGAAGCCGCAGTACCGGTGAGACGGGTTGTGTAAGCAGTTGGTTCGGAGCATCGCGTCGAAGTCCGGCGGAGGTTTCAGCGTTGCAAGATCTTCAACAACAGTTCGAGAATGGGAAGTGGAAATTAGTACTGATGAAGCCGCGAGGGAAAGGAGGAAGATGAAGTAATCCGCTGCGGCAGCCATTGGAGAAAGTAGTTGAGATGGAGGAAAATGGTAACTTCTCCCTTTTCCTTTTCTCAAATATGGTGGAAATGATCGGTTAAACTTCGGGAAAATGTTTTATCTAATTATCTTCTTAACAGTTTCCTGCGAATAACCCGGATCATTATATGGCTGCAGCCTGCAGGTTTATTATTGTACAGAAACTGGAAATTGTGGTAATTATTATTTTTATGAATAGTAATTATTATTTTGGTGGGAACTTAATAATTATTATTACTGTAATATTGAAAACCACCATCATTATGCTCTTCGGATACCTGGATTACCAATGCAGGTTTCCGTAAAAAAAAAAAAAACCTGGATTACCTTCCTTCAGGATCAAAGTATGCAAAGGGAACGGAACATGAAAGAGAAAATGGTGGAATTGGAATGAGGAAATCCATTAACTAGGGTAACTAGAGCTTTACAGAGGATTAATCAAATGATTAGATTAGGACTGTAATCAGATGATTAGATTAGGGCTGTACGACCTAAGTTTAGAAGCAGTTACCTATCAACAGAAACATGGGAAAAACAGAGCTATCCCTAACAAGTAAGTGTCAGAGACAACAACAAACAAGAAAAAAGCTAAGTAAAAGCTCTAGACGTTAAGTAGACCAAGCAAAAAGGAATTGCTTGTCAGTGTTGTTTGTTCAGCAGCAACACATCAATCTCCTTCATAACCATCGGTTTCGATTGGACCTCAGAACGATGCACCAGTTTCTGGAGAAGCTCAGTTGGGACGAAGCACTTCTCTTCCGAATACATCTTCTGCTGGATCACCGGCGACGTCACCAGCGTCTGCAGCTCTTTCGGGACCTCAATTGGTTCCTGTATGGTTGAGAGAACTCAATCAATCATCTCGGACAAAACCCAGAAAGGCAAAAGACAGAAAGTTGAAAGCTTTTTTGTTTTTTTGGCAAAATACCTGAGGCGAGTCCATGGATTGAAGAACGCTTATTTGAGCCTGCAAGAACTTGACATATTGGGCAGCAGCTTGGAACATCTCAGCAGTATTCAGCTTGTTCCCACCAGGAATCAGCTTCCCTAGCTCCTGAGTCTTCTGCGTTATCCTCCTCCTTCTATGCCTCGCAGCAATACTCTGCGCCGACAAGGTCACTCCATCCCCATTGCCCTGTTTCTTGTTCATCACCTCCTCGTCTTCCTTGCCGCCGCTCCTCCCAATGCTGAACCTCACCGGCTCAGCTGGCGGCTCAAACGTTGGAGCCGGCAACGGAGCAGCTGGAACTGGAATGTCATCCAGAAAATCAACCGTCGCCGGAGCAGGGAACCCGGGGAAGAGGCTAGGCTCTGTGCAGCAATAAAAGAAGTCAGGATTCTGATCACAGCTAGCGGGTGGTGGAGTTGGCTTTTGAAATTCTCGGTGGTAGGAGTATGGAAAATTGTCCAGCCCGTTGAGAGGGAAGATTTCAGGGCAGAGGGAAATGAGGTTGTGGTCGTCGTAGGAAGAGGAGAAGTAAGGAAGGAAGCTGTCAGAATCGAATTCGAAAAGGGGCTCGGGAATTGCATAATCCTGATGAGGAGGGAGGAGGCAGTTGAATTGGAGCTGATCGTGATCAATTGCGAGCATCTCTGTGTCAAATCCCACCGCCTCTGTTTCAATGTACGCCGGAAGTAGTGGGAAGGCGGCGGCGGCAGTGAATTGGTCCTCCTCCTCCGGGAAATAGTTGAAATAATGCTGCTGCTGGTGGTAGCTGGAACACAAGCTCAATGCAGCCATGGCGCCAAAGTGGGAATCTGTAGGGAAGTTAGATTTGAGAGAGAATAGATACTGTTCTCTGCAATGTTTGGGGGAAGTATCGTTAACTGTCGTCGTCCTTGTGGAAATTATATTCAGCGTACCGGAGAGAGAAAGAAAGTGGGAAGGGTGGGCGGTTAGGGTTCCTCCAAAAATGGCGGAGAAGGAGCCGGAGGCCGTTATTGTTTATTTATTATTAATTAATTATTTATTTCCTCGTTAGGGTTAGGGCTTTGGCACGGGAGGAGATATGGGCTTAATCTTAATTGGGCCAGGCCCATTTCGACCTGCAAATAGCCAAATGTCCGTCTCCTACTCGTTTACTCGCAGTGAGTTTCCCGTTTCCGTATACAGTGGTTGGTTGGATTGGGTTGGGGGTTGATTCCGTTGAGCTTTATCGAGGAAATGGCGCCAATTGCGGTGGCAAGTCGTTGGCTGCCGCTCTTCCGCCTTCCAATTGTTTGGTGTTCATCACCGGCTGGCGGTCTCCGTTCTCGCAATGGCTTCTTGCGGCCTCGCTACTCTACCGCCAGCCTCCCACTTGTGCTGTCCGGTTCGGAAGTGGGAACCCTTGAGGTCCGCCATAAATCGAGGATGTTGAAGAAGAAAATAGAGTTTCTCGGGATTAAGACTGACGATTCCTGTGTGGCTGGGTTGTTCACTCACTTGCTTTGCCCCAAGGTTTAGTCATGTTTCATCTGGTCGACAATATCCATTTCTGTCGCTAATTTAGGGAATTTCTTAACTTGCTGTTTGGGTGGGAATGGACATCTGCAGTGCAAAGGTGGCATGTCAATGGAGAGCTGCTTATCTTTCCACATTATCCAAGATGGGTAAGTTGAATATGCTGTTCTGCTTGAACTTTCTTTTGTTTCAGTCTTTCAAATTTCAATGTGATCTGCTGCTTCATTTGAGTTTGCGAATGGTGTATGTTGTCCAGGGGGTTTGCAATGTGGAGGTGTTTTCGTCCTAGTTGTGGATGGGCAGGGCAGGTTAGGCAATCTTTTGATTTGCTTCCCTTGTGTAATTTTTTAAGAAGCTGAAAAATCGTTGTAAGACATGAGAGTGATCAAGGTAGCTTTTGCTTGTAGGCCTTTGCCGATCACAGGGCAACAATGGAAGGAATGAATTTAATGCTTAAAGTTGAATCATCCGACAAGTTGACAGCTGAGGGCATAGGATTAGAACCGTTAGGAGATAAGGTGTGCCTATTACTTCTCACATATGTACTTTAAGTAACTTATGCTAAAGATATATGTGCAGATGCACACAAAATTGTATGAAGCAGGCATTGTAGTTCTCCAAAAGTTTCTTTCAAATGTCTGTGTGAAGAGCATAGAATTGTGCACTTATACTTCCTTTTTGCAGTTGGTTCTTTACTTCAATGAGAGAAGGATTTCTGAAAGAACTCTGCGGAGGAATGCAGTTATGCAGACATCTCAGGTTATGAAAGCCACTCCTTTTAGTTCATATTTAGTTGTTAGTAATTTTGGTATCCAGAACTTTCGGTTTTTCTAAGTTCAGAAGAGTGTAGTGAACCTTCTAATTTTGTTCAAAACCGAAATTATATCCTGGATTATGACCTTTGGTTCGATCATTTTGTTTTCAGCATGATGGCATAATATCTACCAGTTTGTATCAAGAATCTGATACTTTATTAATCCTACTGTATGCAGGCTGTCATTGCTTTTACTTACAGAAAAGGTGGAGAGCTTGTTGGCTGCAAGTACCGTACCATAGACAAAAGGTTTTGGCAGGTAGGTGGGTATATTCTTAAAGCGTAATGTTCTAAGCACTGATAACCACTGCATCAGTACCTCTTACCCAGATCTAATCTTCTGTGATTTATTACAACGGAAATGTTTTTAAATTTTCAGGAGAGTGGGACAGAGAAGTGGTTATATGGACTTGATGACATAACTGAAGCCACTGAAATCATTATAGTAAATTATATTTCCTTGTTTTTCATTTCTTTCTACTTTCTGTTTGATTCACTCCCTCCCTTCGTGTCCGGCATTTTTCATTTCTTGTACATGATTTCTTTTTTCATGTTATCCAAGGTTGAAGGGGAAATCGATAAACTTTCATTAGAGGAAGCTGGTTTCCGTAATTGCGTGAGTGTTCCAGCAGGTGCACCAATAACAGTGTCATCCAAAGATTTACCTTCAGCAGAAAAGGTTTGAACGGGAGACCAGCATGTTTCCTTTGTGCATATTGTTTGTTAAAAGGCTGCTTACATTGCTTTGATATTTCCTTTTGAATGTTCAAATCCTATTTCCGTATATTTTGATGCATAGCAGACATTATTATCCTTGTTAGTAAACTATCTCATCTTTTTTGTCATGTGCATGTATGCTGTTTGAAGCCAGGATAGAGCATTTCAGTACATATGGAACTGCAAAGAGTACTTGGATAAAGTAAGCATTTGGAGAGAAGTTGTTGTAGCGATTCATGGACATCCTAAAGCTTTTACTCATGCTCTCTGTTTTCTTATTGAACCTCATTAGTTTTCACGCATTATCCTGGCTACTGATGGCGACTCATCTGGACAAGCATTGGCAGAAGAGCTAGCACGTCGGTTGGGAAAAGAAAGGTTGTTTCTTCTCTTCGCCATGTGATTTTATTAGTGATATCTGTTTTGGAACCAGCATGATGCTTCCGTTCACCAGCCTGGAGAATATCGTAATACTAAGCCTTCTAGTTTTGTGCCTTGTTATGCTGGTTTCCTTGCATCAGATGTTGGCTTGTACGTTGGCCCAGAAACGGTGACTCCAATGTCTTCAAAGATGCCAATGAGGTATGTTTTTCATTGTCATGTTTAGTGCTTTCCTTGCTGTTATCTGCTATTCCTGCTCCATCTCAAACACAAGTTTATTTGTGTTTGAGTTAGGCGCTTAGGTGTTGACACCCATTTGAACAGGCAAAGTTATCATCTTTATGCCAGAAAGACTGGTTTCTTATGATGAGCTCCATGCATTCAAGGGAAAATATAAGCTTTTCTATGCTATATCACTGTTTTCCTACAACCCAAGTAACCTGAAAATTTTGTGGGGGTCGTGGGTATAGGTTCTCAGATGCTTGGGGCCTCAAGCTTTGAGAGAAGCAATTGAAACTGCAGATACATATCATACTGATACGCTGGGTTAAGGTATGGAGTTAACTGTTTGAATCTAATACCTTACTGTTACAGCTAGTTCTATTGAGACTGATTGAGTAATTTTGGTTGGTCTCTGCAAGTTCCATGATAAGAACAAGATGGTTTCCCTTCCCTTTGCTGGTTGGGGCAACATTAGCGTGCTTCACCATGTCTTCGAAATACCAACACGGAGAGATGGGGAGGATGACTGGAGAGAGGCATTACTGTATATCACCCCTGGTTTCTGTCAACGGGTTCGAGCAGCATCTTGCTTTGCTGTGTCAGTCAGTCATCTAACGGCTTCAGCTTTGGTCTATTCCACACGACAGAAGTACCGGTCCGTATTCATGTAACAATTCGATCAAGAATGCTTGAGCTCTTGGGGGATTCTGGCAGAATTCGAAAGGCCAGGTTGAACTGTAACTCCTGTTTTAGCATGTCTCTTGTGTAAATGAACATCTGTCTTGTTGTGTAGGGCATTTTATGGAACTCTAGACAGTTGGTTAACTCGTGCGTGATTGATTGTCGTTAAGACACTTAAATTTGAATGAACTGAATCTAAATTCAGAAGGATGCAAAACCATGAAAGAAACTTTGGAAGCGGAGGGAGAACAAAGTAAATATATCAGACACAGTGGATGCATTTTTCAAGTGTACAATTCAATTATTCTATGAAAAAAATATGAAATTTGAGTTTAAATACATTGTTAAAAGTAATGATAGTGGTGATATATGATGCACAGATTGGGCCCTATGCACCTAAATTGCTCTTGACAAGTTTCGCAACAATCACATTCTGCCGTCAATTTTTTTGAGAAATTTGCTGGAGAAGGCAAAATTTGGTATACATATAGTTATCTTCAACATACACGTCCAAGATAAGGGGTGTAATATAAATGGACAAACTGGAGAAAATAAAGTAGAATATAACTAAATATGTAGTTTGTAGGAAAACCAGCCACTTGTTTCTTACATTTGATGTGTATAATATACAGTATCATCGAACATATACATGCATGTCGAGGTAATTTTAGAGCTTAGCAACCTTGTTGATGTTGTTGATCGATTTTTTTTTTCTCGAAATACATACTTTTAGATGTGGCTCTAATAGATGGTGGTGATTTGTCTGATGCTGCGGTAAGAACATGAGAATAAAGCAATGTTAGATCAATATTCGTGAATAGAATTTACTAAATATTTTTCAAGCATTATTGTAATTTTAGAGAGTTGGTGTTAGGTAGTGATTCTGCTTACTTGTCACATTTCATCTCCTTTGAGAGAGGGAAAGGAACCGTAACATTGCATAGGTTTGGAATCGCTTTCATATACTTGTCGTGGATAGCAGGAAACTTCTGGAAAGCATCTTCCAAGCAATGACATGCTGTCACCTTGTCGTTTTTGGAGGTTGCAGTTGCTACGAGATTTTGGAGACCGGTGCAGCACTTGGGGTCGATTGTGGGCTTGTCGCCTTCGGCGTATGGAAGACATGGCATCGCATTAAGTTCGACAGTGCTGCAAGTGATTGATGCGGGGCTTCTACTGTCTGCGAGATACATGAAAAGGGAAGCGGAGATAGCAACAATGAGGATGTTTGGGAAGATGATCATCATGCTGTTCTTCATCGTTTGTTGTTGGGGATAAGGGTATATCTTGGTGTAGAGGTGGAGTTAATAGGAGTATGCAAATGCTTTCTTTGCGCTGTGATGGAAGAGGGTGAGTGGAGCTTTGCTATATATATAGTCTTACAGGATTTGTCTTCTTTGTCATTTTAGTAATAGAGGTCAAGAAATCTGCAGAAACAAGCATCATAATGTCTACAGCGAAAGAATGTGAAAGGTGTCTAGCTTGAGTTTCAAGAAATGGAATTTCAGCTACCAGCTACTAGTTCTGATCACGTCCACCGGCCACCTCTGGCAACTTTGCCGAATGGACCGTTACTTTATACTGAAACCAAAAGAAAACGACTGGGACCGGGGACCTGCAGTTTTCGTCACTTTGTTTATTCCCAAATTGAAACTCATGTTTGATTTCTACCTAATAGAGGACAACAAAATGGTCAGTGGCGGAGTCTAATTTTGATCTAGCTTTTGGAACCAAAGATATCATCCTTATTAGTTAGTAGTATATAATTTTTCACCCTTTTAAGTTTCCAAAGCTGCATCACGGAAAATTTCCCAAGTTCATTACATTATACTTTTGCTTACATTACGCAATAATGGTAGAGTATAATTTATAGAGTATATATATAGTACTCAGGTTAAATATATCACTCAACTATTCTATGCGAAAAATATGAAATATGAGTTTAAATACCCGGTTAAAAATTAACCGTAGTGGTTATGCATTGCACATATATTTGGCGATATGCACCTAAATTGCTCTTGACAAGTTTCGGACTAATCAAAACTTATTCTCCTATCTATTGTTTGTTTCTCGTTTTCCCGAATTGCTTAAACATTGTTGAGTTAAAGAAAATCTCGTTCGGCTCAACTCTTCACATGTGTTATTGGAAATAATATATGAGAAATAAGTTATTTTCAAATAATACGAGATAAAAGTTATTTCATATAAAAAATACTTATTTTGAGTTATTTATAAATAACACACTATACCGGTGCCGTCAGAATTTTCTGCCCGGTTCAAATAAAGTGGTTGGGTTTGTGATCAATGGGTGGGTCCGGTTTAACTAATAAATTAATAAAACCAGAAAAAAGTTAAAAACAAAATAAATAAAAAAGAGAGGCAGGCAATGGGTCATTGGGTCTCTTCCGCTTCCACTCTTTTATTCTTTTCTCCGAACTTTAGCAATGAAGTTCCTCCGTCAAAGTCTCACCGGCATGCAATCCACCACTATCATCGATGCTGTCGCCGGTCGACCATCACCACCAATATCTCGAACCTCTCATAAATCAAAATAACTACCTTCATCCGCCCTCATGTTGCTGCCTGGTAATCGCCAATAGCTTCTCCGCCGCAAAAATCCACCACCACCGTTGTCGTCGCCGTCGACCTGTCACCACCCAAATCCCAAAACCAGTCAGTCCAGGGGCGGAGCTAGCTTTTAGTGCTCGGGGGGGCCGGTCGGCCGGATTTCATAATACATTACCGCAAAAGACTAAAAAAATACTAATAATTAAAATATTTAGTTTTAAAAATCTATTTTTTATACTAATTTGTTTTATTATAACCATATAAAATATTTTCCATTATATTTACTATAAATTAGAAAAAGAAAAAATAATGTATTTCAATAAGCAAAAGCGGTAATTAATTAATGTAAACTACAACTTAAAAGGGAAATAAAAATTATAAAGTTAATGACTAAAGTATCTAATACCCACTTATTATAACAAAAAAGGAAGGAGAAGTTGTAGTTTATGTAAACTACCATAAAAGTAATTAACCAAAAAAACAATTAACCTTGTGGAAAAGTGTAAACTGCTTCCCCATGGCATCGAACCCAAGACCTTTGGGTGATACAATGGCTAAATTACACGTTTGGTCACTCAAATTACATAAATATTTCACGTTTGCCACCTAAATTACTTTTCTTTCATATTCGCCACTGACTTTATGAATCATTTCACCGTTAGTCACTGTACGTTAGTCTCCGTTAACTCCGTTAATTTTTTGATGACGTGGCAAACAGAACTGATGACTAGACTGTTAATTCAATGACATGTCAATTTAAAAAAATAAAAAAATAAAAAATAATTAATTAACATTCCAACTCCTCCTCCCCTCTGCATCTAGACACCCTCACCGAAACCACCACTGCCACCATCATTTCACCAGTCCGGCGGAACTCCTCCATTCCGGGTCGTCCAAAGTGATGACTCCTGCGGGTCGTCACTTACTAGAGCGCAATGGCCGTTGTTTTCATCCGTGAAAATTGTCGAATCCCACATATCCGAAACCCTAACCCCGATCGAATCCCGCACCTCCCTCGTCGTTCTGGTCAACCAGCTCCTCCGCCATCCCAATCCTATTTCATCTGTGAAAAGATGTCCAATCCCCATCTCTGAAACCCTAAGCTCGATCGAATCCCGCAACTCTCCTCGTCGTTCTGGTCAACAAGCTCCCCCGCCATCCCAATCCTACGAACATCCGCCCCACCCTCCCAAATTAGATAGTCGATACCCTGAATTCGGATTCGGACCTCCGCTATGAAGGTTCTCAGTGAATCGAAGATGGTGGGAAAGGTTCCGATTGAGGCAATTTTAGAGATCCCTGAAGTTCATGGAGGATTGAGGCGGTGAATGTAGGGGATAATACGAGTGCGACGATGAAGAAGGAGAAGGCAGCGTTGGCGAAAGGGAAGGGGAAAGATCGGAGAGAGAGGGTAGCGGAGAGAACGACTGTCACCGTCGCGTCGAGGCAGAAGGGAGAAGAGATTGCGCAGACAGGGACTGCGGGACGCTTGTTCAGACGCCTTCATCGCTCGCCGTTGCTTTTTCCGACCGCCTCCTTTTTCGTCCTCTGGTGCTCAATCGTCGTTTAGGGGGAAATCGAGAGTCGGAGAGTCGGAGAGAGGCATTTCCGCCACTGGTTCTTCGTCGTTGCCGCCACCGAATTCATCGTCTCCACACCGTTTCTTTCGCTAATCGACGAACAGCTGCGACTTCGAGAGAGAGAGAGAGAGAGAGAGAGAGAGAGAGAGAGAGAGAGAGAGAGAGAGAGAGAGAGAGAGAGAGAGAGAGAGAGAGAGAGAGGGAGAGTCGTAAAGAAACTGTAACGCTGTTAATTATTTATTATTTATTTTTTTAAATTGACATGTCATTAATTTAACGGTCCAGTCAGTAATTCTGTTTGCCACGTCATCAAAAAACTGACGGAGTTAACGGAGACTAACGGTCGGTGACTAACGGTGAAATGATTCATAAAGTCAGTGGCGAATATGAAAGAAAAGTAATTTGGGTGGCCAACGTGAAATATTTATGTAATTTGAGTGACCAAACGTGTAATTTAGCCGTGATACAATAGCTCATCTTCCGCTGGGTTACAAGAAACTTTATGTCTTAAGTTTGCACGATTTGTATTTTATATTAAAATTGTAGTTTGTACACACGATCCCGACTTATTTATACGTGACTTTCGAAATTCTCGGGGGGGTCGGGGCCCTCCCGAGACATGCTGTAGCTCCGCCCCTGAGTCAGTCGAAATCACCATCGTCATCAGCCCCTCTGGCACCATCCGGTCATCTAGAAAAATAATAATTATATTAAAAAACTTAGAATTAATAGCAGGTTCAACCAAATATAAAGGTTCAACCATTTTGGTAAGTAGTGATTATTAATCAACGGCCCTTATTAATATGCAACCAATCCAATGGCCAAGAAACAGCCAGCATTAGTGCCGTGAAGGTACTGTAGAATCCGCTCAATAAAGTGTTGTCAAACTAGTTATTTTGGCCCAATAACTCATTTGAGCCAAAATAACTCACCTAAAAGGTTCTTCCAAACGACCCATGTGACTAATGAGAAATGAAATTTCAGCTAGGGATGGCAATGGGTCGGGTCGGATGCGGATAGTGCATATCCGTTACCCTACTCATAGTATTTCGGGTTTTACTCATATCCATACCCACATGTGAAATGGGTACAAAATCAAAACCATGGCCATACCCGTTCGGGTTTCGGTTATCCACGGTTATCCATGTGTAATAATTTTTCTTCATAACTCCAACAAATATGTTAACATTCACACGTATTCTCACATTACGTAAGAGGAAAAGTACAACAATAATTCACTAGAATGAAGCAAATTAATTAAAACTACACAATTTCATGAAAATATTATATTTATATGCTAAATATAAAATATGTTAGAGAAAAATAATGATTATTTCTAGACAAAATATATATGCATGTGTATAATTGGGCGGGTTCGGGTTGGATAGTGAGAAACCCATGCCCACCCATTACCCGCAATATTCGGCTTCGAATTTTACCCATACCCACTAAATATCCTTTGGGTTCGGATTTTACCCTATCCGATTAGACCAAATTCGGGCGGATATCCACGGTTATGGATATTTTTGCCATCCCTAAATTCAACATTAATTTAGAACAACATTTACTTTAATTTATCCACTTTCCTCAAGTTTTGAATGTTTCCTGATTAAAATTTTGTCTTGGTAGAGAGTAAAGACCGATACGCAAAGACGAGATCTACGTGAATATATGGTCAATAAGCCATTTCTTCTTGAATTTTTACTTAAAATACTATTTTGGCCCCAATTTTTAAAGATGATATAAATTATTTTCATTTTATAAAGAGTGGACAATTTTGGTTGCTTATAGTAGAAATTTCATGATTTTGTGATTTTTAATTAGTGGTAATTGATGATTTTTAGTAAGAACTATTGTCTTTTTATAAAAAAACTGGATTAGTAACGACCATTACTGAAATATATTAAAAAGATAATCCATACGAAATAATACTACTATAACTATGCGAAGTACTACTAATAATTTACGAAAATATATTCCATTACAATAAGAATCACTACTTAATTAAAACTCTTGGGAAACACTCCTAGCCTGCAAACACTGATAATGAAAAAACTCCATCGTACACAATTCACAATTCCACTATTTCTTTATTCCTGTTTATGATAGCTCAGTTCATAAAAAAAATTTTGAGAGTTGGACCCCTCGTAACGTCCCAAGGGATGAGACGAGTTTTAAGAGGTGAATGATCAATTTCACAATACAAATAAGATATCATATTTCTTTGACGAGGGTGGATTCTAATGTTAGATGGAGAATATACATGACTTGTGCGGGTGGGGATAGCGGGGGTAAGGATGCAGGGTATCTGAAACCCGCCATTGTTGAGATATAGGGCTTGGCCCAAATGTAGATATTGGTTAGGCCTGTTGTGTAGTTGTAGTCGTGCTCTCCTTTCCCTTAGAAAACTCGGCTAGGGTTAATTATAAGAGAACTATATAAACCTACTTATGTACTCTGTAATAGTATCTGAATAAGACGATTGCTAGTTCGTTCGTACATTAGTTTCTATCTGAACGAGAAAATCACGTAAACTCCATGTAGATTATCTTGCGTTTTCGTTTCGATTAACAGCCACTTCCGTCAACAAATCCCATCACCTCACATGTGAAGCCCGATCCTGGGAGTTTTAACCCAGTAAATGGAGGGTATTCAAAAACCTCCAGACATCCAAAAAAACCCACAATATTTGATTTTTTCAGGTTCAAGTATTGTAGACATGTATCGTGACACAATCAATATGATTTTCTTAGAAATGGTATATAGATACCCCCCCCCCCCACTGCTGCTGGGAGAAAGGCCATACGCAGAAATACTGTCGCCGTCGGAACTTCTACGTCTATTGCAAGAAGTCTGGCCATATTATCCCTGGCTTTCGTGTCCTGCAGAGTCGTATGAATGGCTCTAATGGTTCTCAGGGTAGCATAAATCCGGCCTCGTCCTCTCGTCCCGCCTATGCCACTCAGCCCGCCCCTGTGCAGGAGGGTGTTACGGTGACCTCGGCTGCCCTGAAAGATCTTGTCCACAAGGCCATCACATCCGCCTTTGCTAGCCTTCAAGCGTCAGGTAAGCTTCCCTGACAGTGAAAATTAGACTCTGCCGACTTTAATCATATGAAGAATGATGCATCTGCTATTTCTTATGCTCGTCCGGTTCGTAATTTATCCCTGCAAGTAGTTAATGGTGTGAAGCTTGGTGTTGATACTATTGGTTATGTACAACATTTTGACATTGTTCCGCATATTATCCCTAGTCTTGTTTTTTTGGGTCAACTTACTAACAATGGGTGTCATGTGATTTTCGCACCTTCTGGCTGTTCTGTACAAGATCTGAAGACGGGGTGTAGATCGGCAGGGGTAGTAATCATGGTCGCCTCTTTCATTTGGAGCAGTTTGAGGTGTTTCCATCCCCATCATCATTCTCGGCATCTTCTGTTTCGTCCCCCCTTGTCATCAGTGTCTAGGAGTTTGTCTTCGGTTTATTCGAGTCTTCCTGCTGATACTTTTCGTTTGTGGCATGCTCGGCTGGCCCACCCCAACTTTAGTCGTTTGTCTACTATGTTTAAACAAAACCTGTTTAGAAAATCTATTGATCTTGATTGTTGTCCTAACATATTATGCACTAGCTGTGTGGAGGCTAAAATGACTCGTATATCTTTTCCTTCTAGCCACACTATGATCATTGAACCATTCCACCTCATCCACACATATCTTTGGGGTTACAGTCCACTCACGTCCCTTCATGGCTATAAGTATTTTGCATTATTCACTCTTTGCACATGGGTCTATTTTTTGAAACATAAGTCTGATCTGTTTTCCGGTTGCTACTGAATTTTTCACCATGATCAAAACCTAGTTTGATAGATCCGTTCGTGTAGTCTGATACGATCCGGGTGGGGAGTTTAGCTCGAATCCGCTCTTACGTTTGTATGTTCCCTCGACATTATTTCCCAAAATTCCTGTCCTGGAGTTTCTCAGCCAAACGGCATGGTTGAACGTAAAAACAGGCATATTTTTGAGGTGGCACAAACTCTTCTTCTAGCCTCGCACGTCCCATCGTCCTTTAGGGCGGAGGCATTAGCTACGGCATTTCGCCAACTCCGCTTTTTAACCAGTCTAGTCCCTTCTACCGCCTGTCTTATAGTCTTCACTTGTCTATGTTTTGTTCTCCTTGCTCATTTTGAACGTACTAAATTGATGTCTAAGACAGTTCGGTTTGTTTTCTTGCCTATAGTGACGTTCATATGGGTTATCTATGCTTTGAACCTACTGCTAGGTATCTTCGTGTAGCCTGCAATGATGTCTTTTTTTAGAACCTTATGTACTATGCTTCATCCATCGAGTCTCCACCTTTATTTGACACCTCCTTGTCTCTCCCTTCATTTTTTGACTATGATAATCCTCTTGATTATGGGACCGATGATGATGCTATGCTACCTCCTACGCCGCCTCCCACACCATCTCCCTCTCCGCCGCCCAGTCCGCCTCCTTCCCAGCTCAGTCCGCCACCTGATTAGCTTTTGGATGAAGTTCCAGTTGCTCCACCTCGCCGCTCCAATCGTTCCACCATGGGTCAGCCACCCATCCGCTACCAGGACTACATAGCTTATTAGGTCGATCCTATCCCCATTTTGTCCCACTATTCTTAGGCCAAAGACGGTCCCTGGTGAAACGGTGCTATGCATGAGGAAATGGGTGCTCTCCGTGCGAAACAAACGTGGGTTCTTGTTCCACGTCCTCCTAATCCTTAGATTCCGGTTATTGGTTGCAGATGGGTATATGCTTTAAAGTTTCTGCCTGATGGGACTATTGAGCGATTCAAAGCTCGTGTTGTGGATTAGGGTTTTCGGAAGGAGTATGGTGTTGATTTTGAAGAAACTTTTACTCCTGTTGTGAAGATGGTCTTCGTTCGTTCACTTATTCTTGATTTTGGCATCTATATTAGCTTGATGTGAAGAAAGCGTTTCTTCATGGTGATTTGCAAAAGATTGTCTACATAGAACAAACTCCTGGGTTCTCTAAAGGGGATGATAAGGTATGTTTGCTCAAGTGGTCCCTCTATGGATTGAAGAAGGCACCTCAGTCCTGGTTCGATAAGTTTCATTCTACTGTTTTAGCTCTTGGGATTCAACAGAGTGGGAACGATATGATCTTCTATCGTATTTCTGCTCTATGTTGACGATATGATCTTCTATCGTCTCTGGTAATGATCATGACGGTATTGCTTCTCTTACACAGGGTCTTCATGCGTCCTTTAGTCTCAAAGAACTATGCTCATTATCTTACTTCCTCAGTTTGGAAGTCACTCGTTCCCCTCAGGGCATTCTTCTCAGTCAGTCGAAGTATATTGATGATCTTTTAGAGAATGCTAGCTATACAGACTACCTACCTGCCTCCACGCCGATAGAGAAAAACTTGAAGTTGGCAAGGGAGACAAGGTGAGTTGTTATCTGACTGAGTGAAACACTATCGTAGTGTTGTTGGTTCGTTGATCTATCTGGCTTCCACTCGTCCCGATATTGCTTATTCAGTTCAGGTGGTGAGCCAGTTTATGACTGCAACACGCACCATCCATTTCGATGTTGTTCACCGGATTCTCATATACTTACAGGGTACAAGTACGATGGGATTGTTCTTGCCTTCTACAGGATCATTGACACTGCATGCATTTTGTGATTCAGATTATGCAGGTTGTCTTGACACTAGACACTCTACGAGTGGTTGGTGCATGCGTATTGGAGGATCGTTCTTTTCTTGGAGGTGTACAAAGCAGGATCGGGTCTCAAAATCCTAAACTAAAGCTGAGTACAGAGCTATGTCTGAGGTGACTTCTGAACTTGACCGGCTGCAATAATTGTTAGGCGATTTAGGTGTTACTTGTGAGGTTCCTATGCATCTTTATGTTGATAACACTAGTGTTGTTGTATAGTGACGAACCTAGTTCTTCATGATCGTACTAAACACATCGCGGTTCACATTCATTATATCAGAGCTTAGTTCGCGATGGGACTCTTCGTATCTTCTATATGTCTTCTGAGGACCAGATTGCAGATCTTTTGACGAAGGTTTTCCTAGATAGTAGACACAACTATCTCGCTGGCAAATTGATGATACGAGACCTCCATCAATTTAGGGGAGGCTTTTGAGATATAGGGCTCAACCCAATGTATATATTAGTTAGGCCTGTGTGTAGTTGTAGTCGTGCTCTCCTTTCCCTTAGGGAACTCGGCTGGGGTTAATTATAGGATAACTATATAAACCTACTTATGTATTCTGTAACAGTATCTGAATAAGATGATAATTGCTTCAACAGTGGACTAGTTTCGTTCTCTCTAAACAAGGAAATCACGTAAACTCCGTGCCGATTATCTTATGTTTCCAATTCGATTAACAACCACTTCCGTCAACAAATCTCATCAACTCACATGTGAAGCCCGACCCTGGGAGTTTTAACCCAGTAAATGGAGGGTATTCACAACCCCCTAGACATCCAAAAAGACCCACAATATTTGGTTTTTTTCCAGGTTCAAGTATGTTTTTTTAGGTCCATACTAGATAAAATCATGATACACTCAGAATTTTGAAGTTAGCAAAAGAGGATAGAAAATAATTTATTGTAGACATGTATCGTGACACAATCAATATGATTTTCTTAGAAATGATATACAGATAAATATCTTGAACATACATGACCCAATAAGGGGTGGACTATAAATGGATAAAACAAAAGAAAAGAGTATATTATAACGAAATATGCATGTTGTAGGAAAACGAGTCACTTGTTTCTTACATTTGATGTATACAATATATAGTATCATCGAATATATACATATATTTCGAAGTAATTTTAAATCTTAGCAACCTTGTAGATGTTGTTGATGGATTCGTTATCTCGAAATATATCCACAAGCTTGTGGATGTGGCTCTAATAGGTGGTGGTGATGTGTGTGATGCTGCAATACAAAACATCAAAAATAAAATAATATTAGATTAATTCATGGAGTAGGTGAAATATTCTCATGATATAATTCATTAAAGATAATTATGAAATATTCAAGTATTATAGCAATTTTAGGGAGTCGGTGTTGGTGATTCTAGTTACTTGTTACGTTTCATATCCTTTGAGAGAGGGAAAGGAACCGTAATGTTGCATAGGTTTGGAATCGCTTTCATATACCCGTCCTGGATAGCAGGAAACTTCTAGAAAGCATCTTCCAAGCAATAGCATGTTGTCACCTTGTCGTCTTCGGAGGTTGTGGTTGCTACTAGATTTTGGAGACCGGTGCAGCACTTGGGGTCGACTGTGGGCTTGTGCCCTTCGGTGTATTGAAGGCATGACATTACATTAAGTTCGACGGTGCTGCAAGTGATTGATGCCGGACTTCTACTGTCTGCGAGATACATGAAAAGGGAAGCAGAGATAGCAACGATGAGAATGTTTGGGAAGACGACCATCACGCTGTTCTTCACCGTTTGTTGTTGGGGATTAGAGTATATATTGGTGTAGGTGGAGTTAATAGGAGTATGCAAATGTTTTATTTATGGTGTGATGGAAGAGGGTGAGTTGAGCTTCGCTATATATTGGGCTTGGCCCAAATGTATATATTGGTTAGGCCTGTTGTGTAGTTGTAGTCGTGCTCTCCTTTCCCTTAGAGAACTCGACTAGGGTTATTATAGGAGAACTATATAAACCTACTTATGTACTCTGTAATAGTATCTGAATAAGACGATTACTGCTTTGGTTGTGGACTAGTTTCGTTCTCTTTGAACGAGGAAACCACTTAAGCTCCGTGTCGATTATTTTCCATTTTCGTTTCGATTAACAGCCGCTTCCGTCAACAAATCCCATCACCTCACACAGCGGCGGATCCAGAAATTTATTGTAGGGGTGTCCCCTTCCAAAAATTAAATTAAATTAATAATTAAATAATACATAAATAATAAAATATCCAATTAGTACACATGTTTACAAAAAGCCACGATGTGTTTTCATATTTCGGAAAAAAATATCAGATAGATTTGATGTCTACACTGCTCAACAAATCGGTATGTCCTACTAGATCGCATATTCAATTTCTAACCATGTTTATGATGTAATTCAAAGTAGAAAAGACTATTTCAACACTTGCTGTGTAACCATAAAATCAATTCAAAATAGGGGTACCCCTGGGGATAAGAAATTACGTTTTTTCACCATTACATAGTGTTTAAAATAGAACAAAATGAGTTATAACCTAATGGAGAAGATGTTTAATAATAGGAGTTTCCTAGATTTGAATTAAACAGAGTACAACTTATATTTTTTAATCATACGCAACTACTATCGAGGGTAAGATAATCGTTTATTAAAATTTTAGGGGTGTCCCAGATTATCAATTATATTTTGTTTATCCATACGAAACTACTACCGGGGGTTGGATTATCGTGTTCCCAAAATTTAGGGGTGTCCGCACCATGTATCCGCCACTGACCTCACATGTGAAGCCCGACTTGACACGCCTCTACCGTCACACTAGAAAGTGGCAAAGTGTAACCACCTACTAATGTATAGTATAGCGAGTTCAGCTCTAAATGTCAACCCGGGTCCTAGGTGTGATGACTACTCCGTGAAAATCTTATTATTTAGTGGTTCAAGTGTAGTGAAGGTTTAGTTAACCTAGCAAGCAAAAGCAGTAGAAGTTGTGTTCAAAGTTAAGAGAGGTCACCCAGATATGGTCCCCCTAGACTGCAGTTAAGCCAGGTTGTAATTCACCAAGTTCAAGTTCGATGATAGTTATACTGTGGGAGGTTCTTAAACAGTCTGCAGTCTCGACTAAAGGTCTCCAAACCCTCTCAATCTGAGTCCCCAGCGGGCGACTAACCTCCACCGGAGTAAACAGATTGAGGCCCTAACGAACAAAACTCCTCTACCGATGTAAATTCGGCACATAATAGTGAATTGACTCAGCGACTAAAGTCGTCAATTCACTACCTTCAATCAAGGGTGCTCTATCAACCTAAGCAGATATTCTCTTTCTATGTCAAAATAGTAATAACAGGAATTTGATCAGGATGCATAACATTCAAGAAATCAAACCTCAATTGAAAATAATCACATCAATGAATTCGTACTTGGGTTCATACAATGAGACCTAACATACAAATCTAGGGTTCTTCATACCCAGGTGAATAGGAAAGTTTAATCCTTAGAGAGAGAAGGGAAATCTAGCTCAGATGCGGAAACCATATTGTGAAGGATGGGATTCTGCTTCTGGCAATCAATCGACACTTCTCCAAACTCACGTCGGGCTCCAATGGTGATGAAGATCGATCTAGGGCGCTTGGAGAATCTGGTTCGTTAGTCTCTCTCTCTAGGTATCAGCTTTGTCTCACTAAAACTCGGAACCCTTCAAAAGTTGGCCTTCTTTTCTTTAAGAATCAGCAGATCACGATCCCCGGCCATAATACCCGGTCGGGTATTTTAGGTGTCCGGCCGGGGATTACAAAACGCATAGCAGCGCATAGGGGATTAATACCCGGTCGAGGTCCAGAATACCTGATCGGGTATTTTTGCTCTCTGGCCGGGACCCCTTCTGCCTTCTTGACGTCCAAAAACACGAATCACCGGCCTCCCTTAGAATTTTACCCGACCAGGTATTTTTAACTCCTGGCCGGGTATTTTGCTCTTCTAGCGCCCTTCACTCCAGTATCCTTCTTTTTTACCCGAAACTCTTTTCCTCGCCTTCACGTCAACGCCAAGTCCTGAAATATGACATAAACACACAACCTAGCTTGAAATCGGCTTAAAACACGAGAATCGACTTTCAAACGACTCAAGAATGGAGGTATAAACATGTGCAATTAATGGTCTATCAAATGCCCCCACACTTAACGTGTCCCCAAGCAAACATAACTCAAACAAATGCAGCTCTCCAGAGCTCCATAGAAACAAACAACCCCGATCGTCTGTAGAGGATTTCCTAGATCATATAGTAGCTTACGAGGTCAACTGGTCTTCTAAGACGTCCCCTATCTCTCTCAATGCGAGTGCTAGACTCAGGCCGGGATCATGAGAAGCAGTAGAAGTAAGACAGCCAGTTCATGGGTAAAGGGACTCACACCTTTCGCAACCAAGGACTCATTGTACGGGGGTGCTCTTTCACTTCATTTCACCGTTGGAACCCTTTTTTCACTTTCATTTTACATTTTTTTTTTCATTCACTTGGCAGGGGTTCCAACTGCAATCTTTTGTACGGTCTACCCTTATTAGTCGAGCATGGAGGACCAACTGCTTTTCATTTCCCACATGAGCACCATGTTCCATACACGAGTCCACAACACAATTCCAAAGGAGTCACCAATATCACAGGAATTCAACGGTCTTAACTCCACTAATTCACAAAATCAACCAGCACAGCAGAGAGATAGATGGGAAATATCTTATACTTCAATATCCTCCATAGTGCTACACTACCTCCTTAGGTTGCATATGACCATAAAGACTGTCAATTCAAAGCATACTGAGCAGACAATTTGCAAGGAACACGTACTTGGAGCTCTCAAGTCGAAATTTGGACAGTGGACTAGACTTCAAGCACACAAACAGATCTAAGCTGTCAAATAGAAACATCCCCCCACACTTAAGTTCGACATTGCCCTCAATGGAGAAGAGGGAAGGATAAAGGGATCTATGTTACCGGTAGGCGCAGACCGCAATGAGACTGGAAGGTGGACCAGTCAGAGTGAAACAGACTGGAATGGGACCAGTCAGTGCAAAGGCAAGGCTAAAGAAGACACAAGCACTCAAGCACAGATACTTTAGGTCAAATGTCAGCCCCATAGTACATCATCCAAAAGAAAAGAAAACAAACCAAACAAAAGCCAGTTTGCACTCCGAATCAAAACAAAAGAAATACAAAGCGACCAACGAGTACAGCCTACTCGAGCTCGCTGAAGTCGATCCATGATGTCGTCAACCCCATCTGTCGGTGGTGGCGGGGGTGGTGAGTGGTCCCACCGGGTAGTCCAGTGGTGCTCCTGTGGCCGGTGGCAGGACTGGAGGAGGTGCTCCTGATACTCCATCATCCGGTGGTTACGATCCCGCTCCCGCTCGATGCAAGCACTGGTGACTCCTTGCTGAGCCACCATCCGGTCGAGGCGCTCGTCCAGAACAGCCATCCGAGAGTGGTACTCGGCCTAGTGGGCCGAATACTGCTGGTAAAACTAGACCTGATGGTCCATGAGCTGCTGGTTCTGGACCCCGAGCTGCTGAAACTAGAGCCCTATCTGATGGAACTGCTCCGTGAAGAAGTCCATCGACGAACTAGAAGCCATCGATGGAGCAGAAGGAACGGAGGAGGACTCGCCTCGCTCGGATCTCCGTCGTGGCTGAAGATCCCCTAGGGGAGAGAAGGGGCTCCGACTCATCAGCATCCATGGCACTGCCATCATCATCATCATCGGTCTCATCCTCGCCGGTGTAGTCCTCGTCCTCGTCGTCCTCGTCATCATCATCTGCATCCTCCTCGGGAGGCAGGGACAACCCATCCACCCAGGAACGCGCTCCATCAGAGGCCAGCAGGAGCGCGTTGTGAAGCACCTCCCGGCTGAGAGGGGTGGAGCCACCCCGTGCTGTGGCATCCGTGAGTACCGCCAAGTCGATCTCGAAATGGCGTGCCATTCTGGTGATAAAGGGACCACAAAAGAGGTGGTTGGGTTTCCCGTGGCACCGAGAGAAGGTGGTGGCCACGAAAGATCCCAAATGTAGCATGTGATTCGGGTCCCCCATCGAATACATGGTGTAGAGCACCTGCTTCGGGATCTTGTGGGAACCAGTGGCGTTGGGAACTATCGAGCGGGTGATCAGGAGGTTGAGGATGTGCCACTGTGGCTTGAGGGTGGAGACGTATGTTTGGCCGACATCGAAGTAGTCCATCCCGTAAGCACGCCGAGCTATGCGGTGGTAGAACGCATCCTGGTTCCAGTAATTTTGATGGGGGATCTCGACCTCATGGAGGGAGTAGGGGTGGTAGTGCATCCCCAGTGCGTAGGCCAGCCCATCGATGCTCATCTCCCGTAGGTGCCCACCCAGCCTGAAGTTGACACCGGTGGGGGAGTCCCGGGTCGCTTTGGAGTGGTACCGGAATGTAGTGTAGAACTCCCACATCAGCTCTGCGCAGGTGATAAATGGCGGTGAGACGATGGCCATTCAATTTAAATGGCTCAGTTTGCGGGTTGGAAATTTCAATCCTGCCATACGGGAACACCTGTGTGACCGTGAACGGTCCAGACCATCGGGAGCGGAGCTTTCCAGGAAAGAGTTTCAGGCGAGAGTTATAGAGGAGAACTCGATCACCAACCTGAAACTCCTTCGGACCCCTTAACCGAGCGTCGTGGAGGTGCTTAGTACGCTCCTTATACAACCTGGTGTTCTCATAGGCATGGTATTACCATGGCAAAAATATCCGTAACCGTGGATATCCGCCCGAATCCGGCCTACTCGGGTAGGGTAAAACCCGAACCCGAAGGACATTTGGTGGGTACGGGTAAAATCCGAACCCGAATATTGCGGGTAATGGGTGGACATGGGTTTCTCACTATCCAACCCGAACCCGCCCGATTATACACATGCTTATGTATTTTGTCTATAAATAATCATTATTTTTCTCTAACATATTTTATATTTAGCATATAAATATAATATTTTCATGAAATTGTGTATTTTTTAATTAATTTTCTTCATTCTAGGGAATTATTGTCGTACTTTTCCTCTTACGTAATGTGAGAATTCGTGTGAATGTTAACATATTGGTTGGAGTTATGAAGAGAAATTATTACCCATGGATAACCGTGGATACCCGAAACCCGAATGGGTATGGGCATGGTTTTGATTTTCTACCCGTTTCACATGTGGGTATGGGTATGGGTAAAACCCGAACTACTATGGGTAGGGTGACGGATATGCACTATCCGCGCCGGACCCGACCCATTGCCATCCCTACATGGTAACGCCATTCCTCCAGCTCCAGCATTTGTAATTTTTGTTCTACACCTACAATACTAACATCCAAGTTGAGCACCTTAAGGGCCCAGAAGGCCTTGTGCTCTAGCTCCACGGGCAGGTGACATGCCTTTCCACAGACAAGCCGGTACGGTGAAGTACCAATTGGCGTCTTGTAGGCAATCCGATATGCCAGGGAGCATCATCGAGCTTGGTGGACCAATCCTTGCGGGACTGATCCACCGTTTTCTCCAGTATACGCTTGAGCTCACGATTCGTCAGCTCGGCCTGACCACTCGTTTTAGGGTGATAGGCCACGGACACCTTATGAGTGACACCATAGCGAGACAGTAAATTATCAAACTGGCCCTGGAAATGGGTGCCTCGGTCGCTTATGGTGGCTCTAGGTGTCCCGAAACGGGAGAATAGCTGCTTCAAAAATCCACAAACACGCCTAGAATCATTAGTTGGCAAAGCTTGCGCCTCAGCCAACCTAGAGACGTAATCAACAGCAACTAAGATGTAAGTATTGCCAAAGGATGGAGGAAAGGGGCTCATGAAGTCGATACCAAGACATAAAAAATCTCACAGGTTATAAATACATTATGGGGCATCTTATCACGGGCAGAGATATTACCTGACCTCTGGCATCGGTCGCACCTACGTGCGAAGGAGTCTGCATCCTTGAAGAGCGTGGGCCAGTAAAAGCCCGGCTGTAGCACCTTTCTCGTCTTGCGGTTACCGCCATGGTGAGCTCCAGTAGGTCCCTCATGGCAGTGAGACAGAATGCCCTCCATCTCACTTTCCATGACAAAATTATGGATGATCCCGTTAACTCCGATCGTGAAGAGATGAGGGTCATCCCAGAAGTAGTGCTTCAGGTCGGAGAAGAACTTCCTTTTGGTGTGAGCCGTCATCCCCTTAGGCAGCTGCTGGCCCACTAGATAATTTGCAAAATTGGAGTACCAAGGGGTGACACTCTCAACCAAGCACATCATCATCAGTCTCTCATCTAGGAAGGAGTCGTTGATCTCCTCCACGAGGTTGTCCGCAGGTGGTGCGTCTAGCCGGGAGAGGTGATAACATTAACATTTTCAGCTCCCTTCTTGTCCCGAATCTTGATGTCGAACTCCTGCAGTAGTAGGATCCATCGTATGAGCCTAGGCTTGGCATCGGACTTGCTCATCAGGTATCGGATCGTGGAGTGATCTGTATACACGGTCACATGGGACAAGACCAGATAAGGACGAAACTTGTCGAAGGCGAACACCATCGCGAGCAGCTCCTTCTCCCTGGTGGTGTAGTTCTCCTCGGCATCATTGAGGGTCTTCGAGGCATAGTAGATAGGACGGAAGTGTTGATCTTGCCTCTGCCCCAAGACACCTCCAACAGCAAAGTCATTGGCATTGCACATCAGCTCGAACGGTAGGGACCACTAAGGGGCAACCATTATAGGAGCATGAATGAGCTTCTCCTTCAAGGTCGGGAATGCCGATGTGCATGCATTGGCGAACTGGAAGGGGGCATCCTTCTCAAGGAGCTTTGTCAGTGGCAGGGTGATCTTCAAGAAATCTATGATGAACCGCCTGTAGCACCCTGCATGGCCTAAGAAACTCCGGATCCCCTTAACAGATGTGGGATGAGGCAGCTTACTGATAGTCTCGATCTTGGCTATGTCCACCTCAATCCCCATCTTGGAGATCTTATGCCCCAGATTTGTGCCTTTGCAACCATGAAGTGACACTTCTCCCAACTCAGTGCCAGGTTCGTCTCTTCACAGCGTTTAAGGACGAGCTCTAGGTTATGGAGACAGTGAGAGAATGAGTCCCCATAAACCGAAAATTCGTCCATAAACACCTCCATAATCTTGCCGACCAGGCGGTCAAAGATGGAGAGTATGCATGGCTGAAAAGTGGCAGGGGCATTGCATAGCTCGAATGGGATCCTCCGATAGGCGAATGTGCCGAAGGGGCAGGTGAAAGTTGTCTTCGCCAGCCTCTCCAGCATCTGATCAATGAATGGCAACGGGAAATGATCCTTTCGGGTGGCGTCGTTGCGGCGACGGTAGTCGATGCAGACGCAGTACCCGGTCACTGTGCGCATAGGTATGAGCTCATTATTCTCATTGGGTACCACGGTCATCCCGCCCTTCTTAGGCACCACTTGGGTTGGACTAAGCCACTCACTGTCGGAGATGGCGAAGATGATCCCCGTGTCCATCAGCTTCACGATCTCCGCCCGAACCACAGCCTCCAGGTTCGGGGTCAATCTCCGCTGGGGCTGTCTTACCGACCTCATCTCATCCTTTAGCAATATGTGGTGGGACCAGAAGGAGGGGCTGATCCCCCGAATATCAGTGATCTTCCACTCCAGAGCTCTCTCGTACTGCTTCAGCAAGGCCACCAGTCTGACCTTCTGCTCGGGTGTGAGGGTCGAGCTAATGATGACGGGGAGCTTGTTCCCCTCCCGGAAAAATGCATACACCAAGTGAGGAGGGAGGGGCTTTAGCTCCAGCTCTGGTGGCTCCTCCAAAGAGGTAGTGATGTGAGGTAAGGATTAGATCGGTTTGAACAGCCTATCTCCCTCCAGTAATGCGCCACTCTCCAGCGCGGCCAACTGCTCCTCCAGATGTGGGTTCTGCGCTGCCTAGTCACCTAGCAAAATACAACGGTCCAGAGCATCATCAGTACCCGCACTCGTTATGGCGAGTGCGGTCTCAAAATCAGCAAGCATATCACAATAATATAAGTCATCATGCAAATGGGAGTGTTTCCCATTCTCATACACAGAAAAAGTAGCATCTTCATCCCCAACACGCAAGATCAGTTTGCCACTATGCACATCCATAAGCGCTTTGGCGGTGGCGAGAAATGGTCTACCCAAAATCAAAGGCACATCCACATCCTCATTTATATCCAGAATAACAAAATCAACAGGATATGTGAATGCGCCTACATTAACAAGCAAATCCTCTATGATACCCCTAGGATGCACAATAGAGCGATCAGCTAACTGAATGCTCGTCCTAGTAGTTCTAGGTTCACCTAGGCCTAGCTTCTTAAATAATTTATAAGGCATGACATTATTGCTAGCGCCTAAATCCGCCAAGGACTTTCCTACATGCATGCTGCCAATAACAAGAGGGATAATAAAACTCCTTGGGTCTTTGCGCTTCTCGGGCAGCTTGTTCTGCAGGATGGCAGAACACTCCTCGCTCGGCATTACTGTCGAGAGATCCCCAAGTTTCTTTTTGTTGGTGAGGAAATCCTTCATGAATTTGGCGTACTTGGGCATCTTCAACAGTGCCTCCACGAACGACATGCTGGTGTTGACCTGCTTCAACATTGCCATGAACTTGGAAAACTCAGTCTCCAGCTTGTCTTTGTGTAGGCGAGTGGGGAAGGAAAGCTGGGGTACATGCTCCTTAACCACTGGCTGTGGCTTGGGAGCAGGTGCTTCTTTCTCCATCCCCACATCTGCATCGTCAGCTAGAAGTGCTGAAGCCGGTAGTGGCTCTTCTTGTCTGGCCGGGGTAGGGGCAGCAGATATTGACTTGCCACTCCTGGTAGTGATGGCATCCGGCTGGTGGTGAGGCTCGCAAGGATTTGGAATGGTGGTGGCAGGCAAAGTCCCCGGTGCTCTGGTGTTATTTTAGTAAGCTATGCCACAAATCTGATTTTGGAGATCCTGCAATATGGCTCCTTGGTTCCTCTGGCCTGCCTCCAGAGAGGTTATGTTTTGGTCCATCCTGGCAAAATTCGCCTGACTGGTAGTCATGAATGCCTGCAAAATATTTTTGAGATCCGTCATCTGGGTATCAGGAGCTGGAGTTGCTGGAGCAGGGCATACTCGCATTGTGGCTGCTGATATGGTTGCCCTTGTCTGGGCTGGTAAGGCTGCTGCTGTGGAGCTGGACCCTGCCTGGCCTGAAAGGGCTGCCTCTGCTGAAAACCACCTGCTGGTGCTGGGAAACCAGGTGGTTTAGTGGTGTTGTTGTTATTCCAGGAGAAGTTGGGATGTTGGCGCCACCCTTCATTATATGTTCCACTGTAAGGATCAAGGCGCCGAGCATTGGCGATGAAGTCCAACATCTCTTGGGGTGTAGAAGACTCCCACATAGCCTGACAGTCTTCCACCAGATGGTTCGAACTCTCACACCACTGACATTGTGCAACTAGAGACCCGGCCAGACCTCTGCCCGGAATAATACTGTTGGGCTTCTTCAATGTCTGGACCAACTCGGCCACCTCCCGCTCTAGCCCGGACCTAGCCTCCATGGCGTGCACACCTCGGTCCTGGGAACTCCTGCTTCTGGTGCTCTGCCCCCAAGAGTGATCCCTGGCAGCGAGAGTACTGATCATATGATTCAGCTAGGGTGGAGTCTTGGTGAGAATGTCCCCTCATGGGCATGGAGACTCGATCACCCACTGACTCTCTAGGGTCAGAACGATGTAGAAATTCCCCACTGTAAATGCATCACTGAAAACATGATGGGGACACTGCCCAAAGAATCCCGAGTACCGCTCCCAGGCATCACGTAGTGACTCATCTGGCTCCTGGCTGAAATGAGTTATCTCCCCCTGAATCTCCGTGGTCTTCGAGGCCGGATAGTACCTGTGCACAAACTTGTCGGCCAAGTCATCCCACGACGTGATGGAGAGTGGGGGCTGGGTCTCTAACCACCTCTTTGCATGTCCCGCCAGAGAATGGGGGAAAAGAAGGAGACAGATTGCATCATCGGGTACACTATTCATTTTGAATCCATTTGTCAGCTGCAGGAACCGGGAAAAGTGAACCCTCGCCTACTCATCCTTCAAGCCATGGAACTGGATTGAGGATGTAATCAGTTGAATCCAGCATGGCTTGATCTCAAAGTTGTTTTCTGGAATGGGTGGATACAGGATGACGGGGCGGATGTCGGCGACCCGTGGAGTGTAGTAGTACTCCATAGTAGGACCCGACGACGGTGGTGGATGCTGAGCCCCATATGCCTGGGGAACTGGGTTGTTCACCAGGACCTAATTCACTAGGGGAACCTTCATGTGCATCCAGATGGGTTGATTCTGCCCCAGGTTAAGGTTCCCCCTGTTGTGCTCGTCGCCCATCTCGTATTCCTCTTCGGAGTCGCTTCTCAGATGGTCGTCGATGTGCACTTCCGTCGTAGCCAGTCTAGCTCTGGGTCTAACGGTAGTAAACCTCCCGACTGGCTACGGGTCATGCACTACCTGCACACAGCCAAGCAAGCAAACCCGTGAAGGCACAAGCGGGAAAAAGCAAGTGTAACCGTGAAGGCACACAGAAATCACGTTTCTTCAACAATCTACCCGTCCCCGACAACGGCGCCAAAAACTTGACACGCCTCTACCGTCACACTAGAAAGTGGCCAAGTGTAACCACCTACAAATGTGTAGTATAGCGGGTTCAGTTCTAAATGTCAACCCGGGTCCTAGGTGTGATGACTACTCCGTGAAAATCTTATTATTTAGCGGTTCAAGTGTAGTGAAGGTTTAGTTAAACAAGCAGGTGATGACTCGATATTTGCACATGTTTTCCCCTTTGTTTCTTGATCGTTTAAGCTTGCATTATCGCTTCTTTGGACTATTTTACGCTAGGTTGTGTTCCTTTGTCACATTTCAGGCCCTAGCACATAAAGTGAAGCGTAGGCGCAAGTTTCAAGTCAATCGGAGATCATTTGGCAATTCGGGAGAAGAAACACGAGCATGACCTGAGGAATAATGAATTTCTACCTCATATTATGGACAAATTATCATGGAAGTTTGTTATGAAAAGAAAGAGGACGAGACTACGAGCGTCTGGGTTCAAACGGCGACTGATTTGTAGTCCGGACGAGGGAGAAACGAAGCTTTGAACAGGAGCGGAGGAAGAATTACGGGCAGGAGAATTACGACCGTAATTTGGCCTCCCATGCTCGTATTTTCACTGCCGAGAGGAGCTTTGGGTGCGCTGAAAGTTAACCAAAACCCGTGTTTTGGGCAAAATACGGGCATGGAAGAATTGCGACCGTAATTCAGCCCGTAATTCGCCCAGAATCGGGTTTTTGAGGCAGATTCGAGTCAAAGGAAAGGGAGAGTTGGGTTTTTGGTTCCCAACACCCAAGGGACGAACCCTAGAGAGAGAGCGACTTGGGAACATTCTTGGAGCTATTTTGGAGGATTTCTTTGCCATTGGAGCTCAGGAATCAAGCTTGGAGATGGAGATTGAAGATCTAGATCAGATTTTTGCAGTCTCTCTCTTCTCTATGGAGTAACTTCCCTTCACTTAGGTTTTGAGGAACCCTAGTTCCATGTGTTAGGATCTTTCTTGTATGAAATTTTGGATGCTATATTGTTTGATTATAATCGATTGAGGCATGATTTATTGAGTCAATTGAATCTTGATCAAATTCTCTTGATTTCTGCTTTAACCTATGATAGATAGAATCTGATTAGGTTAAGAGAGCTTCCTTGATTGATAGTGGTGAATTGGTTGTGCGAGAGTCAATCAATTCACTGCTTTGTACTGGAATTCATTCCAGTAGTGGAGTTCTGTGTTCATAGCCTCAGCTTTCTATCCTGGTGAAAACTAGTCGTCTGCCGGGTAGTTGGACTGAGAGGGCTTGGTCAGCTTAAGAGATTCCAAGCTAATTCAGGATCTTCCGCAGTTTAATCAACAGTAGATCAACCAAAGGTAATTGCAACTTGGACCTAATTGAGGAGCTAGGGGGAATCATACCTAAGTGAGTTCCCAAACTGTAATTAGTAGTTTTACTTAGTTTAGTTAGTAGAGTAGTTTAGTTAATCAATCTTTAATCTAGTTAGCTAGATAATGAACTGAAGCTGAGTAATAGTAACTCTAGAGACCCGTGGATTCGATATTTATTACTTGTGCCACTATACTGCAGTCCCTTTCATTGGTTACACTTGGCCATTGTTAGGTGTTGTGTTTTAGCGTGTCACCAGGCAAAAGCAGTAGAAGTTGTGTTCAAAGTTAAGAGAGGTCACCCAGATATGGTTCCCCCTAGACTGCAGTTAAGCCAGGTTGTAATTCACCAAGTTCAAGTTCAATGATAGTTATACCGCGGGAGGTTCTTAAACAGTTTGCAGTCTCGACTAAAGGTCTCCAGACCCTCTCAATCTAAGTCCCCAACGGGCGACTAACTTCCACCGGAGTAAACAGATTGAGGCCCTAACGAACAAAACCTCTTCTACCGACATAAATTCCGTACATGATAGTGAATTTACTCCTCGACTAAAGTTGTCAATTCACTACCTTCAATCAAGGGTGCTCTATCAACCTAGGCAGATATTCTCTTTCTAGGTCAAAGCAGACCTCAATTGTATATAATGATTATAATCACATCAATGAATTCATACTTGGGTTCATACAATCAGACCTAACATAAAAATCTAGGGTTCTTCATACCCAGCCATAATCGGGTATTTCAGGTGTCCGGCCGGGGATTTCAAAACGCACAGCAGCGCATAGGGGATTAATCCCCGGCCTCCCTTAGCATTTTACACCGGCCGGGTATTTTGCTCTTCCAGCGCCCTTCACTCCAGTGTCCTCCTTTTTTACCCGAAACTCGTTTCCTCGCCTTCACGTCAACGCCAAACCCTGAAATATGACATAAACACACAACCTACCGTGAAATCGGCTTAAAACACGAGAATCGACTCTCAAACGGCTCAAGAATGGAGGTATAAACATGTGCAATTAATGGTCTATCACCGACCCTGAGAGTTTTAACCCAGTGAATGGAGGGTATTCAAAACCCCCCAGACATCCAAAAAACCCACAATATTTGATTTTTTTAGGTTCAAGTATGTTTTTTCAGGTCCATACTAGATAAAATCATGATAGACACAGACTTTTGAAGTTCTGTAATAGCAAAAGAGGATAGAAACTAAGTTATTGTAGACATGTATCGTGACACAATCAATATGATTTTCTTAGAAAAGATATACAGATACCCCCCCCCCCCCGACCCAGCTCGCTCGATCCTTCTGGCAGAAGTCAGGATAATCCAACTAGTGTCGATGATTCTGTCTATGCTACTTATCATTCCCCCGCCTCAACGTCGTGACGTTAAGTGCCACCACTGCTGGGAGAAAGGCCATACACAGAAATATTGCCGTCGTCGGAACTTCTGCTTCTATTGCAAGAAGTCTGGCCATATTATTCCCGATTGTCATGTCCTGCAGAGTCGTATGAATCGCTCTAATGATTCTCAGGGTAGCACAAATCCGGCCTTGTCCACTCGTCCTGCCTAAGCCACTAAGCCCGCCCCTGCGCAGGAGGGAGTTACGGTGACCTCGACTGCCCTCTAAGATCTTTTCAACAAAGCCATCACATCCGCCTTTGCTAGCCTTCAAGCTTCAGGTAAGCTTCCCCGACGGTGGAAATTAGACTCTGCCTGCTTTAATCATATGACGAATGATGCATCTGAAATTTCTAATGCTCGTCTGGTTCGTAATTTATCCCTGCAAGTGGCTAATGGTGTGAAGCTTGGTGTTGATACTATTGGTTCTATACAATATTTTGACATTTTTCTTCATGATACCTTCCATGTTCCACATATTATCCCTAGTCTTGTTTTTTGTGTCAACTTACTAGCAATGGGTGTCGTGTGATTTTCGCACCTTCTGGCTGTTCTGTACAGGATCTGAAGACGGGGCGGAGATCGGCAGGGGTAGTAATCATGGTTGCCTCTTTCATTTGGAGCAGCTTGAGGTGCTGCCATCCTTATCATCAGTTTCGGCATCTTCGGTTATCGTTTCCTTGGTATTAGGTTTTTTTGTCTATAAAAGCATTCTAGTTTTCGTTGTAAAAGGAGAGTTGATTGAATTGAATACAAACCCTGTGCTTGAGTTCTTGAGTTGTGTCTCGAGAGTTTACCATTGTCATTAGCTTTGAGTGGATCCCTTAGCTAATTACAATAACCTTGTGAAGCTATTCTGCGTGGATTCCAGAATCGTTTAGCAAGATCTCTTATAAACCAATTTATCACCTCGATTGTGGCGAGAATTCTACCATCCATTTTATCTTTCATTGAAGAGTTCGAGCTGCGCATTCTTATCAAACAAAGCACCCCCTTTGGTGCTTTATCAGATACTTTTTGCTTGTGGCCGTCTCGGCTGGGCCACCCCAACTTTAGTCTTTTGTCTACTATGTTTAAACAGTACCTGTTTAGAAAATCTATTGATCTTGATTGTTGTTCTGACATATTATGCACTAGCTGTGTGGAGGCTAAAACGACTCATATATCTTTTCCTTCTAGCCACACTATGATAATCGAACCATTCCATCTCATCCACACAGATCTTTGGGGTTACAGTCCACTCACGTCCCGTCATGGATATAAGTATTTTGCATTATTCATTGATCATGCTACTCGTTACACATGGGTCTATTTTTTTGAAACATAAGTCTGATCTGCTTCCGGTTGCTATTGAATTTTTCACCATGATCAAAACCTAGTTTGATAGATCCATTCGTGTAGTCTGATATGATCCTGGGTGGGAGTTTAGCTCGAATCCCCTGTTACGTTTGTATGGTTCCCTCAGCATTCTTTCCCAAAAATCCTGCCCTGGAGTTTCTCAGCAAAACGGTCTAGTTGAACATAAAAAAGGCATGTTCTTGAAGTGACATAGATTCTTATGGCCTCGCACGTCCCATCGTCCTTTTGGACGGAGGCATTAGCTACGGTAGTTTGCCTCATTAACTACCAGATTACTCCGCTTTTTGTTTTTGATCAGTCTAGTCCCTTCTACCGCTTGTTTGGTAACATCCTCCCTATTCTCATCTTAGAGTCTTCGGTTGTCTATGTTTTATTCTCCTTCCTCATTCTAAACGTACTAAATTGATGTCTAAGACAGTTCGATGTGTTTTTCTTGGCTATGGTGACGTTCATAAGTTTTATCTGTGCTTTGAACCTACTGCTAGGCGTCTTCGTGTAGCCTGCAATGTTGTCTTTCTGGAGAACCTTATGTACTATACTTGTCTCTCCCTTTGTTTTCTGACTATGATGATCCTCTTGAGGATGAGACTGATGATGATGCTATGCTATCTCCTACGCCACCTCCCACGCCACCTCCCTCTCCGCCGCCCAGTCCGCCTCCTCCCCAGCTCAATCCGCTACCTGACTAGCTTTTGGATGAAGCTTCAATTGCTCCCCCTCGCCGCTCCAATCGTTCCACCTTGGGTCAACCACCCATCCGCTACCAAGACTACGCAGCTTATTAGGTGGATCCTATCCCCATTCTGTCCCACTATTCTCAGGCCAAAGACTATCCCCGGTGGAACTGTGCTATGCATGAGGAAATGGGTGTTGTCCGTCCGAAACAAACGTTGGTTCTTGTTCCACATCCTCCTCCTCCTTACATTCCGGTTATTGGCTGTAGATGGGTATATGCTTTGAAGGTTCTACCTGATGGGACTATTGAGCGATTCAAAGCTCGTGTTGTGGCTTAGGGGTTTCGTCAGGAGTATGGTGTTGATTTTTAAGAAACTTTTGCTCCTGTTGCGAAGATGGTCTTCGTCGGTTCCCTTATTCTTGCTTTTGGCCTCTAAATTAGCTTGATGTGAAGAACACGTTTCTTCATGGTGATTTGCAAAAGACTGTCTACATAGAACAACCTCCTGTCTTCTCTGAAGGGGTTGATAAGGTATGTTTGCTCCAGCGGTCCCTCTATGGATTGAAGCAGGCACCTCAGTCCTGGTTCGATAAGTTTCATTCTACTGTTTTAGCTCTTGGGTTTCAACAAAGTGGGAACGAGCCTTCCCTGTTCACTCGCCGGACTTCTCGCAAGCTTATCGTACTTCTGCTCTATGTTGACAATATGATCGTCTCTGGTAATGATCACGACGATATTGCTGCTCTTACACAGGGTCTTCATGCCTCCTTTAGTCTCAAAGAAATTTGCTCATTATCTTGCTTCCTCGGTTTGGAAGTCACTCGTTCCCCTCAGGGTATTGTTCTTAGTCAATCGAAGTATATTGATGTTCTTTGAGAGATTGCTTGCTATGGAGACACCTACCTGCCTCAACGTAGATGGAGCAAAACTTGAAGTTGGGAAGGGAGAGAGGTGAGTTGTTATCTGACGGAGGGTAGGCTGGTAAACGGTTTTCCGGTTAGCGGTATAACCGTTTACAAAACCGGTTATCGCCGGTTACCGGTTGATAGACCAATAATTACACATGTTTTCACCCCATTCTGAAGTCGTTTGAGATGTGGATTCTAGTGTTTTAAGCCGATTTCACGCCAGGGTATGTGTTTATGTCATATTTCAGGTCCCGGCGTTGGAATCGAGGCGGAGGAACGATTTCTGGGTCGAAAGGAGTGAAGTTGGGACAAAGTAAGCCGCATGAGGAAAATACCCGGTCAGGTGGCCAAATACCCGACCGGGTATTTACTGCTTTTGAGCGCCCGAGAACTAGAGAGGGGCCCGGGCAGAATGCCAAAATCCCCGGTCGGGGATTACAGAGGCAGACCGGGGATTTTCTCCTTTAATGAAACGGCGTGTTTTGAAAATACCCGGTCGAAACCCAAAATACCCGACCGGGTATTTCGACCGGGTATCGCGACCAGGCAGCTGATAAAAGGAAGAAGAAGGCCAACATTGAAGGGTTCCGAGTTTTTGAGAGAGAAAGCGATACCTAGAGAGAGAAAGCGACGAACCAGAGTTCCCAAGCGCCATAGATCGATCTTCATCACCATTGGAGCCCGACTTGAGCTTGGAGAAGTGTGATTAAACGTCCAGGAGCAGAAATCCGTCATCACAGTATGATTTCCGCGTCTGAATCTGCTTTTGCTTCTTTCTCTATGGAGTAGTTCCCCCATTCATCTGGGTATGGGGAACCCTAGATTTGTATGCTAGGTCTGATTGTATGAACCCAAGTACAGAGTTTGTGAATTGATTATATTCGATTGAGGTTTGAATGATTGAATGACTTGAATCCTGATCAAATTCCTGTTGTTTCTGCTTTGACCTAGAATGAGAATATCTGCATAGGTTGATAGAGTACCCTTAATCGAAGGTGCAAATTGGTGACTTTAGTCGAGGAGCCAATTCGCTATTCTGTACCGAATTCAATTCGGTAGTGGAGGTTTGGTTCGTTAGGGCCTCAATCTGTTTACTCCGGTGGAGGTTAGTCGCCCGCTAGAGACTCAGATTGAGAGGGTCTGGAGACCTTTAGTCGAGACTTCAGGCTAATTAAGAACCTTCCGCAGTATAACTTTCATGAAACTGAACTTGGTAAATTGCAATCCGACTTAACTGCAGTCTAGGGGGAACCATATCCGGGTGACCTCTCTTGACTTGACAACAACCGTTTACTTGCTTGTGTTTTTGTTTGTTGAATTGCACTAAAAGTTCACTGCTAGATAACGAGAATTCACCGAGTAGTCATCACATCTAGGACCCGGGTTGACAATAAAACCCAAACCCGCTATACTATGCTTTAGGAAGTGGTTACACTTGGCCATTTTCTAGAGTGACAGTAGGAGTGAGTCAAGTTTTTGGCGCCGTTGCCGGGGACGGCTAGGTTGTTGAAGAAAAGTGATTTCTGTTACTTTAGCATTTCATTTTCGCATTGAGTTTTTGTTCTTTCCCACTTGTGCCTTCACGGGTTTGCATTGCCTGATTGTGTGCAGATACTGCATGACCCGTAGCCAGTCGGGAGGTTTACTGCCGTTGAATCCTGAGATTGAGCGCACTTGCAAACAACTTCGGAGACAACAACGAGCTAGACTGGCTACGGTGGAGCGCAGAGACGGCCAATTGAGCAGCGACTCCGAGGACGAGTACGAGATGGAAGGCGATCAGAACCCACCTCCTCAAAACCAGATCCTGGGGAACGACCCAAATCCCCAGGGAGCTGGGGCCCATCATCATTCACCACCACCGGGTCCCACCTTGGAGTACTACTATACTCCACGGATTGCTGACATCCGCCCGGTCATCCTCTATCCGCCCATTCCTGCAAACAACTTCGAGATCAAGCCATGCTGGATTCAACTCATCACCTCCTCTATCCAGTTCCATGGCTTGAAGGATGAGGAAGCCCGGGTACATCTCTCCCGTTTTCTGCAGTTGACGAACGGGTTCAAGCTGAACGGTGTCCCGGATGACGCAATCCGCCTTCACCTCTTCCCCCATTCTCTGGCGGGGAATGCTAAGAGGTGGTTGGAGACCCAGCCCCCATTGTCCATCACCTCTTGGGACGATCTGGCTGACAAGTTCATGCACCGGTATTATCCGGCATCGAAGACTACAGAGATTCAGCGGGAGATCACTCACTTCCGCCAAGAGCCAGATGAGTCACTTCGTGATGCATGGGAGCGGTACATGGGATACTTCTGGCAGTGTCCCCATCATGGTTTCAGCGATGCTTTCACAGTGGGGAACTTCTACAGCGCCCTCACTCCAGACAGCCAGAGGGTGATCGAGTCTCTCTGCCCAGGAGGGGATATCCTTACTAAGACTCCACCTGAGCTGAACCAGATGATCAGTACCTTGGCTGCCCGAGATCATTCTTGGGGGCAGAACAACAGAGGCAGGAATTCCCGGGACCGTGGTGTGCATGCCATGGAGGCCAGATCCGGGTTAGAGCAGCAGGTGGCTGAGTTGGTGCAGACATTGAAGCAGCCCAACAGTCTCCTTCCGGGCCGAGGTGTAGCTACGCCTCCAGTAGCTCAGTGTCAGTGGTGTGAGAGCCCGAACACCTGGTGGAGGATTGTCAGTCTATGAGGGAGTCCTCTACTCCCCAAGAGCAGGTGGATTTCATCGCCAATGCTCGGCGCCTGGACCCATACAGCAATACCTACAATGAGGGATGGCGCCAGCATCCTAACTTTGCCTGGAGCAGCAACACCAACAAACCACCTGGTTTCCCAGCACCAGCAGGTGGTTTTCAGCAGAGGCAGCCCTTCCAGGCTAGGCAGGGGCCACCACCACAGCAGCAGCCCTACCAGCCTAGGCAAGGGCAGCCATTCCAGCCCCAGCGCCAGTTTGCTCAGCCTCCAGCAGCCGCAGCTCCAGATAATCAGATGGCTGATCTGAAGAATATTTTGCAGGCATTCATGACCACCAGTCAGGCGAATTTCACGAGGATGGATCAGAACATAGCCTCACTGGAGGCAGGCCAGAGAACCAAGGTGCCATTCTGCAGGATCTCCACATCAGATTGGGAGCTTAGCTCGCCAGAACACTACCAGGGCACCGGGGACTCTGCCTGCCACCACTGTTCCCAATCCTCGACCCTCAGAGACGCCATCATCACCACCAGGAGTGGCAAGACCATATCTGCTGCTCCTGCCCAGCCCAGGCGAGACGACCACTACCTGCTTCAACACCTCCAGCTGATACTGCAGAAGTGGGGGAAGGCAGCGCAGCACCTGCTCCCAAGCCGCAACCTGTGGTTAAGGAGCATACACCCCAGCTGCCCTTCCCCACTCGACTTCATAAAGACAAGCTGGAGACAGAGTTTGCCAAGTTCATGGCAATGTTGAAGCAGGTCAACATCAGCATGCCGTTCGTGGAGGCACTGTCGAAGATGCCCAAGTATGCCAAGTTCATGAAAGACCTCCTCACCAACAAGAAGAAACTTGGGGATCTTTCGACAGTGATGCTCAGCGAGGAGTGTTCTGCTATCCTGCAGAACAAGCTGCCCGAGAAGCGCAAAGACCCAGGGAGTTTCACTATCCCTCTTGTTATTGGCAGCATGCATGTAGGAAAGTCCTTGGCGGACCTAGGCGCTAGCATAAATGTCATGCCCTATAAATTGTTTAAGAAGCTAGACCTAGGTGAACCTAGAGCTACTAGGATGAGCATTCAGTTAGCTGATCGTTCTATCGTGCATCCTAGGGGTATCATTGAGGACTTGCTTGTTAATGTAGGTGCATTCACATATCCTGTTGATTTTGTTATTTTGGATATAAATGAGGATGTGGATGTGCCTTTGATTTTGGGTAGACCATTTCTCGCCACCGCCAAGGCGCTTATTGATGTGCATAGTGGTAAATTGATCTGCGTGCTGGTGATGAACAGGCTACTTTTTCTGTGTCTGACAATGGGAAACATTCTCATTTGCATGATGACATAGATACTGTGATGTGCTTACCGATTTTGAGACCGCACTCGCCATCACGAGTGCGGGTACTGATGATGCTCTTGAGCGTTGTATTTTGCTAGGTGAGCAGGCATCGCAGGAGCCGCAGCTGGCGGAGCAGTTGGCCGCATTGGAGAGTGGCCCCTTCTTGGAGGGCGACAGGCTGTTTAAACCGATCTCATCCTCCCGCATCACCACCTCTTGGAGGAACCACCAGAGCTGGAGCTTAAGCCCCTCCCTCCTCATTTGGAGTATGCATTTCTCCGGGAGGGGAATAAGCTGCCAGTCATCATCTCGACCCTCACACCCGAGCAGAAGACCAGACTGGTGGCCTTGCTGAAGCAGTACGAGCGAGCTTTAGCATGGAAGATCACAGATATCCGGGGGATCAGCCCCTCCTTTTGCTCCACCGGATACTGCTGGAGGATGAGATGCGGCCAGTGAGGCAGCCGCAGAGGAGATTGACACCGAACCTGGAGGCTGTGGTTCGGGCAGAGATCGTGAAGCTGATGGACGCGGGGATCATCTTCGCCATTTCTGACAGCGAGTGGGTCAGTCCCACCCAGGTGGTGCCCAAAAAGGGTGGGATGACCGTGGTGCCTAACGAGAAGAACGAGCTCATCCCGATGCGCACGGTGACTGGGTACCGTGTTGCATCGACTATCGGCGTCTCAACGACGCCACTCGGAAGGACCATTTCCCGCTGCCGTTCATTGATCAGATGCTGGAGAGATTGGCGGGGCACGAGTTCTACTGCTTCTGGATGGGATGTCCGGGTACTTTCAGATCCCTATTGCACCGGAGGACCAGGCGAAGACCACTTTCACCTGCCCCTTCGGCACATTTGCTTACCGGAGGATTCCATTCGGGCTATGCAACGCCCCAGCCACTTTTCAGCGATGCATGCTCGCCATCTTTGACCGTCTGGTCGGCGAGATCATGGAGGTGTTTATGGACGATTTCTCGGTTTATGGAGACTCCTTCTCTCACTGTCTCCATAACCTGGAACTTGTTCTTAAACGGTGTGAAGAACGAACCTGGCACTGAGTTGGGAGAAGTGTCACTTCATGGTTCGAGAAGGCATAGTTCTTGGGCATAAGATCTCCAAGATGGGGATTGAGGTGGACAGAGCAAAGATCGAGACTATCAGCAAGCTGCCTCCTCCTACATCTGTAAGGGGATCCGGAGTTTTCTTGGCCATGCAGGTTTCTACAGGCGGTTCATCAAGGATTTCTCGAAGATCGCCCTGCCCCTACTAAGCTTCTGAGAAGGATGCCCCCTTCCAGTTCACTGATGCTTGCACAGCGGCGTTCACCACCTTGAAGGAGAAGCTCACCCAGGCTCCTATCATGGTTGTTCCACTGGTCCCTACCATTTGAGCTGATGTGCGACGCCAGTGACTTTGCTGTTGGAGCTGTTTTGGGGCAAAGGCGAGATCAACACTTCCGACCTATCTACTACGCCTCGAAGAATCTGAATGATGCCCAGGAGAACTACACCACCACAGAGAAGGAGCTGCTTGCAGTGGTGTTTGCCTTCGATAAGTTTCGCCCCTATCTGGTCTTGTCCCATGTGACCGTGTACACAGATCACTCCGCGATTAGATACCTGATGAGGAAGGCCGATGCCAAGCCTCGGCTCATACGATGGATCTTACTGCTGCAGGAGTTTGATATTGAGATCCGGGACAAGAAGGGAGCAGAAAATGTTGCAGCTGATCATCTCTCCCGGTTGGATGCACCTCCTGCGGACAACCTCGTGGAGGAGATTAACGACTCCTTCCCAGATGAGAGGTTGATGATGATGTACTTGGTGGAGAGTGTCACCCCCTGGTATTATGATTTTGCGAACTATTTGGTGGGCCAGCAGCTGCCCAAGGGGATGGCAACTCACGCCAAGAGGAAGTTTTTCTCCGATCTGAAGTACTACTTCTGGGATGACCCGCATCTTTTTCGGATCGGAGCCGACGGGATCATCCGTCGTTGTGTTATGGAGAGTGAGATGAAGGGCATTTTATCTCACTGTCATGAGGGACCTACTGGCGGTCATCACGGAGGAAACCACACGGCGATAAAGGTGCTCCAGTCGGGCTTTTACTGGCCCACGCTCTTCAAGGATGCAGACGCCTTCGCACGCAGGTGCGACTGATGCCAGAGGTCAGGTAACATCTCTGCCCGTGATGAGATGCCCCAGAATGTGTTTATCACTTGTGAGATTTTTGATGTCTGGGGTATCGACTTCATGGGCTCCTTCCCTCCATCTTTTGGTAACACCTATATCCTGGTAGCTGTTGACTACATCTCTAGGTGGGCTGAGGCGCAAGCTTTGCCCACCAATGATGCTAGACGTGTTTGTGGTTTTTTGAAGCAGCTATTCTCCCGGTTCGGGACACCTAGAGCCATCATAAGCGATAGAGGCACCCATTTCCAGGGCCAATTTGATAAACTACTGTCTCGCTATGGTGTGACTCACAAGGTGTCCGTGGCCTATCATCCCCAGACCAGTGGCCAGGCCGAGCTGACGAACCGGGAGCTCAAGCGGATCCTGGAGAAAACGGTGGATCAGTCCCGCAAAGATTGGTCCACCAAGCTCGATGATGCTCTGTGGGCGTATCGCACTGCCTACAAGACGCCCATTGGTACTTCACCGTACCGGCTTGTCTATGGAAAGGCATGCCATTTGCCCGTGGAGCTAGAGCACAAGGCCTTCTGGGCCCTTAAGCTGCTCAACTTAGATGTTCGTGTTGCAGGTATTGAGCGAAAAATGCAGATGTTGGAGCTGGAAGAGTGGCGTTACCACACCTATGAGAACACCCGGCTGTACAAGGAGCGCTCTAAGCGCCTGCACGATGCCCGGTTGCGGGGTCCGAAAGAGTTCCAGGTTGGTGATCGAGTTCTCCTCTATAACTCTCGCCTGAAACTCTTTCCCGGAAAACTCCATTCCCGATGGTCTGGACCGTTCACGGTCACCCAGGTGTTCCCGTATGGCACTATCGAAATTGCCAACCCGCAGACTGAGGTCGAACGTGCGGAGTTGGTGGTGGAACTCGCGGACTCTTAGTTCCGCTATGGACGTCCAGCTAAAAGACGGTAAAGAAGCGCTTGTGGGGAGGCAACCCCACCACGGTTTGCATTTTCTTTTCCCTTTTTTTTTGAGTTTTTGTGTCGTGTCGAGTCAGTTGCATGTCTGTATTGAAGTTCGGTCGTCGTTGATGCCTCGATTTGGTGGTTTCGTGCAGGAGAGGTTGGAATTTTTGGGAAAAATAAAATTTTGGCCGAAAGGGGGAAATACCCGGTCGTGGGCCAAAATACCCGACCGGGTATTTTTGGCTCACGCCCGGGGCCCCCTCTGTTCCTCGGGGAAAAAGAGGGAAATACCCGACCCCGTCCCAAAAATACCCGACCGGGTATTTTTTGTTCGCGGCCGGGGATTCCCCAGACCCTGAACGCGTCGTTTTACTCAAATACCCGACCTCGTCCCAAAAATACCCGACCGGGTATTTTTGTTTCGAGGCCGGGGATTTTAGGGGCCTTACACGCTGCGTTTAGCGTACCCCCGGTCGAGGACTCACAAATACCCGACCGGGGATTTTTCCTATTTAAAGGAAACCCCCGGTCATTTCTCTCTCTACCCTCCTTTTTTCCAAAATCTTCCCTCTCTCTACTCTTAAATCCTCTCCCCTCTCTCCTCTTTGGCCGCCGCCGGCCGCCGTAAACAGCCGCCGGCCGCCGGCCATTTTCCTGCCATTTTCCGGCGACTCGCCGGCCATTTTCCTGCCATTTTCCGGCGAGCCTACCGGGCATTTTTTTCCGCTCCCCTCGCGTCCCTCACCCTACCCTCGCGTCCTAGCTACGGTTCTCCTTGTGTTTCCAGGTGTGTTTCTTGTTTATTTCTAGTTTCCTGGAAAATCGAAATGTAGATTATAGGACCGAGAACTGTGTTTGCCTGCCTGATTTAGAGTAGGGTGGGGGATGACTTGAGCTTGCATGTGTTTATTATGTAGTATATGTGCTGCCCGTGTGCTTATTGTGGTTTATTCTGTGATCTTGCCTTAAATTCCGGTTGAGTTGATTTCAATTCAACCGGCTGTGCTTAATTGATAGCCTAGGTGAGCCTGAGTGCGGGGGAAGTGCTGACCCCATGCCGTTGGTCCTGACAATTTATTTTCTTGGCTCCACTTTTGGTTTGTTGTTTGTGCAAGATCATGTCCCTCGATCATGCGTTTGTGCAGGGCTTGCGCCTGCACCGGGAGTACGCGGACCAGTTCCGCAAGGTGATTCGAGGGAAGCTGGAGCGCCACCACCATCTCGAGTGGGCGGTGTTCGAGCAGCTCCACTGCTTAGAGGAGGTCCGCACCGCCATCAGTCACCACGATTGGCGGACGCTGCTTTCCATAGACGAGCCCACCTACACGGAGCTGGTGTGGGAGTTCTACACCACGTTCAAGTACGATAAGAAGCAGCCTCGGGACTCCTATGCAGTGACGTTCCGGTTGGGTGGCCGTCCCCGCCAGCTGACCATTGACGGGTTGGCCTTCGCCTTTGGCATCAAGTACCACCCGTTCGATGGCCAGGTGGTCGAGATCCCGAACCCGACAGACTGGAACCAGGATCATTTCTATAGACATGCCGCCCGGAACGACCATCGACATGAGTTCTTCGAGGCCGGCCAGACCTACGTCAGCACTCTCAAGCCGCAGTACCACATTCTGAACCTGCTGATCACCCGCTCCATCGTCCCCAACGCCACCGGTTCGCATAAGATTCCGAAGCGGGTGCTGTACGCCATGTCCTGTATGGGGGATCCGGAGCACATGCTCCACTTGGGATCTTTCGTGGCCACCACCTTCTCCCGGTGCCACGGGAATCCCACCCACCTCTTCTGTGGTCCCCTGATCACTCGGTTGGCACGCCATTTCGGGATCAGCTTCGAGGGGCTTCATGAGGCTTCTGCGCAGGGCGGCTCCACCCCCCTCAGCCGGGACGTGCTCCACAGTGCACGCCTCCTGGCCACTGACGACATCCGCACCTGGGTGGATGGGCTTTCTATGCCCCCTGAGGAGGTTGTCGATCTTGATGAGGACGAGGAGGATGATGACTATGTAGGAGAGGAGGTCGATGAGGACGCCGATGATGATGATGACGGCGCTATGGATGCCGATGAGCCGGAGCCCTCGCTCTCCCCCCCTGGGGACCTTCACCCTCGACGGAGACCGGTGCGAGGCGAGTCCTCCTCTGGTCCTTCTGGTCCGTCGATGGATTTCTTCACGGAGCAGTTCCAGCAGATGGGGCTCCAGTTCCAGCAGCTCGGTCTTCAGAACCAGCAGCTCATGGACCATCAGGTCCAGTTCTACCAGCAGTATTCGGCCCACCAGGCCGAGTACCGGTCCAGGATGACGGGAGAGAGATCGAGGCCGCCGTCTGATGGAGTATTCCGAGCATCTGCTCCAGGCTTGCCACCCTCCAGAGGAGCACCACTGGACCACCCGGTGGGAGCATTCACCGCCACGGCAGCCACCCGATGATGGCGTCGACGACCTTATGGATCAGATTGATTTCTCCGGTCTCGGAGGGCCCTAGGGGCATGTTTTGAGAGTTTTTATCTTTGTCAGCCTGCAAACTGTCTGTTTTGTGTCGGTTTTTGTTTCTTTTCTTTTCCTTTTGGATGCTGTACTATTGGGCTGACCATTGGACCTAACGTATGTGTTTGAGCTTGTTGGTTTCCTTTAGCTCTGCCTGTGTTCCCGACTGTTCCTCGCTCCAGTCCGTCCCATGCCGACTGGTCCATTTCCAGTCTCCTGCAGTCTGTGCCCACCGGTAACATCGTTCCCCTTTCTTTTTCTCTTCTCCATTGAGGGCAATGTCGAACTTAAGTGTGGGGGGGATGATGTTTATTTTGTGACTGCATTCGATCTGTTTGTGTGCTTGGAGCCTAGTCCACTGTCCAAATCTTGAGATTTGAGGGCTCCAAGCACTACTGCTTGCTTGATGATTGATAGTATTGGCACTGTGGATGTGATTAGTAGATTGAATGGCTTTTGACTCGAAGCATGAAAACTTGAATGTGACTAAGACAGGCTATTACGATGACTGAGATGTGCAGTAGAGTTGTGTAGGGGGGTCAATTTTTAACTGTTTGCTTACCAACTGCGACCTGCATTTGATCACTTGCTTTTGACAGTCATTTATGCATCTAGTTCAGGAAATCAGAATGTGAGATAGAGCATATAGGTAGCCATGTGAGATTTGAGCCTGCTCGTTTCTTTCTTGTGCGATAGATATCTCTTCCATGAAATGTAGCATTCACGTTGTCACTAGCTAAGATGACGGAGGCGTAGGATTAGCCCACGACCAAATTGACTGTCCTGGTGTGTCATACCCCCTAGTCAGCCCCTTTGAGCCGTGTGTTATCCTTTCTTTCGGTCTAAAACGAAAAATCACCCTTTGCATCTTGTAGAAGGTTCCACAGAGTGGTTTTTGCATGTTTTCTGCTGTTTCTGCTAAATGTAATGTGAGGGTTGGAGGTAGTGCTTAAAAGTTGGGCGTGTATTTGAAAAATGTGCAGAGGTGGTGGTTCTCTTAAATGATGAATGAAGAAAAAAATAAAGAAAACAAAAGAAAAAATGTAAGCAAAAGAGAGCCACCACCAAAAATCTGAATAGTGCCCATTAAGTAGTGTTTCTTAGCAGATTGGCTTGGAAATGCTAACATATTATAACCTCCTTCGCTCTTGTGCCTAAAGAAGTTGATTAATGCAGAATAGCAGAACGGAAGTTACTGGGTTGTTTGACTGTGGTTTTGTTGGGTTTGGAAATGTGGAACCTTGTGCTAAAACTGCCACCACCTAAAAGGCCTTTTCCCCATGTCCAAGACCCTAGCCAGTCATTTGAACCTGTGTCTAAGACCTCCGGATTAGTTAGTGGTGACATCCTTTTGTGAACTCTAGCATTTAGAGGTTGCATTCATGGTGAAGAGAAGTTAGGGATTGAGAGAGTAAGCATGCGCATTTTTCGCATCAATTTGTCCTGACCCCACTGGTCGAGAGTGAGCGATTCATTTTCTCATTTCCTCTATACTCTTTACCCCGGTGAGGACCTAGATTGCTCGGTTTTAATTCTGATATCTTGAGCTTTGTGCATGAAGAGGGAAAGGAACCGTAATGTTGCATAGGTTTGGAATCGCTTTCATATACTGGTCCTGGATAACAGGAAACTTCTAGAAAGCATCTTGCAAGCAATGACATGTTGTCACCTTGTCGTCTTTGGAGGTTGCAGGCAGTTGCTACGAGATTTTGGAGACCGGTGCAGCACATGGGGTCGATTGAATTGCATTAAGTTCGACGGTGCTGCAAGTGATTGATGCACGACTTCTACTGTCTGCAAGATACATGAAAAGGGAAGCGGAGATAGCAAGGATGTGGATGTTTGGGAAGATGATCATCGCACTGTTCTTCATCGTTTGTTGTTGGGGATTAGGGTATATCTTGGTGTCGGTGGAGTTAATAGGAGTATGCAAATGTTTTCTTTGTGTTGTGATGGAAAAGGGTGAGTGGACTGTGAAGCTTCGCTATATATATAGTCTTACAGGGTTTGTCTTCTTTGTCATTTTAGTAAAAGAGGTCCGTAACCTGCAGAAACAGGCATCAGAATGTCTCCGGCTGTGGCGTCCATCAATAAGACCAAAAAAATCAAAAGGTGTATCGTCGAATATTGCACTCCAGACATCCATAGGAAAATGAATGGAATTTCAGCAACAAGTTAGGACCACTGTTACTTTAATTTATTCCTTTGCTTCCTCGACTTTTAATTGTTCCTAGGCGCGCTGCAAATGAGCCAACATCTTTTGAGTGCTCGACATTCGGATTGAGAAAAATTTGTTCGTATCGCAAGGTTCGTGAGTCAGCAGGCTCGATCTAAGCCCTGTTCAAACCCACAACACAGGGCATCACAATTTCAATGGTCTCACGACTCTCACCACTTAATTCGTTCATATGGGTTGAAGGATATATGGCCAAAAATTAAAAGAAATTGAATGAATTTGTTAGCCTTAATGGGCCAAAGTTAGAAGTAATTGAATGGATCTGTTAGTCTTCATGGGCCAAAGTTATAAGAAATATGAATGGAAGTTAGTTAGTCTTTCAATGTGTCATATTTGTTCTAATTAATTGTGACAAAATTCAGCCCAGGATAGCCAAGACTCATGGAAGAGAGGCCCTAAGATTCAACCATTGCCAAATGCAAACGAGAAACTGACAATCCTATCATTGAGACATTGTTCCGTTACCATTGCTCTTATAGAGCATTTGTTACTATTTAATAATAAAAGTTTTTGATAGGTTTGATTTCCCTAATCGAAAATGCTCTCAACTGTGACTAACGAATCTCTTGCTCTGGCGCCGTCCCTCTTCCCCTCTGATCGGCCGCCAGACACTGCAACTTCTCCGACAGCCTCCATCTCTTCGGTTACAGGAGCGGGAACGCCTGCTGCCGAAGCGGACATGCTCATTGACTCTACTTTCACAGAGGTGCATCCACGACGTCAGGAAAATGGACCTGAGGCGGCAACAATGCAGACCCAACCCGATCCTGATTAAGGAACCATAGCGGCTTCCCCGACAAAGCCCCAGGCCAAATTCTCCTATGCTACAGCCCTGACGGGCTGGAAGACCTCGACAATCAACCAGAACGCGGCAAATCAGTGGACGCCAGTGGGCGCAAATGATCTCGTTCCAGGCGAACGGAATGGCGAACCGGCTCTTATGATTTCCACCAGTTTCAAGGACAGAATCTGTGCGCCGTGGCAGCGGACGCTGGTGGTGCGTTTGCTTGGGACAAAGATCGGTTTCACAACGCTCTGCTCTCGATTATGGAGCCTTTGGAGGCCTACCGGCTCGATGGAGATCCTAGACCTCGATCACGATTGCTTTCTGGTAAAACTGAGCAACGAGCAGGACTATTTTCGCGCCTTAACGGATGGGCCATGGGTTATTTTTGATCATTATCTGGTAGTCCAGCAATGGACACCAAATTTCAAGGTCTCAGGCCCTCTCCCCAAGACGATGATCGTCTGGGTTCAGCTACCAGCGCTTAAAGTTCATTTTTATCACAAGGAGGTGCTGACCATGCTTGGGAATCTCATCTGAAGAATAATCAGGCTCGACTATCATACTCTGAATCTCGAACGTGCCAAATTTGCCCGCATAGCGGTGGAGGTGGACCTATCCAAGCACCTCGTCCCTAGAATTTGGCTGGATGACGCGTGGCAGAAGATAGAATACGAGAACCTACCAACGGTATGCTTCGAATGTGGGAAAATTGGTCACACAAATACGACCTGCCCTCAGCTGCGCCAGCCGACGCCACCGACGCTCCTAGCCATCACCGGCGGGGAGCTCAGGAACAATGAGGTTCCGTTGGAGGAGGATCCGAGCCCGCGATTCGGACCGTGGATGCTTGTTACCCGCAAAAGCCGGCGGAATCCAAGAGAGGCCTCGGTCAAGAAAGGAAAGCTGGAGAATGATTCGGGGAACAAAATCGACGGAAACGTGACCAAGTATGGAAATAGAGGAACCCCGCAAAAGGAAGGAGAGATCTCTCCACAAAAACCGCCAACCCACACTGTTTCAATGCTGCAACAAACCCCTAATCAAGAAAGGAAAGGGGGTGCGGACAAGAAAGGGAAGGAAGAAAACAAGAAAGGGAAAGAAAAGGTTGGGTCTCTGTCTAACGGTAATGACAAAGGTTTGTTGGGCTCTTTCCCTGAGAAATCAGCAAACGGGCCGAAGCCCATGGCGGACCCAACGAGAGCCTCTACTTCTTATCAGCCGATGGAGAGCCCAAGATCGGATAACAAAACCCGTTTCCCTCCAACCACCCGGCCCAGTCCTCCAACCTACCACACCCATACCGGGCCCAATGGGACAGTCATGCAGATCGTTGACCTTCAAGCTTCCTCGATCGGGAAACAGAACAGCGCGGCCTCTTCTCTGTCTCTACCTTCAACCACGACCAGGACGAAGAAGAACAAAACGTCGAAGCAGGGCAATCGATTTAACATCCCGTTCCAGCAAAACCCATATTTCGATCGCTAGAAAGTTTGCGATTTAAAATCGAGTGTTTTTATAGTATTTCGGAGAAAATCGAATTATCGATCAATCGGATAAGTATACGTATTAATTATATATATAATATAATATTATATATATATAAAATCGGTCGGCATATATATATATTACCCGTCCATTTCCATCCCCATCCCATCCAATTCTTCTTCTCCCTTTTACGGACCGAGAGGAGCAGAGCGAACAGGGGAGCTCTGGGAGAATATTCCAAAGCTCCAATCTTAAGCCCTATGGATCCAAAAATCTCATAAGTAATGCCTAATTCATCTATTCATCGTGATTTATCGATTTAGAGCTTTAAAACGAGTTTTTGGTTCAGGAATTTCTTGAATTCCCGATAAGCCAAATTAGGGTTTCGGAGTATTCGGAAGCCGGATTGAGCCCAAATTTCATATACGAGCTTCCTGCAGCGAGGTAATCAATCCTCTAGTTCTAATCCCTGAGTTTCGGCAATTATTTAGGTCGGAGCCGGGATCGCTCAATTTAGCTCCGGCCAGGGTTTGATGTGTTTTTATCGAGAATTTGATCCGGAGTCTAGAACTAACATTGACGGGGATACTGCAGGGGATATTATGATGGTCTCGGATTCTAATTCGGGGTTCGTTCCTGAAATTGACGTTTTAGTACGGGAAGGTTAAACCGGTGTTTGAACAACCAGAACTGGTGAGGGATTAGCACGGCATACCGGGTTTGTCGTATCACGATAATTATATTGATGCTTAGAATTGACTTAGGTGAACTAGAATGGCATGATTAGGGGTGTATGAACTTTTATGCTATATGATGAACCATTGATTGTTGTATGATATTATTGACTTGCCCTAGCCGATATGGGCCATGTTTATGCTGATGATTTCGTATATATTGCAAATTGTGGGCTTGACTGTTGATATGCCTTATGATGGTTCGAAAAGGTGATTGGGTATGATTTTTCATGATTGTTGTATTTGGATGCACATGTGGGAAAATATATTTTCCCTGGTGATATTATAATGTTTAAGGAGGATGACTTACACGAGGGTTTATTCCGAGGAAGTGCAATTATACGACTCCTGATTTACCTATGTTGAGCCAATTTGGCCAGGTCAAGTACATGTGCAAGTAACAAATTATGATTAAGCAAGATGGGATATGAATCATGTATAAGGATACCAAATATGAGTGTTGTGGTCTCACGGTCAACTACATAGTAATTAGGGCTCCCTATGCTATTACTCTATTATGATATGTATGATAGTCACACCTCTCATGTGGTGGTGACTGAAGAATTCTTACGAGATATGACCACACCCAGAGCGGTGTCGGGGTATGACTACACCCATAGTGGTGTGGGGTATGTATGACCACATCCGACGGGATGTTGGGGTATGTATGACTACATCCGACGGGATGTGGGGTATGTTTCCCAGGAGAGTAATTAGCATGGGAGTAGCCAGGCGCCTATGATTAAAACATGATAAGATGCATATGCATAAGTCAAGATGGTTGAGTCTTTTGTCTATTGGGATGTCGGATGCCTGAGGTCTGATCCTAGTGCTCTGGCTTGTTTTCTAGATGTATGGTAGGGGTATGCTCTGTTATGAACTCACGATGCTATGATTATCTCACTCAGCTATGAGCTGACCCTCTTTTATTCTTCTTCTCTGCTTATGCTATGTGTAAGTAGATCATCAGAAGCAGCAGTAGATAGGTGTTAGGTGGGAGAGGAGCTAGAGTTGAAGTCAAGATGAGGTATGGTCTTCAACTATTCTGTGCTTGGACTACTACTCGGGATTTTGGCCAGTGATCCACACCTTTTTGTAAAATGTTTTGAGAACGTTTTTCATATGCATACTAGCTTCTGATGTAGTGTGAGATATCCACAGGTGTGGAAAGTTGATGATATGTGTATATTTGTGTAATTATGTAAGTTGTGACAATTATGGCATGTATCAGTATAGTATGCAGTTGTGTAACATGAAACTGTGACTATGGCTATGAAAAGCCAATGCATATGGTTGTGAGTATATATGTTTGTGATGAATTATTTTGCAGGATAAGTGGCAAGAACTGTTAGCCCATTACGCGAGTAATTCATGTCGAAATTTTATTTGGGTAAATTTTGATAATTAATGTAACACCCAAGATTAATTCCGCTGCAATTGTATGAACAATATGATTAGGTAATACGTACAGGGTAAGGTGTTACAATCGACGATCCCCAGCCAAGCTCAATCCGACGAAGAGCCTACAAATATGGACCCCGAAAAAGGATAAGAAGGCGAAGTCCAAGACTAGAATCGTGTCACTAACTCTGCAGGAGATTCATGCCTGGAAGAACGCCGCCAAGACAACTCCTATTTCTTTGAAAAAAAATGGCACATCCAGAATGGAGGAGGCACCTCTGACAAACTCTAATCCGGACGAGCCGGAACCCTTCTCCAATTGATAATTCCTTCTAGCTTCTTTTCCTCTTCTGTTCTTCGTCTGTTTTTATTCTTATGTCTATGTCAACCCAAACTAATTTAAATTTTTTTTCCTGGAATGTAGGCGGTGCGGGAAGCATGGCATTTGTCCGTTCTCTGAAGCTTTCTATCCAGACTCACCGGCCAGACTTTGTCCTCTTGCTCGAACCTCAGATCAGCGAGGTAACGGCGAAATCCATATGCGATAAATTGGGTTACCCAAACTCGATCCGATTGGAAGCTGAAGGCCGTAAGGGAGGAATCTGGGTCTTCTGGGACGGACAACTCTTTTCCACCCAGCTTGTTTCGGCTTGTAACCAGCACATTTCCCTTCGAAATTATCAGAACAATGGGCGACCCTGGATTCTAACTGCAGTATATGCCTCGCCCAAACAGAGTAATCAGCACACCCTTTGGGAAAGCATCATTCAGTAAAGCGATTGGATTGATATCCCCTGGATCTTGACGGGAGATTTCAACGCCATTAGATCTGCAGAGGAGAAGTCAGGACGCCAGCAACTAGTACCCACAGACGCTGCCGCCTTTTTAATGATAGGATAAATGAGGCGGAGCTCATTGACCTCGGATTTTCGGGGCCTATTTATACCTGGACGAGGGGAGATGACCAGCGGACCTATAAGGCCAGCAGACTGGACAGAAGTCTCTGTAACCTGAGGTGGAATGAGACATTCCCGAATACTACTGTGCTTCACCTCCCCCGTCTTCACTCGGACCACAGTGCGATCCTCACCACTGTCAAGTGCGGCAACGGGTACAGCAGCAGACCTTTCAGGTTCGAAGCGGCCTGGCTTACGCATAGCAACCTGTAGGATTTCATATCTGAGGTTTGGGACGCGACTGCAGAGCTTCATAATGGGTTGTCCAATCTCGCTGATAAGCTACAGGTTTGGAATACCAATGTTTTCGGGAACATTCAGAGGAACAAGAATCGACTGCTAGCGCGCATTAAAGGCATTAAAACCAGACTGGCAAGCTCTTTCAACCCAGGTCTAGCCAAACTCCATTCAAAACTTGAAATCGAGCTGGATAAGGTGCTTGAGCAGGAGGAAATTCTGTGGTTCCAACGTTCAAAGGACAATTGGGTGAAACATGGTGAGCGAAACACTGCCTATTTTCACCAGCAGGCAAACATTAGGCAAAGATGCAACAAGATTGAAGCCTTGCAGGACGAAAATGACAACTGGGTGACCGAGCCTCAATCCCTTGCACTAATGGTTTTTGATTTTTTCACTAACCTTTGCATGTAGGATAACTCCTTTTATGAGGACAAGCTCCCAAAGAATGCTTTTCCTCGGCTGAATCAACAAGAGCTGCTTTGCCTCCTAGGACCGTTCTCCATCGCGGATATCCACAAGGCCATCTTCGAAATGAAACCCTTTCAGGCGCCTGGTCCAGACGGTTATCACGCAGCCTTCTACCAACAAATGTGGCAAGTGGTTGAAAAGAACCTAGCAGAAATGGCGATGACTTTTTTCAACACAGGCTCGCTTCCGGGAGCTATTTCGGCCTCCACCGTAGTCTTGATCCCTAAAGTGGAAAGACCGGAGAAGGTGGCGCAACTTCGACCCAGCTCGCTCAACAATGTTAGCATGAAAGCCATCACCAAGGCAATGACGAACAGGTTGAAGCCCCTGATGAGGAAGCTGGTTTCGCCTAGGCAGAGCAGTTTCATTCTCGGGAGACAAACCGCGAACAACATTATTGTGGTCCAGGAAGTCTTACACTCTTTCAGGAAGAAGAAAGAAAAGAAGGGAGGGCTGATTTTCAAGATCGATTTGGAGAAAGCCTATGACAGGCTCAGGTGGGATTTTCTGCAGGATACACTCAAGGAGGTTGGCTTGCCTAGCACCTGGATCAGCTGTATTATGACCTGTGTGCAGCAAAACCAGATGCGAATCCTGTGGAATGGAGAGCTCTCGCACCCCATTTCTCCTTCGCGGGGCGTTCGTCAGGGAGACCCTCTCTCACCCTATCTTTTTGTTCTTTGTATGGAGCGTTTGTCTCATTGAATTGATGAAGCGGTTAACGGCGGGGAGTGGAAGGCAATTAAGCTCTCAGCAAATGGCCCACCACTAACCCATCATTTCTTTGCAAATGACCTCTTACTTTTTGCGGAGGCGGAGACACGTCAAATTCAAGTCATTAAACAATGTCTTGAGGACTTCTGCTCTAGCTCGGGGCAGAAGGTAAACTATAAAAAGTCCATTATGTATGTGTCCCCTAATCTTGCTCGCAGGAAGGCTGAAAGGATGAGTCGGATAGCCGAGATACCCCTGAAACCTAACCTGGGAAGGTACCTCGGAATTCAGGCGATCCAAGGAAGGGTAACGAGAGGGTGATATCAGTCTCTGATTTTGCGCATACAGAAGAAAATGGCTCCTTGGAAGGCTAAACGCCTCTCCTTTGAAGCTAGACTGACGGTGGTAAAATCTATTGCGGCGTCCTTTCCAGTGTATACTATGCAAACGGAGCTCCTTCCTAGCAATGTTTGCAAAAGTATCGACAAGATCAGCAGAGATTTCATTTGAGGGGATGAGGAGGACAAGAGCAAACTTCACCTTGTAACCTGGGATAAGATGACTGCCAACAAGAACAATGGAGGGGTGGGCATCAGACGCACCCGACAGGCTAATTTGGCGATGTTAGCTAAGAGCGGTTGGCGGCTGATCCAAGAGAAGGATAGCCTGTGGATAAAGGTGATGCAGGAAAAGTACGGGAAACAGAGACAGGGCCTGAGTCTGCTACGACCCATACAGGGAAGTTCCTTTACCTGGTCCAGCTTTACTAAAGCTGCTCGAATTTTAAAAGAAGGTTGTGCTTGGAATATTAAGAATGGGCGCCGCACTAAATTCTGGCTCGATTCTTGGGTTTTGCAGGTCCCGCTTCGGGATATAGCTACTAGCGAGATTCCGGGCGAGCAAATGGATGCGGCAGTGGCGGAGTTCGTTCATGAAGATGGGAGCTGGAAGGCCGACCTGTTCAGTCATCTCCTGCCGGCGGAGATCTTCCAGAAAATCCTCAGTACGGCAGTCGACAAGCTCTCTCAAGAAGAGGATCGGATCTTTTGGTCGGCCACTGCAGATGGCAGATTCTCCACCAAATCGGCCTTTCTTCTTTCCTCAACGGAACAACCAGACCCTGATGAGAAAGTGTGGAAGGTGATTTGGCGCCTACCCATCCCCGAGAGGATCCGGAGCTTTATGTGGCTGACTTTCTCGGGCAGGATAGTGACCAATGCTTTCAGGTTCAACCGAAAGATTGCGGACAGCCCGTCTTGTGGAAGGTGCCCTGGGCAGACTGAAACAATCACGCACACTCTTCGAGACTGCCCCCCAGCTCTCTTCTTTTGGTCTCGACACGTCCCGGTCCAGCAGCACCAGGAATTTTTTAGCACCCATCACATGGACTGGCTGCGGTCCAACCTGCTTCAGAACTCCTCGACAAGCTCCGGGATCGAGTGGCCTGCTTTCTTTAGTATGGCGTGTTGGCTTCTATGGAAAAACCGGTGCACAGCTTCTCTTCAAGGTATTAACAAAGCTCTCTCAGCCCCAACTCTTGAGTTTTCCATCATGACGAAGACCAAGCTTTGGAATGACTCTTGGCATACCCCGACGGCTATGCCAGGCGGCCGTGCCTTTCCGGTAGAGCGCCAGCTGGCGAATGTAGGGTGGTCGCCACCATCAGATGGATGGGTTGCTTTGAACACGGACGGGGCATCTAACGGCAATCTTGGGCCGGCAGGTGTGGGAGGCATCGTTAGAAACTCGACCGGTAGATGGTGTGGTGGGTTCGTGGCCAATATCGGATCCGCTACTGCTGCCTTGGCAGAGTTTGGGCCATCAATCACGGTTTGGATCTAGCCTGGAATTTGGGTTATAGAGCAGTCAAGGTGCAGACGGACTCGCAGTTGGCCATATAGCTTATACAGAGCAGAGCAGATCCCATTCATCCTTACGCTACTCTTCTCTCGGTCATTCGCAGGAAGCTAGGTCGCGACTGGCTGATCAGCATCTCTCATACATATCGCGAAGGGAATAGAGCCGCGGACTGGCTCTCGAAGCACAGTCTCGTCTATCCCTTCGGTATGCATGAATTTGTTGATCCTCCAATCGAACTAGCTACGGTTCTTCGGGATGATATGTTAGGCACTACTTGTGAGCGACGCATAGCGCTTCGCTCATCACCCTCCATGTAACCCCCTGCTTCCTCTCCCTTTCTTGGCTTTGCCTCCATTAATGTAAAAAAAATTTGTTACTATTTAATAAATTTTAAACGATGATGCTAGACAATTGTTACATTTTAAACAATTATAGGTGATATTATTCTTTTTTAATCATTTTCTGAACTTATGTATTTTTATTATTTAATATTTTTTTAATAATTTTGCAAAGAAAATATTTTAGGGCCACATTTTAAATTTTCAAATAGAGCCTTCGAATATCATGAGTCGGCCCTATGAGTCAGTTTGACTTGATTGCTTGTTAAGGTCAATTCATGAGCTAGCTCATTTCGAACTATAAGATAACTCGACAATATGGCTAGAGAACCACCCCAGCAACAATTAATTATGAGCGAATGAATTATTAATAACTTATCATTCGCTTATTGATAATTCATACATTTGTTAGAATATATATCACCACATTTTATGTTTAATAATTCGATCATGTGATCCAATATATCTCATTTACAGGAATTGCTCAAATATACTAATTACTATTAAATAACATGATATGAAAAACTAAATTTATGAACTAAATGATATGATACCTAAGCTCGAGCTCAAATATAATAATTATTATTAAATAACATTATATGAACAATTATGTGTATTTGAGAACATCATGCACGGGTTCCCGTATGAAGACCCATGTATATTTGGGCATTCTAATGAACTAGCGTGGGCCCCGGCCATTTGGCCGGAGGAAGGTGATGTATAAAATTTGATAATGTAATGGGGTGTATAGCTTATTGTTGTATAGTTTATTTTTGGAAAATACGTGATAAAAATAGTGAATTTTAGTAGGAAAGAGACATGAATGATGCAACGAATCAAAAATCAGCCTTATGAACAAAAATCAAGTACCTGTTACCTTGTGAAACAATATTTTTTCTGGTAATATGATGAGGTGGAGTCAGTTTTATACAAACCGAATTCTTGAAAATTGAATAAAAAATCCCCTATCCCCCCGGTTTTCGGGAAATGAGCATCTCACAATCGTTGCTAGTTTTTACTCGGCCCATTGGACGATTAATTTGCTTTATAAAACTTTCATCTTGTCATCATTGTGCTTTCTGGTTTTTTGCCAAGCCATGATAAAATCTAAAGAAATCAAGAATGAACAACACGATTTGGGATAGTAACCACCGTTCCTGTATCCCTAGAAAATGGTGGTGAACACGGACTCACCTGCCAAACTAGTCTGGATTGAGATTTTTATCGGGTATCCGGGAACCATGTGATTATAAATTAGACTTGATCAAAACGGTCCAAAACTTGAAATTCAGCCTGTTTGACCGACCCATGCCAAACTCTAATTATTCTTTACTTTTAAACTTTCTATTTGAAAATAAAAAATAATGAAAGAAAAAAGATGACTGCAATTCGCCACTTGCACATCACCGATTCGGGAATAAAACTATAGAATTTCGAAAGAAATCTGAAATTGTTTAGGATCGTTTTAATGTTAAAAATAACCAAATAGATCTTTTTGTATAGTTTTTTACTAACAAATACCAAACGATTCCCTATAATATACACTATAATTTAATCATTATGATATCAAATAATTACATAATATATATTTGAAATGATAAAAATTGGACTAATTGGGTTGGTCGAGGTTGAACCATTGAATAACTTTAAAATACATTATATTTTAGCCACTAAGATATAAAATAATAGCATAATATATATTATGCTAGAGAAAATAACTTGTTTTAGAATGACAAACCCATGATGTTCATTTGTTTTACTTGATGGGCAAATCCCGTGTAGGTCAGGCAGATTCAAATCTTTTATTTTATGATTAACGGTTAGCCCATTAGAATCCATGCATTAGTTTATTGTTAAATTTTTTTTCTTTTTAGCAATAAAAAGCATTATTGTTTTTGCCTTTTCATATATATTTTACCACCATGGAGAAATAAAAGGACTTAAAGAAAAAAATTGACACTCCTGGACCCGTTTAAATCCGCATGTGTATGGTAAGTTGGCTCGTTCCACATAGGAAAAAGAAAAAAATTGACATTCCCTATTCTACCCTTCCTACAAACGCTCATGGAGAAGGGAATTTGAAATGAGGGAAGAGTTTTTTCCTCTCTGCGATTATATGTTTTTAATTTAAAAAGATATAACAAATGTATTTAGTGTGATTGGTTATGGTCTTTGCTTTTCTTTAAAGTCGTCATGCTTCGAATCCTAGTAAGTGTATTTTTAATGAATTAAAAAAAGTAATTGTGAAGACCAAAATGTCATTACTACTTTCACTCTGGATGCAGGAAATTTGAAATGGGGCTTCAAGTTTTATCATTTGGCTTTTATTTATTGTGTAGATAGATGTACAAGAGTTTCTAGTTGGTGGACTGAGACTAAGGATTGGCAATGGCATGTCGTTGAAGATTTGGGGATTGATGGATACCAGAGTCTCCGAGTTTCTTCTTTTCATCAGCTCCAAGCAGGAGAAGAGTAAGGATTTAGTGTTGGGCGATCGAGAATAATAACAAATTATAACGTAAAAGTACAATGTAAATAACTAAATCATCAATAATAAAATCACTGCTTGTCAATCATCTCTAAACACTTATATACATTCCAGGAGGGATGGGGTTAGATTAGAAAAGGGAGCTCTCTGCGCATTCCAAGAAAGGTTATATGTGTCCTTCTACCTCACATTTAATTTGCCTTGGAAAATTATACTTACGTCAGGACTTAGGACTGTAAATGAGCCAAACCGCTCGCGAGCAACTCGGCGTTCGAATCGAAAAAAACTCGTTCGACACTCAGCTCGTTATTTCACAAGTTGGCTCGCGAGCCGACTCGTTAGTAAACGAGCCAAGCTTGAGCTAGACCATGCTAAGTTTGATAAGCTCGTGGGCTAGCTTGACTCGGTGGCTTGTTGAGCTAAACTCGCGAGCTGGCTTGTTTAGAGCTTGTAGAAGGATTAATTATTCTTATGAACATGAACTTTATCTTGTTAATCCATATATGTATGAAAGTTAGTTGTTCTTTTTAGTTTATAGTGCTCTTTTTATCATTTAAATTATTATTTGTACATATTTTTCAGCAAGAATGATTTCAAATCGAGTTCATCGTGAGCTAAGCTTGTACTTAGCTCGACAAGCTGTGTTAATGAGCATTTATCGAGCTCTACCAAGTCGAGCTCGAGCTGGATTATCAAAATTCGAGTTCGAGCCGAGTTCGAGCTGAAATATTTATAAACGAGCCGAGCTCAAGCTAAGCAAAAACTCGACTCGGCTCGTTTGCAGCCCTAGGTCAGGTACATGAACATGATTGCCTGAGTTCGAGCTTTGTCAAGTTGTCCACCCGTAGACTGGCCCCGTAAAAAAAATTGTCGACGGGCCGGTTGACCCGGTAAAATAAAAAGGTCACAAATATATGTGGGTCAACCAACTGTATGATTATCATATTAGAGGTTATACAACATCGTTGTTTCCTTTGGTTTACGAAATGAACATCTTTTTCGATTTTTATTTTCGTCTAATTGTATTTTTGGAATTCTAATTTGAACATTTGAATATTGATGTTATATATTTTTAGGAAAAATACACTTTTGTAGCCATAACTTTACACTTTGTTACAAATATAGCCAAGTTTCAAAATATACACAGAAATAACCATTCCGTCCATTAATGTAACGGAACTATAATGACTTCTGACTGGACAAACGATGCAATTAATTTGGTCTACATGGCATGCCAGAGTGGAAAATAAATTTAATTATATTTATTAATAAAAATACCCTACTTTACCAAATGATTATGTTCTTTCATATTCTCTATCTGCCCTTCCCATTTTTCTTAATCCCCTTACTGCCTCCTAGATCTAAACCAGGAATCGACCTTTTTCTACCTCCGATGAGAGGATTGCTTTGGTTTTGCAGTTGCGACGGAGCTCACAACCGTCTATCCCTCTGTCTCAAAACCGCAAAGCCCTTCCATTCTCCATTTCCTTGTCAATAAAACCCATAATTCCCTACGATCTCCTACCACCATTGTTGAAAGTAACGAACACAACCCAGTATGCGAGAAGTTCTGATTCTCAGCACAAGCCAGACGATGAACATCATTTCACAGTTGGCGAGAATAGGAAGGAGACGATGCCAACAAACGACGACGGGCGACTTTCGAAAGGATTTCCGGTGGTGGATTTTGAAATCCCCAATCTATGAACCCTAATTTTTTTAGCGCCCACGTCGTCGTTGTTCTTGCCCGGCCCTTCTTCACCGTCTTCGTACCAAGTTTGGTGGGAAGCGGCCTCCGATCTCTGCTAGGTGGAAGCTGCTGCCGGTGGAAACTACTGGAGCACAGTCGCCACCTCGATCGCCATGGCGGTGGCAACAAATTCCTGGCAGATCTACAGAGCGGGAGAGAGACGGTGGAGAAGCAGAGAGATGGATCTATACCGGATCTCTTCACCCATACCAGATCTTATTTTGGGGTTTCTGGGTTGCGAACTCCAAAGAATCGATTGATGAAATGGGTCGCTTTTGATTTTGTGGAATCAATGGGTTTTGTCGTCGATTGAGCTCTTGGTTGTTCTTCTTCAATGGTGGACAACAACAAAGGTGGCGAGAGGAACTGGGGAAAAGAAGAAGAGGGACTGAATGATTCTTGTTTTGGGTTCCCAGAAATTAAAGAGAGGGAAATGGGAATGGGAATGGGTTCGACGGCTGACGTTGTTGCCTCGTCTACAATCTTGGTTATGGATTGAGATTTGGAATCCACAATCTGGGTTGCCGATGAACAATGACGATGAAGGGGTTCGACGACGCATCAGAGAAGGAAGAGTCGGCGGTGGGTTGCAGGAAGAATCCCAATTCGGGAAAATATTAATTATTTTCAAAAAAAAATTGCAATAAATAATATTTTTAGTTTGACATGGCATGACAGGTCGATTAAGAGTTGACGCGGAAGCTGACGAGGCGCCATCTCAGCTTGTTGTTGACAGACGTTAACGGCATCTCTAACACCGTCAATATTTTTAACATAAATGTCTATGATTGTCAAGGTAGTTTCAAATTTGTGGCTATTTCTGTGTATTTTTCAAAACTTGGCTATATTTGTCACAAACTGTAAAGTTATGGCTATGGAAGTGTATTTTGCCATATTTTTAAGATAATGAAGGGTGAAGAAGAGCAATACCAGACAAATTTTATGACATGCACTACGTCAATTTAAGTTCTCCAAAATGGGTTTCAAACCTTTTACCGTTAAAATTTGGTTTTCAATGAAATGCAGGAGAAGAATGGAAGAGCTATTTACGACCTATATAAAGGTTTCTTTAATGAAGAGAAAGCTATGTGGAGAAGATGCTTTGCTGCAAAGAAATCCAAAATGAAATTTGCGGTAATTTTTAATAGCGATGAGTGCATTTTGAATATTAATTTGGGTTAATATTTTCGTATGGCCTGAACTTTGACCAAAATAAACATCCTGACCAATCTTTTCGATCTACAACATCCTGGCCCGAACTATACACCAAAATAAACAATTTGGCCAAACCCGATGTTTGACCGTTAACTTGGAGGGTCAACGTGCCATGTCACTGCCAAGTCAGAAGATATGATAAATATTTAATTTTTTCGTTTTTTATTTTTTATTTAACTAAGGTATTAGATGATTTTTTTAATTTATAATAATTTAAAATTAGGGAATGTGTGGAAATTGTGAATTATTTTAAATATTTTATGCTGACTTGGCAGTGACATGGCGCGTTGACTAACGGTCAACGCATTTGACCGTCCAAGTTAACGGTCAAAAGTCGAATCTGGCCAAATTGTTTATTTTGGTGTATAGTTCGGGCTAGGATGTTATAGATCGAAAAGATTGGCCAGGATGTTTATTTTGGTCAAAGTTCAGGCCATACGAAAATATTAACCCTATTAATTTTGTAGGAATCCTTCCCTGCATGAGTAGTTTCTTGATAGCAAATGAAAATGTAACTAGGTTCGGACATTTACCATTATTGTTTATATCATTGATATAATTCATCAGGCCAATGACGGGCTCAAATCTAGGGCCAAGATCTGGTGACAGAGAGGGAGGGGGGAGGGAGGGCTTAGTCATCAGACTAAGCCTCTCTCAACCGTTGATTGAATTTTAGATCTAACGGTGCAATAGTCTAGCAGTAGGGATGGGGGCGTTATGGTCATTTAGCTTTTATTTAAAAAAGAATTTGTTATTTTATTTTAATATAAAACCTGTTCGTTGAGAGGAGAGAGAATCGCAAATCACTTTTCGTCCGTTTTCACCATTTTTCACGGGAGAGAGGCCATTTTCTATTCTCCGTCTCCTTTCCAAATCTACAAATTCGGAGTTTCGTCTACAAATTTGTTGCTGGAGAGAAGCCGAAGGCAGCACCTCGTGGAAAAAGGCAGAAGCGAGCTCAGGGGGGAGGAAATGAAGCTGCTTTGAACTATCGATGCAGCCCGAAAGAGATTCTTAGTCATGTTCTGCCTCCTTTATCTCATGGCAGGGTACAATTAATTAAGCAGCTGGGTTTGGATTTTTTGTTTTTGATGAAGATGAAGCATTTGGAAAATGAACTTATTAAGTTCATTATTTCAAGGTGGGATGGGAAGAATAAGTGTATCAACTTGGATGATGGAAAGAAGATTTGCATTACAGAAGAGGATGTTTACGGAGTTTATGGCCTTCCAAGGGGACCAAATTTTGTTTCTTTGCAGAAAACATCAAAGGTGAATTCTAACCTTGTAAAAATTATGGTTTCAGTAAAACTGGAAAGGGGACTGTTGCTTTTGACAATTTGAGGACTTGTATGGGAGCAGAGAAGTCTGATTCTAGGTGGGTGAATATGTATGTGTTGATGATTTTTTGCCGCCTTTTCGAATCTGTTTCATCTAGGACGGTGACAACATAATACTTGACTTTTCTTTCTCAAGAAATGGTGAAGTATTTATGTGACTATGTTTGGTGCAATTATGTGTATGGTCTCATTTGTGATAAGGTGACATCAAGTCAGCATAACAGTTGGGTTGAGGGAGATATGCACTTCTTGCTTATTTGTTTTCTCGATAGGACAACTGTGAATGAGGAAGAGGCCAGCCGTTGTGTTAGTAATTTGGTGCCAACCTGTCATTTGTGGAGTTCGAAACATTTGAAGCAAATGAAGGCAGCAATGGAGAAGAATTTTGGGAAGGATTTTGGTAAAGTTTTTGTTCTAAGGGATGCACCCATTTCTTCTACTACTCGTCCGAAGATGGCTCAAAGTCTTAGTGGTTTTGAGGTTGCTGGAGGTGAGAAGGGTGTTGGTATTGGAGATGAATTTCCAGATTTCGATTTGAATCTGGATGGGACGACTGTTCAAGAGTTGAGTTTGTATGGTTTTGTATGTGTTCTTTGGTTACTTTGTACATATTGTTCATATGCTTTATAGTATTGTTTTCACAATTTATAAGATTTATGATGTGTTGCTGTATTGTTTATACTATTTCCTATTATTCTTAGTATGGCTTGTTTTTATTGTATGTATACTTTGTTCTGCTTGCACTGTTTGTACACTTTGTATGTTTTGGTCTCATCCTTTGTACTGTTTGTATACTTTGTAGTGTTTGCACTGTTTGTACACTTTGTATGTTTTGGTCTCATCCTTTGTACTGTCTTTATACTTTGTATCTTTTTGGTGTCAAGTTTTGTAGAGTTTGTATACTTTATTTATTTTTTATATTACTTTGTACTGTTTTGGTCTATTACTTTGTACTGTCTGTATTATTTGTGTACATTCTCTAACTTATGTTTGTGTTTTCTATTATTTGTTTTGTTGTAGGTTAAGTTGATTAGGAAAAGGTTACAAAGTGCATTATCTGAGTTGGAACAGCAAGGTAAGATGTACCGAAGACAGATAAATCAGTGTCACCTATACCTAGCTGATATCGAGGTGCACGCTGATTCTGAAGGTGTTGAACTTGTTGAGAAAGTTACAACAAATGATTCTGAAGGTGCTGAAGTTGTTGAGAAAGCTACAACTACTGATAATGAAGAGAGTGAGAGTGAAGGCGGTTATCAGAGTGGGAGTGGGAGTGGGAATGGAAGTGGGAGTGGTAGTGATGATGGTAATCGGAGTGGTGATGATGATGATGAGAGCGATGATGGAGATAGGAGCGAGGAGGAAACTGATGATGATGTAACTCTAGTTAATTTTGAAGAAGCCAGCTCTTGTGCGGCAGCAGCCAGCAGTGGAGAAGATTGGAAGTGCTCGTGCTCCAGCACTTCCGCAGCAGCCAGCTGAGCTCCAGAAGACTGCTGCACTTGGGCGCCAGCAGCCAGCAGTGGAGAAGACTGGAAGTGCTCGTGCTCCAGCACTTCCACAGCAGCCAGCTGAGCTCCAGAAGACTCCAGCACTTGTGCGGCAGCGCCAGCAGTGGAGAAGGCTGGAGTTACTCCTGCTCCCGCATTTCCGCAACAACCAGCTGAGCTCCAGAAGACTCCAGTACTTGTGTGGCAGCAGCCAGGAGTGGAGAAGGCTGGAGATACTCCTGCTCCAACACTTCCGCAGCAGCCAACAATGGAGATTGTGGCCTTTGATCTTGCACTTCAGAAGCAGCCAGCAGAGGATGGAGTCGCGCCAACCGCAGTTTCCGAGGAGCTGCCACTTAAGGATATTATGAAAGTTTTTTTACAGATTGCACAATCTGTGGAGGTAGGTGCTGATGGTCAGTGGGGTGAAAAGCTTTCTTAGTTACTGATGGTGGTCTTTTAAATTTGTATAACATCTTTTAAATATGCACTTTATGATTGGTTTGTATGGTTTGTAATCTTTGTCGTACTATTTTGAACACATGTTGTGTGTGCACACTACTTGTGGATTGCAAACTAGATCTTATGGTTTATTAATTATCTAGTTCTCTGTCTTTATGTCTTTTGTAATGTGCTATATTGTTTCATCTTTGTTGTTTTGGTTGTGAGAAGACGAGTCAAATGGTGATGATAACGATGGGGTTGGGATTGAAGATGATTGTGATGATATTTCTAGTGATAACACTGAAGAAGATGAGTCAAATGGTGAAGATGACAACAAGAATGGCGTCGAAGGTAATCGTTATGTTCGTAGTTGGTGTTGTCCTTTAGTCTCGTTTACTGCAATTTTAATCTATTTGTACACTTAGTTACTTTTTCTGCTGATGTTTGTAATGTTTGTCTGTTTTGTTTGTGTTGTCTCTATTTTGTTAGATTCTAGGTCGAATGTTGATTTCGTTAATCAAAGACGCTCGAAAAGGGAGTTCAAGCCATCCAATTTAAAGAGGACACCATATACTATGGTAATAAAAATAGTAAACCTCCTTCCATGAAAGCACCTATTCCTATTCGGCAAAAAAGGAAAAAACCTACCTCCAAGAAGGTAGAGAAGGTAGCTCTACTTCGGACTAGTAGCCAACTATTGTATGAAGAAAAACTTATTCAATATGCTTGGAGTGACAGATTTCCTATGTAAGTTTCATTTCATACTGTTTGTATACATTTATATATCAGTTTGTACTTTTCTTCTTCGGTTACTGAATTTAATATAAACTGTTTGTATACATTTTTAGGAATGAAATTCTTTTCGACATGGGTGAAGGTGAGTATCGCTTGTCAAGGAAGGATACTCAAATGACAAGTGACAAGATTGTTCTATCAATAAAATTTATTGATTGCTATATTGAGAATTTCAACCGTTGTTCTTCTTGTGAGAATGGATTTATTGGTAGATGGTCTTTTCCAACTGACTTTGCGGTGAGTGAATTTTCCCATGTTGTTGTATGTCATTTAGTATCTATTAGCCATATTAATGCCAGTTTTTTTTTTTTTGTCTTTGATTGTACCTAGGCCAAGGTTGTGAATGACAAAATGGAACCCAAATATTTGAAGGTCATGAAATCTATTGTAAAAAAATACCCATCGCGAGATGGTGCATCTTTCAAGACATGCCAATATGTAAGTTGGAATATTTCATCCTTTGTACACTTTGTGATTCTGTTCCATATTTTTTGTATACTTTGTACACTTTGTGATTCTGTTCCATATTTTTGGTATACTTTGTATACTTTGTACAATTCTGCTTTGTATGATTGTACTTTTTATGATTCTTCTTTGGTTCTTCTTCATGTGTAGTGGCTTTTCCCATGTTGTATGGATGATCATTTCATGGTATATTGTGTTAAATTGAAGGATCGTCGTTTTGAGTACCTTGACAGCTCTCCTTCTAAGCATTTTCTAGATCGGTTTAGGAGGGTTTGAGAGCTGGTCGTCCAGTATGCAACATCTTACATTCAACACATCATGTCAGGAAAGTATGACTTTGATAACGACTTCAAATGGCGAAGCATCACAATTCCATATGATGATTTCACTAGTGCTGGCATTATTTGTTTAAACTACTGTGAAGAATGGGAAGGTGTGGCTACAAAGACGATGAGGGAAAAATGTCTTCTCCAACCTATATTTACAACCGGAAGATTAATGCTATGTTTACTTTGCTGAATGGGCCAAGCAATTTGATGATCGAGCAATTGAGGATGAATGTGTCTTTTAGTGAAGAATTGTTGTTGTCATTAGGGAGTTCCAGTACTGGGTTTTCGCTTGACAAATGATGGAATAGGGAACCAATAGTGTTTTTTTTCGGTAATCCAGTCACTATGCACTAGTACTATTTTCCATTCTCATGTTTTGTAATGCGGTGGCCATATGAACAGTAGTGTGGCTGTTGGTGTTATGGTTAGAAGGCTATTGCTAACCATTAAGTATTTTTGAGAATGTAAACACTTGTCCTTTCTTGTATGAACAGTAGGGTGGCTGCTATCTATGTTCTGGTTTGTAATTTTTATCACAGTAGTTTGTATGTTTTGTTGTTTTGGTTCGTAATTTTTTGTATCATATTTCGTAATGTTTCTGTCTAACATAGAATAAGCATGAGAAACATACAAATATGAATTGAAAAAGAACGCAAGAAATGAATTGTTTGATGTGACATTTATTCAGTTTCGCAAACTCCAAAATATATCTATGCAATCACTCAAATTTATCTATGTATCTATGATGTAATATATGATATGGCAAGCAGTTCTGTCTATGTATTTAATTTCTGTTATCCGCCCTTTCTTGTAACTTTGTTTGTCTTCTCCTTTCTTGAATGATTTCACTACGAATCTTCCTCCTCGTCCTTGTAACTTTGTTTCCACTTCTACAATAGGAAAGTAAATATCATTACTAACTGTCAAGCTTATGAATATAAACTTAAAGAGTACTAACCGTTATGATAAAACATACTAAGGATACAAGAAGTAACTAATATCATTACAAACCTACTGCTTGTGCTAGGGTAGCCAAATTTCATGGCAGGGGTCATGTATTTACTTTCCTTCATCTGCCCTTTCTTGTAACTTTGTTTGTCTTCTCCTTTCTCGAATGATTTCAATACGATTCTTCCTCCTTGTCCTTGATTTAAATGGATCAGTCCTGACTTTTAATGCTTTCACCCAAAGTGGTTCGCTCTCTGAACTTGTTGGATTCAATTCTGCTTCTAGAATAGGAAAAAACAAAGGATTTAACAGCAATAGTCAGTTTTTGTAGCCAAATTTATCCTACAAAGAAACAGACCACAAAAAAATAATAACAATACAAACTTTAAGTAATATCATTACTAACAGTCATTGATATGAATATCAACTAAAAGAATACTAACTGTTATGAGAAAACATACTAAGGATACAAATAGTAAGTGATATCATTACAAATTTGCACCAGATTAAAGGTAGTGTTTCATTTCTTACCCGTGCTTGTGCTAGGCTGGCCAAACTTCATGGTAGGCATCATGGATTCAGCACGAATCTTCAATGCTTGCATTCCTTCCTCAAGCATCTTGTATATGTCATCATCCATACAAGTGCGTGTTGCAAGCAAATTCATGGATCCAGTAAGTTGTTTCACCCTTGAACAGTACACCCTCTCTGCTGTATCTTGTACTGCCGGTAGTGTGAAATCTCCAGATTTTGCATCATATGTCCACCTCTTCAATATGTAGCGTGTGTGAATATTCAGGATTTTTAAGTGTCCTTCATAGCCGAGGTGATCTATTGCGCGCAACACATGGCAACAAAGCCATCCACACTTCTCGAACATCTTGCATGAGCAAATCAGCTTACGCTCCACAAAGTCAACCATAACAATCCTCTTATCAATAGGATTTCTTTGCTGATCTAGTTTGTGAAGCTCATATGCAAACATTCCATCTATATCCTTGGAGTTGTTTGGTCGTATATAGTATTTGATTGACTTGGAGTATTCATCTTGCATGTTCCCAAATATATTTTTGTGTATATTTGGTAACAAACTGTTGAAGAATCTCGCTGTTCGTGAAAGCCAAGTATGGAATAGTGTTCAATGCATCATAGTCACTTATCAACTCCTTATGTCTTTTGGCTTCAAGAAGGTTGTTGAATTGTATAAAAAACTCCCACAAAGTAAGTCTTGACTTGAGATACTTACGCAAATGGCTGTTGCAACTCTCGCTGAGTTGTGAGCTTCTCATTCCACATGCAAAATGATCTTTCAGCCATGCCGATGACCATTTACTTCTCACTTTGTGGAGGTTTTGCAGCCATGTCTCAATCTTACTTGTTAATTTCTTCCCTTCTTCTTCATTGAAGCAATTCTCAATCATCTTCTTCCAATAATATTAGAATTCATCCTCCGTCTCCAAATCATACATCAAGAAGGAAAGGTCTTCCAAAAATGGTGACCACCACAACCCATTACTCTTTGCATTCATTGTTATATGGAATGTGCACAGCCCATGATAAGTGCGCGGCAATGCTGTCTTCATACCAGCAGCAATTGATGCTACTTGATCGGTAAAAACAGCTCCCGGTTCCTTCCCGTTCATGCATATGAGAAATTGTTTGAAGAGCCAATCAAATGTGGCTGATGTCTCATCATAGAGTAGGGCAGCACCAAAAACACATGTTTCTCTATAGTTATTGAACCCCACAAATAAAGCAGAAATGCAAATTTTGTTTAAAATTAGTAACGAGGTTTAACAAAACTGACATATTGCAAAGTAACAGAACAGAGCAGAAAAACATACTAAGAATACAAACTGTATTAGAAAAACATACTAAGAATACAGACATCAACATATAGCACAACATTACTAACATTAAAAACGGAATCAAACCATATAAACTGATGCACTAAAGTTATAAAGACATACAATATTTCGTATAAACCGTATAAACCATACGTTTTGTACAAACAAACAATACTACAGTTACAAACCTAGAGGGAAAAACATTACAAACACAATAAACTTTCTAACAATCATCATATATAGAGACTTACAGTACAAAATGTACAAAATCATGACAAATATGGAAGAAAATCATTACAAACATACATGTTAGTGAAAGTTGAAAAAATTATAGTACCTAATGGGCGAGCATTCTTGTTGGTGCGGTATGTTGTGTCAAAGCTGATGGTGTCACCAAAATAGAAATAGTCCATTCTCATGCGTCCATCCGCACAAAAAATACTTGTAATTTCTTCATTGATGTCAACTTGGATCTCATAAAAGAAAGCTGGGTCCATTGAAGCTTCACTTTTGAAATGATGATAAATCATTGTTGCCTCCCCAATCTTCATTGTTTTTTGTCTTTTAGTCCCCAAGTATACAAATAGTACAAAGGATTAGACCAAAACATACAAAGTACACAAACAGTACAAAGAATATTACCAAAACATACAAAGTACAGAAATCAAATAGTATAAACAATAAAAAATAGATTCAAAAAGCTTATAAAATGTGCAAAACCCACCTTTTAGTACAGATATAATTCTTGTGGTCCATTTGTGTGAAACCAACATTTTCTCTTCCTTCGGCAGCCAAGCATAATGCTTGAAATGATGATTGTATCGATATTCCAGCTTTGTGATACATTGTCTTCCAAAAGCACCCAAATCCTGTTCCTCATAAGGAATTGCATCTGCTGCACCATCGAAGTGAAGTGCTCGGTTCACTTGGCTCAAAGTGAGGGACTTGGTTTGCCCGACCAAAGTACTCCGAAGCTTGCTCTCAACCCCACTAACCTCGAAGCTGTAGGTGGCCAAGAATGCTCTGGTGAGGTGTGGATAGGTGGGGAAGTGCAGCTCCGGAAATCTTGCCCAATTCATCCTGTAAAAATACGTCATCACCTCCTCAGTCCGCTCGGTCTTTTGCAATGCTTCATAGTCCACGAATTGAGATGGGATGATCTCTCGTTTCATCAGATCTGCATAATTCTCTTTATGTTGCTGGAGCTGGAGTGGTCGACCGAATGTCTTAGTGACGTCCTTTGGAAGAGAAGAATCAGCCTTCTTCCTGCTTGCAATTTGGGTAGTACGATTTGGTGTCGTAGATGGTGCAGGTGTTGAAGAAGAAGTCTTCCTCTGTGGTCGGGAAGACGAGGTCGATTGCTGGAGACGAGTTCTTTGTGCTGGCCTGCTCTCAGGTGATGCAACTGGGGTTTAATCTGGGAGTGGAGGTTCTTTGGGAGGCATTTGAGCGGGCTGTTGTGGTGGAGCTGGAGTCGGAGAAGTCATTTCAATTGTCCAGGACCGCTTCGTGGGCCCAACCTGGCCAGTGATCACCCTGTGAAACCGAGCTAGCATGTTGACCGCTAGAAATCGTGGAGGAACTTCGGGAATCGGGCTGTCTCGATCAGTCACCTTATGGCTGTCTTTAATAGTCCACGAACGGTACACAATCTTCCCATCCACACTTTGATCTGTGACCTTGAATTGCCGAGGTGGAGGAGTATATCTTTGACGTACCATACCTGCAATCAAGAGTGCAAACTGGGAAAACAAACTTATTTAGCCTTCACTCTGCCTTGAATCACCAAATTTTCAGACGTCTGTTACTCTTCTTCCCAAATTCCACTTCAATGGCACCAAATCATAAAATCCCCAATTCTGGAACCTCAATACACCCAATTTCAAGCTGCAATTTCCAATCAAAACCACCAATTCAAGCACAATTTCGAATCCATCATCTTTCCCCTTGAAAGTGTCTTCTACTTGACCCACCAACCACCACTCACAGCCAATTTCATTCTCCAGATTCGAAATTGCACAAAATCCCCAATTTGAAGAACCCTAATTTTTTCTTGAATCCTCAACTGCTCTAGGTTCTGCGAATCAAACCTGTGGAGACTCATTCAGTTGCAACAGGCGCTTCTCTCCAGCAGTTTGTAGATCAAAATTCAGCTTCTTGATAGCCCAATACGCCTTATGCTCGAGCTCAACGGGCAAGTGGCAAGCTTTTCCAAACACCAATCTGTACGGAGACATGCCTAAAGGAGTCTTGAAAGCAATATGGTATGCCCAGAGTGCATCATCTAACTTCCTTGCCCAATCTTTCCTTGTTGAATTCACTGTAGTCTCGAGAATGTGTTTAAGTTCTCTGTTGGAAACTTCCACTTGCCCGCTGGTTTGTGGATGATAGGGTGTGGCCACTCGATGCTTAACCCCATATCTGGCCAACAACGTGTTCAACTCCTTTCCCATGAAGTGTGTGCCCTCGTCACAAATGAGAACTCGAGGGACTCCAAATCTGGTGAACACGTTCTTCCTCATGAAATTCACCACCGTTTTTGAGTCATTGGTGGGCAACGCCACTGCCTCCACCCACTTGGATACATAGTCGACTGCGACTATGATATATTTGTTGTTGAAAGATGGTGGGAATGGTCCTATGAAATCCACTCCCCGTACATCAAACATCTCTACCTCCAAAATTGAGGTCTGCGGCATCTCCATCCTTGCAGATATATTCCCTATTCTTTGGCACCTATCACATTGAGCAACAAAATCACGGGCATCTCGAAATAGAGAAGGCCAATAAAATCCAGATTGTAACACCTTTGCTGTTGTCCTATGAGGTCCAAAGTGACCTCCTGCGGCCATACTATGATAGAAATTTAGCACCGAATTTACCTCACACTCAGGAATACATCGTCTTACCATGGTATCAGCATAATGCTTATACAGGAAGGGGTCTTCCCATATATAATTTTTGGGCAATAGTGATCAACTTCTTGCGCTGCTGATAAGACAAATCTGGGAGCTTACCTGTGGCTAGGTAATTCGCAAGATCTGCATACCAGGGAGCTTGTTGGACAAGGAGAGCATAAAGTTGCTCGTCTGGGAAAGACTCATTGATCTCAACCTTGTCCTTAGGAATCGCCTCAAGCTCAAGTCTAGAATGATCGGCTACCAGATTCACCGAACCTTTCTTATCACGAATTTCAACGTCGGATTCCTGCAAAAGAAGAACCCAACGAAGCAATCTCGGCTTGGCCTCCTTTTTTCAAAGAAGGTGCCTTACTATAACAACTTCGTTGGTAACCTTTTGCTCAAATAAGTTTCCTTAGCTTGCAGCACTCGTGTAACCATAAGTGTCTCACTACCCCTTTTACTTCCCAGCTTATCCAAACATGGTGAAACAAACTGCCAAATCGGCTTGTCATGTTGATCCAATTCTCCTGGTAGTTGATGTTGAACCTAAATCCAAAATCGAGACATCACATTTCCCCCCTCCTTAAGAAAAATTTCGACCTCGAAATTTGTCCATTAAGACAATTCAAAGACTCACCTTAGGTAATCCTTTTACTACATGGATTTATCCTTCCTTTACTTTCACAATCCCTTTATCGATCATTGGTTCTAGCTTGATACCCGAGCCCAGGTTGGTAGCTTCACTCCCTTCCTCCTCGAAGATTCTACTTGCTTTCTCCGACATTTATTAGAACTCCCCTTTAACATTCTACTTCCCTATCGTTCCTCCCCTGGCTTGAAGACTTTTACTTAGACAAGTTTCGAGATTGCAACTCTTAACCTACCCTAGTCTGGCGATACTCCCTGTGTCCCTTGTATTTTTTTGACTTCTCGTGGCTACCGTAAGTTGTAGGGTCTCTCGAATCACTCCTCATTCTGTACATCGTTTATCTTGATGGTGGTCTCCTTCTTTTCCAAGGCTTGTCGCCAGACCGGTTCCCCAGGTCCACGGTCCCTCTTCTCAGTGGCCTATTGTAACCATAAGGTCCACGATCCTCTTTTGCTTCTCTTGTGTGCCCCCCTAGCATTTCTTAAATTCTAACTTTCCACTAGTCCATGGGTCGTAACCCTATGTTTGGTCCTCGTGAACTCACGATCCTTCCCTGCGTCCTTTCCTCTCGATTATGGCGACATTTGCCATAACTCCTTGGCTCTACCAGTCAATGCACTAACTGCTTGGCTCCTTCCAGAACCTTATTCTGATCAGCTCACATCCCCATAGAATATGAGCTACCTTGACCCTCCTCTTCTCACTCATGAAGGGGTTTCCCTAAACGATCCCTCTAGGAACCTGGTCCTTCTCCTTCCCAAGACGTGTCATAACCCCATGGGGCATCCTAAAGTTATTTCCTTATCATGATTAGAGTATACTGGAGATCCTAAAAGTCCTTAAAAGAAACTCTGACTCGTTTGGCCAAACCTTTAACCTGACAACCCTTTTCCTTTCCTTTAAAAACATAAACCTTGAAAAAAAACCTCAGATCGTCACTCCAGTATTTCTTGGAGACCAAGAAACAGAGGAATGTCGGCTCTGATACCAAAATGAAACGTCCCGACTCTTTTTGAAACCAAACCATAACTCGAACCGAAAACCGGTTACTCCGGAGCAACCCAAACCACTTTTAAAATAACAAACTGACTTTATTTATTAATTTCAAATCAAAAAGCCCCAACACTTGGGCAAATACTCAATCTCAAACACTTAAAACAACTTAACACAGCATCTTGAACCTTGAATCTCCAGTACATATACTCATAACCATAAACATGAAATAACTATCAAACTTTAACTAAACTCTTCACCTAGCTCCTCGACAACTCATCATCGGTACCGGCACGTACGCTTGTCTCATCTTACTTCTTCTCGGGATCCACCTCCGCTAACCCATCCTCAACCTGGTGAGTGAGAAGGGGTCAGTCTCGTCGTTACTTCCTAAGGTCTTTGCCCTAAGCAAACTCCTTTCTAAAACACGTTATTAGCATTTCTTTTCTTTAGATGAAAGCCGTTCTCACTTTCATCCTTAATAACTCATTTCAACATTAACTCATAGAAGTTCTCAACTTCTATCCTTAACTCAAACACAAAACACTAGGACCACCGCGTTACGTCTCGCCGTCCGGTGTCCTACCCTAATATGCCAACCGCGTTACGTCTCGCCGTCCGGTTGCATACCCAAACTCGGCAATGGCACTGCGTTACGTCTCGCCGTCCAGTCCATGCCCGTCAACTACTGCGTTACGTCTTGCCGTCCAGTAGTGACCCGACCATCTACCGCGTCCAGTAGTGGCCCAACCGCCCGGGGGTTCAACTTACATACATACATCACATACATAGCACAACGCGTGCCTCCACCTTAAGTAGGCGGTGGGATGCCTCACACACATAATCGCGCTTACTTGAAAAATAACAAACATGACTGAATTAAAAGACATACTAAAATACCTCGACGGAGATTTTACCCCCTTTACATTCACCTCAAATCTGTCGAAAACGACTCAGAATCCGATCTAAAAATTCCATGACTTGCTTCCATTTAATTCTCCTCATTCCCACGATTCCATAGGCGTCGACGGTTCTTCGATCGGACGTCAATTGATCGAGTTATGACCAAATAAACATTCTGTCAGTTTAAATGTACCAGGTACCGAAACTGTAATGTTCCAGTCAACATAGTTGACCACGGCCTATCTGGAAAAATTACAAATTAAATCCTCAAACTTACCGAATTGAGAAGAATAGTACCTGAACTATCCGATTTGCATCCCAAACTTTCGAGGCTCGTATCTCCCTCGTCCAACGTCGAAATTCTATTCCGTCAAAACCAGGGTGCTCCTAAGATCACCCTCAACGCGACGATACCAAGGTTTCGATGCTTGGTTGAGATTGACTACGCCGGGACCGCCGTCGAAGCTACAACGCTACAGTTCCATATGAAGAATGCTATCGTCGACGACGACGTTGAGGTTGGGCTTCCGGGACGGGGGTACTGGTTGGCGCTGCTACTGCTCGTTTGCTCTCGCAAGAAGGCTTGATTGCACGAAGCTCCTCTTGCGGTGGAATGGTGATGACGACGACGGAGGATTTTTTTTTTTTTCCCCTTTCTATCTTCCTTTCCTTCGGTTCTCTTTTCTTACTACAGTTGACGGTGGAGGAGGGGTTTAATATTAAAGCGTTGAGGAGTGGGGGTTTAATGAAGTAACGGATTGCCATGGGGGAATACATGCAGGTGGGGGTTTTAAAAAATTATGGTGATAATAATGATTATAATAATAGTTTGCCATGGGGAAATACGTGAGTTGAGTGATGAGTGATGATTATTATGATAATAATAATAATAATATATTATTATTATTATCTCTTAATCTATGGTTGAACCCTTCGTACGTAATCGTCAATCGAACTATTCGGTCGAACCTAGACTTCAAATGTCGGGATGTAACATAAGATCGAAATTTATCAAAAGCAAACACCACAACAAGTAGCTTTTTTTCAGTAGTTGAATAGTTCAATTGTGCATCGTTAAGAAGCTTACTTGCATAGTACACCGCGTGCAACTTACCTTCCTTCCTCTGTCCCAAAACTGCCCCGACTGCATAGTCGCTAGCATCGCACATCATTTCAAATGGCAAAGTCCAGTCGGGTGCAGTGATAATGGCAGCAGAGGTTAACTCCTTCATAAGTCGATTGAAGGCCTGCAAACACTCATCAGAGAAGTTAAACGCAGTATCTTTGGCCAACAAATCACATAAAGGCTTGGTGATCTCTGAGAAGTCTTTAATAAATCTCCGATAAAAACCGGCATGACCTAGAAAACTTCTAATTCCTTTGATCGTGCTGGGAGGTGGAATTTTTCAATGATTTCAATCTTAGATTTATCAACTTCTATCCCCCTCGCCGAAATTCAATGACCAAGCACTATACCTTCTGTCACCATGAAGTGACATTTTCCCCAGTTCAAGACTAGATTGGTCTCTTCACATCTCTGCAAAACTCTAGACAAGTTAGACAAGCAATGTTCAAAGCTAGTACCAAAAGTTGAGAAGTCATCCATGAAAACTTCAAGACTTGATTCTAACATGTCAGAGAATATGGCAGTCATGCAACGCTGAAAGGTTGCTGGTGCATTGCATAATCCAAATGGCATTCTACAATATGCAAAAACACCAAAAGGACATGTAAAAGCAGTTTTCTCTTGATCCTCCGGTGCTACTGGGATCTAAATATAACCGAATTAACCATCTAAGAAGCAGTAGTGAGAATGACCCGCTAACCGTTCGAGCATTTGATAAATAAAAGGAAGAGGGAAGTGATCCTTTCAGGTCGCCACATTCAACTTTCTATAATCTATACATACTCTCCAGCCCGTAACAGTTCGGGTAGATATCATCGCATCCTTATCGTTTCTCACTACCGTCATTCCTCCCTTTTTAGGGACAACATGCACAGGACTAACCCAAGTACTATCAGAGATAGGATAAATAATACCTGCATCTAATAGCTTCATTACCTCCTTTCGCACTACTTCTTTCTTGTGAGGGTTTAGTCTCCGTTGTGCTTGAATTGAGGGCTTAGACTCCTTCCTAGAAGGATCTTATGCATAGAAAATGCTGGACTAATGCCTTTGATGTCGGAAATTGTCCAACTTAAAGCTTGTATGTGCTGGCGTAAGACCTTCAAGAGCTCATGTTCCTGCATATCAGTCAGTTTAGCAGAAACAATCACAGGTGAAGTGGAGTTTCCCCCAGATATGCATACTTAAGGTGACTAGGCAATGATTTTAGTTCCAATTCCGGAGGCTGGATCCGAGATGGAACCATTGGCTTTGGAAACCCATCCTTTTCATCACCTTCCACCTGCATAGGCAATGCTTCGAGCATCTGTGCCCTCTTTGACATGGTTAGCTCATCAAGTTCATTAATAAAATCATCAAACTCAGAATCAGCAACATAATCATTTTTCAAAATAGTATTAGTGCATGATTCTATGACATCCACAACAAACACATCACTAGAGACATTAGGGTACTTACTTGCATGGTATATGTTGAATTTTACCTCTTCCCCACAGACTTTGAATGTCAGCTTGCCCTTTTGGACATCTATTAGAGCACCACCCGTAGCTAGGAAGGGTCTCCTAAGAATGAGAGGTACTTCCATGTCCTCCTCCATCTCCAGAATGACGAAGTCGGCGGGGAAGATGAATTTTCCAACCTTGACTAGCACGTTCTCCACCACGCCTTTGGGGACCTTTACTGATTGATCAGCCAGCTGTAGACTGATTCGAGTCGGCTTGATCACATCTTGGAGTCCCAGCTTCTTATAAACAGAATATGGCATGAGGTTTATGCCGGCTCCAAGATCACAAAGCGACTTTGTGAACTCTGTCTCACTGACACGCCAAAACACAACACCAAACTGCGACCAAGTGTAATCGCAGTCCGGGAATGCAGTAACAGGCAAGTTATATTATCAACCTGGGGTCTAGATCTACTGCTTACTCCGTGATTCTCTATTATCTAGCAAACTAATTCGAGTGATTGTTGTTCAATCTAAAGTAGTAAGAAAGCAGTAAATTGTTCGGTTTTCAAAGTCAGGAAAGAGTCACTCGGGAATGAGTCCCCCTAGCCCCTTAGTTAGGTTCAATTGTAATTCCCTGGGTTGATTTACTGTTGATTAGACTGCGGCAGATCCGACAGTAGCTTGGAATCTCTTAAGCTGACCAAGCCCTCTCAGTCTAACTACCCGGCAGACGACTAGTCTTCACTAGGATAGAAAGCTGAGGCTGTAAGCACAGAACTCCACTATTGGAATTGAGTTCCAGTACAAAGCAGTAAACTGGCTAACTCTCGTATAGCCAATCTCCTACTATCAAATGAAGAAGCTCTAACAGCCTAATCAGATTCTATCTATCTCAGGTTGCAGCAGAAATTGAGAAAAGCTGATCAGACTCCAATCAATTCAATAAACATGCATCATTCGATTAAAATCAAACAATAATATCATCCCAAGTCATTACAATCAAATCCCTAACACCAGGAACTAGGGTTCTTCATACCCAAGTGAGAGAAGGGTTCTACTCCATAGAGAGAGAAAGGAAAACAGAAATCAGAGTAGTCATACTCATAAAGATGAGGAAAATCTGCTCTGGGATGTCAATCTTCACTCCTAGGGACGCAATCTGGGCTTCAATGATGAGAAATCCACTCCAAAATAGCTCCTAGGGTTTGTTCTTCGCTCTTTCTCTCCTAAAAATCTATTTTCTGCTCAGAAAATCGAATTCCTCTTCCTTGGCTCGAATCTGCCTCCAAAAACCCGACTCTGGGCGAATTACGGGCAGAATTACGGCCGTAATCACGTCCTGCCCGTAATTCGCACCAAAACGCACGTTTCACTTAAGCTGCAGGAGGAGGAGATACGCCCGTAATTTCCCAATTACCGCCAGTAATTTGGGAATTACGGTCGTAATTCTTGGGGTCTTGCCCGTAATTTTATCACCGAGAGGAAATTCTGAGGAGAAGGCTCGGCTATTAATTTACGGGCATGCCCTGGCCAATTACGGCCGTAATTCTGCCCGTAATTCGCCCAGATTCGGGTTTTCGAGCCAAAATGGGCAGGAAACCAGAGTAAAACACGTGCAAATACGATGCTATCAAATTCCCCCACACTTAACTGTTTGCTTGTCCCCAAGCAAACCAAGTATTACACAAGGTAAGCTCACATATTTCAGTAAACCAACATCGGGGACAAGTCATAAAGGCACAGAACACATGAATCATACTGATTTTCAAACAATCAACACATGAACAACTTTAATAGCAACCTAGACAACCACCACAAAGGACATTCGAGTGCAGCAAAATCGAGCAACGGAAGAGTTTCCCCTCTGTTCACTAACCAACCGAGACTTGACTCGACCACTCACTCAAAATAGTCAACTCATGCATCCAACTCAAGACATCAGAACAGAGACCGAGCAATCTAGGTCCTCACCGGGGTACAAGAGTATAGAGAATATAAAAATGAATCACTCACTCTCGACCAGTGGGGCCAGGACAATTTAATGCGAAAAATGCGCATGCTATTTCTCTCAATCCCTAACATCTCTTCACCATGATGGCAGCCTCTAAATGCTAGAGTTCACATACATAATGTCATCACTAACTAATCAGGAGGTCTTAGACACAGGTTCAAATGACTGGCTAGGATCTTGGACATGGGGAAAAGGCCTTTTAGGTGGTGGAAGTATTCATAGCAAAAGGTTCCACATTTCCAAACCCACACAATCACAGTCAACAACCCGGTATTCCCTTTCTGCTATTCTGCAATACTCAACATCAGCATTTCCAAGCCAGACTGCTAAGAAACACTACTTAACGGGCATTGTTCAGTTTTTTTGGTAGTGGCTCTCTTTTGCTTTCAATTTTTCTTTGTTTTTCTTTCATTTTTCTTTTCATTTCTTAAGAGAGCCACCACTTCCGCACATATTTCAAACATCTGCCCAACTTTTAAGCACTACCTCCAACACTCACATAAACTTTAGCAGAAACAGCAGAGAATATGTAACAACCACTCTGTGGAACCTTCTAAAAGATGCAACAAGGGTGATTTTTTCGTTATAGACCAAAAGAAAGGATAACACACGGCTCAAAGGGGCTGACTAGGGGATATGACACATCAGGACAGTCAGTTTTGGGCGTGGGCTAATCCTATGCCCCCATCGTCTTAGCTAATGACAACGTGAATGCTACACATCATGGAAGAGGGATCTATCGCACAAGAAAGAAACGAGCAGGCTCAAGTCTCACATGGCTACCTATATGCTCTATCTCACATTCTGATACCCTGAACTAGATGCATAAACGACTGTCAAGAACAAGTGATCAGATCAAGTCACAGTTGGTAAGCAAGCAGTTGAAAAACTGAACCCCTACATCGTTCTACTGCACATCTCAGTCCTCATTATCGGTTGTCCTAGTCGCAAACAAGTTGTCATGCATTAATCCGAAAACCGTTCAATTCATCCATCAAAACACAGTGCCAATATGATCAAACAGCAGTACTTGGAGCCCTCAAATCGTAAGATTCGGACAACGGACTAGGCCTAGGCTCCAAGCACCCAAATATACGTTCCAATAAATACAAAGAACCCCCCCACACTTAAATGCGACAGTGTCCTCAATGGAGCCAAGGGAAGGGAACGATGTTACCGTGAAACAGTGGTCAGGAACGTTGACTGGATGGCGGACCAGTCAAAAGCAGAAGACTGGACAAGGACCAGTCCGACGGGCACAGAGCTAGAACCAACAAAACACACACAGTGGGTGAAATACAACATAGTTCCAAGTCTACAATCCACACAAGGGTAACAAGAAATAAAATCAACACAATCCGGAGTCTAAATCTGGAAAGATAGACAAAAGCCAAGCCCCCAACTCGATGGGCGGGCAAAATCAGATCACAGCTCGTCCCCTCCATCGCCAGTGGGAGGCGGGTAGTAGTCTTCATGCCCCGGGGACGCCTCCCAAGGGTAGCTCACAGCAGCAGGATCCATGTTCTAGTAGCTCATCATGTAATGCTGAGCTGAAATGATGCGGCGGCGACCATCGCGCTCACGGTCGAGGCGGGCGTTAATGTGCTCCTGGCCAGCAAGGATCTGCTCGTTCTGGCGGGAAAGGGCTGCCAGCTGCTCGGCAATGTAGGTGGTGGGTGCCGCAGCAGACGGGCCGGCACCGGAAGTGGAGTCGCCAGGTGCAGAGGGGGTGGGCCGAGTCCTCGTCCGACGAGTGGTCCGATGGGCTGCAGCATCACTCGCCTCGGGTAGCTCCTCACCCTCTGGTGCACGAGGAACAGGGCGAGGCAGGCCCGATCCAGGTCACGTTCCCGTCGCGCTCCAGTATCAGCTGGCGCCGGAGGGTCTCCCTGGAGAATGGCGTCGCCTCCTGGATGAGAGTGAATCCGGAGAGGTCGACGTTGTAGTACCGCGCCAGGGCAGTGACCACCGGCCCACACGCCAGGGGTCGATTACACCGTTTATGCTTGGCAACGGTCCTGGCGATGAGAGAGGACAGATGGAGGTTGTCCACCTCGTGGCTCATGGAGTGCAGGCAATGCAGGGTGCGGAGCTGAAGATGACTGGTGGAGCCCTCGCTGGGGGTGTAGGATTTCCCCAACAGCTGGTTGATGATGCGCCACTCTGGTCGCAGCTGAGTGGCCGTGGTGTGGCCCGGTGTGAAAACAGCTCCTGCAAACTCTGGGAGGCAGATCCTCTCGAAGAACTGCTGGTCCCGAAAGATGGGACTGTCGGGCTCCTCGATGGCCAGGTGACAGGGGAATGGTGGAAGCCCCAGCGCCCGACCAAAGTCGTCATAGCTCAGGGAGTAGAACTCCCCTCCGAGTCGGAACTGGATGGCGTGCCATGCGCGCCCGCGTGTCCGGAAATGCTCGAAGGAGGAGTAGAACTCCCAGAGGAGCTCCTGATAAACCGGCTCGGCAAGGCAGAGGAGGCGGCGCCAAGAGAAAGCGCGGATGGCAGCCTCCATTGCCTCGCGAGCACCCAGCTCTTCAAACCCTCCAGTCGAGGTAGTGGTGCTGAACGACTTTGCGGCGTCGGATGTCCCGCAAAGTCTTCCTCTGGTCGGCGTCGAGCAGGTGAAAGAACGTGTTCATTTTCCTGCAGCCACAAAACAGCAAAACCCAACAACATACATGGAAATTCGTCAATGGTGAGGTCACAATCATCCTCACCCGGGGCCCTCGAATCATAAATTCGGACAGTGGACTAGGCCCCGAGAAAGGAAAAACATTCATAACCAATCAGAATCATTCACCATTCACAACCAATCAGAATCATTCACCATTCACAGAAACTCAAACGCACTTGGAGCCCTCGGATTATAAACCCGGACAGCAAATTAGGCTCCAAGTGGGACAATCACAACTCATATTACTCGGTAGGCCAACCGAAAGATGAACAACAAGCAAGCAACAATGTAGGACCTACCGAATTAATTCAAGCACAAACCAATTCCCGAAATTCCTCACTAAACCCACAATATCAATCCTCCACAAATGACAGTAAAAGGATAGAAGCACACCTGGAGGCACAAGAGGATATAGTGGGTAAGGTGAGGGAAGACTGAGAGACCACAAAAATCGCCGGGAAACTCGCCGGGAGGCTCGCCGGAGTTTCGTCGCCGGACTTCACCGGAGCCAAACTCACCCAAAACTTTGGGGAATGAAGCCCCAAGTACCAGGAACACGGTGGTGGTCGCGGTTTCTCGATCGGAGGTCCGAGGAGGTCGAGGCCGGAGGAACACCGAAGGGTCGCGGTTTTCCGGCGACCCAAACCACCACGAAACTCGACCCCACTGGTATAGACTTGTGGGCGCCGACGAGAGGAGCACGGGGGTGGTCTCGGAATTTAATTTGGACCTCCGGTGAGCGAGATATGGCCGGAAAACCACCGGAGAAGAGAGTGGTTCGAGTTTTCCGGTGAGAGGGAGAGAAACTGGCCAGAAAAAATGGGGGAGAGAGAGAGTGGGGTCTCGGCCGCCACTTTTTAAACGAGGCTCGGGAGGAATTACGGGCAAGATTACGGCCGTAATTCCCCCTGGCCTTGCCCGTAATTTTATGGCCGAGCGCACTCTACCCCTTCTGGGCGAATTACGGGCAGGGTGTTAAGAATTACGACCGTAATTCTTACCCCCTTGCCCGTAATTTCTATGCCGAGCCCGTTTTTCAGTTTTTCTGTTCTGAATTAATTACGGGCAGGGGGTATATGAATTACGACCGTAATTAGTCCCCCCATGCCCGTAATTTTACTGCCGAGGGCCCTTTTTCTCCAATTTTTAAGCTGCAAATTCGAACATCCAAACCCAAACGTGCCCCGGTTCAAAAAATACACCACCATAGACCAAAATAGACCATCCGGGTCACGAGAAACATTGCAGAAAGACTCCAGACAGACTCAATGACTCGAAAACGACAAAAATTAAAAAGGAAAAAGGATAGAAATGCAAACCGTGGTGGGGTTACCTCCCCACAAGCGCTTCTTTACCGTCTTTTAGCTGGACGCCAGTATGGATGCTCAGGGAAGTGTAGGATCAGGTGCCTTCAAGAGCGGATCCACATCGCTCTTGAGGTACAGCTTCAAATGATGGCCATGCACGCGACGAATGTGACCACCAGCATTTGCCAACTCGACTTGGCCATCCGGTAAGATGCAAGCGAGTGAATACTCGGATGGCCAAGGTGGGGGCGGGACCAGCTCATAGTGGTCTCCGGCTTTCTTTCGAGCAGGCTTGGCTGCCTGCAGTTTCGGCCGCCACTCCTCCTTGATATGTATTTTTGGTGATGGAGTGGTCTGGAGTGGCAGCGAAGGTGTGGGAGGCGGGTCCTGCAAAATAGGCAGCACAGAAGGATACACGACAGACTCGTGCTCCTGGTGAGATACAACATGCAGAGGTAACGAAGCAGGTATAGTGTTAGCAACTGAAAACGTTATTCGCTCCTCGCCATCCCTCAAAACTAAGGTCCCATCATGCACATCTATGAGGGCCTTGGCGGTGGCCAGGAAAGGCCTTCCCAGTATCAATGGCACATTCACATCCTCATTTATGTCCAAAATCACAAAATCAACAGGATAATTGAATTTGCCAACCTTAACCAGAAGGTCTTCCACTATGCCCCTAGGATGCACTACAGATCGGTCTGCTAATTGAAGGCTCATCCTAGTAGCGCGGGGTTCACCTAGGCCTAGTTTCTTAAACAGTTTATATGACATAACATTTATACTAGCACCTAAATCCGCCAAGGACCTCTCTACATGCAAATTCTCAATAGAGCACGGGATAGTAAAACTACCTGGGTCCTTCTATTTCTGCGGAAGCTTGTTCTGCAGAATGGCCGAGCACTCCTCGCTGAGCTCCACAGTGGCCAGCTCGGTCAGCTTCTGCTTCTTTGAGAGAAGATCCTTCAGGAACTTCGCATACTTAGGCATTTGAGATAGTGCCTCCAGGAAAGGCACTTGGACATTCAGCTTCCTAAGCATGGCCATGAAGTTCTCGAACTCTGCCTCCAACCTGTCTTTGTGCAACCGAGTAGGGAAGGGGAGTTTAGGGATATACTCCTTCACTACTGGTTGCGGTTTAGGTGCAGGCACCTCAACCTCCTTCTCTATTTCTTCTTCACCTGCTGGAGATGCCGAGGCAGGGGTCTCTCTCTCCTGCTCCCGAACAGGTGGATCAACAGTCATCTTGCCACTCCTGGTCATGATGGCATTGTAGTGCTCATTCGGTGTCGGCGGATGAGGGATGGTCTGCCCGGGTAGAGTACCGGGAGCCCTTTGAGCCACTGCCTGAGCCACGCTCCCCAGCTAGGTCTGGAAATCCTGCAACACAGCCTGTGTGTTCCTCTGACCAGCTTCAAGAGCCAGGAATTTTCCCGAGGCCTTCTCCATGAACTGCTCAATGGTGTTGAATTTCTGAGCACTAGAACTGGCGAGAGAACCCACCAAGTCCCGCAGTTCACCCAACTGATCATTCTGCACTGGGGCAGCAGGGGCTGCACCTGGCTGCTGGAAAGGTCGCGGCTGTGAATGAGCAGCATGCCCTTGCATGGGCTGATAAAGAGACTGTTGTTGCTGCTGGAATGGCCCCTGTCTGGGCTGATATGGTGGCCTCTGGAAACCCGGCGGTCCCTGGGGGACTGGTGGTATGGAATTTGCCCCACCCCAGGAGAAGTTAGGATGCTGGCGCCACCCCTCGTTGTAAGTGTTACTGTAGGGGTCATTGCGCCTGACATTATTGATGAAGTTCACCTGCTCCTGGGTGTGGTTGACTCCTTCATCGCCTGGCAGTCTTCCACCGTATGATGGGTGCTTTCGCACCAGTGGCAGAGCATTGCCTGCTGCTGTCCGGTCCCTGGAATCATCCCGGAACGATCGATAGCTGAGACCAGCTTCGATACTACCTGCACCAAATCAGAGGGATGGGCTCCCACAGAATGTACACCTCGGCTGGGTGCTCGCCTCGACCTCCTGGCAGTGCCCCAATCATAACCGTTCTACGCCATCTCCTCAAAGAGTGGATTTTAGCTGTGGCGGGGTTTTGGTCAGCATGTTCCCGCCACAGACCGAATCGATCAGCTGCTTGTCCTCCGGGAAGAGGGCGTGATAGAAGGTGCCCACCTTGAAGGCATCATTGAAGCCATGATTTGGACACCTCAGGAAGAGACTGTTGTACCTCTCCCATGCATCTATGATGGTCTCATCCTCATCCTGAGCAAAATGGGTAATTTGCTTCTGCAGGTCAGCTGTCTTGGAGGGAGGATGGTAGCGGGTGAGGAACTTGTCCGCTAGGTTTGCGAACGTGGTAATGGAGCCCGGAGGTCGAGTGTCTAGCCACTCCTTGGCTTGCCCCTCCAGTCGTGCCTTTAGAGCCCGCTTGAAGTTCCTGCAAGTTCATTCAAGCTCCTGGTCTAATGGTAGTAGATCTCCCAACTGGCTACGGGTCATGCACTACCTGCACACAGTCAGCAGAAACAACCCGTGAAGGCACACAGGTGGAAGAGAAAAATGCAATAAATAAAAAGCTAGAGTAACAAATTCTCACGTTTCCCCAATAATCTAGAGGGTCCCCGGCAACGGCGCCAAAAACTTGACACGCCAAAACACAACACCAAACTGCGACCAAGTGTCATCGCAGTCCGGGAATGCAGTAACAGGCAAGTTATATTATCAACCCGGGGTCTAGATCTACTGCTTACTCCGTGATTCTCTATTATCTAGCAAACTAATTCGAGTGATTGTTGTTAAAGCTAAAGCAGTAAGAAAGCAGTAAATTGTTCGGTTTTCAAAGTCAGGAAAGAGTCACTCGGGAATGAGTCCCCCTAGCCGCTTAGTTAGGTTCAATTGTAATTCCCTGGGTTGATTTACTGTTGATTAGACTGCGGAAGATCCGACAGTAGCTTGGAATCTCTTAAGCTGACCAAGCCCTCGCAGTCTAACTACCCGGCAGACGACTAGTCTTCACCAGGATAGAAAGCTGAGGCTGTAAGCACAGAACTCCACTATTGGAATTGAGTTCCAGTACAAAGCAGTAAACTGGCTAACTCTCGTATAGCCAATCTCCTACTATCGAATGAAGAAGCTCTAACAACCTAATCAGATTCTATCTATCTTAGGTTGCAGCAGAAATTGAGAAAAGCTGATCAGACTCCAATCAATTCAATAAACATGCATCATTCGATTAAAATCAAACAATAATATCATCCCAAGTCATTACAATCAAATCCCTAACACCAGGAACTAGGGTTCTTCATACCCAAGTGAGAGAAGGGTTCTACTCCATAGAGAGAGAAAGGAAAACAGAAATCAGAGTAGTCATACTCATAAAGATGAGGAAAATCTGCTCTGGGATGTCAATCTTCACTCCTAGGGACGCAATCTGGGCTTCAATGATGAGAAATCCACTCCAAAATAGCTCCTAGGGTTTGTTCTTCGCTCTTTCTCTCTCTAAAACTCTATTTTCTGCTCAGAAAATCGAATTCCTCTTCCTTGGCTCGAATCTGCCTCCAAAAACCCGACTCTGGGCGAATTACGGGCAGAATTACGGCCGTAATCACGTCCTGCCCGTAATTCGCACCAAAACGCACGTTTCACTTAAGTTGCAGGAGGAGGAGATACACCCGTAATTTCCCAATTACCGCTAGTAATTTGGGAATTACGGTCGTAATTCTTGGGGTCTTGCCCGTAATTTTATCACCGAGAGGAAATTCCGGGGAGAAGGCTCGGCTATTAATTTACGGGCATGCCCTGGCCAATTACGGTCGTACTTTGGCAGGGGCTGCCCGTAATTCTGTCTGTGATTCGCCATCTGACCTCCAAATGACCCGAAACTTGCGCCTATGCACCTCCTTACTTGCTAGGACCTGAAATACGACAAAACAACACAACCTAGCGTAAAATAGGCCAAGGAACAATCAATTCGAGCCAAAATGGGCAGGAAACCAGAGTGAAAACACGTGCAAATACGATGCTATCACTCACCAACAATACATGGGATGGTGAAGCTCCCTGGATCTTCCCTCTTCTCTGGCAATTTATTTTGGATCACTACACTACACTCTGCTGTGAGTGTTACTTTCTCCAAATCTGTCCATTTTCTCTTCTTTGTCAAAAATTCCTTAAGAAATTTGGCATACGTGGGCATTTGCTCAAGAGCCTCAGCTATCGGAATGTTGATGTGCAATTGCTTGAAGAGATTCACAAATTTTTTGAAGTTCGGGTCCTCTAAGGGCTTCATCAACCTTTGAGGGAATGGTACGGGTGGTTCATAAGGTTTTAGCTCCTCCCTCTTCACATTTTCCTTGCTGGTTTATCACAGGCAGAATGCTTTTGCACAGACAAACTGTTGTCAATTTGCCTGTGCAAAGCTGATTCTTCATTTTCTGCACAAGATCTTTCTCCCGGTGCTCCGTCTTCTGCCTCAGGTTCCTTTTTCGAGCTGCTGGGGTTTTCCAAGACCTTGACACTCCTCAATGTCACCGCCACAACTTTGGCATCTTTTGGATTCCTCTCGGTATTAGTTGGTAATGTCCCTGGAATCTGGCCTTGCATATCTGCCAAAGTTTGAGCCATCTGTCCCATCTGCCTCTCCATAGCTAGCATACACGATTGTAAATTATGGTTGATGGCTAGCTGTTGATTGACAAATTGATCCAGGCCCTTCAGATTATTGTCGGTTTTCTGCATGTGAGCCAGAAGCAATTCTTCAAGTTTTGGTTTCTTCTCTGGTTGAGGTTGTTGTTGCTGCAGCCCTGGAGGTGGGATGTTGTGAGCACTAGTTGGGTTGTTGTTTGCCCAGGAAAAGTTAGGATGCTTCCTCCATTGCGGGTTGTAGGTATTTGAATATATACCTCCCTGGCCTTAATTTCGCTTATTGTTGATATAGTGGACATCCTCCAACTGAGCAGCTCCCAGTGGACATAAATCCCTATGATGAGCACCTTCACATAATTCGCAAAAAGCAACCTCCTCTTTTCTACCAAGAGCCATCTTAGCCAGCCTTTGTTCGAGTGCATCGAACTTGGAATTCAGCTTAGCATCAATCTTTGCTTCTAAACTTGCAACTCTGTCTATCTCATGCAAGCCTCCTCTTCTTCGAATGCTGGTCTCACTACCCCATTGAGTATCTTCAGAACATATCTTCTCTACCAGTTCATATGCTTCTGGTGCTTCCATCCTTGTGAAACCATTTTGGGAAGCATTATTCAGAGCATCTCGGAATTGTCTTCTGATTCAGTTGAAGAAAATAGAGATCACGTTCCATTCTTCAAGACCATCGCTTGGGCATCTCATTAAAAGCCCCTTATAGCGCTCCCATGCCTCAGTCAGACTCTCGTCTTCAGCTTGTTTAAAAGTAACAATTTCCTCTTGCCTCTTCATTGCCTTGGCAGGAGGAAAGTACTTATCCAAAAAGGACTTCTCAAGCTAACCCCATTTCGTGATGGAACATGGTGTTAAATTGCCGGTCGTCCTACTTGGCTTGCACGAGGAAGATAGACCTGAAAAATTCACCTGCACACTAACACCCAGATCAAAATAATTCACTCACAAAAATCAACAAAAATAAGGTATGGCAGTCCCCGGAAACGGCGTCAAAAACTTGATAGGGCAAAAGCGTATATGCCTTAATCCTATCTCGTAGTAATCCGGAAAGTCCGAGTATCGTCTCTCAGGGACTGGTACAACCTTATGATTTACCGATTCTATGGAGCAAACTATAGGTGAAAATGGTTTGGTTGATGAAATTATTAACTAATAGCAAAATAATTAAACTAATCAAGCAAATTAAAATGGTCGGGAAAAATTCAATGGAGAAAGCTCTGGGAGAAACACCTGGACTCGCTACCTATCTTATCCTACTGGGTGGCTATCCCTGTCGTGAATTACTACGTACTAAAAAATTAAATCAAATCCTACTGTTGTTGCTCAATGACTTAATTATTTAGTCTGAAGATCGATATCCTATTTAAGATCGCATAGCACCTTATTTAATCCACTGTCGCTTCAATAAGTTACTATGTCACATGAAATATGTTCAGTTATTAGGGTTTCACTGTCGATAATAACCTAATTAACTACAAATCGATGTATTGGTGGCCAGTCAACACAAATCATTAAGTAATTCCATGTAATAGAAATTGGAAGAAAAGAAATATGAATCAATCATTCAAGTCTAGAAATAGTTACATCCTATGGTGTTTCCCCCGGAAATCGGCGTTTAGTTCATGATGAAACTGAGATAAATCAATATAGTTTTGATCATCATGTTCTAAATCAACAATAAAAAACTAGTTCGGTCTAGAAAATCCAACCAAAATTAATCGCTCTCGTTGAATTCAGCTCTAGCCGCCTTGGAGAAGTCGATCGTCGATGATCCTGCCCAACCGCCGCTCGCCAATTGCCTGCGCTCTTTCTCTCTTTCTTCCGAAAATTCCCGTCTCATCCCCAATTCTTTTCTCCCAAAAGAATTCTCCGTCTCGTCTAACTCCCTCCGCCAGAATTAATATCTCCACTCCTCAAAACGACGCTGTCATTATCCCCCACTACAGGACAGCAGACGTGGGCAAAAAAATGCTCCAAGGAATGCCTTCTTGCTCCATTTCGTGTCCCAGTCCAAGTCTCCTGGCGATCCAAATAATTTCCCAAGATGGTGCTCGCCATTTCCAGCGTAATTCCAGCCCAAAGCTAATTGTTGGGCCTCAAGTCCAACTCGTACTCGCCATTTGCAACTTCTGAAATCTATCTGCGCGGCCACTTTCTCTATCTCTTCACCTAGAAACACACCAAAACTCTAACACAAAATGGTAATGGCTTTTTAACCATTCCGGATTAATTCTCCCTCAAATAGCTCCAATCGACTTAAACATATCATGAGATAGTCACATAAAACTCAAGAATCCGATATATTAAAGTCGATTATCAAGAGGCTTAGCCAAATGACTAAGCACCCCCTTAATCATGAGATCCTCTCTCCCAAATCTATTCTAATCTTCAATATTTTCTTTTAGTGAGCCATTAACGGGAAGAGTGAGAATGGATGAAAGGGATTATGGAATCCGCGCGCAGAGAAGGTGTTGAATTGTTTTTTTTTTTTTTTGTGAACTTATTTGTTAAATAAAATTGATCATGTGAACTTCTAAATCGTCCAAATCAAATGTACTCGAGATTACCCCAATTTCCATTATTACCATCCTTTGAGTATTTTCGTCCAAATCAAATGTACTCGAATGATAGCTCAAACATTCAACGAAAAAAAAAAAAAATGATAGCTCAAACAGATGGGGAATAAAATATGTATAATTTAATGTGCATTACATTTTAATGTAACTCAAGAGAAATATCAATTATGGAAAAGAACCATCTATCACGTAAGATATATAAAATGTTCTTCTAATTATTACGTAATGTAAACACAACTGACACAATTAACAAGTAAAATGTTCTTCTAATTATTACGTAATGTAAACACAACTGACACAATTAACAAGTAACGAACTTGTAAATATTTTGTGATGCAACCTATATAGGGAACTTATATAGTCAAAAACTAGTTAATTAATTAATATATTAATCGCTCAAGTAAACCAATGTTTAATTTTACTGTTCAATACGAAAAGATATGCACAACTTCATTTTTTTCCGGAAAAGCAATTTATGATCAATTGTGGCCCGCGTTAATGAGTTACTGTTGATGATGAATTTTTTATAATGTAAGCGGGTGCAACGTGTACCCAAGTAACTTACCTGTGAGCTAGCAGCAGCAAAACAGCGCAAGTGCAATTGCACTATACCTTACAAAATTGTAGGGAAACAAATTTTTTTATCTTCTTAATGTAATTAATATATTCATTACATTAAAGTTTTTCAAGGTTAACTTTTTTATACACCAGTTTAATCAAATGTTATATCTTCTTAATGCAATTTATTTATTAGACCAAAACCTCTTTATCAATAGACCACATAGTAAGAATTAATTAAAAGCACAAGCAGCAAAAAGATCGTGTCACTGTTCCCAAAAGAAAATTTCGAAAGTTACTGTTCATCAACGGGTTTGTAGTATTTACTGCGTTTGGATTTAGTTGAGACTGTTGGATCTAATACCCATCCATGCTTCTTTGAATGGAAATCCTTGATGTCCGACCCTCTTCTCACTTTCATTCCAATCGAAGATAAGAAGTAGAACGAATATCCTTCCGTGTTCCATTTCTACTCCTGTCCTCCGCCTAGGCTAAAAATCTACGAAAATTGCAGAAAGCGGCCGATGGAACATGCAGGCGAATTTGTGCAACACTATTTACATAATTACAAATAAGATCTCATAAACAATATTCTACAACTGGTACATAATTATTATAAAAGATTTGTATAATATTATTCTACAACTGTTACGTAATTACTATAAAATATTTGTGTAATATTATTCTACAACGGTTATGTAGTTCCAAATATTAGTTTTTTTACACAACAGTTTAATGGCCATTATGTTATACTTTCTTAATTAATATTGTTTTATCATTAGACCATAAGCTCTTTATCGTTAGACCACACAGTACGAAAGATAATGTTACGTAATTACAAATATATTATACCAACCTCCCAAATTGTCTATATTATTTGCATTACACTAAGGTTCTGTAAAGGTAAGTTATTTTTTACATAACAATTTAATCAAATTTTATATTTTTCGTAACTTGATTTCATTATTAAACCACACCGTACGAAAGATTGTGTACTATAAAAGTTGTGTAAATGCAAATATGTTATATAAAGCACTGAAATTTAACATAAACTACTTATTATTTGCATTAGACTAAGGTTTTGTATGATTATTGGTTTTTTACATAGCAGTTCAATCGAATGCAATATTTATGTTAACTTTATCTTATTATTAGATCAACAGTACCAAACATATGTGTAATACTACACTATGAAAGTTATGTAATTTCGAATACGGACTCCCTCCTATTGTCACTCTAGAAAATGGCGGCTTTGCGTTTTAATGTCAACCCGGATCCTAAGTGTGATGACTACTCCGCGAGTTCTTATTATTTAGCAGTGAAAGTGTAGTGAAGATCCAAACAAGCAAACAAGCAAAGCAAGTAAAAAGGTTGTTTTCAAGTCGAGAGAGGTCACCCGGATATGGTTCCCCCAAGACTGCAGTTAAGCCTGATTGTAATTTACCAAGTTCAATTCCAATGATAGTTATACTGCGGGAGGTTCTTAAACAGTCTGCAGTCTCGACTAAAGGTCTCCAGACCCTCTCAGTCTCAGTCTCCAACGGGCGACTAACCTCCACCGGAGTAAACAGATTGAGGCCCTAACGAACCAAACCTCCACTACCGAAGTAAATTCGGTAAAGAATAGTGAATTGACTCCTCGACTAAAGTCGCCAATTCACTACCTTCAATCAAGGATGCTCTATCAACCTAGGCAGATATTCTCATTCTAGGTCAAAGCAGAAATAACAGAAATTTGATCAGGATTCATGCCATTCAACAATTCAAACCTCAATTGAATATAATCAAATCATAGAATCTGGACTTGGGTTGATACAATCAGACCTAACATACAAATCTAGGCTTCTTCATACCCAGGTGAATAAGAAAGTTACTCCATAGAGAGAGATGGGAGATCTAGCTCTGATGCGGAAACCATACTGTGAAGGATGAGAATCTGCTTCTGGCACTCAATCAGCTCTTCTCCAAACTCAAGCCGGGCTCCAATGGTGATGGAGATTGAAGAAAGACACTTGCAGAATCAGGTTAGTCACTTTCTCTCCCTAGGTAGCACTTTCTCTCTCTAAAACTCGGAACGCTTCACTTTTTCCCTTCTTTTTCCATAAGATGCTGCCTGTCGCGATCCCCGGCCTGAATACCCGGTCGGGTATTTTGGGTGGCGACCAGGTATATTCAAAACGCACCGTCGGGGAACAGGGGAAAATCCCCGGTAAAGGCCAAGAATCCACGACCGGGGATTTAAGCCTCACGATCGGGCCCCCTTCTGCTTCTCAACGTCCAAAACGCCTTTTCCCCGGTCTGCTCCAAAATACTCGTCCGGGTATTTCTGCTTATGGCCGGGTATTTTGCTCCTCCAGCACACTTCGACCCAAACGTGCTCCTTTCGATCCGAAACTCTTCTCTTCGCGTCGATTCCAACGCCAAGCCCTGTAATATGACATAAACGCACAACCTAGCATGAAATCGACTTAAAACACGAGAATCGACATCTCTAACAGCTCAACAATAGGGGTAAAAACATGTGCAATCAATGGTCTATCAAATACATTATATAAAGCTTATGGAGGGGTCTCTTATGTATTACTTAAACAAAACCTACTAACGATTCAGTAATATATGTTTGAATGAAAATTCATTTATTATTAATTAAACTGTTTATCATAACATCAATTCGCAAGACGTACAAATGTTCTGTAAGGTAAGTTATTGTTTTACATAACAATTAAGTCATAAGACATTATAAAACTTATGAAGGGATATTTATTTTTTATATATCATTCAAACAAACAAATTGTGTATGTCTTTCGTAAGGATTAAGACATGTAATTAGTTTCTTGCCGCTGTAAAGCGCGGGCCAAAAAACTAGTATTAACTAATGAGAACTATCATTGGTTCCGAAATTAAACTCCGCCGCTAACTATGACCACTTTGTTGGCTGCTATTAGAAACCAAGTCCCCAATCTTAGTCGTTTTCTTTTGGTTTCAGTATAAAGTAACGGTCCATTCGGCAAAGTTGCCACAGGTGGCCGGTGGACGTGATCAGGACAAGTAGCTGGTAGCTGAAGTTCCATTTCTTGAAACTCCAGCTAGACACTTTCACATTCTTCTCCTTTGAAATTGAATTTTACTTTGTTCTTAATGAATTCTTATTTGATGCCTGTTTGTTTACAAGTTCTTGGCCTCGGCTACTGAAATGACAAAGAAGTCACAAAACTGTGGGACTATATATGGCCGACCCCGATACACCCTTTTTCCACCAAACCACCAAACGAAATATTTATCCATCTCTACACCCGTAATACTTCTCTCCCGAACGTACATCAAACAATGAAAGAACAGTGTGATGATCATCTTCCCAAACATCCTTATCGTTGCTATCTCCGCTTTCCTTTTCATGTATCTTGCAGACAGTAGAAGCCCCACATCAATCACTTGCAGCACCGTCGAACTTAATGCAATGTCATGCCTTCCATACGCCGAAGGCGACAAGCCCACAATCGACCCCAAGTGCTGCACCCGTCTCCAAAATCTCGTCGCAACTGCAACCTCCAAAGACGACAAGGTGACAACATGTCATTGCTTGGAAGATGCTTTCCAAAAGTTTCCTGCTATCCAAGACCAGTATATGAAAGCAATTCCAAACCTATGCAACCTTACGGTTCCTTTCCCTCTCTCAAAGAAGATGAAATGTGACAAGTAAGTAGACTCACTACATAACACCAACTCTCTAAATTTTCAATAATGCTTGAAAAATATTTAGCAAATTCTATTCATGAATATTGATCTAACATTACTTTATTCTCATGTTTTTACCGCAGCATCACACAAATCACCACCACCTATTAGAGCCACATCCCAAAGTTGAATGTATTTCGAGAAACAAATCGATCAAAGTCTACATGGTTACTAAGCCGTAAAATTATTTTGAAGTACTTGTTTATGTTCAATGATACTCTATATTGTATACGTAAAATGTAAGAAAGAAATAGCTCATTTCCCTACAATCTACATATTTATTATTTAGTTATAATATACTTTTCTTCATTTTATCCATTTATATGTATACCATTTCTAAGAAAATTGTACTAAATGTGTCTTTTTTTTACAAAAGATAATCATATATTGATAGAAACAAATCGAAAGTTACATCCTGGAATTCAACCAGGCCTGAAAATCAAAATAACGACACGTAGTCGGAAACAAAGACAGGGCCTGTCTAGCTACCATATGAGCTACCCTATTGTTATCCCGACCTACAAATCGTACACTGAAGTCTGGATGTGACGTAAAAACCTGCAGAATCTCCTCCAAAATAGCCCCTACTCGACTATCACGCACATCAGCCCTACATATTTTATCAATAACAACCTTGGCGTCACCTTCAAACCGCATTGACACGAAACCTTGCGCTAAACACCAGCGGATTTCTTCTCGAAGAGTAAGTAGTTCTGCCACCATTGGATAATCCATAAGAGGGAATTGCACTCCAGCAGCCCAGAGGGCCTCCCCACCTCATTAAGGAGCACAAATCCTCTCGCAGAGTGAGACCCTCTACGGACTGCCCCATTCCAATGACACACAGGCCCCCCTGTCTCACCTAAGTCCACTGAAGTAGTGCTAGGAGGAGACAGAGAGGGAGGCCAAGGATCACTAGGCAAGCTAAGTCATTCCCCTAACTGTTGGTGATACTGGCTCATCAAAGCAGGGATACCGAACTGCTTCCCTTCAAAGACCACCCAATTCTGGGATGGCCAAATCCTCCACAAGACAGCAATTACTGCCATGAACTGCGAGGGTTGATGTAAGAGAGTCAGCAATTTCTTCAGGAATAGAGGAAATGTATGACGTGGCAATCCTTCACCAAGATGATCTAAACCAGCCTGAGTCCACAAGGCCCTGGCCACCGGGCAGTCAAGGAACAAGTGTTCCATTGTCTCCAATGTAGCCCAACAAACAGGAAAACGGGGAAGGACATCTACTTTCTGTTCAATTAGCGCCTCAGTAGTCGGCAGAATTATGTTTAAGATTTGCCAGGCAAAATACCTTCAACTTCGGAGGAATGTTAGCCTCCCACACTCGGATCCAACTAGGTTTGTCCATCCAACTAACATCCGCCCGCCAACGCCCATTCTGCTGATCCAGACGAACTGCCAAGTGATAAGCCGACTTAATAGAGAAAAAACCATCCTCAGTGGCATGCCTTATCAGACGATCTTCAATATTTTGCCTTGGTAAGGGCATCGCCTTAATTGCCTGGCAAGTCGGAGGATCAAACCACTGGCTAAGCTTATCATCGCACCAACGTCCTTCTCCTGGGAAGAGGACTGCAGAGACCATTACATCCCCTCCCTCAGGCAGGACCCGCGGGTTATATATCAGGGGGAAAGGATGCTGCTGCGCGATCCAGTTCGAATCAAGCAAGGGGGCCGTCTGGCCATTCCCAATCTGCCACCGTAATCCCTTAGTCAACAACTGACGCCCAAAGAGAATGCTTTGCCATCCCCAGGACGGGCGGGACCGAGCTGTAGCTGAAAGGAAAGAACTCTGCGGGAAGTATTTCCCTTTATAAACCTTGGCTAAGAGGGACTAGGGTTCATTCAGGATTCGCCATCCTATCTTAGCTAAAAGAGCTTGATTAAAATGTTCGAACCGACGAAAACCCATCCCCCCTCATGTTTACTTCTACACAGATTCTGCCAGGAGACCCACCGAACCCTGGAGCATCCCTTCTCAACCCCCACCAGAATCTAGCCACATGCTTGTCCAGGAGACGACATAGAGACAACGGCAGACGAAAGCAGGACATCACATGGAGCGGCAGAGCTAAAGCAATAGATTTAATCAGAGTTTCTTTACCTGCCGAAGACAAAGTCCTTCGTTTCCATCCTTGTAGACGCTCCAACAGCTTCTCCTCCAAATAGCGGAAAGTGGCCATCTTGGATCGTGCTATCAATGTGGGGAGACCAAGATACTTATCTTGTACCCCCTACCGCACCTACCCCAAGGAATGCCGCCAAGAACTCCAGATCTGGCAAGGAAATATTCTTACTAAAACAGACAGCCGATTTCTCCAAGTTCACCCTCTCGCCACTAAGCTCCTCATACTCATTAAGAACTTCTAACAGATTCTTACACTCCTGGAGGAAACCACGGAGGAACAAGTAAGAATCATCAGCAAAGAACAAATGAGATATTCGGGGAACCCGAGGCGCTATCTTAACTCCTGCCAACCTCTTCTCAGAGATGGCTTTACGAAGTAAGGCAACAAACCCCTCTGTGCAAAGCACAAAGAGTAGGGGAGAAAGAGGATCCCCCTGACGGAGCCCCCTAGAAGGCGCAAAGAAACCTGACGGAGATCCGTTCATGAGGACCGAGAAAGTTGTCGATTTTAAACATTCCTGAATCCATCTTCACCAGACAGAGCTAAAACCCATATTTTCCAAAACCGCAAGAAGAAAGGACCATTCAACTCTATCATAGGCCTTTTCCATGTCAACCTTTAGAGCCATGTATCCCTTTTTGCCACGTGTTTTGATTTTCAAATAATGCATTAACTCATGCCCAATAAGGATATTATCCACTATCTGTCTCTCCCTGATAAAGGCATTCTGCCCATCCGAGACAATGGTAGGCAAGATCTCAGCAAGTCGCTCCGCCATAATTTTAGTGATCCCTTTATATACGAACTGGCATAAACTAATAGGGCGAAGTTGACGCATGGATTCCACTGACTCCGGAGCATCGAGTTCGTAGCAAAGAAAGAGCCAACCGCTGAAACCACTGACTCCCCAAAAATCCCCAGTAGGCTTTAAAGAATTTTCCCGTGAAACCACCTGAGCCTGGCGCCTGCTTTGAGACCATCGCAAAGACCGTTTTGCGGATCTTATCAGGACTAACCTCAGCGGTTAGGGTAGCATTCATTTCTGGGGTCACATTGGATGAAATGGGGAGATCAGCCACCCGCTCAGTCATATTATGTATATGAGACTCCGAGGTGAAGAGAGTTTGGTAAAAATTGGTCGCAATGTCTGCCTTTCCTTTTTCATCTGTTATCCAATCCCATGATCATTAAACAGGCCAGAGACAACGTTCCTTTTACGTCGGGTTCGCGTGACCGTGTGGAAGTACGACGTATTCTTATCACCTCTTTTTAACCACCGGACACGCGATTTTTGCTACCAGTATATCTCTTCTGCCTCCCATTGCCTGTTTAATTCTGTTTCCAAATTTGTCATTTCCTGCCAGTTGATTGGATAAACAGCTTTTATTTTGGCAATCTCATTTTGCAAGGTATGGATATTTTGCAGGGAATTAGTGGTTCCCGCTCTGCTCCAGTCATAGAGCAAATGGCGAAGCTTCTTCAACCTTTCCCACAACTGGAACATCGGAGTACCATGAATTGGTTCCTGCCAAACGTACGCAACCATAGCCTTGACTTCGGGGTTATCTGCCCACCTGGCATCAAACCGGAATAGAGGGCGACATGTCCGAACATAAGGTTTATCAGACAGAAGCAATGCCTGATGATCAGACCCCTGGTCAGTGAAGTGTTTCACTAGAGTGTCAGGAAAATGATCCATCCACCGTTGGGAAAATAGTGCTATGTCTAGTCTTTCACGAATACATGCCAGCCCCATATGTTTGTTTGTCCAAGTAAAAGTGTCACCCTGGTAACCAAGGTCGTGCAACCCGAGATCGTGGATCATATTGCGGAGGTCCAGAGCTTGGGAAGCATTCCACGGGTTGCCACCATACTTCTCATTCTCAGATAGGGTCACATTGAGGTCACCAATGATAACAAAGGGGAGCTGAAGTCCCTCACAGAGCATACAAATTTGGATCAGTTGAGTCGCACGCAAGGCGATATTACAACTCAAGTAAGCACAGAGCACCACATACGAAGAACCATTTTCATTAATTCTTGAACCAATACAAAAAATGGAATGATAAAACAACGAAGCATCAAATTCGGGGGACCACGCAGCTACAAGACCACCAGAACCATTAATAGCATCAACAAAAAAACAATGAGCAGACTCAAACCCTAGCCCCTACAAACGACGGGAAACTACTCGCCTGGACGATCATGTTTTTAAAAAAGAAAACAAGGTCCGAATTATTCGAACAAACTAAACTAAAAGCTGTTTGGAATGTGAGGGATGGCCCAATTCCTCTCACATTCCAGGACAAAAGCCTCATTTATCTGGTTGGGGCCACTTTTGGCTGGCTTCCTCCACCACTTCATTTTCCGTGTGCTCCTCCACAAATTGCCTCTTCGGGGTGGGACTACCCTGAAACCCCCCTTCTACCTCTTGCAGAGACCTCTTATGAGTCCCATCATCAAGATTAGAACCATATTCGTTCAGCTTTAAAACCATTTCCCCTTCCGAAGGTTCCAAATGGTCCTTATTCTCATTGATGACAAGATTCGCCTCAAAAGTAGCCACCACATGTTTCACCTGTCATGTTTGAACATGTCGTTCCTGGGCACTAGACGGGTTCCTAGTTTTGATAGCGAAACGGAGCTCATCTTCATCAGACTGAGAACCATCCGAAACCCCATGAGCATCAGAGTCATCCACCACCATTTTGCCCTTCTCTGCCACTGGACAAACCGAAATAACCTCCTCCTTTCCCTGCTCACTCTTAGCACTTTTACCCTTGCGGTTGCCAGGTTTCTTTCCAGATTGATTAGCCAGGAATCCGACCGGTCTCCAGTTTCTCGGCTCGGTTCGAAGCATCAGTCGATTTCCTCCGGGCTGGGAGGGGAGCAGCCCGTGCCTTAGGGGTCTCCGCTGCCAATTTCAGCTCTCCCAGATTAACCAGACGACGGCCTTTCTTCTCCCCACCTTGAGCCACATCAGGAGTACTACGTGCAAGGTTTGGCGGGGTATCCTCGTCCGAGTCGTCCAAGATCAGTCGGCGACGTCGGATTTCAGCAGGTGCAAGGTTGACGCCTTTATGTTCCCCAGGAAATTTTTCAGTGACCCCATCGAAGAGAGGATCATGAGAACAAGACCGCTCCATTTCCTGAGAGTGATTATGGGCATGGTGTCCCTGATTCCTCCCCTCCTCCCAACTATGTTCATCAGTGCCCCGGCCGGGCTGCTGGTTCAGTGCGCAGGGAGGCCGAGCTGCACGACCTAGCTACACCTTCGGCTACTTCGCCAGGTTGAAGCCACGCGGGCTCTGGCGACGTTGTGTGTAACACCCTACCCTGTACGTTTTGCCTGATCATATTGTTCATACAATTGCATCGGAAATAATCTCGGGTGTTACATTAATTACAACATTTACCCAAACAAAATTTCTACATGAATTGCTCGCGTAATGTGCTAACAGTTTTGTAACTAAATCCTGCAAAATAATTTATCTGAATCCCTGCATCCATAGACATACACATATACCCATAACCATATACATTGGCTTTCATATCCATAGTCACAGTTTTCATACTCCACAACTGCATATCATACTTATACATACCATAATCGTCACAACTTACACAACCACACAAATATACACATATCATCAACTTTCCAAACCTATGGATATCTCCCACTACATCAGAAGCTAGTATGCACATGAAAAATGTTCTGAAAGCATTTTTACAAAAAGGTGTGGATCACTGGCCAAATCCCGAGTAGTAGTCCAAGCACAGAATAGTTGAAGACCATACCTCATCATGCCTTCAACTCTTGCTCAACTCCCACCTATACACCTATCTACTGCTGATGATGATGATCTGCTTACACATGGCATACGCAGAGAAAAAGGATAAAGGGGGTCAGCTCATAGCTGAGTGAGATAATCATAGCATCGTGAGTTCATAACAGAGCATACCTCTACCATACATCTAGCAAACAAGCCAAAGCACTAGGATCAGACCTCAGGCATCCAACATCCCAATAGGTAAAAGACTCAACAACATTGACTTATGCATATGCATCTTATCATGTTTCTACTTGTAGTCATACATACCCCAACATCCCGTCGGATGTGGTCATACATACCCCACACCACTATGGGTGTATTCATACCCCGACACCGCTCTGGGTGTGGTCATATCTCGTAAGAATTCTTCATTCACCACCACATGAGAGGTGTGACTATCATACATATCATAATAGAGTAATAGCATAGGGAGCCCTAATTACTATGTAGTTGACCGTGAGACCACAACACTCATATTTGGTATCCTTATACATGATTCATATCTCATCTTGCTTAATCATAATTCATTACTTGCACATGTACTTGACCTGGCCATAATTGGCTCAACATAGGTAAATCAGGAGTCGTATAATTGCACTTCCTCGGGATAAACCCTCGTGCAAGTCATCCTCCTTAAACATCATAATATCACCCTGGGAAGTTTGTTTCCCCCACTTGTGAATCAAAAACAACCACAATATCACATCATGTCAAAACACCTGATCGAACAACCATGAAGTCATATCAACGGTTAAGCCACAAATGGCAACATGTATGCAACCATCAACATAAACAAGGTCCATATCGATTAGGGCAAGTCAATAATATCATACAGCAGTCTAGGGTTCAACATATAGCACAAAATTCCATACACCCCTAATCAGGCCATTCTAGTTCACCTAGGTCAATTCTAAGCATCAAAGTTATGGTCGTTCAAAGTTTGACGAAATCGAAAAAAGGCTCGTTCGGGGTAGCAAACGACGTTTTTTCGGGACGAAGGCGGGACCAAAAAATTTTGCGGCTTGCAAGATCTCGAAAAATATGCGGAATCATAAAAAAATTTACCACGATCGGATAACCGAGCACAAAGTTACGTTTTTTTTTAAAGTTTTTGACGCAGGTTAGGCATTCACCGCCTTTCTCTAGAGCGGTGATGCAATCACCGTGATTCTCTCATGCGGTGATGTAATCATCGCTTTTCTTTAATGCGGCGATCCAATCACCGCCTTGCTCAGACGCGTGTGAAGGCCCAAACATGCGTAGATTGGAAAATATTTTCATAACGTGTGTATTTTGAGAATTTTTTTTTAAAAAACATGTGTACAGTGGGAAATTTTCCTACTTTGTCTATAGTATCATATTAATTATTTTATAAAAATTAAATAAATTACAAAAATTAATTTAGTGGCGATTTGCTGGAGCAGGACGGGAGCGGATTTGCTGCAGTGGCCGGTGGAGGAGATTGAGAGCTTGAGGCTGAGGAATTACTGTTTGAGGACATTTTGGACGGGCACACGAGCCTTCCCCTAAGTATACTGAAGCAGAGTCATGAACAGAGCATGCGTGGCAGAGGCAGCAATGGTTAATTGGTCATAAAGAAGGCCAACACGTATTTACCATTTGATTCTCCCTTCGGGATATCACAATCCATGTGCAATACAAGAACCACCGAGCCCAGCGTCATCAAGACGACGGCGTTCACAGTGTAGTGGTTGAACAGTTGCTTCACTATAAGGAAAGCGAAGACGCCGGTGAATGCCAGCTGCGAAGAGCCGATGAGGGAAGTCACCAAGACGGGGAGGGATTTTGAACCTGTTCAAACACCGTCAGAGAGGGGATTTCAATCCGCCCGACGAGCAGAACCCAGAACAAATAGTAAATTTTAGTTATGGAGGATTCCGACCTTCTTCCTCCTTCCCTTCCTCGGCGGCGACGGACATCCTTCTTATTCCTCCTGAAGCTCGACCGCAGCATAGATTGTGGCGATGGACGGATCAGAACCCCGGCAGAAGCAGAGGGTGTAGGCGTGCGGCGGAGGACGGTTTTAGGTGGGCGGCTCAATTCCTTCTTCCTCCTAAGGTTGGTCGTTGGACGTTGGGGCATGATGGATTGGTTGGCGGTGGGTGATTGAGGCCGATGATTTGCGGCGGTGAAGTTGGGGGAGGGGAGGGTAGTACGATGGGGATGGGTGTGTGTTTTCGTTGTTGGGGCAAGGGGTTTAAAAATGTCTTTTTAGTAGGGTTTATGGCGAATGATGATGTGGAATGATGAGGTGGATAAATAAATTAGTTTTTTTATTTTTATTTCTAATTTCCACGTCATCAAGTTAACGGTTCAAACTTTATAGTTGACTGCAACATAGGACAAATTAACGGAGTATAACGGTCGGTGACTAACGGTGAAATGATTCGTAAAGTTAGTGGCGAATAAGAAAGAAAAGTAATTCGGGTGGCAAACGTGAAAGATTTGTATAATTCGATTGACCAAACGTGTAATTTAGCCATTTAATTAACTTATAAATAATGTATAATTGATTTTTTTGTAGAAAAAAACATCGCCGGCCAGCAATCGTCCTGAAATTGGGAATTGGACCCTATCCGAACGTCTGCGTCGGTCCCCGTCCGAATGTCTGCATTGGTCCCCTTCCAAATGATGGCGTCGGACCCCATCCGAACATTGGTATCCGACCAGTCGCCGTCCGTTTTCCTTCTTCGTAACCTGCCTGACCGTCCATTCGCCGGCTTCAGACCGAGCTTCAACTTTCGAGTTCCAATTGCTGGCGTCGGACCGCATTTCGAGGCATGATTGACGTTGATTTATGGAGTTCGATGAAAAAACAGAAATGGCTATTGATCTAGTTCAGAGGGGAGGAAGCTGATGACAGTGGTGGCTTGATTGCTTGCGCTAGGTGGTTGGTGGCAGGTTGGAAGAAGTAATTCCCGGCAAATCTGTTGTTTCCAATTTTCGAAAAATCTTGGTTCAAAAGGTAAGGGCAAAATTGTTGTTTTGATTTAAACAGTGGCGGCAAATAGTGATTTTTCGGGAGGCAAATAGCAGTTTAGAAAAACTAATCATTCCACCTCTGAAAACACGTTGTCCCTTGAGACCGTATGAGGGGTCCAACTCTCATTTTTTGTTGTGTAAAAAGATTGTGTCGCATCTTAGATTTCATTAACACCATGCATTGGTTTGGAGAGCCCCTGACAATCATACAAAACAAGCTGGCACAATCGAGGATCGAAAATCAAAATACTATGCACCCCCACAGACTGGGTGTGGCCGTAATCGGCAAGATAATCAACACACTTATAGCCTCTCGATACACATGAGAGACCCTTACTTCCCCTCCTTGGCCTGCCAAGAGACTGAAATCAAGCCACAATGGCCGAGTGGCAGTGCGTGGCATTGTCCTTGCTTGTCAGCATCTGCACTGTGCACCGCTAGTCCAATTCTCCTCGGTTTCGACGATATACGAGGTTCCAAGCCACTTGTAATCCTTCAACAACACCTCTCAACTTTGCCTAGGTTATGGAACAAAAACCCAGGTTACAAACGTACGCTGCAATGCAACGTCCTGTGTGATCTCGTATCAGGCCGCCAGCTCCAGCCTGACCTATGTCAAGAAGAACGGAACCGTCTGACTTGACAGTGACCCACTCGGGAGGCGGCGGTTTCGAAGAGCAGGACAGGCTTAAGAACGAGCATATCCTTCTCCATAGTCGTCTGCACTACATTAATTCAGGTCTGGAGACGTTGTACGAAGGACTTGGTGGTGGTGACCTCGTTACTAAAGACCATGCCGTTCCTTGTCTGCCAAAGAGACCAGCATGTGAGGCCAAAGCTTGGACTGTAATCCGGGTGGTGCAAGTATTTCAAGAGCCATTCCTAAAGGGGAAAACCAAAAAAATTCTGGTGATCAGAAAGCTTGATGAGACGCATCCATATTAACATGGGAAAGGGCAGTCCTGCAACACATGCAGGATTGTCTCGGCTGCAAAAGAGCACAAAGTACAGTCGTTGTTTGAGAAGTGCCGCCTATTCCGCTCTGCATTTGTCATTAGTCTCTCCCGCAGAGCCAGCCATAGGAAGTGTGACGTCCGCGCCAGCTCAAAATTGGGGTATTTGTGGGGGAAGTATTATCCTCTTTCTCTCTATCTGAGTCAGTATCGTGTCTTTTTGCTTCTGAGAGCTTTCAAAGGCTCTTTTATCGGGAGTTCGGTTGCATACGGACTACCGTTCTTTATTATTGTATGTCTTTTATATTTGGTGTCAGGCCATGCCCTTGGGGCTTATCTTGGATATAAAAAAAAAAGCTCCGACCAAGAATCCCTCTGCCCACATGCAATAGCGTACACTAACTTGACTTTGAACTTCCCGTTGGGTTCGGCTCCCCAATACGCATCATCTCTCCTGCATCCTCGCTTGGGGGCTAGCTGGCCATAATCTGCGGGACAACCTCACTAGATAAGTACATTTCCAGTAGAGATTCATTCCACTCACCTTGCACCCCGATGAAGGCCACGACTGGAGCGGCAGGGTCCATCGGCGGTGCGTCTTCTTTGACGTGATCCATGAGGATGGTATCCTGATCGATCCAATGATCAGTTCAGAACACCGTAGTCTTACTGTTCTTGACACACATACTACTGCCCGCTACTATCACTGACCACCTTTCCTGATCTCTCGCTAGAGAGTGGAGCACCGACGCGTAAGCTTGCTAGTCAGGATTCCTCCAACAGTCTTGAAATACTTTGCCTATAGAACCTTCACCCACAACTCATCCTGTTTTTTCATAAACAGCCAAGCAAGTTTAGCCAGAAAAGCAATATTTAATTCATGAGCTTTTTGTTAGGCCCAAACCTCCCTCCTCTTAGGACTGCATATTGCTTCCCAATGAACCAAATGTGCTTTTCTCCTCTCCTAGTGGAGCCCCAAATGAACCACCGAATTCTTTTGTCAATCACGTCACATATCAATTGGACAGTAGTGTTGTTTGCATGGCATACACAGGGAGAGTGTTGAGAACCGAGGTTGCCAACGTCACACGCCCCGCAAAAGACTGCAAGTCCGCTCTCCATCCCGCTAGTTTTTTGTCTAGTCGATCCAATATATACTTGTATGTCTCTTTAGTAACACGGCCATTGAGAAATGACACCCTCAAGTAACGCCCCAGATCCTGAGTAGTCGGTATGCCAAGGCTTCTAACAATGTCGTCACTAGGCACTCGATCTGTGTTGCCAGAAAAGAAAACAACAAACTTCTCTTTGCTCACCATCTCCGCGATGCAAGACTGATATGATCCCAAACGGATCAATCTACAAGTGGAAATTGTTGAGACAAGAACCCAATTCACTTGCTGGAAAGACCTGAGATTTTGGTTAAGTGTGGAAGCTGTTTCGGGTAGCCCCTTTGCAAGTATAGTTCTCTCGATTGGATGGATGAAAATGGGGTTTGGAAGGTTTGTTTTGTCGATGGTAACTCCCTTTGCGACGTGGAGTGTCTGGAAGCTCGAGTTGATGCTGGGAAGAGTGGTTTTCGAGCTCATCAAAAGTCTATCCCAACACAGGCAAACTGCCAGTTTTTGCCTAAGGCATGGGACAGTTTCGAGAAGGCCACTTTGAAGCTCAGGGCACGACAAACGGCTGGGAATCTGGCTTCAATGTTTAGTCCACATGAAAGTTCGAATTTTCTAGTACAGAAACAAGGTATTGGGTGATCCAATTGGAGTTGGGAGGATGGAGAACGAGGGTCTCAAAGTTGGTATCAACATCAGCTAGTTACTTGCATTTTAAGTTTTGTTTTGTATTAGAATTGGGAATGTTTTGGCTTACCTTCTTGGTTTCGGTTTCTTTCACTTTCCAGACTACTTGTAATCTCTATTTAAGGCTTACAAGCGTATTGTAAAGGGGCAGAGTTGAATAATAAAAGAAAACCCTAAAAACTAAGTCTCGTAGCTATAGTTTTTTGGTTGAGAGCTTGGCCGAGAAAACCAAGTTCGACTTTGCTCTTGTATCCATGAACATCCACCTTGATCGTGGGCGAGATTCGACGTATACTCCTTTGAGCCTTCCTCCAGGTGTAGGATTGCACAGGAGTTCCATCCGTTTTCGTTTAAACGCTCATTGGCAGCTTGGTTTCATCGACAAGTTGCTAGCTTTGGTGTTTTCAAGCTCGATTCGTGAACTCAACACCTAGCTGGGTTTTATCAAAGACAGAATCTGTCCAGACAGTCTAGAATAACTTCGCCCTGCATGACCGATGCTTATGCAAAAAGTATCAAATTGTCAACGAAAAAAGGTGAGAGAGTAGCGAGCCACCTGGAGAGAGTAGCGAGCCACCTGGAGAGGTCTTGATTGGCTTCCACTGCCCCTCAAGGACGGCTTTCTCAATAACATGATTGAGGCGCTCTATGCATAGTGTGAACAGATACGGGAAAGCGGCACCCCTGACGAAGGCCTCTGGAGGGTAAGAAGGATTCAGTCTCATTCCCATTCCAAAGAACCCTCATTGTGGCCGTTGTCACGCACTGCAAAATGACGACAATAAGCTCTTCGGGGAATCATAGCAGAGTCAGTGTTTCCCGAGAAGGAAAGGCCAGCTTAACCTATCATAGGCTTTCGCCAGATCCACCTTGATCACCATTTGACCTCTACTTCGGTTCTTGAGCCCCATCGAATGCACCACCGCCTGAAGAATGATAATGTTGTCCGTGATGCACCACACAGTTGAAGCGCCTGCCTTTAAGCTTGGTAAGGTGAAAGTAACTTGTGTTGCGGTCAGCACCGAATACCGAAGCAAATGGAGAATTCTGCACCCACAACAAATGTTCTTGCCAGAGGATGTCTTTCAATTCCATACACAGCCTGTGCTCCTCTTGATGATCAGCAGCGGAAGTGCCAATTTCATTCCTTGTCTCCACTCAACGTAGCTGAGCTGCCACTTTTCATTTCTTGTGATGGATATGAATGAAAACTTCTTTGATCCGATAGTTGTTGTGGTAGCTCCCTGCTCAAACTCAACGACTCATCGAGAAATTCGGGGGGACGTCTTCATGCCGTAACGAAGCAGCAATGAAACGGAAAGAACGTTTCCCCGTCTCTCCGCCAAGGCGCATCTTGAAGCACCAGGGGTCGGTGGTCCGACCCAATACGCTCCAAATGCTTCACTTCAGAATGGGAGAAGGTAAGGAGCCAGTGGTAATTGCAAAGAGCTCGATCAAGCCTTTGATACAGTGTGCCACGTTGCCACATGAATTGGGGGCCCGAGAACTTAATTTCCAATACTCGAGCAATATCAACACAGTCTCGGAATGGCCGAGACCTGGCTTCGTTATAAATTGCTCCACCCACCTTTGGATTGCGTTGAAGTCTCCTATTAAGCACCATGGGTGGGTCACAGAATCGGCCAACCTGAGAATTTCCTGCCATTGGCCTCGTTTATCAGCTGCGTTTGGGCTTCCATAGACAGTAGATATTAAGACCTTCGTTCGAGGATTAGATCTTCGAGCACACCCCATATGGATCATTTGGTTCCACTCGCACAAAGATGTGACGAGGAGATCTGGCTTCCTCCGAAATACCCATATGCCACCTGAGAAATCAATGCCATCGAGCTGTGTCGCCACTGATCCGAGGTTCCACGAAATACACATATCCGGTTTGTGAGTCCCTACAAAAGTAGATAAGTACTCCGTAAACAAATCACCACCTAACCCTTGTCAGTTTCACGGTAATATATTCAGCATACTGATTAATAAAAAAGGCAAAAAAAAAAAAAATTCAAAGAAGAAGCACGGGAAGGGTACTTCTCTACAAGTCGGAGGGACCAACTAAGAGTTCAACTGAGACCCGGTGGAGCATGTTGTAGCCCACCCATTCAAATTCACCGTCTTGGCATTCTTAACGATTTCGTTCTGTGTAGGAGGTGGCCCACAGCTTGTCTCCACGGACGTGGTCGATGGCTCGACCTGACCTGTTTTACCCAACCTGTTTGCCCTGTTTTGGGGCGGGGCGGCATGTGTACTCTCATCGACCCGATCTGCCCTGACCCGCCCGATTCTTGACCCGTTCTTGCCGAAAATACAAGTAATCTCAGTCAAATTACTTATGAAGTTATGATTTTCCTTTTATTACATTATATTTTAGTTCGATTGATACTAATATGAGTAATTTTGCTCGGTCTAGACAGTTGGTTAACTCGTGCGTGATTGATTGTCAGTTAAGACACTTATATTTGGAATGATAGTGATTGTAGGCATTAGGAATTTTGAAAACCCAAGTGTGGGATTTCAAAATAGCTAATGAGGATAGCTATTTCTAAATTATGCATCTTTATTCCAATATTTTCAATGTTGACCCTTCCTCCATGAGACCCTTTCTTCTTCCATTTTTCCTCCTTCTAATCTTCTTCTAAATTATGCATCTTTATTACATATCAAGTTCATTAGAATCAACCAAACTCATTAGTCTAAAAATAAATAATAAAATTTTGGCTACCATGAGAGAAAATAAAAACAAAACTCAAGACACTAGAACAAAGGTGATCAAAAGTATAATATTATATTTGGTCAACAGCTATGCCCATAGCTGGTTTTATTTGTATTCGAATCCATACTGCTTGAATCTAACCCAATTCATCTCGAATCTCGAAAATAATGACCTGCCACCTATTACACAGTTTCAAATTATCAGTTTGACTTTATCCTGGGCCTCGAATTCTATGGCCTTAAAAATAGCTATAACAAGTAATGAAAGAGGGAATAAAAAAGGTACGCCACTTTCTAGTTATTTTTGTGTCATTTTATGATTTTTCAATCTATAACATAAACAATGGCTGAATGTCCCATACTTGTTGAAATCTTAATAACAATCATACTTACCATCTTAATATGGGGGCTCGGATAGAATAACAACACTCTTAGTGTTGTTATTATAACAACAAAATTCATTAAGGGTAAAAGGGTAAATTAGATAGAAAATAATAAAATAAAGTTACTTAAATTCAGTCACCGCTGTCAGATCTCATCACCCTCTCCGACTCCAAAGCCACCGAACTAATCCTCTCCGCCGCCTCTGAACACGGATTCTTCCAATTCGCCGGCCACGGGATCGCCGCCCAACTCGCCCAGTCCGCCGTATCGGAATCGCTCGCTCTGTTCGAACTCCCCTACGACAAAAAGGAAATGCAGTTCCTGAGGAACTGGCCTCTGGGATTTGAGCCCGACGAAGAGGCCAAGATTAGGGCGGTCCTATAGCCGCCGATCAAAACCGTCTCTCCGCCACCTTCGTCGCCGCCGTCGAGTGGGGACTCGTCTCCTCTCACCCCGGACTACTACTATCGCCAATCACGTTGCGGCTGCCACTCTCCGCCGATTGGTTTCCGCAGCGGAGTTCGTGGAAATTACAGTCCCCGCTTTGCAATTGGACAACGCAGAATCATACCCGCTGCGGCAGGGTTCGGCATTAGAACGAGAATTTGATGATTGGACTTGGAATGAAACAAAATTAGTCGAATTAGGTTATTACGACGAGTGGGCTGGTGGGGGGACGGCGGCGGCGGCGGTTGGTCCCGACTATCGAGGAGTTGAGCGACGACGATGGAGGTGGTGATTCAGTCAAGATTCGCCAGCCTTCAGTGATGGAAATATTTGTGGTGCTTCTACCCGTTTCAGAAATCTGTATCTACAACAGTCATTCTCTGATAATGATCATCACTTGCATTGAACACAATAGCATATATGAAAGAGGCGGCGCTTGCTAGATTCATGAACTGGAGATGATTAGGGTTGTTAGATTACACGATGGCTAAATTCATGAACTGCATGCAGTTTGGTTTCCCCCCACTGGTGAGGTGATGTAGAGAGAGGGAAATGACCATATTTAACAAGAGATTCCCTCTTCTGATTGATTGATGACCTCCCATGTAATTTGTATACAAGTCAAAACTGCACTTGCTGAGCTTGTTGTTCTCTGTGGAAGGAAACGCCAAGCTGAGGGAAAAAGGAAGGAGGTGGCGGGTGTTTATAGGAGGGACAGGAAAGGAAGGGTAACAGGAAAAAGTGGAGGAAATTTTCAGTGGTATTTTTTTACCTATAATTGAAGGGATCAGGAACACCACAAAATAATCCAGAAATATTTCTAAATCACACCATAAACTTCATAATACAAACCACAAACACGGTAAAACAAACCACAAAAAAGCATACTAGAAACCTCCCAATGCATACCACAAATTCCCGAAAACAAACCAGAAACACCACAAACCAAACCACAAATATTTTGAAAGCACACCAGAAAACTCATAACGCAAACCATAAACACCGTAAAGCAAACCACAAAAACAAACAAGAAACGTCCTAATGCAGACCAAAATATATTAAAACAAACCAAAAATCTCACAAAGCAAACCAAAGATTTTTCAAAAACACACCAGAAACCTCATAATGCAAACCACAAACACGTTAAAGCAAACCACAAAAACAAACCAGAAACCTCCTAATGCATACCACAAATATCCTAAAACAAACCACAAACCCCTCAATGCAAACAACAAAGTTTTTGAAAGCA